>CM038147.1:291743034-292943034 GCA_021437245.1 Aegilops speltoides
TTTCCAGAGCCCTTGCAGAAACCCAAATTATGAATGCTTTGAATGAAAATAATAGCATGTGCTTCTGTTAGGATAATCGTGATTGAGTCAGTTGATTAGGTCGTGTGTGTAATGCACGTAGGTTGGTTAGACTCCAAAGTTGTTAGCTACGTGCATGCATCCGATGGATATGGTTGCATGTGCTTGAGATATTCTAGGAGGTGGGCGTCCATGTGTGTGCATGGATAGAGTTTGTTAGACTCCAGACTCCGGTTGGTTAGCTATGTGTGCGTTCAGGCTGCGGGGTGGCCGGTGAGTCCGGCTATTTAAGCCATGTAATCCAATCCATTGTTGACAGGGGGTACTGTGCCCGGTTCAGAGAAAAAGGCCGTGCGTGCGGCCGTTGCGCCATTCGTCGGCGTGGCGCCGTTCGTGCGGCGAGGCGTACGTCGTCTGAAAATCTATGTCTAGCACTTCTTCTTCTATCTCCGTTCGAGCGAGAGAGACAGAGAGAGGTTCGTCCGGCGGTTGTGCCGCCGGAGGGCTGCTCGGCGTATGTCGCCGGAGGGTTTGTCCCAATAATTGGCATCAGAGCCTCGTCGATCTGCGATGAGTCCATGACGAGTGTGGTGGCGCAGAGGTCGTGATGGCGCGGCGAGGAAGCTGCGGAGGCGCGGCACAGAGAGGCGGCATGGAGGCACTGCACGTCGGCGTTGGGGCGCGCGGTGGCGTCGTTCCCCATGTCGGGCGCGTGCCGGCGGTGGCGGCCTTCGCCGTCGGCTGCGCGATGGAGCTCTGGGCCATGTGTCGGCCCAAGGAGATGCGCGGTGCTGTGGCTGTCACCGGCATGTGTCGCCGGAGTCGGAGGAGATGGCATGTGTCGCTGCAACCGGAGACGAGGAAGACGGCGTATGTCACCAGGACGTCGGGCGTGTGTTGCCGGAGAAGAAGATCGGCGTGTGTCACCGAGGAAGAGGGTGGAGGCCGTTGCGGCGGCCATGGCAACGACGATGACGGGAGCTGCACCAACACAGGCAACGACAAATTAAGATTAAGGGGAGATTGTTAGGATAATCGTGATTGAGTCAGTTGATTAGGTGGTGTGTGTAATGCACGTAGGTTGGTTAGACTCCAAAGTTGTTAGCTACGTGCATGCATCGGATGGATATGGTTGCATGTGCTTGAGATATTCTAGGAGGTGGGCGTCCATGTGTGTGCATGGATAGAGTTTGTTAGACTCCACACTCCGGTTGGTTAGCTATGTGTGCGTTCAGGCTGCGGGGTGGCCGGTGAGTCCGGCTATTTAAGCCATGTAATCCAGTCCATTGTTGACAGGGTGATGCGGAGCATCCTACGGTCATCACCATGTCAAGAGTCCGTTTGGCAAGTGACACATGCGACCTCTACTTCACTCAAAGGTGAATCTTCTCCTTTATACGTGCTCACTTGACCCCTTCGAGGATGGTATACTACTTGACACTTCTCCCGTGTGCATGCATAGGTATTGTCGGAGCTTCACGGATGTTGAGGAGGAGTGCAAGCGCCAAGGAACAACTACACCATCCACGAGGGAAGCCTGGAAGCGACGACGAAAGAAGATGGAGACAACCCCAGACCGAATCCGCCAGACCCGAACATCCGCCCTGAGCTTCACCCACAGCAGCCGCCCAACCGCCAAGTACCTACAGGCCCCGGACATCCGGCCCGCAAGCCCGGACATCCGGCGCCTCCCGACAGCCCGGACATCCGGCCACAAGCCCGGAAAGCCGACGCCCCTATCCAGAGAGCACCGAGGCCGACCTCACCAGCCCGGACATCCGGCCCATGCCCCGGACATCCGGCCTCCCGCGAACGCCCGGACATCCGGCCCCCACCCCGGCATCCGCACCGTCAAGGCTGTGTGAGTCGGGCCAAAGGCCCATGTATCCCCTCCTCACTTACCCCTTCGTGGACTAGCCTATATATACTCCATCCCCTTCCTCTAGTTAGGGTTAGCAAATATGATAGCTCATTCTTAGGTGAGATTTGCTCCTACCTCTACTCTTGAGAGAGAGAGAGAGAGAGAGAGAGAGACTACCACTCCCATGGAGTTCAAGACCTCCATGTGAGAAGATCCTGCGGGATATCATCAAGACCCCCTTGTGGGAAGATCCATCTAGGATGTCATCAAGACCTCCTCTTGGAGATGAACCTTACCTTGTATCTTTCCCTTTGTTGTTCATGTACCTTGTGATCTTGTGTGTTTGATTGTCTAATGGATGTGTGATTTTGACTTATTCTTAAGTGTTTCCCCTTGTGATTTCTCTCCGTTCTTCCCCGTTTTCATCATGTTCTTCGAGGGATCCCACTCCAAACATGAAAGATTGGCCTACACCGGGTTAGCCCCGTATCATATGGTATCATGAGCCATGGTTTCTCACGAAATTGGAGCCCCCCTCTTTGTTTTCTAGCCTTCTTTTGCTTGATTTCGCCCTAAAATCCAAAAATCCCCACCAAAAATAGCCCCAATTTTTTTGTGATTTGTTGGTTTGATGATGTTTTGTTGATTTTGATCCATGGATTTGCTTGGTTTCAAGTGGATCTAGCATCTCCCCAAGTTTCCCCATCTTTCCTCCACGAAATCCATCCAATTTTGCCCCCGAAATCATCAATTTCCGCCCCAAAATCGAGTTCCTCGAGTTCATCCTCGGATTTGGAGCCCGGACAACCGGCCCGAGCCCCGGACATCCGGCCATCCCGGAAATCCGGCCAATAGCCCGGACATCCGGCTCCTGGAGTGCATTTTCGCACAAGTTTCTGGACATCAGGTCCCGGAAATCCGGCCCGAGCCCCGGATGTCCGGCCCCTGGGATTTCAGCTTTTTTCCATTTCACCGTTTTGACCATAACTAATTCATCCGGAGTCCGATTTTGACGTTCTTTAGCTCGTTTTGAAGATCTTGACATCCCCCTTCCCACAAAAATACAACCATCACCATTTGGCTCCATCAAATTTTTGGAAATTTGGCAAGTTTGCCTAGGCCCTCCACCATATCATCCGCATTACAACCACCGACTTCCGCAACCTAACCCATATTGCACCCCATTGCATTTGAGGTTGGTTGAGTAGTGATTTGAGTCTCCTAAGGTGTTTCGGCTACTTAGGGACGATTGCTTCTTCATCAACCACCGCCACCATTTCCACATAGACGTGCCCACCATACATTTCCACCCCAACTTAACCCAATTTTGTTTGAGTTGTGGCTTGTGTCTCCTAAGGTGTTTCGGCTACTTAGGGACGGAAACTTCAACTCCGACACGTGTAAAGCCCATCATTCCACTTCCGCATTGCCTAGTGCAAAACCACCACCGTTTTCCGCTACCAGCATTTGACATTTGCCTTTGGAACTTTTGAGTTTGCGGTTTTTCCGTTTCCAAGGGTGTTTCGGCTAACTAGGAACGACTCGACATCAAGAACACCGCCACTCATAATTGCCAAGGACGGTAACCTCGACGACACCATTGTATATTCCCCTTGCACTTGCATTGATAACCCCTTAGCCCATTTTGCGTTACTTGCCTATCGAGACTAGCCATTTGAGTATTGCCGGCAACGTGACTTGTGCACATTAGTGATCATACTTCCCATAGCATACATACCATATCATATTGGTATAATCATATCATCTCTTGTGTCACAAGCTTGTTCCCGCATATATACAATTGCTATCTTGGTTTGTGCATTGTGCAAAAATTGGCCATATAAAAAAAAGAGAATAAGCTTTTAAGCAAAAGAAAGAGAGCAAAGAGCTTGTAAGCAATAGCCATAGCATCAAAATATATCATATGGTATCATACTTGATCATCTTGGATCATTGTGTGAGAAACACCGGGAACCATACATACATAGCATACTTGGGATAGAAAGTTTATCCATTTTGCATCTTATAGGTTGTGCACAAGTGTCGTATCCGCCTATTGAGCAATCATGCTAGCGTCTCTCTTGAGTTGTGCAACACGAGCGTTTTCCGTGGATTCCACATTTTGTGCTCATTCCTTGGTTGCATGACCCCATTTATCTATACGTGTGTGTGTTTCCATGTGCCACATATTGCTATTGGTCTACTTGTTTCGCTTGCGAATTTGTGAATCTCTTTCAACATTATTGACTCTTGCTAACATTTTGCATCAAATTTTTGTGCCACTATCCTCACCGAGCTCTACCATAAGCTTTACTTGATAGGTGTGAGTGAACAAGTCCGGTACCACTTCCACTATTCTTTCATTTCACATTGAGTGAAACGGGATACATCCTCAACTTTGGGAAAAGGTAACTTGGTATTGTTTATCTCATTTCCTACTCACCTCTACTCGAGTCTTGTGATGGATAGGCAAGGCATTTCACCTTCGGTCTACAACAACAACGACGAGTTCGATGCCATGAACAACTCCAACGACGCCAAGATGAAAGCTCAAATGGAGGAGATCAAAGCCCTCATCAAGTCCTACAAGCGATCTTCCTCATCTTCGAGAAGACGCTCAAGAGCACATGCTTCCGAGCTACCACCTCCGGCAAGATCACATCGGCATCGACACCATCACCACCAAGAACGTGAAGGTCAAGAGCTCTACATCAACAACCGCTCAATGACTTCACCATCTCCCTTGGCATCTTCGCCAAGCGACTTCAAGGCATCTTCGCCTACGGACATACGGCATCTTCGCCAACAAGAACCTCAAGGCTACACTCAAGAGAAGCTCCCCAAGCTCAAGTCCGCGACTTCCACGAGCTCTACGACCTCGACATCGACCACGCGATTCCTTTCTATGGGACTCACGAACCCGAGGAGTATCTCGAGTGGGAGCGCTTAATGGACGACTACCTCAAGCTACATCAAGTTCCTCCCGAAGATCAAGTGAAGTGCGCCACAAGAAACTTCCACGACTACGCCTTGACATGGTGGCTTCACACACCTTCGGAGTACTACGACATGAGTTGGCCCAAGACGAAGAGAGCTTTGCGGCGAGAGTTTGCGCCTCCAACCTACACGGAACAACTTCGACGCCAATTGGAGAACACCACCCAAGGATCCAAGTCCATCGACAAGTACTTCCAGGAGATGAAGATTGGCTTGCGACGAGCCGGCGGGGACGACCCCATTTCTATGAAGTTCCACTTCATGAGGGGATTGCACAACGACATCTCCAAGACCATCTTCCTCGAGAACTACAAGTCCATTGACGACTACTACATTGGTGCTCTCAAGGCGGAACAAGAACTCATGAAGGCCAAGGCTTCTCCACCCCAAGCACACTTCACGGCGACCAAGCTCTACGACAAGCATGAGGCTAGTACCACCACGATGTCCAAGCCCGATGAGCTCCAAGATGATGCTCCCAAGTTTGACTTCACCGCCATCCCTCTTTGTGGCATTGATGGTGCCGAGTCTACTTCGACTCTTTTTCAAGACGGTGCGGTGACGAGTACGACTACGGAGACCCTCAAGGACAAAGCTTTGGAGGCGAGCGACAAGGTGGCGAGCAAGGATGATGCTTCCATCTTAGGAGGCGAGAGTGATGATGTGCCATCTTTGGCCTTCATCAACGGCGATGGTGACGAGATGATCGAGCATGGGATTTTCCCTTCGGTCATGGAGGAGAGTGATGATGTGCCATCTTCGGCCTTCATCCATGGCGACAATGACGAGATGGTTGAGCATGGGATTTTCCATTCGATCACGGCGACGTATGATGACTTGAGTGACTTGTGCCACCATATTGAGAGTGAGAGTGACTTCACCACTAGCCCCATATATGACGAGTTGCCCCACTTTCCATGTGAGGAGAGCCACAACCCCCACCACTTGTGTGAGATGAGTGACTCCACCATATGTGACTTTGAGTGCACCTACACTGAGGGAGTGAGTGAACCACCACATAGAGAGAGTGAGCTAGTTGATAGGTCTCGTGAGGCCATTTGCATTTCTAACAACTTGACCTCTACCTCTATTGTGTCTTCTCGTTTGGTGCTAGGTCCTATTTATGATGACGCGCCGATCCTCGACGACTTCGTCCTCCCTTTGGACAAGACGATGGCCATGGTGGAATATGATGCACCCCCACATGGTTCCATCAAGTTGATGATGATGACCACCATTTGGTCTTTCCCACCTCACCTACACCACTTGAGCGGAATGCAAAAGGTAACATAGGTGACGGTGATGATCTAGTCCCACTAGTGGACATTCTTGACATTGATTGCTTGCATGATGTTGATCCACCTATTGCCATGCTTCATGCTAGTATGATTTCCCCATGCGATGATTTGCCCATTTATGATGAGTATGATGATTCTCTTGTGGAGTCTATTAGTTGTGATGCCATGTTATATAGGATTTCTTGTGACAATTCTTTAGGTCACATCATGTTTGATAATCCGCTTGACTTGTCATATGCTATGCATGAGATCAACCATATGTCTTATTTGCAATCTCTTCATAGTGACTATGCATATGCCATTAAAATAAACCCAATTTGCACTTATGGCATAGATGACAAGACCATGGTTATTGGCATTTGTTTCTCTTATGATGATATTGATATGCTCCCTTTGCATCATTTATCTCATATGCCATGCCATGACCACCTAGCTTCGGATATGCATTGTTTTGGATGTTGTCCATTTTCTCCATATGATATTTCCGCTATTGCTCATGAGGAGGCCCCCATAGTTTCCTCGTACATTTAGGAGATTTTGATCCATCCCATTCATTGCATGATCCCCATACTTGTGTGCACCATATGCTCCCCATTATTAAACATGATATTGATGTGCCATATACTTGCATTCTCAATTTGTGTCCCCATCGTGTCATACATAATAACTATTCTTTCATGATGGATGACATGTTCTTATACCATGCATCGAATTTCTTTGAGCGATGCTTATCTTGTGCTAACTCACATGTGCACATACACATCATGATGGATGATGTGTACATTTACCACACACACAATTTCTTTGGTTTGTGTCCTTTTTGTGTAGGTACCCATGAATACTTGTCAACCTCGCAATCCCACGAGTTGACAAAACGAGCTCTAGAGAGCAACGATGCTTTGGGATCCCATGGATTGTCTTTCCCACCGCTCTCTTCGCGCAAAGACTTCACGCATTTCTTCTACATGGCCCTCACTTGGTTATGGGTTATTGTTCATTACATATCATATGCCCATCTTGCCATGTTCACTTTGCATGATATACTAATTCCTATGCCTTTGACATGCATTTGTGACCCATGCTTTGCATTACACATGATGATTGATTGTAGTACTTGTATGTGTATTTGCAAGCTTGGTGGAGATATTGCTTGTTCTTGTCATGTTCCTTTTGTGCACCATTCCTATGATGATACTTTCATCTTGCTTTGTGTCCGTGCTTGCGATATGTCATGTGCATTCCCTATGCCTATTATTTGCTCACATGACATGATTGCCATGATTTCTTCTAGTGTGTTGCATCTTCGCTCCACTAGTTTGCACGACTTGATTACTATGCTTGCTTATGTTGCATCACCAATGATTCATACTTTCTCATTTCATGCGGTTGATGACAACCATCTATATGCTTTGCACATGAATCATATTGCTTCTTGTCATATATCTCCATGTGTTGCCTCTTTCATGCTAGATTTGCCATGTATTGAGTGCAACAATGATTCTCTTCTTGCTCATGAGATTGCCCCCATAGCATTCTCGCATATATTTGGAGATTTTGACATAATTCTTGTGAAGCATGCTTGTCTTACTTCTTTGCACCATATACCTAGTGCCATGAATTTAGCCATTGTTGCATCATATTATTCATGCACTTGTGCTTCTAATGGTTTTGTGCAAAAGATGAGAACCATCATGATGGATGATGTGTTTATCTACCATGCACATACGTTCTTTGTTTTGTTTTGTGCATGTGTAGGATACTTGGACTTTGTGTCGACTTCCACTTCACGTGAGTTGACCATTCGAGCTCTTGAGAGCGAGCCTCATACATTCTACCACGACTCGCTTCTACACCGTATTTGCTTCCACTTCAGCATTGTGAAGAATGCACAAGGAAATGCTTTCAAGGTGACATCCTTCTTGAGCTTGGATATTGTGGATCATACTTCATGTGTTGCTTGCACCATTTGCACGCATGTTCGAGATATTGCTTTCACCTATGATTGCCACATTTCCATGCTTCATCATATATATACCTTGTGTGTTGCATCCAATTCTTGGTCTACTTGCTACTATCATATGGTTGGTTGCACCAATATCATTTCCTCACATATGCCATGTCCCATTTCTTGTAACATGCTTGACTCGATTGCCTCACACATGATGAACAATTGCTCTTTCTATTGTGTTGAGTGCCACACTATATTCGATACACCCTATGCACGTTATGCTTGGATTGTCTTGCACTTGTCCCATGTGTTTAGACACTTCATTTTATTTGGTGTTGTGAATGATTCTTATGCCTACCATAGACCTTTCATTGAGCAATTTGTGAATGCTTGCTATGAACTTGAGGTAGATGTTTATTCTCTTCTCACACATATTTGCATCACTACCTCACATTTGCATACTTGTCCCCATGATATCTTTGCTTGTGCTCAATTGATATGCTTACATGCCATGTCACAATCCTTTGTCACACCCGATGCTATGCTTGATGACGACACTTGTTTGGTGAATCACCTCTTGAATGCTTGGTTTTGCACTAACGCTAACCACATTTGTTTTTCCAAGTGTTTGTTGTTCTTGCTTCTTTTGAAGGAATCACTAGATGGTGCGACATTGGAGAGTGCCCATTTCGAGTTTCAAGATGATGAGTGCTTGGTGACCGACCATTTCGACACGGCACCGCCATCTCTTTCCCATGGTGATTTGGTTTTCGATCCGAAGTCGGATCTTTTCCAAGGGGAGGGGATGATGCGGAGCATCCTACGGTCATCACCATGTCAAGAGTCCGTTTGGCAAGTGACACGTGCGACCTCTACTTCACATACTCAAAGGTGAATCTTCTCCTTTATACGTGCTCACTTGAGCCCTTCGAGGATGGTATACTACTTGACACTTCTCCTGTGTGCATGCATAGGTATTGTTGGAGCTTCACGGATGTTGAGGAGGAGTGCAAGCGCCAAGGAACAACTACACCATCCACGAGGAAGCACAAGCGGCAGCGAAAGAAGATGGAGACAACCCCGGGACCGGACATCCGCCAGACCGGACATCCGGCCCTGGAGCTTCACCCACAGCAGCCGCCCAGCCGCCAAGTACCTACAGGCCCCGGACATCCGGCCCGCAAGCCCGGACATCCAGTGCCTCCCGACAGCCCGGACATCCGGCCACAAGCTCGGAAATCCGACGCCCCTATCCAGAGAGCACCGAGGCCGACCTCACCAGCCCGGACATCCGGCCCATGCCCCGGACATCCGGCCTCCCGCGAACGCCCGGACATCCGGCCCCCACCCCGGACATCCGGCGCCTGCCTGCGCGCAGAGTCGGGCCAAAGGCCCATGTATCCCCTCCTCACTTACCCCTTCGTGGACTAGCCTATATATACTCCATTCCCTTCCTCTAGTTAGGGTTAGCAAATATGATAGCTCATTCTTAGGTGAGCTTTGCTCCTACCTCTACTCTTGAGAGAGAGAGACTACTGAAGGAAATATGCCCTACAGGCAATAATAAAGTTATTATTTATTTCCTCATATCATGATAAATGTTTATTATTCATGCTAGAATTGTATTAACCGGAAACATGATACATGTGTGAATACATAGACAAAACTATAGTCACTAGTATGCCTCTACTTGACTAGCTCATTAATCAAAGATGGTTATGTTTCCTAACCATAGAGATATTTTGTCATTTGATTAGTGGGATCACATCATTAGAAGAATGATGTGATTGACATGACCCATCCCGTTAGCCTAGCACTTGATCGTTTAGTATTCTGCTATTGCTTTCTTCATGACTTATACATGTTCCTGTAACTATGAGAATTATGCAACTCCCGTTTACGGAGGAACACTTTGGTACTACCAAACGTCACAACGTGCTCGGGTGATTATAAAGGAGTACTACAGTGTCTCCGAAGGTACATGTTGAGTTGGCGTATTTGAGATTAGGTTTTGTCACTCCGATTGTCGGAGAGGTATCTCTGGGCCCTCTCGTTAATGCACATCACTATAAGCCTTGCAAGCAATGTAGCTAATGAGTTAGTTACGGAATGATGTATTACGTAACGAGTAAAGAGACTTGCCGGTAACGAGATTGAACTAGGTATTGGATACCGACGATCAAATCTCGGGCAAGTAACATACCGATGACAAAGGGAACAACGTATGTTGTTATGCGGTTTGACCGATAAAGATCTTCGTAGAATATGTAGGAACCAATATGGGCATCCAGGTCCCGTTGTTGGTTATTGACAGAGAATGGTTCTAGGTCATGTCTACATAGTTCTCGAACCTGTAGGGTCCGCACGCTTAACGTTTCGATGACAGTTTTATTATGAGTTTATAAGTTTTGATGTACTGAAGTTTGTTCGGAGTCCCAGATGTGATCACGGACATGACGAGGAGTCTCTAAATGGTCGAGACATAAAGATTGATATATTGGAAGCCTATGTTTGGACATCGGAATAGTTCCGGGTGAAATCGGCATTTCTACCGAGTACCGGAGGTTACTGGAACCCCGGGGTTATTGGGCCTACATGGGCCTCGAGGAGAAGAGGGAAGGAGGCGGAGGGGGCCGCGCCTCCCTTCCTAGTCCGAATAGGACAAGGGAAGGGGGCGCCCCCTTCCTTCTCCTCTTCCTCCTCTTTCCCCCTTCTCCTACTCCTACTTGGAAAGAGGGAGTCCTACTCCGGTGGGAGTAGGACTCCCCCTGGCGCGCCTCCTTGGCGGCCCTCCTCCCCTGGCTCCTTTATATACTGGGCGGGGGGCACCCCAAATACACACAAGTTGATCTACGGATCGTTCCTTAGCCGTGTGCGGTGCCCCCTCCACCATATTCCACCTCGGTCATATCATCGCGGAGTTTAGGCGAAGCCCTGTGCCGGTAGAACATCATCATCGTTACCACGCCATTGTGCTGACGGAACTCATCTCCGGAGCTCGGCTGGATCGGAGGCCGGAGATCGTCATCGAGCTGAACATGTGCTGAACTCGGAGGCCCCGTACGTTCGGTGCTTGGATCGGTCGGATCGTGAAGACGTATGACTACATCAACCACGTTGTGCTAACGCTTCCGCTTACGGTCTACGAGGGTACGTGGACGAACAATCTCCGCTCTTGTTGCTATATCATCACCATGATCTTGCGTGTGCGTAGGAATTTTTTTGAAATTACTACGTTCCCCAACAGTGGCATCCGAGCCTAGGTTTTATGCGTTGATGTTATATGCACGAGTAGAACACAAGTGAGTTGTGGGCGATACAAGTCATACTGCTTACCAGCATGTCATACTTTGGTTCGGCGGTATTGTGAGATGAAGCGGCCCGGACCGACATTACGCGTACGCTTACGCGAGACTGGTTTCACCGTTACGAGCACTCATGCTTAAAGGTGGCTGGCGGGTGTCTGTCTCTCTCACTTTAGCTGAATCGAGTGTGGCTATGCCCGGTCCTTGCGAAGGTTAAAACAGCACCAACTTGACGAACTATCGTTGTGGTTTTTGATGCGTAGGTAAGAACGGCTCTTGCTAAGCCCGTAGCAGCCACGTAAAATTTGCAACAACAAAGTAGAGGACGTCTAACTTGTTTTTGCAGGGCATGTTGTGATGTGATATGGTCAAGACGTGATGCTATATTTTATTGTATGAGATGATCATGTTTTGTAACCGAAGTTATCGGCAATCGGCGAGAGCCATATGGTTGTCGCTTATTGTATGAAATGCAAGCATACGTAATTGCTTTACTTTATCACTAAGCGGTAGCAATAGTCGTAGAAGCAATAGATGGCGTAACGACAATGATGCTACGATGGAGATCAAGGTGTCGCTACGCGGTGGCGATGGTGATCATGGCGGTGCTTGAAGATGGAGATCACAAGCACAAGATGATGATGGCCATATCATATCACTTATATTGATTGCATGTGATGTTTATCCTTTATGCATCTTATCTTGCTTTGATTGACGGTAGCATTTTAAGATGATCTCTCACTAATTATCAAGAAGTGTTCTCCCTGAGTATGCACCGTTGCGAAAGTTCTTCGTGCTGAGACACCACGTGATGATCGGGTATGATAGGCTCTACGTTCAAATACAACGGGTGCAAAACAGTTGCACACACGGAATACTCAGGTTATACTTGACGAGCCTAGCATATACAGATATGGCCTCGGAACACGGAGACCGAAAGGTCGAGCGTGAATCATATAGTAGATATGATCAACATAGCGATGTTCACCATTGAACCTACTCCATCTCACGTGATGATCGGACATGGTTTAGTTGATTTGGATCACGTGATCACTTAGATGACTAGAGAGATGTCTGTCTAAGTGGGAGTTCTTAAGTAATATGATTAATCGAACTTAAATTTATCATGAACTTAGTACCTGATAGTATTTTGCTTGTCTATGTTTGTTTGTAGATAGATGGCTCGTGCTATTGTTCCGTTGAATTTTAATGCATTCCTTGAGAAAGCAAAGTTGAAAGATGATGGTAGCAATTACACGGATTGGGTCCGTAACCTGAGGATTATCCTCATTGCTGCACAGAAAAGTTACGTCCCGAAGCACCGCTGGTGCGAACTCGCTTCTTGATGTGGCCGACGACGTTAAGAACGTCTGGCGAGCAAAGTCGATGACTACTCGATAGTTCGATGTGCCATGCTTTACGGCTTAGAACCGGGTCTTCAAACGACGTTTTGAATGTCATGGAGCATATGAGATGTTCCAGGAGTTGAAGTTAATATTTCAAGCAAATGCCCGGATTGAGAGATATGAAGTCTCCAATAAGTTCTATAGCAGCAAGATGGAAGAGAATAGTTCTGTCAGTGAACACATACTCAAAATGTCTGGGTATAATAATCACTTGATTCAACCGGGAGTTAATCTTCCGATGATAGTGTCATTGATGTAATTCTCCAATCATCGCCACCAAGCTACAAGAGCTTCGTGATGAACTATAATATGTAAGGGATGAACAAGACTATTCCCAAGCTCTTCGCAATGCTGAAAGCTGCAGAGGTAGAAATCAAGAAGGAGCATCAAGTGTTGATGGTTAACAAAACCACCAGTTTCAAGAAGAAGGGCAAAGGGAAGAAGAAGGAAACTTCAAAAGAACGGCAAGCAAGTTGCTGCTCAAGAGAAGAAACCCAAGTCTGGACCTAAGCCTGAAATCGAGTGCTTCTCTCCGCAAGCGATCGACACCGAAGCGAAACTACCCCAAGTATTTGGCGGACAAGAAGGATGGCAAAGTGAACAAAGGTATATGTGATATACATGTTATTGATGTGTACCTTACTAATGCTCGCAGAGCACCAGGTATTTGATATCTTGGTTCATTGCTAATATTTGCAACTCAAACATGGACTATGGATTAAGCGAAGATTAGCTAAGGACGAGGTGACGATGCGCGTGGGAAATGGTTCCAAAGTCGATGTGATCGCGGTCGGCACGCTACCTCTACATCTACCATCGAGATTAGTATTAGACCTAAATAATTGTTATTTGGTGCCAGCGTTGAGCATGAATATTATATCTGGATCTTGTTTGATGCGAGACGGTTATTCATTTAAATCAACGAATAATGGTTGTTCTATTTATATGAGTAATATCTTTTATGGTCATGCACCCTTGAAGAATGGTCTGTTTTTATTAGATCTCGATAGTAGTGATACACATATTCATAGTGTTGAAACCAAAAGATGCAGAGTTGATAACGATAGTGCAACTTATTTGTGGCACTGCCGTTTAGGTCATATCGGTATAAAGCGCATGAAGAAACTCCATACTGATGGGCTTTTGGAATCACTTGATTATGAATCACTTGGTACTTGCGAACCGTGCCTTATGGGCAAGATGACTAAAACGCCGTTCTCCGGTACTATGGAGAGAGCAACAGATTTGTTGAAAATCATACATACAGATGTATGTGGTCCGATGAATGTTGAGGCTCGTGGCGGATATCGTTATTTTCTCACCTTCACAGATGATTTGAGTAGATATGGGTATATCTACTTAATGAAACAAAAGTCTGAAACATTTGAAAAGTTCAAAGAATTTCAGAGTGAAGTGGAAAATCATCGTAACAAGAAAATAAAGTTTCTACGATCTGATCGTGGAGGAGAATATTTGAGTTACGAGTTTGGTCTACACTTGAAGCAATGCGGGATAGTCTCGCAACTTACGCCACCTGGAACACCACAACGAAATGGTGTGTCCGAACGTCGTAATCATACTTTACTTGATATGGTGCGATCTATGATGTCTCTTACCGATTTACCGCTATCGTTTTGGGGTTATGCTTTAGAGACAGCCGCATTCACGTTAAATAGGGCACCATCAAAATCCGTTGAAACGACGCCTTATGAACTGTGGTTTGGCAAGAAACCAAAGTTGTCGTTTCTTAAATTTGGGGCTGCGATGCTTATGTGAAGAAACTTCAACCAGATAAACTCGAACCCAAATCGGAGAAATGTGTCTTCATAGGATACCCAAAGGAGACTATTGGGTGCACCTTCTATCACAGATCTGAGGGCAAAATTTTCGTTGCTAAATTCGGATCCTTTCTAGAGAAGGAGTTTCTCTCGAAAAAAGTGAGTGGGAGGAAAGTAGAACTTGATGAGATAACTGTATCTACTCCCTTATTGGAAAGTAGTTCATCACAAGAACCGGTTCCTGTGACAACTACACCAATCAGTGAAGAAGCTAATGATATTGATCATGAAACTTCAAATCAAGTTTCTACTGAACCTCGTAGGTCTACCAGAGTAAGATCCGCACCAGAGTGGTACGGTAATCCTATTCTGGAAGTCATGTTACTTGACCATGATGAACCTACGAACTATGAGGAAGCGATGATGAGCCCAGATTCATAAAATGGCTAGAGGCCATGAAATCGAGATGGGATCCATGTATGAAAACAAAGTATGGACTTTGGTTGACTTGCCCGATGATCGGCAAGCCATTGAGAATAAATGGATTTTTAAGAAGAAGATCGACGCGATGGTAATGTAATCGTTTATAAAGCCGACTTGTTGCGAAAGGTTTTCGACAAGTTCAAGGGGTTGACTACGATGAGACTTTCTCACCAGTGCGATGCTTAAGACTGTCCGAATCATGTTAGCTATTGCTGCATTTCATGATTATGAAATTTGGCAAATGGATGTCAAAACTGCATTCTTGAATGGATTTCTAGAAGAAGAGTTGTATATGATGCAGCGTAAGGTTTTGTTGATCCAAAAGGTGCTAACAAAGTATGCAAGCTCCAATGATCCATTTATGGACTGGTGCAAGCATCTCGGAGTTGGAATAATCATTTTGATAGTGTGATCAAAGTATATGGTTTTATATGCACTTTTGGAGAAGCTCAGTATTTACAAGAAAGTGAGTGGGAGCTCAGAGCATTTCTAGTTTTATATGTAGATGACATATTATTAATTGGAAATGATATAGAATTTCTGGATAGCATAAAGGGATACTTGAATAAAAGTTTTTCAATGAAAGACCTCGGTGAAGCTGCTTACATATTGGGCATCAAGATCTATAGAGATAGATCAAGGCGCTTAATAGGACTTCCACAAAGCACATACCTTGACAAAATTTTGAAAAAGTTCAAAATGGATCGTGCAAAGAAAGGATTCTTGCACATGCTACAAGGTGTGAAGTTGAGTCAAACTCAATGCCCGACCACAATGAGAAGATAGAGAGAAATGAAAGATGTTCCTATGCTTCAGCCATAGGCTCTATCATGTATGCAATGTTGTGTACCGGACCGACGTATGCTTAGCAATAAGCTTGGCAGAAGGTACCAAAGTAATCCAGAGTGGATCATCGACAGCGGTCAAGAACATCTGAAATACCGAAAAGGACTAAGGATATGTTTCTCGTATATGGAGGTGACAAAGAGCTAGTCGTAAATGGTTACGTCGATGCAAGCTTTGACACCGATCCGGACGATTCTAAATCGCAAACCGGATCGTGTTTATATTAAGCGGTGGAGCTGTAAGTTGGTGCGTTCTAAACAAAGCATTGTGGCGGGATCTACATGTGAAGCGGAGTACATAGCTGCTTCTGAAGCAGCAAATGAAGGAGTCTGGATGAAGGAGTTCATTTCCGATCTAGGTGTCATACCTAGTGCAACGGGACCAATGAAAATCTTCTGTGACAATACTGGAGCAATTGCCTTGGCAAAGGAATCCAGATTTCACAAGAGGACCAAGCACATCAAGAGACGCTCAATTCCATTCGGGACCAAGTCCAAGTGGGAGACATAGAGATTTGCAAGATACATATGGATCTGAATATTTCAGACCCGTTGACTAAGCCTCTCTCACGAGCAAAACATGATCAACACCAAGACTCCATGGGTGTTAGAATCATTACTATGTAATCTAGATTATTGACTCTAGTGCAAGTGGGAGACTGAAGGAAATATGCCCTAGAGGCAATAATAAAGTTATTATTTATTTCCTCATATCATGATAACTGTTTATTATTCATGCTAGAATTGTATTAACCGGAAACATTAATGATACATGTGTGAATACATAGAAAAAACTATAGTCACTAGTATGCCTCTACTTGACTAGCTCATTAATCAAAGATGGTTATGTTTCCTAACCATAGACATGTGTTGTCATTTGATTAGTGGGATCAGATCATTAGAAGAATGATGTGATTGACATGACCCATCCGTTAGCCTAGCACTTGATCGTTTAGTATTCTCGCTATTGCTTTCTTCATGACTTATACATTTTCCTCGTAACTATGAGAATTATGCAACTCCGTTAACGGAGGAACACTTTGGTACTACCAAACGTCACAACGTAATCGGGTGATTATAAAGGAGTACTACAGTGTCTCCGAAGGTACATGTTGAGTTGGCGATTTCGAGATTAGGTTTTGTCACTCCGATTGTCGGAGAGGTATCTCTGGCCCTCTCGGTAATGCACATAACTATAAGCCTTGCAAGCAATGTAGCTAATGAGTTAGTTACGGAATGATGTATTACGTAACGAGTAAAGGGACTTGCCGGTAACGAGATTGAACTAGGTATTGGATATCGACGATCAAATCTCGGGCAAGTAACATACCGATGACAAAGGGAACAACGTATGTTGTTATGCGGTTTGACCGATAAAGATCTTCGTAGAATATGTAGGAACCAATATGGGAATCCAGGTCCCGTTGTTTGTTATTGACCGAGAATGGTTCGAGGTCATGTCTACATAGTTCTCGAACCCGTAGGGTCCGCACGCTTAACGTTTCGATGACAGTTTTATTATGAGTTTATAAGTTTTGATGTACCGAAGTTTGTTCGGAGTCCCGGATGTGATCACAGACATGACGAGGAGTCTCTAAATGGTCGAGACATAAAGATTGATATATTGGAAGCCTATGTTTGGACATCGGAATAGTTCCGGGTGAAATCGGCATTTTACCGGAGTACCGGGAGGTTACCGGAACCCCCCGGGGGGTTATTGGGCCTACATGGGCCTCGAGGAGAGAAGAGGGAAGGAGGCGGGAGGGGCGCCCCTCCCTTCCTAGTCCGAATAGGACAAGGGAAGGGGCGCCCCCCTTCCTTCTCCTCTTCCTCCTCTTCCCCTTCTCCTACTCCTAATTGGAAAGAGGAGTCCTACTCCCGGTGGGAGTAGGACTCCCCTTGGCGCACCCTCCTTGGCGGCGGCCTCCTCCCCCAGCTCCTTTATATACGGGCGGGGGCACCCAAATACACACAAGTTGATCTACGGATCGTTCCTTAGCCGTGTGCGGTGCCCCTCCACCATATTCCACCTCGGTCATATCGTCATGGAGTTTAGGCGAAGCCTGCGCGATAGAACATCATCATCGTTACCACGCCGTCGTCTTGTGGAACTCATCTTCGAGCTCGGCTGGATCGAAGGCCGGAGATCGCCATCGAGCTGAACGTGTCTTGAACTTGGAGGCCCCAGACGTTCGGTGCTTGGATCGGTCGAATCGTGAAGACGTCGACTACATCAACCGCGTTGTGCTAACGCTTCGCTTACGGTCTACGAGGGTACGTGGACGAACACTCTCCCCTCTCGTTGCTATATCATCACCATGATCTTGCGTGTGCGTAGGAATTTTTTTGAAATTACTACGTTCCCCGACAACTACCACTCCCATGGAGTTCAAGACCTCCATGTGAGAAGATCCTGCGGGATATCATCAAGACCCCCTTGTGGGAAGATCCATCTAGGATATCATCAAGACCTCCTCTTGGAGATGAACCTTACCTTATATCTTTCCCTTTGTTGTTCATGTACCTTGTGATCTTGTGTGTTTGATTGTCTAGTGGATGTGTGATTTGGACTTGTTCTTAAGTGTTTCCCCTTGTGATTTCTCTCCGTTCTTCCCCGTGTTCATCATGTTCTTCGAGGGATCCCACTCCAAACGTGAAAGATTGGCCTACACCGGGTTAGCCCCGTATCACAGGGGTACTGTGCCCGGTTCAGAGAAAAAGGCCGTGCATGCGGCCGTTGCGCCGTTCGTCGGCGTGGCGCCGTTCGTGCGAGAGAGACAGAGAGAGGTTCGTCCGGCGTCGTGCCACCGGAGGGCTGCTCGGCTTATGTCGCCGGAGGGTTTGTCCCAACAGCTTCCACAGAATAGCAAAGTAGTGCCCCACACTGAAATAGGGTATAAACTATTTGTTCGCTGGCATGTACCACTTGCTATACTAGTTTAGATGGTAGAAAATGAGCAGATAGTTCGTCTCTTTCTAAATAAATTTATTTTCAGGCCAACACTTCAATTTGTTGCAGACGAACAATTTGATCTAAAAACACAAAGCATGCTAGGAGCATACTATATAGGGTGTGATGTATCCAGGGAAGGTGGCAACAACTGGAAATAAATTGGACCATGCGGTAAGATAGAAGCTTAGTGAATCATTACTGTCGTAATAAAGGTGCTACATAATGCTCATATATAGGTTAGAATGTTACTGAAAAGATAGTAGAGTACTTACAACTACAAGGCACGTAGATTTAAAGAAAATATAGGAGATTTGATTGAACCAACAAATCTTCTCCCATGGGATGAATTTGATAAATTACTGAAATTGGAATTATCTTAGAGGGTTCAATCAAATAGTAGAAGAACTGATGATAGAGAGATTAATCCCATAAATATGCTTTCTCGAAATTATCTACATCCAGACCATGGTTATGAAAACATTGCAGCTTGTAGTCCAGACTGCAATATAGCAAATTCAATCTGCATACCCTCCTAGAACTAATTATAACTTGCCAGAATAGAGTTTAGGTCTGTAGGATCAAATCAAGGTTCTGAAGATTGTTCGACATCTGGTCAAAGCCTGACTGGTTGACTCTATGCCTTTTAGAGCTATTGAATAGTTGGAACCAAAATCCAATTTCTTTTGCTCGCAAATTTTGGTCTACACAAGAGAACAATCAAACCAATCTACTGTATTTTTTTTCTATTCTTCTTTATCAGGCCTTTGTTGGCATGTCTACATGAACCAACAAGAAGCACATCTCAAACCGGGCTGCTAGTGCTTGATTGCTAAATAAATGTTAAGCACGATTCAGGAACAAAATCACCTTTTTCATTGCTCTAAACCTCAATTTTAGAACGTGTATAGTTGCCTGCCCAGTCCGCCACACTGTTATTGGCGAGTCACCTCTTCTTTGTCTGCCCGTTATTGGTTGATTTCGGGGCCACGTTGTGGTTCCAGCCACCTTCACTAGTGGCCTCTGTCCGCAATCTGCTAGATGTCGCTCACCCGCGGTCAACGTTCTTCATGCTCTTTTGCTGGTGCATTTGGAAGCATCGTAACGACATCGTTCCTAAGAAAATGGAGTCTTAATGGAGTTACAGAGTCTTAAATGCAAGAATGAAAACATAGGTAAGCTTACACAGTAAAGTCTAAATAACATCTTTCGACAAAAGAGTCTCAAGCCTTGTGTCATAAGAAGCAAAGATAGTTCACTGGGTACCGGTTCTTAAGCAACTCCTGAAGATAACATACCAAGTGCAATCGAAGCTGCAAAAATCCCCACGTAGCAAAAACACAGCTAATAACCTAGGAAAGACACCCAACACAAGCACCAAGTAACAACGATCAAATAGAAAAATAGTAACAGAAACCTAAGAAACAAAAGGAAACATCGCATCAGAACTCCTAGCTATTGCAATGATCTCAAGAGGAACATCGAACATCATATTTTTTCAATTGACTAGAAAGCAACAGAATTATGTGAAGTTATCTCCAGAACAGAGTCACTACTCAAAAATAACAAGTTATAATGATTGAGAGAAAACACTCCTGAACTACAATTACAGATAAAAAAAAGGAGGAGAGTTCATCAAAGCACAGGACTCAGGAGCTCTACGTAAACCTATTTCGGCAGATTGCTCAGCCTCTCTTTTTTTAGCGAACCAGAAAATAATCCTCAGGCCAAACTAGCGATTTGGGAAGAGAAAGCGATTTAGGAAGAGCATGGCAAAGTGAAACGTAGGTGTATGTAGATTGGAAATTTGGACCTGAGATAGAGTCAGATCTGGGGTTGCTCACCTCAACCCGTGCACTCACACCCAACCAAAATTCAATCCAAACGGCAAGCAACGTCTTCACGTAGCAGCACAAGCACGGACACACACTTGAGCGCCGCCACAATCACTCGCCACAGCTCCGCCGCGACGACCCCGCATGACTCCGCCCAAGACCTAGGCAGACGCCGCACACCACGCCGTCCCAACTGCCCGGCGACCACCACAACATCGAGACCACGCCGCCGAGTAGCACGCCGCCCCGGCAGCCAGCCAACCGATGACTTCACTCAGATCCAAATCGCTGAGCACCACGCTGCCGTCTCTTGCGTGCTGGTCGCCGCCGATACTCACAAACCGTTCGGAGGCGCAGCTCTCTTTTTTCCAGAAAAAGTGCATAAACGTAAAATTACTTGCATCCCATTGCAATTTTACAACCTGGAACCGCTGGCCTTTTTTCCCAAACGTAAAACGACTGGTAGGAGTAGGACGGAACATCGATCAACCAGGGTGAGGAATAAGAGACAGTGTATTCAAATTTTCAAAAACAATTGCAAGCCTATATCCTCCCTTTTGCTGTGTATAACCAATTATAGCAGCATATTATACTAGTTTTAAACTATATATAAGATATCACCTGATATATTATATTCATAAAAATTATCATAATATTGTTCAACATATAGAAGTAAAAATAGTTCAACATATCGTGAAAAAAATCTAAGATATATAGAGGTATAAAATAACAAATGATAAGAAACCTTACAAATCACATGATAAGTTTGAGATCCTTGATACTTTGAAAATGAGTGATGATGTTATCATCCTTAACTTGCAAGAAGAATTCCCTTTCAATGAATGTGACCAAACAATCATTCAAGTATTTTTGCTCCATCTTCTTAGCTTGTTTTTTATATAGTTCATTGATGAAAAGACGCTCTCAACACCGACCGTTGGAACAAGAAGAACTAGCACTAATTTGAGAAGTTTGTAAACAATGTCACACCGATGAGAGCCTCCTGTTTTAACAAGCACCATAGACAACTCAGCTAGACTTCTCAAGTTTGTAAAAAAATCATCATTCCCCACATCACTAATATAGAGATTCAGTTCAAAAGGAAGTTGGTGCATCATCTTCTGTAATTGGGGGCTCTGTGCTAGAAGCTCTCTCTGGTCCAGGTGGCACTGTGCTTGTCCCACTACTACTCAGACCTTGGAATATCACCAACTGCATCTGACTTTCATTGGAAGATGGAGTAACACTCTCGGGTTCAGGTTGTCTCTTCTTTGCAGATGCTCTTTGTAAGAAAGCCCTCAAATTAGTAGTACCATTATTCTTCATCTTTATGTTTTAGACCTGAAAGTTAAAATCACTCAAGTTTTAGAGTACTTATTTTATAAGTAATACTCATTGTCACAATTGCAAAATCACGTCACAAATTTCAAATAATATGAATGTATTATACTACTAAATAGCCCTGAACGACTCTCATCTTAACATTAGCAGTTCATCCTTATGAATCATGACAAACAAGTCTCAAATTACAATATCTTATACTATGCTGAAGTAGGTCTATCCGCAAAAACAAAGTAGGTCTGAACACTCAAACAAGTCTGAGAATTCAGTCCATGCTTACGAATTCAGTTCAAGAATCCTATACCGAAATAAGAAGCCAATTGGCGACATTAACTAATCCTTGTACATTTACACTATTTAGAAGCAAAAACTGAAGATTGTTGTTGCTAGACAGTGGAACTACGGAAGAAGTACCAAAGTCTGAATGCCTGAAGAAAATGACGATGTCAATGCAGGATGTTCAGCCGGACAATCGCATGCAGCACGCTGGGTGCCTGGACTGCGAGGCCGCGCCGCTGCCCGCCGTCCGCCCCTGCCTGCTGCAACTGCCGCCCACCGTCCACGGTCCGCCCCTGTAAGCACCAATTGGTTCTCCTCTCGAATTAGAGTATAATTGCTTACAGATTTGAATTCGAATGGAGGAAGGAAGAACAGGAAGAACAACACACGCTAGCCACTCCTATCCTATCCAGCCGGCCGAAGCCGTTCCATCCGTCCACCGATACAAGTGGCACTGGTTTCCCTTATACACTTGTCTAGTGGACCCATTCTGGCCCAAATGAGCGGGCAGGCTGTTTCTGGTTCCTCCTGGGCCTGGCCTTGTCGCTGCTTGCTGGATCACTCTGTAGCATATCACGCCTTGTTGATGTAGTAGCAGCAGAGTTGCTGACAATCCCCCCTAGAACAGAAGCGGCTTGGCCCCAAGCCGGTGCCCGAGGGAAATTTTGCTTCAGCGTCTCCTGATCCTCCCAGGTAGCCATGGACTCAGTGAAGGAAATATGCCCTAGAGGCAATAATAAAGTTATTATTTATTTCCTTATTTCATGATAAATGTTTATCATTCATGCTAGAATTGTATTAACCGGAAACATGATACATGTGTGAATGTATAGACAAAACGACATGTCACTAGTATGCCTCTACTAGACTAGCTTGTTAATCAAAGATGGTTATGTTTCCTAACCATGAACAAGGAGTTGTTATTTGATTAATGAGGTCACATCATTAGTAGAATGATCTGATTGACATGACCCATTCCCTTAGCTTAGCACACGATCGTTTAGTATGTTGCTACTGCTTTTATCCATGACATATACATGTTCCTGTAACTATGAGATTATGCAACTCCGTTTACGGAGGAACACTTTGGTGCTACCAAACGTCACAACGTGAATCGGGTGATTATAAAGGAGTACTACAGGTGTCTCCAAAGGCAGATGTTGGGTTGGCGTATTTCGAGATTAGGTTTTGTCACTCCGATTGTCGGAGAGGTATCTCTGGGCCCTCTCGGTAATACACATCACTTAAGCCTTGCAAGCACCACAACTAATGAGTTAGTTGTGAGATGATGTATTACGGAACGAGTAAAGAGACTTGCCGGTAACGAGATTGAACTAGGTATTGGATACCGACGATCGAATCTCGGGCAAGTAACATACCGATGACAAAGGGAACAACGTATGTTGTTATGCGGTCTGACCGATAAAAGATCTTCGTAGAATATGTAGGAACCAATATGGGCATCCAGGTCCCGCTGTTGGTTATTGACCGTGAATAGTTCTAGGTCATGTCTACATTGTTCTCGAACCGTAGGGTCCGCACGCTTAAGGTTTCGATGATGCTTATTATGAGTTTATGTATTTTGATGTACCGAAGAAGTTCGAGTCCGGATGTGATCCGGACATGACGAGGAGTCTCGAAATGGTCGAGACATAAAGATTGATATATTGGAAGCCTATGTTTGGAGTTCGGAATGGTTCCGGTAAAAACAGAATTTAATCGAGTACCGGAGGTTACTGGAACCCCCGGAGGTAAATGGGCCATAGTGGGCCTTAGTGGAAAAAGAAGGGCTGCCCTAGATGGGCTGCGCCCCCCCCTTCCCTAGTCCTATTAGGACTAGGAGAGGTGGCCGCCCCCTCCTCCTCTTTTCCCCTCAGGGAATCCTAATTGGAATAGGATTGGAGGGAGTCCTACTCCCGGAAGGAGTAGGACTCCTCCTGCGCCTCCCTCTCTCGCCGCCCCCCCCCTTGGCTCCTTTATATCTGAGGTAGAGGCACCCCAAGACACACAAGTTGATCGTGAGATCGTTCCTTAGCCGTGTCGCGCCCCCCTCCACCATATTCCACCTCGGTTATACTGTCCGCAAAGCTTAGGCGAAGCCTGCGCCGTGAAACATCAAGATCGTCACCACGCCGTCGTCTTGACGGAACTCTCCTCGACACTCGGCTGGATCGGAGTACGAGGGCGTCATCGAACTGTCGTGTGTCAAGAACTCGGGGCGTCGAGTAACGGCGCGGATCGGTCGGATCGCGAGGAGAACGTCGACTACTTCCTCTACGCTGTGATCGCTTCGCCGGGTCTACAAGGGTATGTGGACAACACTCTCCCCTCGTTGCTATACATCACCATGATCTTGCGTGTGCGTAGGAAAATTTTTGAAATTACTACGTTCCCCAACAAAGTGGCATCCGAGCCTAGGTTTTTCTATGGTTTGATGTTTTGCACGAGTAGAACACAAGTGAGTTGTGGGCGATACAAGTCATACTACCTACCAAAGATGTCATACTTTGGTTCAGCGGTATTGTGAGATGAAGCGGCCCGGACCGACATTACGCGACGCTTCGCGAGACTGGTTTCACCGCCACGAGCACTCGTTGCTTAAAGGTGACTGGTGGGTGTCTGTCTCTCTCACTTTAGTTGAACTGAGTGTAGCTACGCCCGGTCCTTGAGAAGGTTAAACGGAGTCTATTTGACGAAGTATCGTTGTGGTTTTGATGCGTAGGTGAGACTGGTTCTTGCTTAAGCCCGTAGCAGCCACGTAAAATTTGCAACAACAAAGTAGAGGACGTCTAATTTGTTTTTGCAGGGCATGTTGTGATGTGATATGGTCAAGACGTGATGCTATATTTTATTGTATGAGATGATCATGTTTTGTAACCGGTTATCGGCAATCGGCGAGAGCCATATGGTTGTCGCTTTATTGTATGCAATGCAATCGCCTGTAATGCTTTACTTTATCACTAAGCGGTAGCGATAGTCGTAGTAGCATAAGTTTGGCGAGACGACAACGATGCTGCGATGGAGATCAAGGTGTCGCGCCGGTGGCGATGGTGATCATGGTGGTGCAACAAGATGGAGATCATGAAGCACAAGATGATGATGACCATATCATATCACTTATATTGATTTGCATGTGATGTTTATCCTTTTATGCATCTTATCTTGCTTTGATTGACGGTAGCATTATAAGATGATCTCTCACTAAATTATCAAGAAGTGTTCTCCCCGGGTATGCACCGTTGCCAAAGTTCGTCGTGCCTGCACACCACGTGATGATCGGGTGTGATAAGCTCTCGTCCATCTACAACGGGTGCAAGCCAGTTTTGCACGCAGAATACTCGGGTTATACTTGACGAGCCTAGCATATGCAGATATGGCCTCGGAACACGGAGACCGAAAGGTCGAGCGTGAATCATATAGTAGATATGATCAACATAAGATGTTCACCATTGAAAACTACTCCATTTCACGTGATGATCGGTTATGGTTTAGTTGATTTGGATCACGTGATCACTTAGATGACTAGAGATGTCTTTCTAAGTGGGAGTTCTTAAGTAATATGATTAATTGAACTTAAATTTATCATGAACTTAGTACTGATAGTATTTTGCATATTATGTTGTAGATCAATAGCTCGCGTTGTTGCTTTCATATGTTTGTTTTTGATATGTTCCTAGAGAAAATTATGTTGAAAAAAGTTAGTAGCAATGATGCGGATTCGATCCGTGATCGGAGGTTTATCCTCATTGCTGCACAGAAGAATTATGTCCTTAATGCACCGCTAGGTGACGGACCTATTGCGATGAGCGTCATGCGCGTTATGAGCGTTTGGCTAGCTCAATATGATGACTACTTGATAGTTTTGTGCACCATGCTTTATGGCTTAGAATCGGGACTTCAAAGATGTTTTGAACATCATGGACCATATGAGATGTTCCAGAAATGAAGTTAATATTTCAAGCAAATACCGAGTTGAGAGATATGAAATCTTCAACAAGTTCTATAGCTAAAAGATGGAGGAGAATCGCTCAACTAGTGAGCATGTGCTCGATTGTCCAGGTACTTCAATCGCTTGAATCAAGTGGGAGTTAATCTTCCGATAAGATAGTGATTGATGAAATTCTCTAGTCACCATCACCAAGTTAGTAGAACTTCGTGATGAACTATAGTATGCAAGGGATGACGAAAATGATTCCCGAGCTCTTCGTGATGTTGAAATCGACGAAGGTAGAAATCAAGAAAGAGCATCAAGTGTTGATGGTTGACAAGATCACTAGTTTCAAAAAAAGGGCAAAGGGAAAGATAGAAGGAACTTCAAGAAGAACGGCAAGCAAGTTGTTGCTCAAGTGAAGAAGCCCAAGTCCGGACCTAAGCACGAGACTAAGTGCTTCTCTTGCAAAGGACTGGTCACCGAAGCGTAACTACCCCAAGTATTTGGCGGATAAGAAGGATGGCAAAGTAAACAAAAGTATATTTGATATACATGTTATTGATGTGTACTTTACTAGTGTTTATAGCAACCCCGGTATTTGGTACTGGTTCGGTTGCTAAGAGTAGTAACTCAAACAGGAGTTGCGAATAAATGTAAACTAGTTAAGGGTAAAGTGACGATGTGTGTTGAGAGTAGTTTCAAGATTGATGTGATCATCATCGCACACTCCCTATACTTTCGGGATTAGTGTTGAACCTAAATAAATGTTATTCAGTGTTTACGTTGAGCATGAATATGATTTGATCATGTTTATTGCAATACGGTTATTCATTTAAGTAAGAGAATAAACTGTTGTTCTGTTTACATGAATAAAACCTTATATGGTTACACACCCAATGAAAATGGTTCATTGGATCTCGATCGTAGTGATACACATATTCATAATATTGAAACCAAAAGATGCAAAGTTAATAATGATAGTGCAACTTATTTGTGGCACTGCCGTTTAGGTCATATTGGTGTAAAGAAGAAACTCCATGCTGATGGAATTTTTGGAATCACTTGATTATGAATCACTTGATGCTTGCGAACCGTGCCTTTTGGGCAAGATGACTAAAACACCGTTCTCCGGAACAATGGAGCGAGCAACAGATTTGTTGGAAATCATACATACTGATGTATGTCATCCGATGAATATTAAGGCTCATGACAAGTATCATTATTTTCTCGACCTTCACAGTTGATTTAAAGCAGATATGGGTATATCTACTTGATGAAACATAAGTCCGAAATAGTTGAAAGGTTCAAAGAATTTCAGAGTGAAGTGGAAAATCATCGTGACAAGAAAATAAGGTTTCTACGATCTGATCGCAGAGATAAATACTTGAGTTACGAGTTTGGTCTTCAATTAAAACAATGTGGAATAGTTTCACAAATTTATGCCACCTGGAACACCACATCATAATGGTGTGTCCGAACGTCATAACCGTACTTTATTGGATATAGTACAATCTATGATGTTTCTTACCAATTTACCAATATCGTTTTGGGATCATGCATTAGAGACAATGCATTCACGTTAAATAGGGCACCATCTAAATTCGTTGAGACGACACTTTATGAACTATGGTTTAGCAAGAAACCAAAGTTGTCGTTTCTTAAAGTTTGGGGCTGCGATGCTTATGTGAAAAAGTTTCATCCTGATAAGCTCAAACCCAAATTGGAGAAGTGCGTCTTCATAGAATACCCAAAGGAAATTGTTGGGTACACCTTCTATCACAGATCCTAAAGCAAGATTTTCGTTGCTGAAAATGGATCCTTTCTAGAGAAGAAGTTTCTCTCGAAAGAAGTGAGTGGGAGGAAAGTGGAACTTGATGAGGTAATAGTACCTTCTCCCTTACTTGAAAGTAGTTCGTCGCAGAAACCGGTTTCTGAGACACCTACACCAAGTAGTGAGGAAGTTAATGATGTTGATCATGAAACTTCAGATCAAGTTACTTCGCAGAACCTCGTAGATCAACCAGAGTAAGATCCGCACTGAGTGGTACGGTAATCCTGTTCGAAATCATGCTACTAGATCATGATGAACCTACGAACTATGAAGAAGCGATGGTGAGCCCAGATTCCGCAAAGTGGCTTGAGGCCATGAAATCGAGATGAGATCCATGTATGAGAACAAAGTGTGGACTTTTGTGGCGTTGCCCAATGATCGGCAAGCCATAGAAAATAAATGGATCTTCAAGAGGAAGACGGACGCCGATAGTAGTGTTACTATCTACAAAGCTCGACTTGTCGCAAAAAGGTTTTGACAAGTTCAAGGTGTTGACTACAATGAGTTTTTCTCAAGCGTAGCGATGCTTAAGTCTGTCCAAATCATGTTAGCAATTGCCACAATTTATGAAATTTGGCAAATGGATGTAAAACTGCATTCTGAATGGGTTTTAGGAGGAAGAGTTGTATATGATGCAACGGAAGGTTTTATCGATCCAAAGGAGCTAACAAAGTGTGCAAGCTCCAATGATCCATCTATGGACTGGTGCAAGCATCTCGAGTTGGAATATACGCTTTGATGAGTTGATCAAAGCATATAGTTTTATCTGAGACTTACGGTGAAGCTGTATTTATCGAAAAGTGAGTGGGAGCACTACAAAGATTTCGATAAGTATATGTGAATGACATATTGTAGATCGGAAATAATGTATAATTATTCGCAAAGCATAAAGGAGTGTTTGAAAGGAAGTTTTTCAAAAGACCTCGGTGAAGCTGCTTACATATTGAGCATCAAGATCTATAGAGATAGATCAAGACGCTTGATAAGTTTTTTCAATGAAGTACATACCTTGACAAGATTTTGAAGTAGTTCAAAATGGAACATCAAAGAAAGAGTTCTTGCCGTGTTACAAGGTGTGAAATTGAGTAAGACTCAAAACCCGACCACGGCAGAAGATAGAAAGAGAATGAAAGTCATTCCTATGCCTTGGCCATAGGTTCTATAAAGTATGCCATGTTGTGTACCAGATCTATTGTATACCCTGCCTTGAGTTTGGCAAGGAGTACAATAGTGATCTAGGAGTAGATCATCGACAGCGGTCAAAATTATCCTTAGTGGAGTAAGGATATATTTCTCGATTATGGAGGTGACAAAAGGGTTAAATCGTAAAGGTTACGTCGATGCAAGTTTTGACACCGATCCGACGACTCTAAGTCTCTATCTAGATACATATTGAAAGTGGGAGCAATTAGCTAGAGTAGCTCCGTGCAGAGCATTGTAGACATAGAAAATTGCAAAATACATAACGGATCTGAATGTGAAAGACCCGTTGACTAAGATTCTCTCACAAGCAAAACATGATCACACCTTAGTACTCTTTGGGTGTTAATCACATAGCGATGTGAACTAGATTACGGAATCTAGTAAACCCTTTGGGTGTTGGTCACATAATGATGTGAACTATGGGTGTTAATCACATGATGATGTGAACTATCGATGTTAATCACATGGTGATGTGATCTAGATTATTGACTCTAGTGCAAGTGGGAGATCAAGGAAATATGCCCTAGAGGCAATAATAAAGTTATTATTTATTTCCTTATTTCATGATAAATGTTTATCATTCATGCTAGAATTGTATTAACCGGAAACATGATACATGTGTGAATGTATAGACAAAGCGACATGTCACTAGTATGCCTCTACTAGACTAGCTTGTTAATCAAAGATGGTTATGTTTCCTAACCATGAACAAGGAGTTGTTATTTGATTAATGAGGTCACATCATTAGTAGAATGATCGATTGACATGACCCATTCCTTAGCTTAGCACACGATCGTTTAGTATGTTGCTACCGCTTTTATCCATGACATATACATGTTCCTGTAACTATGAGATTATGCAACTCCGTTTACGGAGGAACACTTTGGTGCTACCAAACGTCACAACGAATCGGGTGATTATAAAGGAGTACTACAGTGTCTCCAAAGGCGATGTTGGGTTGGCGTATTTGAGATTAGGTTTTGTCACTCCGATTGTCGGAGAGGTATCTCTGGCCCTCTCGGTAATACACATCACTTAAGCCTTGCAAGCACCACAACTAATGAGTTAGTTGTGAGATGATGTATTACGGAACGAGTAAAGAGACTTGCGTAACGAGATTGAACTAGGTATTGGATACCGACGATCGAATCTCGGGCAAGTAACATACCGATGACAAAGGAACAACGATGTTGTTATGCGGTCCGACCGATAAAAGATCTTCGTAGAATATGTAGGAACCAATATGGGCATCCAGGTCCCGCTGTTGGTTATTGACCGTGAATAGTTCTAGGTCATGTCTACATTGTTCTCGAACCGTAGGGTCCGCACGCTTAAGGTTTCGATGATGGTTATTATGAGTTTATGTATTTTGATGTACCGAAGAAGTTCGAGTCCGGATGTGATCCCGGACATGACGAGGAGTCTCGAAATGGTCGAGACATAAAGATTGATATATTGGAAGCCTATGTTTGGAGTTCGAATGGTTCCAAGTAAAACAGAATTTATCGAGTACCGGAGGTTACTGGAACCCCGGGAGGTAAATGGGCCATAGTGGGCCTTAGTGGAAAAGAGAAGGGCTGCCCTAGATGGGCTGCGCCCCCCCTTCCCTAGTCCTATTAGGACTAGGAGAGGTGTGGCCCCTCCTCCTCTTTTCCCCTCCGGGAATCCTAATTGGAATAGGATTGGAGGAGTCCTACTCCCGGAAGGAGTAGGACTCCTCCTGCGCCTCCCTCTCTGGCGGCGCCCCTCCCCTTGGCTCCTTTATATCTTGAGGTAGAGGCACCCCAAGACACACAAGTTGATCGTGAGATCGTTCCTTAGCCGTGTCGGTGCCCCCTCCACCATATTCCACCTCGGTTATACTGTCCGCAAAGCTTAGGCGAGGCCTGCGCCGGTGAAACATCAAGATCGCCACCTGCGCCGTCGTCTTGACGGAACTCTCCTCGACACTCGGCTGGATCGAGTACGAGGGACGTCATCGAACTGTGACGTGTGTCAAGAACTCGGGGCGTCGGAGTAACGGCGCCGGATCGGTCGGATCGCGAGGAGAACGTCGACTACTTCCTCTATGTTGTGATCGCTTCCGCTTCGGGTCTACAAGGGTATGTGGACAACACTCTCCCCTCTCGTTGCTATACATCACCATGATCTTGCGTGTGCGTAGGAAAATTTTTGAAATTACTACGTTCCCCAACACTCAGGCGATCGGCTCCATTTGACCAAAACTTGAGCGATTGACTTATTCCCCCGTTGGATCAGGCGACGATCGAGGATGCGAGCCGGTACCTGCAAAACGGCATCAGGTGATGGCAGCATAGGGAGTACCTCTTGATCAGCCTTGATGTGTTTTTTAAGCAAGGAGACATGAAAGACTGGATGGACACGGCAGTTTTCAGGCAGAGCTAGTTTGTATGCCACTGTGCCAATCTTCTCCGTCACTGTAAACGGACCGAAATATTTGAAAGCCAGTTTATGATTCGCCCGCGGAGCGATGGAAGTTTGAATATATGGCTGCATCTTCAGGAAAACAAATTCGCCCACTTCAAACGACCGCTCTGTTCGGTGTTTATCCGCCTGCACCTTCATGCGTTGCTGGGCTCGCAGAGATTGTTGCTTAACTGACGCCATTACAACCTGACGGTCCTCCAACCACTGATGGATATCAAAACTGGCAATTGCATCTGTAGGAGAGATTCCAAAGTAACGAGGTGCATGTCCATACATCACTTCAAATGGAAAATGTCCTGTAGATGAGTGCCAATTGGAGTTGTACCATAGCTCACACAACGGGAGCCACTGCGACCAACGATGCGGGTGAGCGCTGATAAAATAGCGAAGATATCCTTCGATTTGTTGATTAACGCGTTCAGTTTGCCCGTCTGTTTGAGGATGCTGACCAGAGCTCATGCAAAGTTTGATCCCTGTTCTGTTGCAGAATTCCTTCCAAAATGAGCTAGTGAAAACTGGATCATGGTCTGATATAAGGACAATGGCAATCCATGAAGGCGATACACCCGATCCAAGAAGGCTTCAGCTACTGTGCTGGCAGTGTAGGGATGTTTCAGTGCAATAAAATTACCATACTTGGATAATTTGTCGATGACCACTGAAATACAATTGAACTGTCGAGATGGAGGCAGCCCTTCAATGAAATCCATCGTCATCATCTCCCATGGAGTGGAAGGTATGGGAAGTGGCTGCAGTAATCATGGGTATGGTACTCGTTCCGGCTTAGCCAACTGGCAAGTTTCACACTGCTGCAGAACAGATCTGATCATATTCTTCATATTCTTCCAGTAAAAGAGTTGGTAAATTCTTCTGAAGGTTACTGGAAAACCAGAGTGTCCACCTGCTGAACTAGCATGCAAGTTAACAATGATTCTATACTGTAACTGTTCATCTGGGCCAATCCATATCCTCTTGTTATAACGCAAGAGCCCATCATGCAATGTGAATTTTGGATCAGCAGCAGGGTTAATAGTCAATTTCTGTAGGATGGCTTGGGTAGTCGTGTCAGTTGAGTAGCTTTGTATGATCTCTTGTATCCAAGCTGGCTGAACCGAAGATATGATGTAACAATCATCTGTTGGATGAGGTCGACGGGAAAGAGCATCAGCAGCTCGATTATCAGCCCCCTTTTTGTACACAACCGTGCTGATCTTTTCTGGGTCTGTTGACACACCATCCTTGCTAATGATGTGGCCCAAGTAATTTTTGAGATGCAAACTCACACTTGGACATCTTAACATACCATTGATCTCTCCTCAGCACCTGCAACACTCTTCTGACATGCTGAATGTGCTGTTTTAGAGTCTTACTGAAAATGAGAATATCATCGAAGAACACTAGCACAAAAAATCTTAGCATCTCTGGTTCCTGAGAGAGTGTGACATTCATTGCTCCTTGGAAAGTGTTAGGTGCACCTGTAAGACCATAGCCCACCACTCTAAACTCAAAGTGACTATGATGTGTTTTAAAGGCAGTTTTATATTCCTCACCAGGAGCAAGTCTGATTTGATGATATCCAGCCCTGAGATCAAGTTTGGTGAACCACTGAGCTCCATGTAGTTCATCCAACAACTCATCAATTACTGGCATAGGGAAATTTCCTTTAATAGTGATTGCATTCAGATGTCTATAGTCCACAACCAATCGCCATATATGATCTTTCTTTTTGACCAGCAGGATGGGAGAAGAGAAGGGGCTGTTACTTCTTCTAATCACCCCAGAATCAAGCATTTCCTGAATTTGCTTTTCAACTTCATCTTTTAACTCAGGGGCCAATCTATATGGTTTGAGAGAAAAGGGCCTTGCACCTGGTATGAGGGGAATGGAATGATCACATGCCCTTTCCGGAGGAAGACCAACTGGGATAGAAAACACATCCTGGTATTCCTCAACCAACTCCTAAATTTCTGGTAAAACCTCAACTGCATTTTCCTCCGTTACTACTGACAGTTCAATGATAGTGTAAGCAAATTCTATTGGAGCTACCCCTTGCAATGTTACTGACTTTCCATTAACAGCAAAGGACATCCACTTTTGTTCCCAGTCAACTGTCATTGGGCTAAACCTTGATAGCCAGTCCATTCCCAAGATTCCATCATAATAGCTTGATGGTAGAACTCTGAGATCATGTTCAAACAGATTTCCTTGCACTGACCACTTACATTTTGGAATATAACTGCAGCAGCTCATAATCCCTCCATTTGCAACTCTGACCTTAATTGCATGACATTCCTGTAGGCCTGGTAATTTTGCAGCAGTGGTAGTATCTACAAATGAATGAGTACTACTCGAGTCCACCAGAATTTTTTTTTGCTGTCCATTGACTTCCACCATCAGTTGGAATGCCTTGCTTTTGGAGGTTTTTCCTTCTGCAGCTTCAGATAAGGCCATAAGATTGACTTCCTCACCGTCATTGTCTGAATCATTATTGCTGGTACATTGGAAAAATTCCACCATCTCTTGTACAACATGTAAGGAAACTGCCTGTTTGCATTGGTGATCTCTGCCCCACTTCTCTCCACACATGAAGCACAATCCCTTAGCCTTGCGATATGCTCTAAGAGCAGCCCATTTATCTTCTCCTGCAGTTTGCTTATGTGTTTCTGAGGTTTTGGCTGTCGCTGCCCTGTTTTGATTCGTTGCCATGGACGATGGTTGTCTCCTGACAGTCTGACTCACTTGTGGAGAAGAGCTCGTCAGTGATTCATGCAGTAGTGCCAGATCATAAGCTGCATCCAGGTCTTGAGGCTGGTGTAGAGCAACCATCACTCTGACTGCAGGATTTAATCCATCGATGAACTTGGTGACATAATGAACTGATTCAGGTACTGCTTCATAGGCCGATAACTGATCATATAACTCAGCAAACTGCTCCACATACTCCTCCACGGTGCCCAATTGAGAGATACTGTGGAATTTGCACACAAGTGCCTGATGTTGATTGCGATCGAACCGGCACTGCAACAGCCTGCAAAATTCCTCCCACGATGCGTCTGGAACCCTGCGCTGCACAGATTCAAGCCATCGAGCTACCGGCCCCTCAAACATGGTGGAAGCGAACTGTATCCATAACTGATGGGGCGTCCCACACATGCTGAAATAATCCTCACATCACGTTTGCCACAGCCTCAGATTGGTTCCGTCAAAACGAGGCAAATCAATGCGGGGGCCAAAACTGAATTGCTCAGTATTCTCTCGATGAAATTCAGGGTAGCGAGCAGACTGGACGGAATTGAGCTCAGATCTCATACCTCTGGCAGGAGGAGGTACATAAGGAACATGATCCTTTCCCTTGGCCGGCGGAGCTGAACGGCTGCCCTCTGCGCCTCCTTCGCTGCTGCCCATCTGGAGCGGATTCGCTTGCTGGCGGCTGCTCGTAGATGACGAGATAGCGGTCGGCGGTCGCTCCATTCCGGCACGGATCTCATCCATGTCGACCCCGATCGACATCTTGAGGTCGTCGATCTGCGTCGTCAGACCGCGCACGATAGAGCGCATGGACTTGGACGCCTCCTCATCTTGCCGCTTGAACCGCATGTCGAGGGACTCCGCCAAGTCGGCCTTGAGGAACTCGTACACCGCCTTCGTCGCCGGCGACAGGCTCTCCATGATTTCTCGGCGGCGACGGGCCGCAAATCTGGTCGCGTGTGGGTGGTGGCTTGGAACTTGATGCGCCAGGATCTGTAGCTGTGATGCCAAATGTAAGCATCAATTGGTTCTCCTCTCGAATTAGAGTATAATTGCTTACAGATTTGAATTCGAATGGAGGAAGGAAGAACATGAAGAACAACACATGCCATGCACTCCTGTCCTATCCAGCCGGCCGAAGCCGTTCCATCCGTCCACCGATACAAGTGGCACTGGTTTCCCTTATACACTTGTCTAATGGACCCATTCCGGCCCAAATGAGCGGGCAGGCTGTTTCTGGTTTCTCCTGCACCTGGCCTTGTCGCTGCTTGTTGGCTCACTTTGTAGCAGATCACGCCTTGTTGATGTAGTAGCAGCAGAGTTGCTGACAGCCCCTGTCGGCGAGATTGGAATCTTGGCAGGCGATGCACCAGTTCTCTGCGTGCATGTAATGGTCCTGATGGATCGCTCTGTATTTTTTTGAGGCAATGCTCTGTAGTTTAATGCGTACCATCAGGCCATCGGGTGGGCTGGGAGGAAGCAAAATAGTGGGGCATCGGATGGGGAGGGAGAAAACAGAGGTGGGTTGTTCCAGTTTTGGGCTGAATGCATGCACCCATCAGACTTTCCGGTAGTTTTTCCCTTTTTCTCACACATACATGTATTATACACTATATATACCTAATTTTTTTGACAAAAACAATGGATACTCAACTGAATACCGATGAATTGAAGTGGACCCGCCCCTGCCGACTCAACTAGTCATCTGCTAATTAGATGAAACATGCCCACCACTTTCACCGGATGGAAACTCTCGTAATGAGTTAACGGAATATAGTAATGGATCTCGACTTTGCACCTACAAATTGCACCATAATGAGTTATGGGAACACGGTAATGGATCCTGGAAGTTTGCAATGAATGCAACACTGGAACGTAGTTACGTAATTAGTGTAGGGAATATGATAATGAAATGATTTATATTATGAGACTCATTTTTTGTGAAAGTAATTATACCAAAAAAAAGGGTTAGTACTAATCCAAAAATATTTTTATGGGTACTTAGGTCGTAGCTAGTTATGCTGACATTGGGCCTTTCTAATTTTACATTTCTTCCATTTACATCTTGGTTTTATTTTAGTTGCTAAAATAATTGATTTATACCAAATAGTAATGTTATTACTAAGGCCCTAGCGTAAGTATAAATTGGCAAGAAGGAAGGTGTAACACCATAAACCCTCTATAGTAATGCACTTACTACGCTCTAGCGACTGTAGTAATTAGCAAATAGGAAATGCTCTATAGTAAGGCTCTAGTGGCTAGTAGTAATAATTAGCATGCAGAAAAATTTCTACTCCCTCCGTCTAGGTGTGATAGAGGCAAAGGTGTCTCGTCTTTCGATGAGATGGTGATTGTCGTTTTGGAGGAGTAGGCTTTGACGATCCGACTATGTACGTGCGAGGACGTCGCGCCTTAGCAATCGCTAAACCAACTCCGAGAGGTTATTGACCACGTCGGAGCACGATCAACCTGACCACGAGGGTCTATTTCCTGCAAGCAAACGAAGAACAAGCAAGAAACTGAGATTGCAATCTGAATATTGCGAATATAAGATGAAAGCTTTATTGATCAAGATGGGGTTCTGTGACGTCTTGGTCTGGTCGTTGAACACAAATGAAGTACGCGAAGTTGCAGCTATGGCGAAATTTAATGTAAACGAAACCCAAAGTCTAAACGACGCCCTAAGGGCTGTATATATGGAGGAAGAGAGGGGAATTTCGTGGCCCTTGGGGAAGGGGTCCGAAATCAACCCTATCTCTTGTTTCCCCACACATACGGACTCTAAAAACAGCCTATACTCAAGTATTTCAAAAATACATGGGCCTGTCCCAATAATATGGTGACGCGGCACCTAGAATAGCCTCTGGACGAAAGTTATGATGTAGCATCTTGTATATTTCGTCTAAGGCTTCATGCACTCATTATGGTGGCTTCAACGTCCTGAAATCATCACTTGTAACTCCGTTCTTGTTCCCCTTGCGCATGCCATCATCTCCATGCTTATTCTTGCTCCAATGTTCATCCTTCTCCAAGCTAGGCCCTTCATTTGTAAGCAAAACAAATGTATCCAATTTAGGCAGCATCATATTCTCATGAACATTAGAATCATTACCAAGAAACAAAAGTACCTGGTAATTTAATTGGCGTGCGCGAACTCTAGTAATTGGTCCAGTATGTATAGCAGCAGGGGATGTGGGTGTAACAATGGTATTGATGTCCTCATCGTCCTCCCCTTCTTGAAATGAAGTCATCCTCGACGGAAGCTCATCTTCCTCACCCAAATAAGGCTTTAAATCTGCAATGTTAAAAGTGGGACTAACCCAAAATCTACAGGCAGCTCAAGTTTATATGCATTATCATTTATTTTCTCTAACACCTTAAAAGGACCATCAGCACGTGGCATTAGCTTTGGCGCAAATCAGGAAATCTATCCTTACGCAAATGTAACCAAACAAGATCTCCATGTGCAAACACAACATGTTTTGTACCCTTATCTCCAGCAAGTTTATATTTAGCATTCATACGCTCAATGTTTTCCTTAGTTAACTCATGCATTTTTAAAATCAATTCAGCACGTTGTTTAGCATCAAAATTAACCTTCTCCGAAGATGGAAGAGGCAACAAATCAATAGGTGCACGAGGTAGGATACCATACACAATTTTAAAAGGGCACATCTTAGTAGTAGAATGCAATGAACGATTATAAGCAAATTCAATATGAGGCAAGCATTTTCCCCACATTTTCTTATTATTCTTCAAAACAGCCCTAAGCATAGTAGACAATGATCTATCGACTACTTCTGTTTGTCCATCAGTTTGGGGGTGACAAGTAGTACTAAAAAGCAGTTTAGTCCCCAACTTAGCCCATAAACATCTCCAAAAGTGGCTAAGAAATTTAGTATCACGATCTGAAACAATAGATTTGGCACACCATGCAAACGAATAATTTCACGAAATAACAAATCAGCAACATTAACAGCATCATCACTTTTATGACATGGTATAAAGTATGCCATTAGAATCTATCCATTACAACAAATATGCTATCCCTCCCCTTCTTTGTTCGAGGTAAACCTAAAACAAAGTCCATAGATATATCCTCCCAAGGAACACTAGGTACAGGCAAAGGCATATATAAACCATGAGGATTGAGTCGTGACTTAGCTTTTTGACATGTAGTGCAGCGAGCAACAAAGCGCTCAACATCCCGTCTCATCTTTGGCCAAAAGAAATGTGTAGCAAGTACGTCCTCCGTCTTCTTCACGCCAAAGTGTCCCATTAGTCCTCCCCCATGCGCCTCCTGCAACAACAGAAGACGAACGGAGCTAGCTGGAATGCATAGCTTGTTAGCACGGAATACAAATCCATCATTAACGACGAACTTGTTCCATGTTCTTCCTTCTTTACAATTCTGCAATACATCTTTAAAATCAGCATCATGCACATATTGATCTTTGATGGTCTCCAAACCAAATATTTTGATGTCAAGTTGTGAAAGCATAGTATAGCGACGAGACAATGCATCAGCAATAACATTTTCTTTACCCTTCTTGTGTTTAATGACATAAGGGAATGTCTCAATGAATTCAACCCATTTAGCATGTCTACGATTCAGTTTAGCTTGACTTTTAATATGTTTCAAAGATTCATGATCAGAATGTATAACAAATTCTTTGGGCCATAAATAATGTTGCCATGTCTCTAAAGTCCGAACAAGAGCATATAATTCTTTATCATAAGTAGAATAATTCAGACTAGGCCCACTCAATTTTTCAAAAAAGTATGCAACATGTTTGCCATCTTGTAATAACACACCTCCTAATCCAATTCCACTAGCATCACATTCAAGCTCAAAAGTCTTTTTAAAATGAGGAAGTTGGAGTAAAGGAGCATGTGTCAACTTATCTTTCAATACCGTGAAGGCTTCTTCCTGTGCGGTACCCCAAACAAAAGGCACATCCTTCTTTGCAAGCTCATTGAGAGGTGCAACAATGGTGCTGAAATCTCTCACAAGACGCCTATAGAGTCCAGCAAGGCCAAGAAAACTCCTCACTTGTGTGACCGTTTTGGTTTGCGGCCAACTCTCAATAGCTTCAATCTTGGCTTTATCAACTTTAATTCCCTGTGGAGTAACAACATAGCCAAGAAAAGACACTCGGTCGGTGCAAAAGGTGCACTTCCCAAGGTTACCAAACAAACATGCATCACGTAGAGCAATAAAAGCAACACGTAAATGTTCCATATGTTCCTCCAAAGATCTGCTATAAATCAATATATCATCAAAGTAAACTACCACAAATCGTCCAATGAAAGCACGTAAAACTTCGTTCATTAATCTCATGAAAGTACTAGGTGCATTAGTTAACCCAAACGGCATGACTAACCACTCATATAATCCAAACTTAGTTTTAAATGTTGTTTTCCATTCATCCCCCATTTTCATACGAATTTGATGGTATCCACTACGCAAATCAACTTTAGAGAATATTGTATAGCCACTCAATTCATCAAGCATATCATCTAGCCTAGGAATAGGATGACGATAACGAATAGTAATATTATTAATGCCTCTACAATCAACACACATACGTGATGTACCATCCTTTTTCGGCATTAGAATAATAGGAACAACATAAGAACTAAGGGATTCGTGTATATAACCTTTGTCGAGAAGCTCTTGTACTTGACGCATAATCTCCTTCGTCTCCTCTGGATTGGTACGGTATGGCGCACGGTTTGGAAGTGAAGCACCGGGAATTAAGTCAATCTGATGCTCAATCCCTCGAATAGGCGGTAATCCCGGTGGCACGTCTTGTGGAAAGACGTCAGTGAACTCCTGCAAAATGTTAGTGACAGCAGGAGGCAAAGAGGAAGGCACATCCTCGAATGAATAATGCCTCTTTGCACACAAAAGCATAGCAAACAGATTTGCTGAAATCTAGCTCATCAATGTCAGATTTGGTGGCAAATAAACATGCACTTTTTAATTTAGTCTCAGAAGCAACACTAGATGGTTTATTATTAGGCTTCATTTGTTGCTCAAATTCTTTTGCCACAATCTGATTTTCACTCTTATTCTTGTCCTGTTTTGCTTTATTAGCTCTATTAATATCATCTTTCAGAATGGAATCAGGAGTCATAGGAAGCAAAGTAATATTTTCATCCTGATGAACAAGAGTATACTGATTGTTTCTACCATGGTGTACATAATTTTTATCAAATTGCCATGGTCGACCAAGTAATAAGGAACATGCTTGCATAGGTACCACATCACAATCAACATAATCAGCATATGTAGAGATACTAAAATGTACATGAACAGTACGTGTTACCTTCACCTTGCCGCTGTTGTTGAACCATTGGATGTAGTAAGGATGTGCATGTGGTCTTGTGGTGAGAGATAGCTTCTCCACCATCTCCATGCTAGCCAAGTTGTTGCAGCTCCCTCCATCTATGATGACGCGCACAGAACGTTCCTTCACAATTCCCTTTGTATGGAACAAATTGTGCCTCTGATTTTGCTCAGCTTGTGTGACCTGCACAGTCAAAACACATTGAGCAACTAAACATTCATACCTGTCAGCGTCTTTAGGAGCCATGTATTGCGTCTCATGATCAGAATCATCTCCACCGTGTTCTTCACGTGTAATAAGAGCCAAAGTCTCCTCATCATAGTCACTAGCGGACTCATACCCACCATCCTTAGTAGCAAACATTACACGCTGAGATTTGCATTCTTGCGCATAATGTCCTCTTCCCTTGCAACGACGACAAATAATATCACTTGTGTGCCCTGTTGATGCCATGGACGAAGAAGAGCTCTGTGCAGGCCCGGCAGGTGTGCTCTTGGCAGATAGTGGTGGTTGTGCCTACTTTCTTATATCCCGGCTGGAGGTGGCACCTGATGAAGGTGCTGGTGAAGTGGAAGTAGAGGATGCACGTGGTGTCCATGATGAAGGTCGACCTTAAAAGTTAGTTCGCGCCAATGCTTGTCGATTCTGCACTTCACGTTCAGCTTTACAAGCAAGATGGAATAAACGAGTGATATTAGTATACTCCTTATACTCTAGAATGGTCTGAATCTCTCTATTTAATCCACCCATAAAACGTGCAAGCATAGCTTCATTCTCCTCAACAATACCACATCTAATCATGCCAGTTTGTAATTCCTGATAATATTCTTCTATAGAATTTTTTCCTTGTCTTAAACGTTGTAATTTTTGAAGCAATTCACGTTGATAATATGGTGGAACCCAACGAGTACGCATAGCATTTTCAAAGCAGCCCAAGTAGTTAGAATAGGATATAATCTACAATGTTCAGACCACCATACACATGAAAAACTAGTGAAAGCACAAACAACAGCAGCAACCCGTCTCTCCTCGGGATATTGTAAACATGTAAAACGTTGTTCAGTTTCTAACTCCCAAGTAAGATATATATCAGGAACATATCTACCCTTAAATGGTGGAATATTCAATTTCAGTTTAGGAATATGGTCATTATCTCGTACCTGAGGTGGTGGTGCAGACCTACCATTGCGAATAAATACCTGAGGTTGACCTGCTGGTGGTGGTGCTGGTGGTTGCACGTAGTTCTGATTTTGATCAACCTCATCCTCGTAATAGTCCTCCACCTCTACAGTAACAGCAGGAGCTACAGAAGCACCAACAGCAGTAGCAGTGGCACCAGAATTTTGTTCTGGCTCAATAGGAACACGTTGTGCTCGCCCTACTATATCGCAGCGTAGAACTGGTTGTGGGAGACATTTGAGTAATTCGTCAAACTTGGCGTCCAACTTGGTGTCAATTGTCTTCTCAATGTCATCCATCCTCTCCAATGCCTTTTCAAAACTGGCCATCACGTCTTCCACCTATTAACCCAACATTTGATGAAACTTATCATGAAGCTCCTTGTTCGTCATGTTCTCCCAGTCAATCTCGTTGGCTTGTGATCCTGCCATGGTTAGCAGCAATAGAAACACAAAAGAATATGATCCTACAGACAACTAGGAAGCGGTGGTGGTGGTGGTGTGTCACAAATCCTTCAGGCGAATCTCAAATTCTTACCAGTTCTTACCCAACAGTAGGTGGTGATCGGCAACCGTTGTAGTCAAAGCTCTCAAAGCTTGGATAGAGCGATTACCAGGGAGAGTCAAATGCACGACGTAGATGTATATTTAGCTGGGAAGGCTTATAATATGGTAGCAAAAAGGGTCAGCAATAATCAATTCAGAGATGCAAAGTTGAATAAACGCTCAAAGACAGTACTGTGCTGGTCCTAGGCTAAACTGTGCTAGAGACGCGAGCCTAGAACACTAACAAAATCACGGCGCGGCACGTAATCAAGGGAGGAGCACACTTTGAATTTTTTTTCTCTTTTTTTTTTACTTTTTTTCCTCTTTTATTTTTGCTCCGCAACAATTTTTTTCCGAAAAAGTCTACAAATGGCCTAAAAACTGCCTAGCCAGAATTTTCCAGACTTAGTTTTTTTTTTGAAACTAGAACTATTTTTCTTGTATGGGTAGCGCAAAAGTTGGGGAATCCGACTTGTTCACGACTCGTAGTATCGCGTGCTCTGGAACTTGAAGATAAAGGAACAAATACTGGACTCGGACTAGGACTGGTGGCGGAGATGAATCTGGTGGAACTCGCACTGGTGATGGTATATGTGGACTCGGATTGGTGGTGGTATATGAACTCGGATTGGTGGTGGTATATGGACTCGAATCGGTGATGGTATATGGACTCGGATTGGTAGTGGTATATGGTCTCGGATCGGTGGTGGTATATGGACTCAGAGAAGTAGCGGATAAGCGGTGGTGGTATATGGCAGGGCGATGATGATGGTGCGGCGGCGTGACGACTTGTGAACAGAACTCGAAACTCTAAGAACTAGACCTAAGACCAGCAACTTGACACGACGAAGCAACCGCAAATTCAACAACACAAATACAGAAAAGATTATGCAATGGCTCAGACTGGTTCGGATATGATGAACTAACCCTAATTTTTTTGTGGCTTTTTCGTGGACTATAGGTATGAAGAACAGACTCGATCTAAACTATGAAAAACTGTAAAATCTCACCGAGCAACCTGGAAATCTGATACCACTTGATAGAGGCAAAGGTGTCCCGTCTTTCGATGAGATGGTGATTATTGTTTTGGAGGAGTAGACTTTGACGATCCGACTGCGTACGTGCGAGGACGTCGCGTCTTAGCAATCGCTAAACCAACTCCGAAGGTTATTGACCATGCCGGAGCATGATCAACCTGACCACGAGGGTCTATTTCCTGCAAGCAAATGGAGAACAAGCAAGAAACTGAGATTGCAATCTGAATATTGCGAATATAAGATGAATGCTTTATTGATCAAGATGGGGTTCTGTGACATCTTGACACAAACAAAGTACGCGAAGTTGCAGCTATGGAGAACTTTAATCTAAACAAAACCCAAAGTCTAAACGATGCCCTAAGGGTTGTACATATGGAGGAAGAGGGGGGAATTTCGTGGCCCTTGGGGAAGGGGTCCGAAACCAACCCTATCTCTTGTTTCCCCACACATACGGACTCTAAAAACAGCCTATACTCAAGTATTTCAAAAATACATGGGCCTGACCCAATAATAAGGTGACGCAGCACCTAGAATAGCCTCTGGACAAAAGTTATAAAGTAGCATCTTGTATATTTCGTCCAAGGCTTCATGCACTCATTATGGTGGTTTCAACGTCCTGAAATCATCACTTGTAACTCCGTTCTTGTTCCCCTTGCACATGCCATCATCTCCATGCTTGTTCTTGCTCCAATGTTCATCCTTCTCCAAGCTAGGCCCTTCATTTGTAAGCAAAACAAATGTATCCAATTTAGGCAGCATCATATTCTCATGAACATTAGAATCATTACCAAGCAACGAAAGTACCTGGTAATTTAATTGGCGTGCGCGAGCTCTAGTAATTGGTCCAGTATGTATAGCGGCAGGGGCTGTGGGTGTAACACTGGTATTGATGTCCTCATCAAGGTGTGTAAGTCATCTTATGAAAACTAAATAATCCCAAAACACTTAAGCGTGGTGCATTAACTTCTACCTCGTTTTTTGTTTCTTGACATATCAACCAATAAGAGATGTGTGATGTGCATGCTTTTAATGACTTGAGACAACAGACACGATATGCAGTGGTTAGTTCATTGCACGTAGTGCTATTAATTAGCAAATAAACATCAAGTTCTCTCGTTTTCCCCTCCTTCCTTGTCACGGTGCCTACGATGACTTATTCACCTAGACGGAGGGAGTATAGTACTCGCTCCTTTCCGGTTTATAGGGCTCAAATCTTAAATTTCATCAACCAAGGCATTTTGTGAGTGGAGGAATGTATCTCGTACTTTAGTCCCTCCGTCACGGTTTAGAAGGCGCACTTGGAAATTCTCTAGGACCTAGGTGGTTATCTATTGGCTGTTAGATGGGCTAAAAAATAGTATTCACACAACGCATGCATATAGAAATAGTATATCGAAATACTACTTAGCTACTAGAAATAAATGTAATGCGCCCTAAACCTTGTTTATTGTGAAAATGCACGCAAATTTAACTGTGCCCTCTAAACTGTGACGGAGGGAGTACAAAACTACTCAAATTAAACTCATGCATTAATATGGATTAATTGCAGTGCATCAATGCTTGACCACTAGACGAGTAGGAAAATTACATGCATTAGTATGTTCCTTTTTAATTCTTGCATGTAAAGATTTAATGCCCCTCGAAAACTAAAAATGAGATGAAGATGAGCCCTTTAAATTGGAAAAACAAAAAGTTAAAATAAGCTCTATAAACCGGATAGGATGGAGTAATTACCCCTTCTTTTCTTTAGTGGCTTGTAGTAATTAGCACATAGGGAGTCGTAACACATTTATCATAATTACCCCTTCCTTTAGAAAGCTCAATTTCAGGTTGTACCACGTGCATCATGACTCCTAGTAATTCATTATCATAAACACTAGTATTTTTACTATCATTAAATAGTGGCCAGCGCGACGGGACGAAGATAGAGCGCGTGGCGGAAGTGGGGCAGTAACAAAAATTAAATCTGTTAGGTTCTTTTTTGTTGCGTTTTACCTTCGTTTACATGGTGTGGAAAGTTGGGCTAAACTAGCCGAGTCATGCGTGAGAGAATTAGCGACCAGCATGCACGATTAGCTATTTTACGTGCTCACTCAGTTTAGCACCACTGTGGCACCTAGCTGGTTTTTCATTAATGCCCGTGGACATAAACCCATTATATTCTGCATGCAAGATTTTCCATATGTGATAATAGTATGCATGCATTTGTTTCCGAACAATACATGCATCCATAACTTCTCTTCCATGCATGATCGTCCTTTGAATCTTTCCAAAATAAAATATATACCTTAATAGAGACGACATGTTTGATATACCCAAGGTACGATAGATGGAAATTATATACCAAAAAAATATACATCCCAAAAATGATATACCCAAGGTACGATAAAGAGAAATAATATACTGAGAAATATTTCTTCCAAAATTATAAACACCAAGATTATAATTAAAGTGTGACAAAATTACATAGCCAAAATCAATATACCCAAGAAATATTTGTGAGTATGGAACGTTCGTTCCACTTCATATGTAGGTTCCTACCCAGGACATTATACGTGCATATATGATACCTTCGAACTTCCTTAAAACTTTTACATTGAGTCAAGTTTCCATATGGACGTTATATTCTATCCCGGCATAAAAATGGACATTGTATCCTAATTATTGTATAGGCATTTTTTTGTATGATATATTTATCATAGGTATCACATACTCTTCACTATGTATAAAGAACTGATGGAAATGGATGAATAGGTTGGGCTCGATAAAAAAAAAACATATACCCACATACGTATGGTCTCATACTGTGGGTACATGATACCTTATAATTTTCTTAAGTCTTAAACATCTGTGGGTATATAATACATTCTGTACATTGAGTGCAAGTTTCCGTATGGACATTATATTCTATCCCCACAAAAAAATGGACGTTTATATCCTACTCCTTCCGTTCGGAATTACTTGTCATAAAAATGGATGTATCTGCAACTAAAATACATCTAGATACATTCATTTCTTGGACGTGTAATTCCGAACGGAGGGAGTAGATAGCCATGTTTTTGTATGATATATTTATCGTACGTATCACATACTCTCCACTATGTATAAAGAACTGATGCGTATATCAATTTTTTATTCTGTGTGTTGTTTAGTAATTTATAGGCATGTCGATAGTTTTGCTAGTTTGCTGGTTATATCAATCTTTATATATTTTAAATATGGTAACTGTTTATTCTTTTGCGGTATATTATTGCTAGGTATGTCACATATAAATGGGTATAAATTTTCTGGAATATGGTCTATGGGTATGTCACACTTATTAACTTTTATAATGTAAAATGCATTTTTTAGATAAAAGGCATCATGCCGGACTTCAAATTAATGAAGCCATCAACCGGCTAGGGGATACAATGGTGTTGCAAACATTGGTACAGACTTGATACAAGAAAAAAGAGTAGGCAGCTAGACCAAGAAGCTAACTTGAGAAGGTCACACACAACTGCCACTTAAGAAAATTACAGGATCAAGTCGAAGATGAACTCCAAGCCAAAGAGGACCAGCGCATGCAGAGGCCGAAGAGATGCACTAGATGGAGGATGACAGGGACACCACCGCGGAATGGGCACCGTCTCCATAGTCAGGATAGCAAGCCGGGGACGGAGGAGAGACCACCATCTTTCCTCGCACATTGCCGGAGGGGAGACCTCATCTCCGCTCGCCCCACTGGAGCACCACCACCGGCCAGCAACCCCACAGCGCCACCTAACGGGACAACAACAACCAGAGCGGGAAGTCGACCACACACCAACTACAAATGACATCCTGCAGGAACCACACAGTCGCAACCGAAGCAGACAGCTCGACGCACATCCACAACCCTCCAACCATCCCATGGCGGCGTCTTCAAGAAGATAACGACGCCGGAGCGCCGCCGTCGCCTGGATGCACGCAACCAAGGTTTTCACCCGGGATGAGGTGGAGGGAGGAGGAGGGGGAAGGAGGGAATCGAGGGCCCCCTCAAGAGGGAAAACGGGGCCGGAGCCATTGTCGGCGTCGAGGTTGACGGGAGGTCGATCGGGGGTTTCCCCCTCCCAGATCTTCCCCCACCACGTCCACAGGGCGGCCCGAAGTACGGGATCCGGATACGGCCAGATCCGCAGCTGGCGTGGATGGATGAGGTCGAAGCTGCCCGCCGAGATCCAGATCAGGCGCAACCGCCGAGGCAGAACACGCCGCGATAAGCCACCGCCGCCCACGCGACCGGGAAGGCTAGCCAACACCTGCAGCTCCACCCGTCGGACGAGGTCGACGCCGCCTTCTCACCCAGGGCCGCCGCCCCGGTGTACCAAAGCTCCCAACGAGATGCAGGGCAGCAGGAACCTCGCTGCCACCTTCACCGACAGCCGCGCGGGAACACCGACGACCATCTCGGGTGGCGGCGGGAAGGGGAAGGGAGGAGGGGGAGGCCTGTGAGAGCTAGGGTTTGTCGCCCTCGAGTCACCCGCGAGGAGTGACTCGAGAGCGGGGGATTAATAACTACTCCCACCATCCAAAAATGCATTGGATATGGCGTGCCCACAATATTTAAAAATATTTGTGGGTTTCGATTCCTTGGAGTGCTTTTCTAAAGTGAAAAAAGAACACATTGCATTTTGTACAATAGTTAACTAATAGCTATCAGATAATAAAAGCGGGAAAATGTTTCGGCCACAATACAACTGTGGGTATGTGAATTTTATGGATATGCTTGAGATATTTGGTCTAATATGTGAGCTATGAATTATTCTCCTTGAACACATTACTACCATTTGTTTAAATTAGATTATATTGAAAAAATATGTCCCATGTAACAGTACCATATACCTCCTATTAATACACACATGAAAAAATATCTCCATATACCTAAGAACTTGAATGTATACAAATCAAGAGGCATTTATTGCTGATTTCTCTCTCCTATTTCTATTAATGACTCCAAACATGCAACGTTGTCATGCATGTTAGGCCCCTCCCAATGCTCCACCTTGTACATATGCTTAGCCTCCCACGTAGACAAAAAATCTGATGTGGCAAGTTATTTAAGAGGAGAGCGATGAGTGTGGTGACTCCAAGAAGAAACAATGATAAGCGCGTGAACCTAGACAAAACATTTAAAAGAAGGAAGCCCTTCAATCCATGAAGAGATTTAGTAGCTAAATCATTAAATGAAGCAAGCTTAGCAACCATAAGCTAAGCACCTATGCATTGGGGAGTATAGTTGCTAAGCTATTTAATGTGGTTAGCACCTCATCTAAGCACCCATGCATTGGCAGCAGCCTTAGGCTGGTCGTAATGGTAGTATCATAGCTAGTATCATGCATGCCAACTAGGCAATTTTGATGAGGTGTCATAAAATTAAATGAAGAAAGAGAGGGTTGAGTATCATATCACGATACCGTATCATAATAAATGCTATACTACATGCATGACGACAATAAATAGAGTACTAAATGATACTAATATATGATACTATGCATTAGGAAGGTAGTATCATACACTAGTATCATATGCATGATACTAGTATATGATACCCCCCATTACAATCAGCCTTATTCTCTTTCCTTTCTTCTAGTACTACGGAATTGTTTCCATGCATGATGTACATGAGCCTTATTTATGGTATCCAATTAGCGACTAATGCATTAATACACATACCCGTTGCAATAGCACACATCTAAATGTAATCTAGTGATGGAAAGGCAAGAGTGAAGAGAAACCACCAGGGTATTAGTCTGCAGTGTGAGCAAGTAGACAAATCATCATTTTTCATCAAAGCAAGGAGGGGAAAACCTCATTATTGGTAGTTGCAGCAAATTTTGTCGCTCCATGACTACTACTGCCGTTTTAGCTACCATGTTTTATTGTGAAATTTTCTCATACATGGTATCAAGAGCACCAAAAAGTTATCCATGCAAAGCAAGCAGTTCAAAAACTTCAAAGTAAACCATTTGCTAAATTACCTGCAAAAGCATGAAGATATTATTAGGTTCGAAATGAAAAGATTTATGCTTGGACAACATAGATAACACGCTACTCCCTCCGTAAAGAAATATAAGAGCATTTAGATCACTAAAGTAGTGATCTAAACGCTCTTATATTTCTTTACAGAGGGAGTGGAAACTAAGGTATATCAATGATACGTCAATTTTGCATCATGCTTTTATGTCAATATTTATTGCATTATGGGCTGTTATTTCACGTTATGTCACAACACTTATGGCTATTCTCTCTTATTTTACAAGGTTTACATGAAGAGGGAGAATGCCGGCAGCTGGAATTCTGGGCTGGAAAAGGAGCAAATATTGAAGGACTATTCTGCGCAACTCCAAAAGTCCTGAAACTCCACGGAATACCTTAAAATAAATAAAGAAAAATTGTTGCCAAAGATGAAGGCCAGGGGCCCCACACCCTGCTCACGAGGGTGGGGGGTGCGCCCCCTAGGCGCGCCCCCTACCTCGTGGGCCCTCTGGTGGCTCTCCGACGTCCATCTTCTCCTATATGAAGTCTTTCGATGAGAAAAAAATAGAAGGCAACCTTTCGGGACGAGACTCCGCCGCCACGAGGCGGAACCTTGGCGGAACCAATCTAGGGCTCCGGTAGAGCTGTTCTGCCGGGGACACTTCCCTCCGGGAGGGGGAAATCATCACCATCGTCATCACCAACGCTCCTCTCATCGGGAGAGGGAAATCTCCATCAACATCTTCATCAGCACCATCTCATCTCCAAACCCTAGTTCATCTTTTGTATCCAATTCTTGTCTCCAAGTCTGGGATTGGTGCTAGTAGGTTGCTAGTAGTGTTGATTACTCCTTGTAGTTGATGCTAGTTGGTTTATTTGGTGGAAGATCATATGTTCAGATCCTTTATGCACATTATTACCCCTCTAATTATGAACATGAATATGCTTTGTGAGTAGTTACGTTTGTTCCTGAGGACAAGGGAGAAGTCTTGCTATTAGTAGTCATGTGAATTTGGTATTCATTCGATATTTTGATAAGATGTATGTTGTCTAACCTCTAGTGGTGTTATATAAACGTCGACTACATAACACTTCACCATTATTTGGGCCTAGAGGAAGGCATTGGGAAGTAATAAGTAGATGATGGGTTGCTAGAGTGACATAAGCTTAAACCCTAGTTTATGTGTTGCTTCGTTAGGGGCTGATTTGGATCCATATGTTTCATGCTATGGTTAGGTTTACCTTAATACTTTTGTTGTAGTTGCGGATGCTTGCAATCGAGGTTAATCATAAGTGGGATGCTTGTCCAAGTAAGGGCAGTACCCAAGCACCGGTCCACCCACATATCAAATTATCAAAGTACCGAACGCGAATCATATGAGCGTGATGAAAACTAGCTTGACGATATTCCCATGTGTCCTCGGGAGCGCTTTTCCTATTATAAGAGTTTGTCTAGGCTTGTCCTTTGCTACAAAAAGGATTGGGCCACCTTGCTGCACTTTATTTACTTTTGTTACTTGTTGCTCGTTACCATTTATCCTATCACAAAACTATCTGTTACCACTTATTTCAGTACTTGCAGAGAATACCTTGCTGAAAACCGCTTATCATTTCCTTCTACTCCTCGTTGGGTTCGACACTCTTACTTATCGAAAGTACTACGATAGATCCCCTATACTTGTGGGTCATCAAGACTCTTTTCTGGCGCCATTGCTGGGGAGTGAAGCGCCTTTGGTAGGTGGAATTTGGTAAGGAAAAATTTATTTAGTGTGCTGAAATTTTCTGTCACTTGTTACTATGGAAAGTAATTGTTTGAGGGGCTTGTTCGGGGTATCTTCACCCCGTCCAGTTGAGCCAAGAGTTGCTCCACAACCTCTTGAACCTCTGAACCTCTGAAAATGAAACTCCTTTTGATTCCTTCGGGTATGATGGAAAAACTGCTAGCTAACACTTTTGCAGGAGATGGAACAAAGCAGATCTACGCTATGTGGATGATATTTGTGGACTATTTAAGCTTGCAGGTATACCCGATGATGTTGTTAAGAAGAAGGTTTTCCCTTTATCTTTGGAGGGAGACGCATTGACATGGTATAGGCTATGTGATGATATGAGATCATGGAACTATAAAAGATTGAAATTGGAATTTCATCAAAAGTATTACCCTATGCATCTTGTTCATCGTGATCGCAATTATATATATAATTTTTGGCCTCGCGAAGGAGAAAGCATCGCTCAAGCTTGGGGGAGGCTTAAATCAATGTTATATTCATGCCCCAATCATGAGCTCGCAAAAGAAGTGATTATGCAAAGTTTTAATGCTCGGCTCTCTGGTAACAATCGCACCATGCTCGATACTTCTTGTGCTGGCTCTTTTATGATGAAGCCTATTGAATTTAGATGGAATTTATTAGATAGAATTAATCGCAACTCTAAAGATTGGGACCTCGACGAAGGTAAGGAGTCAGGTATGACACCTAAGTTTGATTGTGTTAAATCTTTTATGGATACCGATATATTCCGTAAGTTTAGCACTAAATATGGAATTGACTCTGAGATAGTAGCTTCTTTCTGTGAATCTTTCGCTACTTATGTTGATCTCCCCAAGGAGAAGTGGTTTAAATATCATCCTCCCATAGAAGTAAAAGTAGCTGCACCTATTAAAGTTGAAGAAAAGACTGTCACTTACAATGATCCTATTGTTCCTACTTCTTATGTTGAGAAACCACCTTTCCCCGTTAGAATGAAGGATCATGCTAAAGCTTCAACTGCTGTTCATAAAAGCAATACTAGAACTTATACACCTCCTGAGCAAGTCAAAGTAGAACCTAATACTGCTATTGTTAAAGATCTCTTGTCTGATAATATTGATGGGCATGTTATTCAATTCTCTGGTGAAACTACTAGAATTGCTAAACCCTGTGATAGAGATAAACATGGACCTGTGGTAGGCGTGCCCGTTATTTCTGTTAAAATAGGAGATCATTGTTATCATGGTTTATGTGATATGGGTGCTAGTGCTAGTGTAATACCCATTGACTTATACAAAGAAATTATGCATGATATTGCACCGGCTGAGTTAGAAGAAATTGATGTCACAATTAAACTTGCCAATAGAGATACTATTTCACCAGTGGGAATTGTTAGAGATGTTGAAGTCTTGTGTGGGAAAACCAAATATCCCGCTGATTTTCTTGTTCTTGGTTCTCCACAAGATAGCTTTTGTCCCATTATATTTGGTAGACCCTTCTTGAATACTGCTAATGCTACGATAGACTGCAAAAAGAATGTTGTTACTGTTGGCTTGGATGATATGGTTCATGAGTTTAATTTCTCTAAATTTAGTAAACAACATCATGAGGAAGAATTTCCTAGTAAGGATGAAATTATTGGTCTTACTTCTATTGCCGTACCTCCTAGTGATCCTTTAGAACACTATTTGCTAGACCATGAAAATGATATGTTCATGAATGAAAGAAGGGAAATAGATGAAGTATTCTTTAAAAGGAACCTATTCTGCAACACAATTTGCCTGTTGAAATCCTAGGGGATGCCCCTCCACCCAAGGGTGATCCCGGGTTTGAGCTTAAACCATTGCCTGATAATCTTAAATATGCTTATCTTGATGAAAAGAAAATATATCCTGTCATTATTAGCGCTAACCTTTCAGAGCATGAAGAGGAAAGATTATTGAAAACTCTGAAGAAGCACCGTGTCGCTATTGGATATACTCTGGATGATCTTAAGGGCATCAGTCCCACTCTATGTCAACATAAAATAAATTTGGAAGCTGATGCCAAACCAGTTTGTGATCCTCAACGACGCTTGAATCCTAAAATGAAAGAAGCAGTAAGAAAGGAAATACTCAAGCTTCTGGAGGCAGGTATAATTTATCCCGTTGCTGATAGTCAGTGGGTAAGTCCTGTCCACTGTGTCCCTAAGAAGGGAGGTATTACTGTTGTCCCTAATGATAAAGATGAATTGATTCCGCAAAGAATTATCACAGGTTATAGGATGGTAATTGATTTTCGTAAATTGAATAAGGCTACTAAGAAAGATCATTATCCCTTACCTTTTATTGATCAAATGCTAGAAAGATTATGCAAACATACACATTATTGCTTTCTAGATGGTTATTCTGGTTTTTCTCAAATACCTGTGTCAGCTAAAGATCAATCAAAGACTACTTTTACATGCCCTTTTGGTACTTTTGCTTATAGACGTATGCCTTTCGGTTTATGTAATGCACCTGCTACCTTTCAAAGATGCATGATGGCTATATTCTCTGACTTTTGCGAGAAAATTTGGGAGGTTTTCATGGATGACTTTTCCGTCTATGGTTCCTCTTTTGATGATTGCTTGAGCAATCTTGCTCGAGTTTTGCAGAGATGCGAAGAAACTAATCTTGTCTTGAATTGGGAAAAGTGCCACTTTATGGTAAATGAAGGTATTGTCTTGGGGCACAAAGTTTCTGAAAGAGGTATTGAAGTTGATAAAGCCAAGGTTGATGCTATTGAAAAGATGCCATGTCCCAAGGACATCAAAGGTATAAGAAGTTTCCTTGGTCACGCCGGATTTTATAGGAGGTTCATTAAGGACTTCTCAAAAATCTCTCGGCCTCTTACTAATTTGTTACAAAAAGATGTACCATTTGTCTTTGATGATGATTGTGTAGAAGCACTTGAGATACTTAAGAAAGCATTAGTCTCTGCACCTGTTGTTCAGCCACCTGATTGGAATTTACCTTTTGAAATTATTTGTGATGCTAGTGATTATGCTGTAGGTGCTGTTCTAGGGCAAAGAGTTGATAAGAAATTGAATGTTATCCATTATGCTAGTAAGACTCTAGACAATGCTCAAAGAAGTTATGCTACTACCGAAAAGGAACTTTTAGCAGTTGTATTTGCTTGTGATAAATTCAGACCCTATATTGTTGATTCTAAAGTCACTATTCACATAGATCATGCTGCTATTAAATATCTTATGGAAAAGAAAGATGCAAAACCTAGGCTTATTAGATGGGTTCTCTTGCTCCAAGAGTTTGATTTGCATATTTTTGATAGAAAAGGAGCTGAGAACCCCGTTGCAGACAACTTATCTAGGTTAGAGAATGTTCTTGATGACCCACTACCTATTGATGATAGCTTTCCTGATGAACAATTAAATGTCATAAGTACTTCTCGTAGCACTCCATGGTATGCTGATTATGCTAATTATATTGTTGCTAAATTTATACCACCTAGCTTCATATACCAACAAAAGAAAAAGTTTTTCTATGATTTGCGACATTACTTTTGGGATGACCCACATCTTTACAAAGAAGGAGTAGATGGTGTTATTAGACGTTGTGTACCTGAGCATGAACAGGAACAGTTCCTACGCAAGTGTCACTCCGAGGCTTATGGAGGACACCACGCTGGAGATAGAACTGCACATAAGGTATTGCAATCCGGTTTTTATTGGCCTACTCTTTTCAAGGATGCCCGTAAGTTTGTTTTGTCTTGCGATGAATATCAAAGGATTGGTAATTTTATTAGACGTCAAGAAATGCCTACGAATTATTCACTTGTTATTGAACCATTTGATGTTTGGGGCATTGATTATATAGGACATTTTCCTGCCTCTAACGGATATACTCATATTTTAGTTGTTGTTGATTACGTTACTAAGTGGGTAGAAGCTATTCCAACTAGTAGTGCTGATCATAACATGTAACGCCCCGGATTCGATGCGCCAGGTGTCTACCAGTTATTCGCCGTCGTTGCCATGTCATTTGCTTGCGTGTTACACTTTGCCATGTCATCATATGCATTTCATATCATGTCATCATGTGCATTTCATTATGCATACATGTTCGTCTCATGCATCCGAGCTTTTTCCCCGTTGTCCGTTTTGCAATCCGGCACTCCTATGTTCCCCAGCGTCCCCCTTTTTGTCTCTAGTTGTGAGCGGGTGTTAAACTTTCTCGTAATGGCCCGAGGTTTGCCAAGCGGCCTTGGTATAGCACCCGTAGACCGCCTGTCAAGTTTCGTGCCATTTGGAGATCGTTTGGTACTCCAACGGTTAACCGCGTAGCCCGAAACCCCCCCTTTTCTCTTGCAGCCCAACACCCATCCAAAGTGGCCCAAAACCCAGCAAACTCCCCTCCATGCTCTCGGTCGTTCGATCACGATCGTGTGGCCGGAAACCGCTCCTCATTTGGACTCTCCTAGCTCCCTCTACCTATATATATGTGATCCTCCCCGAAATCCCGCAGTCCAAACCCTAGAAATTCCCCTCACGCCGCCGGACGTTTCTTCCCCCGCCAATGGACATGTCCGCTTCGCCACTCCGTCCAACCCCAGCTCGCCACGTGTCCCAGCGCCGCCGTCCTCCGCCGTCGGCCCGCCGAGCCAGCTGAGCCCGCCTGAAACCCATCCGGGCCCGAAGCGCCGCCGAGCGCCGCCGCCCGTCCCGCGCTGATTCCGCCGCCGGGCGCCCTCGCCTCGTCGGGCCGCTGCCGCCGCCAGCGCTCTGGCAGCGCCGCCGCCGCCGGCCGGTGCCTCCGCCGCCGCAAGCATCCGCCCGTCGTCGGCCGTCGACCGCAAACCTCGCGCCGCCCCTCGCGCCGGCCGCCGCCCGTCTCCGTCACGGTACCCGCCGCCTCGGCGTCGACCTTCTCCTCCGCCGCCTCGGCCTCGGCCTCCCCGCCGCCGCGCCAAGGCCAGCCAGCCCCGCCGCCCGATCGGTGCCGCCACCGTTTGCCTCCTCTGCCGCGCCTCCCCGCCGTCCTCATTGTCGTCCGAGCTCGCCGGAGTCGCCCCGCAGCTCGCCAGAGTTCCTCTCCGGCCAGATCCGTGAGGGTGGATGAGATCCACCCATCCCCGCAACCAAACACGGCCACGCCTCCCCCGATCCACTCCGTCCCGGTACCGCGTCGTCCCGTTGACTTTTTCCCGAGGTGAAATTCCACTAAGTCCCTGTCATTTTGACATTATCATGCCATGTTCATCGCTTCATAACTCCATGCATACTGCTCTGTTTCGTGCGTGTAATATGTCAAATTATTCGCCTCGACGAGTAATTCATTTCATTCCATTACATCATGTTCATTTGAGCTCATCTTGATGCCTAAGTCATCGTTGTAAGAGTGCTATGTGATGTTAACCTGCGGAAACTGTTATAACATGCTCATTTGTCATTTTTGCCATGTTTGATGTGTGCATCCTATGAGTAAGAGCTCTACATGTGTTTTGATCTATGCTATGTCATCTTTCTAGTGGTTCCATTCATGTATTTTTTGTGACTCTTGTACTGAGTGCATCGAGCTTGTGAAGTAGGGTACTTGCTGTTGCTGTTTTGCTAGACAGATTCTGTTACATTTTGTTGCTATGTAAACCTGCTGCTACAAGTCATTTTGTGCATAATCTGGAGATGTTCACTAAGGATGTTTTGTTTTACATGTCTTGCTATATCCATTCATGCCCCTGGTTGCATTTATAGCCTGCTGTAGCTTGTTGTTATCTTGCTCCAAAGTTGCTAAATAATGTTGCTGTCAGCCTGTTAACATTAAGTTCAGTTTTGGCCTTGTTTTGTTAGTGATCCATGCACCCTATGAACTTGTTCTTGCCATTCTTAGCTTCTCAAACATGTCTTCTTGCTGTTGGTTGCCTTTACATGCCATGTTTTGCTCTGTGGTGAGTGGTTCAAGCTCACCAACATGCCTACTTATTGTTGTTCCTGCCATGTATGAATCTGTCATATAACTTGCCATGTTTACATGGGTGCCATCATATTTTCTGTGCCCTTTTGGCTCTTGGTCAGTAAGGGACTTTTGTTCTATGCCATTAGTAGATTCATTCCATGCCTTTGTTTGCCATGATAAGTTCCTGTAACATGTTGTTCGATAGCTCTAAACATTGCAACCTGATATTATTTCTGCTAAGCCTGAAACTGTTATTATTTGCAATCTTTCCATGTCTTTCTGAGCATGATCTATTGATTTCTGGAGATAGCTCAGCATTCATGTTTTGTATGCTTTACTTGTACTTCATGCCCATGCCTTTTGTTATTATCTTGGGGTGCTGTAGCATATTGTTTTGATGCTTGCCATATGCCTAGTTGCTGTTATGGACAGATTATTGTCATAACTTGTATAGAGTGTATGTGTTGCACCGTTGCTCCGTTTTGAGTGTGCTCTATATGAAACTTGCTTGATTTTGCATGAAGTTTCATATTATCATGTTGCATCCATGTTTTGAGAGTGTTTGCTTGATGTTTGAATGCCTTTTGCATCAATGCCATGCTTATCTTGTTTTGCTCATATCTTCTAGGCCGTAGCTCCGAATCTAATGAACTTTATATGTAATTTGACTAGAATTTCGTGTAGTTCATCTTGGTGCATCTTAACTTACTGTTTAACAACTTGAACATAAGGTTTATTCAGTTCTGGACCAATTTCTAAATTTGCATATGAGGACTTACCGGAATTGTTATATGTTGTTTCCGGCCTCATTTAAACTTGCCTTGATGTGTTATTCTTGTTTGCATCATCTCTTGCCATGAGTAGCTTCATGTAGCTTTGTCATGCATCATGCTTGTTGTGCATCATGTCTTGTCTATGTGTGGTGTGTTTACCATGTTGTGTGCTTCTTCTCGATAGTTCCCGTTTCGTTGCGATCGTGAGGATTCGTTCGTCTCCGCTTGGTTCGTCTACGTGGCTTCATCGTCTTCATGGACTCGTTCTTCTTCCTTGCGGGATTTCAGGCAAGATGACCGCTACCTTGGATCTCACTACTATCATTGCTATGCTAGTTGCTTCGTTCTTTCGCTATGGTGCGCTTCCTATAACTTGTTCTTCAAGCCTCCCCAAATTGCCATGAACCTCTAATCTTTGACACCCTTCCTAGCAAACCGTTGATTGGCTATGTTACCGCTTTTGCTCAGCCCCTCTTATAGCGTTGCTAGTTGCAGGTGAAGTTGATGATTGCTCCATGGTGGTCAGGGTTATGTTGGGATATCACAATATCTCTTATATTATTAATGCATCTATATACTTGGTAAAGGGTGGAAGGCTCGGCCTTATGCCTGGTGTTTTGTTCCACTCTTGCCGCCCTAGTTTCCGTTATACCGATATTATGTTCCCGGATTTTGCGTTCCTTACGCGGTCGGGTGATTTATGGGACCCCCTTGACAGTTCGCTTTGAATAAAACTCCTCCAGCAAGGCCCAACCTTGGTTTTACCATTTGCCTCACCACCACCTACTTTTCCCTTGGGAGTAATTAACCCATGGGTCATCTTTATTATAGCCCCCCCCAGGCCAATGCTTGTCTAAGTGTTGGTCCAAACTAGAGCACCGTGCGGGACCATCCCTTGGCAACTTGGGTTACGTCGGTACCTATACGCTTCGCTTATCCGGTGTTGCCCTGAGAACGAGATATGTGCAGCTCCTATCGGGATGTCGGCGCATCGGGCGGCTATGCTGGTCTTGTTTTACAATTGTTGAAATGTCTTGTAAACCGGGATTCCGAGACTGATCGGGTCTTCCTGGGAGAAGGTACATCCTTCGTTGATCGCGAGAGCTTATCATGGGCTAAGTTGGGACACCCCTGCAGGGTTTAAACTTTCGAGAGCCGTGCCCGCATTTATGTGGCAGATGGGAACTTATTACTGTCCGGTTGTAGATAACTTGACACCAGATCCGAATTAAAATGCATCAACCGCGTGTGTAGCCGTGATGGTCTCTTCTCGGCGGAGTCCGGGAAGTGAACACGGTTTCTGTGTTATGATTGACGTAAGTAGGAGTTCAGGATCACTTCTTGATCATTGCTAGCTTCACGACCATTCCTTTGCTCCTCTTCTCGCTCTCATTTGCGTATGTTAGCCACCATATCATTCTTAGTCGCTGCTGCAACCTCACCACTTTACCCCTTCCTTTCCCATTAAGCTTTGCTAGTCTTGATACCCATGGTAATGGGATTGCTGAGTCCTCGTGGCTCACAGATTACTACAACAACAATTGCAGGTACAGGTTATGCGATGATCATGACGCGAGAGCGATGTTTGCTTGTTTTGGAGTCTTCTTCTGCTTCTTCTTCGATCAGGGGATAGGTTCCAGGTCGGCAGCCTGGGCTAGCAGGGTGGATCTCGTTTGAGTTTCTGTTTGTGTTCCATCCGTAGTCGGATGTCTCTTTTGTAATATGATGTTGTATTTATGTGGCATTGTATGCCTTATGTATGTATCCCCATCTATTTATGTAATGTTGATGTAATGATATCCACCTTGCAAAAGCGTTTCAATATGCGGGTCTATCCTTGGTGGAACCTTCGAGTTCCTTTTGGATAGGGTCGCATATTGGGCGTGAAAAGTTGGTATCAGAGCCTCGACCGACCCTAGGAGCCCCCTTGATTGATCGTGTAGTTTGGCCATTGTTGAGTCTAGAAGAAAACTATTTTGAGTCTTAGGATTATATATATCGGAGAGTAGGAATTCTTTTTACTCCTCAGCCCCTTCGTCACTCTGGTGAGGAATCTTGACGTAGGTGTTTTGAATTACTCCTCTTCCCGTTCAAATTTTTCTTTAGGATCATGTCGTTAGTTTCGTGAGTTGTCCATCCTCTTTTGTCCGGTGCATCTCTCGTCAAGGCGACTCGAACCTCTTTGTCTTTCGCGAGATCAATCCTCAGTTCTTCCTCCGACGTCGTTGTTTTTCCCCATCCGAAGTTGTCTTTCCTTTTCCCACCCGCCCACCTCTTTTCTTCTCGGAACCGGAGTCTGTAATCGAGTATCCTTCCTACTCGTGCGAAGTCTTTGCTTTCTTTTCTCAATGATTTCAACCGGTGTTTTTCTCTTCAAGTTATCCGTCGGTTCCCCCTTCCAAGTTGCCTTTGTTTTCCCGCCCTCCCACCCTTTTCTTCATGGAGCCTGAGTCTTTTTCGAGCATCAATTTTCATTCGTGCGGAGCCTCTTCAATCTTCCCTCAATTATTTCAACCGGTGAATTCTCGTCTCGTTCGTCATTCTTCATCTCTTTTTATTTCCGGTGGGTCCAAATTCAAGTTTTTCGGGTTGATCATATTCTTTCCCTCAGCTCAAATATTTCCCTTTGCTCGTTCGCCTCTCGCCAGTTTATCCTTCCGGAGTGCTCAAGACATCCCAGGAGATTCGTCTGTGTGTGATTTAATTCGAGGTTGTCACCTCATTCAAATATTTCAATTGTTCCGGTGCATCGTTTACCAGTTCAACAATCCTTTTCAACGGTGTTATCTCTTCAGTGGGCCCTAACCCACAGGTCTTTTTACAGGATCTTACCTGACTCTTCTAAATATTCTGGAGCCATTCCTATTTCTTTTTAAGTCTGACGTAAGTGTGATTTCATCAATCAGATGCCTTTCCAACATCGATTTCAAATCATTTTCATTGTTGGCTCAACCTTTTCGGGTTTTCATTCTCCCGGAGTATCTCAGTAATTTTGGTGGTGTTTCCCATCGTCATTTGAAGATTGAAGAAGAGTTTTTCCTCTAAATCCTGCCCATTCTCTCAAAGATTTGCGATTCTAGTGTCATGCTACCCTCTTGAATTATTTCATTTGTCAGATATTGTTTTCTTACCCATCCGGAGTACTTCAAGAGTTGCGTTCCCGTTTCTTTTCACCGGAGGCCACCATTCCAGTTATCGTTCTCTATTTATCCCGGTGCTTCATTTAAGTGTTCTTTGATCAGCTCATGATCTCTTTGTTCTTTTGCATCTAAATCCCCTCTAGCATATTTGTTCTTCTAATTCTTCCCGGTGATTCATTCTCTTTCATCAGTCATTTTCTAATTCTAATGGTGGTTCGTTCGAGATTCTTTTTCCTTGGTTATCATATTAATCCATTCGTTCTTTCAATCCTACCGATGGTTCATGAATATCTTCTCAAGTTTGCGAGATGTCACCTCTCAATCCTTTTCAAGAAGAATAAGTAGTATGCAAAATCCATTGCTTGTCATCAATTTAATTTGATGAAGGATAAGCATACAATAAATCGTATTCTTATATCCTCCAAGCGAGTAATCCTTTCCTTCAGAGTTTGTTCTTGAGGAATAAATTCTAGTTCCAAGTGTTTCATCTTTTCTTTTCTGGAGTTCAAATTTCCTCGGCCATCTCGTTGGAACCTCCATCTAAATCACCACAAGGCTCATCTTATTCTTTCATCCTTCATTTCTATCTCATCATCCTTTTGTCACCATAGTTCTTTATGGTGGTTCTTCATGATTTAATTCATTCTTCAAGAGTTCATCAAAGATTTTGTTGGTTGAGTTCAAGAATCTTTTCCTCTTGCGTCTCGAGGTGCAATTAGTTCTCTGTATTCTTTTGAAGTGGAGTTTTGCATTTCTTCGGCTTTCTCGGCTATTCTATCATTTCCGTTTGTGGTCGGTTATCACCTCATAATTTCTGAGATGTTATCCATAAGTCCACAACAAGCTTATTCTTTTTGTTGTTGATTTTCTCAACAACTTCGTTCAATCTTTTCTTCCAAGGATGCTTTTCAAATTCATTTGTGCTAGAAGATGTCATCTTCTTCTCCGTTCTTTTCTTTCAACTCTTTCAATTCTTTCCAGAGGTTTTGTGTCATGTCTTCGTCAAGTGTCATTCCATCCTCTCAAGTTCATGTTCTATTCTTTCCATGTTCAGTCGGAGTGCTGCCTAAATCCTTTCAATCTTATTCGTTTCCTATATTGTTCTAACCGGAGTGGTTTCATAGTCTATCTGATTCAGTGAGCCTTCGATTCTCGTCATTCTCGTTGTTCCTCTCTTCTTCTCGAGTGCTCTCGATTCTTTGTTTCTTCTCTTGAGTTCTTGTTTCTCCTCAGCCCTTTTTCCCCTCCATCTCGGTCCTAAGATCTCGGGACGAGATCTCTTGTTAGTGGAGGAGTGTTGTAACGCCCCGGATTCGATGCGCCAGGTGTCTGCCAGTTATTCGCCGTCGTTGCCATGTCATTTGCTTGCGTGCTGCACTTTGCCATGTCATCATATGAATTTCATATCATGTCATCATGTGCATTTCATTTTGCATACATGTTCGTCTCATGCATCCGAGCTTTTTCCCCGTTGTCCGTTTTGCAATCCGGCACTCCTATGTTCCCCGGCGTCCCCCTTTTTGTCTCTCATTGTGATCGGGTGTTAAACTTTCTCGAAATGGCCCGAGGTTTGCCAAGCGGCTTTGGTATAGCACCGGTAGACCGCCTGTCAAGTTTCGTGCCATTTGGAGGTCGTTTGGTACTCCAACGGTTAACCGCGTAGCCCGAAACCCCCCCTTTCTCTTGCAGCCCAACACCCCTCCAAAGTGGCCCAAAACCCAGCAAACTCCCCTCCATGCTCTCGGTCGTTCGATCACGATCGAGTGGCCGAAAACCGCTCCTCATTTGGACTCTCCTAGGTCCCTCTACCTATATATATGTGATCCTCCCCGAAATCCCGCAGTCCAAACCCTAGAAATTCCCCTCGCGCCGCCGGACGTTTCTTCCCCCGCCGACGAACATGTCCGCTTTGCCGCCCTGTCTAACCCAGCTTGCCACATGTCCCAGCGCCGCCGTCCTCCGCCGTCGGCCCGCCGAGCCCGCGCGGAGCCCGCCCGAGCCCATCCGGGTCTGGCGCGCCGCCCGTCCCGCTGGATTCCGCCGCCGGGCGCTTTCGCCTCGCCGGGCCCACTTCGCCGCCAGGCCAGCAGCTCAAGGCCGCCCGCCGCTGCCCGCGATTCTGCCGCCGCCCGGCATCCGCTTCGTCGCCGGCCGTCGACCGCGGCGCCTCGCGCCGCCCTCGCATCGGCCGCCGCCCGTCTCCGTCGCGGTACCCGCCGCCTCAGCCTCGACCTTCTCCTCTGCCGCCTCGGCCTCGGCCTCCCGCCCGCCGCGCCTCCAGCCGCCGCCCGACCGCCCCCGACCGCCGCCGCCGCCGTTTGCCTCCTCTGCCGCGCCTCCCCGCCGTCCTCATCGTCGCCCGAGCTCGCCGGAGTTCCTCTCCGGCCAGATCCGTGAGGGTGGATGAGATCCACCCATCCCCGCAACCAAACACGGCCACGCCTCCCCCGATCCACTCCGTCCCTGTACCGCGTCGTCCCGTTGACTTTTTCCCGAGGTGAAATTCCACCAAGTCCCTGTCAATTTAACATTATCATGCCATGTTCATCGCTTCATAACTGCATGTATACTGCTCCGTTTTGTGCGTGTAATATGTCAAATTGTTCGTATCGACGAGTACTTCATTTCATTCCATTGCATCATGTTCATTTGAGCTCATCTTGATGCCTGACTCATCGTTGTAAGAGTGCTATGTGATGTTAACCTGCTGAAACTGTTATAACATGCTCATTTGTCATTTTTGCCATGTTTGATGTGTGCATCCTATGAGTAAGAGCTCTACATGTGTTTTGATCTATGCTATGTCATCTTTCCAGTGGCGCCATACATGTATTTTTTGTGTCTCTTGTAATGAGTGCATCGAGCTCGTGAAGTAGGGTACTTACTGTTGCTGTTTTGCTAGACAGATTCTGTTACATTTTGTTGCTATGTAAACCTGCTGCTACAAGTCATTTCGTGCATAATCTGGAGATGTTCACTAAGGATGTTTTGTTGTACATGTCTTGCTCTATCCATTAATGCCCCTGGTTGCATTTATAGCCTGCTTTAGCTTGTTGTTATCTTGCTCCAAAGTTGCTACATAATGTTGCTGTCAGCCTGTTAACATTAAGTTCAGTTTTGGCCATGTGTTTTGCTAGTGATCCATGCAACCTATGAACTTGTTCTTGCCATTGTTAGCTTCTCAAACATGTCTTCTTGCTGTTTGTTGCCTTTACATGCCATGTTTTTCTCTGTGGTGAGTGGTTCAAGCTCACCAACATGCCTACTTATTGTTGTTCCTGCCATGTATGAATCTGTCATATAACTTGCCATGTTTACATGGGTGCCATCATATTTTCTGTGCCCTTTTGGCTCTTGGTCAGTAAGGGACTTTTGTTCTATGACATTAGTAGATTCATGCCATGCCTTTGTTTGCCATGATAAGTTCCTGTAACATGTTGTTTGATAGCTCTAAACATTGCAACCTGATGTTATTTCTGCTAAGCCTGAAACTGTTATTATTTGCAATCTTTCCATGTCGTTTTGAGCATGATCTATTGATTTCTGGAGATAGCTCAGTGTTCATGTTTTGTTTTGATTTACCTGTACTTCATGCCCATGCCTTTTGTTATTATGTTGGGGTGCTGTAGCATATTGTTTTGATGCTTGCGATATGCCTGGTTGCTGTTATGGACAGATTATTGTCATAACTTGTATAGAGCATGTGTTGCACCGTTGCTCCGTTTTGAGTGTGCTGTATATCAAACTTGCTTGATTTTGCATGAAGTTTCATATTATCATGTTGCATCCATGTTTTAAGAGTGTTTGCTTGATGTTTGAATGCCTTTTGCATCAATGCCATGCTTATCTTGTTTTGCTCATATCTTCTAGGCCGTAGCTCCGAATCTAATGAACTTTATATGTAATTTGACTAGAATTTCGTGCAGTTCATCTTGGTGCATCTTAACTTACTGTTTAACAACTTGAACATAAGGTTTATTCAGTTCTGGACCAATTTCTAAATTTGCATATGAGGACTTACCAGAATTGTTATATGTTGTTTCCGGCCTCATTTAAACTTGCCTTGATGTGTTATTCTTGTTTGCATCATATCTTGCCATAAGTAGCTTCATGTAGCTTTGTCATGCATCATGCTTGTTGTGCATCATGTCTTGTCTATGTGTGGTGTGTTTACCATGTTGTGTGCTTCTTCTCGATAGTTCCCGTTTTGTTGCGATCGTGAGGATTCGTTCGTCTCCGCTTGGTTCGTCTACGTGGCTTCATCGTCTTCATGGACTCGTTCTTCTTCCTTGCGGGATTTCAGGCAAGATGACCGCTACCTTGGATCTCACTACTATCATTGCTATGCTAGTTGCTTCGTTCTTTCGCTATGGTGCGCTTCCTATAACTTGTTCTTCAAGCCTCCCCAAATTGCCATGAACCTCTAATCTTTGACTCCCTTCCTAGCAAACCGTTGATTGGCTATGTTACCGCTTTTGCTCGGCCCCTCTTATAGCGTTGCTAGTTGCAGGTGAAGTTGATGATTGCTCCATGGTGGACAGGGTTATGTTGGGATATCACAATATCTCTTATATTATTAATGCATCTATATACTTGGTAAAGGGTGGAAGGCTCGGCCTTATGCCTGGTGTTTTGTTCCACTCTTGCCGCCCTAGTTTCCGTCATATCGGTATTATGTTCCCGGATTTTGCGTTCCTTCCGCGGTTGGGTGATTTATGGGACCCCCTTGACAGTTCGCTTTGAATAAACTCCTCCAGCAAGGCCCAACCTTGGTTTACCATTTGCCTCACCACCACCTACTTTTCCCTTGGGAGTAATTAACCCAAGGGTCATCTTTATTATAGCCCCCCGGGCCAATGCATGTCTAAGTGTTGGTCCAAACTAGAGCACCGTGCGGGACCATCCCTTGGCAACTTGGGTTATGTCGGTACCTGTACGCTTCGCTTATCCGGTGTTGCCCTGAGAACGAGATATGTGCAGCTCCTATCGGGATGTCGGCGCATCGGGCGGCTTTGCTGGTCTTGTTTTACCATTGTTGAAATGTCTTGTAAACCGGGATTCCGAGACTGGTCGGGTCTTCCTGGGAGAAGGTATATCCTTCGTTGATCGCGAGAGCTTATCATGGGCTAAGTTGGGACACCCCTGCAGGGTTTAAACTTTCGAGAGCCGTGCCTGCAGTTATGTGGCAGATGGGAATTTGTTAATGTTAAGTTGTAGATAACTTGACACCAGATCCGAATTAAAATGCATCAACCGCGTGTGTAGTCGTGATGGTCTCTTCTCGGCGGAGTCCGGGAAGTGAACACGGTTTCTGTGTTATGATTGACGTAAGTAGGAGTTCAGGATCACTTCTTGATCATTGCTAGCTTCACGACCGTTCCTTTGCTCCTCTTCTCGCTCTCATTTGCGTATGTTAGCCACCATATCATGCTTAGTCGCTGCTGCAACCTCACCACTTTACCCCTTCCTTTCCCATTAAGCTTTGCTAGTCTTGATACCCATGGTAATGGGATTGCTGAGTCCTCGTGGCTCACAGATTACTACAACAACAATTGCAGAGTACAGGTTATCGATGATCATGGCGAGAGCGATGTTTGCTTATTTTGGAGTTCTTCTTCTGCTTCTTCTTCGATCAGGGGATAGGTTCCAGGTCGGCAGCCTGGGCTAGCAGGGTGGATGCCGTTTGAGTTTTTGTTTGTGTTCCATCCGTAGTCGGATGTTGCTCTTATGTAATATGATGTTGTATTCGTGTGGCATTGTATGCCTTATGTATGTATCCCCATCTATTTATGTAATGTTGATGTAATGATATCCACCTTGCAAAAGCGTTTCAATATGCGGGTCTATCCTTGGTGGAACCTTCGAGTTCCTTTTGGATAGGGTCGCATATTGGGCGTGAAATAACACTTCTATTAAAATGCTTAAGGAAGTTATTTTTCCGAGGTTTGGAGTCCCTAGATATTTAATGACTGACGGTGGTTCACACTTTATTCATGGTGCTTTCCGTAAGATGCTTGCTAAATATGACGTTAATCATAGAATTGCATCTCCATATCACCCGCAGTCTAGTGGTCAAGTAGAATTGTGCAATAGAGAGGTCAAATTAATTTTGCAAAAGACTGGCAATAGGTCTAGAAATAATTGGTCCAAGAAACTTGATGATGCATTATGGGCCTATAGAACTGCATACAAAAATCCTATGGGTATGTCTCCGTATAAAATAGTTTATGGAAAAGCATGTCACTTACCTCTCGAACTAGAACATAAGGCATATTGGGCTATTAAAGAGCTCAACTATGATTTCAAACTTGCCGGTGAGAAGAGGTTATTTGATATTAGCTCACTTGATGAATGGAGAACCCAAGCTTATGAAAATGCCAAGTTGTTTAAAGAAAAAGTTAAAAGATGGCATGACAAAAGGATACAAAAGCGTGAGTTTAATGTAGGTGATTATGTATTGCTATACAACTCTCGTTTAAGATTTTTTTGCAGGAAAACTTCTCTCCAAATGGGAAGGTCCCTACGTTATCGAGGAGGTCTATCATTCCGGTGCCATAAAAATCAACAACTTCGCAGGCACAAATCCGAAGGTGGTAAACGGTCAAAGGATCAAACACCATATCTCAGGTAATCCTATAAATGTTGAAACTAATATTATTGAAACCGTAACCCCGGAGGAGTACATAAAGGACACCTTCCAGAACGTTCTAGACTCCGAAAAGGAATAGGTATGTGGTACGGTAAGTAAACCAACTCCAAAACAATTTTTTAAGACAATATTTCTTCGTTTTGGAATATTTAGAAAAAAATAAAAAAATAAGTAGCAGTCCGAGGAGGACACGAGGCCTCCACGAGGGTGGAGGGCGCGCCCTACCCCCCTGGGCGCGCCCCCTACCTCGTGAGCACCTCGTGTGCCCTCCGGACTCCGTTTCCTTGCACGATATGTATTTTGGTCTGTAAAAATTCATTATATATACTCCCGAAGGTTTTAACTCCTGTATCACGCAAATATCCTCTGTTTTGTTTCGAGTTGTTGCTGCTGCAAATTAGAGCAAGATGTCTTCTCAAGAGTCAGTCGGGGAGAGCCGGGTATCTAACCCAGCACCGGAACCAAGGGCAAACAGCGACGCTGACCACTTTGGGCCAACAGCGAAGGAAGAGATGGAGGCTGACCTGATGAGAGTAGATGCCATGGAAGATCAAGAAGTCACCTCTCGCCTTCGAGCTGGGTTTACAACGGGGGGAACCACAGAGCTCAGCTATTCCAAACTCGTTTATCCCTTCCAATGTTAAATTTCTTTCCTATGAAAATATGAGGAGAAGTGTCTTTGGTTCTCCCGCAGCCATGCAACACCCTTGGGTGCAAGGAGCTTTAGCCGTTACAGGAAAGCTTTGCAAGGAAATAATGGACCTCAAGCAGCAGGTCAATAAGCTTGAGGAGGAGAACCGTATTCTGAGGGGGATCATCGCCAAGAATATTACGCCAACAACAAAGAAGGAGAAATAATCATCTGGGTATGGGCACTCCCCTTGGCAACTGCCAAGCTTGGGGGAGGTGCCCTGGTATCGTATCACCATCACAACTCCTATCTTTACCGTTTTTCTAAGTTCGATCCTATTAGTAGTATCTTGATTTAGTAGAATAAAATCATGGCATGATCTAGTTTTGAGTTTTGCTTTATGATCCTTCTTTGTAATCGAGTCCGTGAGCTATATAATAAAGATTAGTGTTGAGTCAAGGGCTTGAGTATTTTGCCATGATCTTGGGTGATTAGAAGAAAAAGAATAAAAAGAATCAAAGAGTTCATATTGATCTTATTGAAAGTAATGACTTCACATAGAAAGAGTATGATGATTTAAAGTTGTTGGGAGTTGGCAAATATAGCTTTGGTCATCGTTGCAATTAATAGGAAGTAATAAGGAGGTTTCACATATAGATATATTATCATTGACATCTTTTATGATTGGGAGCACTCATTAAAATATGACATGCTAAAGAGTTGATGTTGGACAAGGAAGACAACATAATGAGTTATGTTTTCTTACATCTGAGATAAAGTATGTTGTCATGGATCCTCTACCGTGTTGAGCTTGCCTTTCCCCTCATGCTAGCCAAATTCTCAGCACTAAGTAGAAATACTACTTGTGCTTCCAAATACCCTTAAACCAGTTTTGCCATGCGAGTCCACCATATCTACCTATGGATTGAGTAAGATCCTTCAAGTAAGTTGTCATCGGTGCAAACAATAAAAATTGCTTTCTAAATATGCATGACTTATTAGTGCGGAGAAAATAAACTTTGTATGAACTTGTTGTGGACGCAATAAAAGCGACGGACTGCATAATAAAGGTCCACATGCAAGAGGCAATATAAAGTGACGTTCTTTTGCATTAAGATTTTGTGCATCAACCCTAAACGCGCATGACAACCTCTGCTTCCCTCTGCGAAGGGCCTATCTTTTATTATTATCCTCTACTTTATGCAAGAGTCACGGTGATCTTCACCTTTCCTTTTTCATTTTATCCTTTGGCAAGCTCAGCATGTTGGAAAGAACATGATATATATATCTAATTGGATGTGGGGGAGCATGAATTATTATTGTTGACATTACCCTTGAGGTAAAAAGTTGTGGGGCAAAACTATAAGCCCCTATCTTTCTCTGTGTCCGATTAAAACTCCGTAACCACAAGTATTGCGTGAATGTTAACAATTATGAAAGACTAAGTGATAGTTGAGTATGTGGACTTGCTTTTAAGCTCTGACATAGACTCTCTCCGATGTTATGATAAATTGCAATTACTTCAATGACTGAGGGTATAATTTGTTGGTGCTCAATAAGGTTTCTGATTCATACTTTAGCTTTGTGAGAAGATCATCACTTGAATATGAGTAATCACATGACAAAATCTATTTATGTTGCTGTTATGAAATAATCATGATGCCTTCATGTCCGTATTTTATTTTTATCGACGCCTCTAAATCTAAACATGAGGACATATTTATTGTTATCGGCTTTTCGCTTGAGGACAAGCGAGGTCTAAGCTTGGGGGAGTTGGTACGTCCATTTTGCATCATGCTTTTTTATGTCAATATTTATTGCATTATGGGTTGTTATTTCACGTTATGTCTATAGCTATTCTCTCTTATTTTACAAGGTTTACATGAAGAGGGAGAATGCCGACAGCTGGAATTCTGGGCTGGAAAAGGAGCAAATATTGAAGGACTATTCTGCGCAACTCCAAAAGTTTTGAACCTCCAGGGAATACCTTAAAATAAATAAAGAAAAATCGTCACCAAAGATGAAGGCCAGGGGGCCCACACCCTGCTCACGAGGGTGGGGGCGCCCCCCCTGGGCGCGCCCCCTACCTCGTGGGCCCTCTGGTGGCTCTTCGACGTCCATCTTCTCCTATATGAAGTCTTTCGATGAGAAAAAAATAGAAGGCAACCTTTCGGGACGAGACTCCGCCGCCACGAGGCGGAACCAATCTAGGGCTCCGGCAGAGCTGTTCTGCCGGGGACACTTCCCTCCGGGAGGGGGAAATCATCACCATCGTCATCACCAACGCTCCTCTCATCGGGAGATGGAAATCTCCATCAACATATTCATCAGCACCATCTCATCTCCAAACCCTAGTTCATCTCTTGTATCCAATTCTTGTCCCCAAGTCCGGGATTGGTGCTAGTAGGTTGCTATTAGTGTTGATTACTCCTTGTAGTTGATGCTAGTTGGTTTATTTGGTGGAAGATCATATGTTCAGATCCTTTATGCACATTATTACCCCTATGATTATGAACATGAATATGCTTTGTGAGTAGTTATGTTTGTTCCTGAGGACAAGGGAGAAGTCTTGCTATTAGTAGTCATGTGAATTTGGTATTCGTTCGATATTTTGATAAGATGTATGTTGTCTAACCTCTAGTGGTGTTATGTGAACGTCGACTACATAACACTTCACCATTATTTGGGCCTAGAGGAAGGCATTGGGAAGTAATAAGTAGATGATGGGTTGCTAGAGTGATAGAAGCTTAAACCCTAGTTTATGCGTTTCTTCGTAAGGGGCTGATTTGGATCCATATGTTTCATGTTATGGTTAGGTTTACCTTAATACTTTTATTGTAGTTGCGGACGCTTGCAATAGAGGTTAATCATAAGTGGGATGCTTGTCCAAGTAAGGGCAGTACCCAAGCACCGGTCCACCCACATATCAAATTATCAAAGTACCGAACGCGAATCATATGAGCGTGATGAAAACTAGCTTGACGATATTCCCATGTGTCCTCGGGAGCGCTTTTCCTATTATAAGAGTTTGTCCAGGCTTGTCCTTTGCTACAAAAAGGATTGGGCCACCTTGCTGCACTTTATTTATTTTTGTTACTTGTTGCTCGTTACCATTTATCCTATCACAAAACTATCTGTTACCACTTATTTCAGTACTTGCAGAGAATACCTTGCTGAAAACCGCTTATCATTTCCTTCTGCTCCTCGTTGGGTTCGACACTCTTACTTATCGAAAGGACTACGGTAGATCCCCTATACTTGTGGGTCATCAATCAACATGTTTCTTGGCCACCAAATTATTTTGCATCATCATATAGGAAAAATAGAAGACAAACAGAAGAACTAACCAGTCTGTTTAAAGGGCTTCAAAATCTCATTGTGTTTCAAAAACCATTTTCATTCAAATAGAAGAAACAAACAAAATTGTTTGAGGGGTGGCCTTAACATCATCATTGCATTAGGTCCTCATGACAATTTCTGTTGGAGCAAATTTTTCTTGAAAGAAATATATCTTACTTTCGATCTAAGCCCATGATAAATGATGCCACTTGATGATAGTGCCTTTTTAGTCGGAAACAACAAAGACATGGCATACTTCTTGTTGATGCATAACTACAAATGAAATGGTAAGCGCAAATATTGTGAAGTTGGTAAAAGAAGCAAGAGCTTAACAGCTAAAAAATTATGATGATACTTGGATAATCAATATTAAGCTATATATTTGTTAGAGCTGATTGGAAGAAATGAGCAGAACTAATGAGAGTCTATCAGATAAGGAGAGTAAACATTATAGATGCACTATATAAAGTATATTGACAGAAAACATTGTTACATCATGCTCTTAAGTTGCTTTCGCAAGATAACATTACTAAAGTAGGCTAATCAATGACGATATACCATGGTGTTTGCACTTGGCAGATGCAATTTCATTTCAGACCAAAAATGCAATATAAAACGTAACATAATAGAGAGTTTTAATAAACAAGTCCTGATTTTAGAAACAAATTTAATATAAAGTAACACAACAGGAAGAAGAGATGGAAAAGCAACCAAATAATATGTGCCCATCAGAAGCTAATATGTACTATACCTTTAATATCTCTCGGTAGCTCTTCCACACCCTAAATTCATGTTCCTCTTTTAGTTGATTCGCCATCATATTTTGAGACATGAAGCCTGTCAATTAAATCCAAATCTTTCGCTCTATAATTCCTGGAGTAACATAGGAAGCATGGAGAACCTTCTAACTGGAAGTGATAGTGAATATTTCCTATTTCCCAAACCTGCCATGTTTGTTGTGCTCTGCCTTTGTCAAATTCTTGACTTTTTTGGCTCATCCCACGGATGAAGTTTTTTCACTTTACACAACTTACACACCTTAGTATATCATGATCCTTGCTATAATAATCTGCATAGAAAACAAATCAGATCATGAAAAAGATACCCAGAAGTGAGCAATCCATTTTCATATCCTAGTCCTGTTGCAATTCCTTTCCCCAAAATGATTGTAAGTTAGCTACATTGAACCTTGTAGTGTTGCACATCTCCACTAAATCACAATGATTAGCTTCTATGATAGGAAAGTAATCATAGGCTTAAGGCTTAGGGTACAACATAACATCTGGGATTGCCTCCCAGCTCAAACCCCTACAAATTTAACACCTTTTTTTACCTTAATACATGAAATCCCGAGCTCAGCCATTCCACGCATACCTACTATGTGAGACCAAGCTTCTCGTCAACGAAGACAGACTACCAGAGAGCACGTTGCGCTGCTCCAGTGTGGGGTCGGGAATAGGTTAGGATGCAGGTATTGGATTATTGCATAATACATCACAAACAACAATCATGATTATCAAACTGAATGTACAACAGCCCCTCGTGCCCAGCCAGAACAGTAGGCCTCGGAAAATAGTGCAAGTCCGAACGCCATGTAGTACATCTGGTAGCTCATAAACAACATACCCTCTCTCAAAAGTACAACCAGTTAAGGCTACTCCAGTGAGTCCATTGTCTGTACCAATAATATGGAACAACAAAAAAAGTAATCTATCACTAAATAGTACCAGCTAATCTCCTAGCTATGCAATCATATGCGGAATCACTAGGAATCAGACTACTGATCCTAACTTCCTATCAGACTAGTAGCAAGCCGTTGGATCAAATCCCCTATGGTCGTTAGATCAACAGGCTGGCCGGTGCGCATCTTTCGTGGGCAGTTTCCAGAATTGAAACCCGATGAAGCTAATTAGGTGGGATTTGCTAATAATTACATTGAAGATTTAGGAAACTAATGTGACGCTTTCCATATATTTAGCAAACTAATTTCAGATGTTGCTACCTTAAAAGCAAAATTTGTTTCCGATATTATTCAGTTTTGCTTCCGATGGAACTGTTGCTTTGATATGGATTTTATATCTTTGAATACAATAATTTGTGTCGCCATCAATCGGTGAATTAGCTTCCATGTTTAATGATGTTTGCTTCCGTGGAATAAGAAGATTTTGTGTCTAATAATACATTGTTTCAAAAGCATCACAATATTGCTTCCATGAAAAAGGAAAATATCCCTGCTCCAATGGATAGAAGAATAGTTTGTTTTACAGATGGAAGCATCATTTTTTTAGGAAACAATCCCTAATAATTTCTTCCAATAATCTCGGCTATTCTAACTGTTTTTTAGCGCTACATCTAATATGGGCCATGCAGTTTGCTTCCATATGAGAAAAACGATTTTCATTTGTTGTGAACTTAGTGCAATTTAACTTTGCTTCCTACCTAGAATATTTTGTTTCCCTCGTCTAAGGAGATTGCTTCCACAACATATGAAGCTTGTTTCTAACATAGAAAAAATATAATATGCTTCCATCAACATTGCTTCCAAAGAGAGAAAATAATATACTATGCTTCCATCAATATTTGCTCAGATCTACATTGCCTCCAAAAGTGAATATAAATTGATATCAAAGAAACATTGTTGATTGTTTGTTCCAACGAAACTAAGCTACTAACTGAAATAGTATTTGCTTCCTGTGATTATCAGCATTTGCTTCTGTATACAAGAATTGTCACGGGGTTAGCTTCGTCTCGGCACAATGCCACAATGGTTCACCTCAATGGCGATGTCAATGCGCTAGGGACACGCAACTGGACCATGGATGCAGCCATTAGCATGACCCATGATTAAACATAGGGGTTGTCGTGTCGGCGGTGGCGGCGGCGGCGTGGAAACGGCAGCCATGAGCAGTAAAGAGGACACCGAGGATGAACGCGCAGTAGGGGCTTGCCGTGGAGTGCTCTTCGCCGCTGGTGAAGGGTACCGTGGACAGTCGTCGATGGGGCAGCATGTCGTCCTGCGGCGTGGGATTCGTCGCTCTGACTCTACAAGGTGAAGTATGGTTGAAATGCCACAAATTCTACGCAGCAAAGAATCACATGTTTGAAAAATAGGAATCATTGATATTTGGACGCATTAGATTCATCAAATTCAACAAAATAGAAGGAGCAGTGGTTACAACAGGAAAAGGATGTCAAGCTTGAGAAGCATGGTTGTATTGCCAATCCATCTACACATATTTGATATATATAAGAAGCACCAAATCTCTGTAGAAAAAATCTTGAAATCACAACACATGCGAGACCTAGTGGAAGCATAGAAACCTGAAAACGAAATTTAGCATCCCTTGCTGCAAAGATGTACGCGCTTTAATTTGTGATAAGTATGATCCAACATAAGTGGGAATTTTGTGACCCTACATCAACTAAACCATGATTTGAATAAAAAAGCACGCTCTAGCAGGTTTGTACATGCATATTGCAAAAGAACTGAACCTAGGGCATGCAGATTGATGTCGCATGGCAATAGTGCCGCCGGTGCCGAGGTGTGCTTGCGCATGATGCGGTCGAGCTGCCGCAAGTACATCCACCTCGGGGTCTGCTGCAACTGCCGCCTGCTGGTACTCCGGCCGCCGAGTGATCCTACGCAGCCAGCTGAGGTGGAACGGAGGCCACGTCGAGGAATCGGACGGTGGAGTGGATCCGATCTGGGTGGTGATGGGTGATAGATCAGTGGCGGCGCGGTGGAATCGTGAGGTCCACGGTGACTGTGAGTTGGTTGGGACCAGAGCGATTAATTAGGGCCCTAATTTAGGGGAGAGGAACGGGCAAAAGATTTGGAAGAAATAGTGGGATAGGGGTCTTTTGAATGAGATTTCTCTGAGGAGGTAATGATCGTGGGATGGAACACAAATGAACGGCCAACGATCAGTCTGACGTTTTCCCCGTATCAGACGTGTGACGGGGAGCGTTTCCCAATCATATGATGGTTAAATCCAAACCAGTAAAATGCAGAAAAGTGAATCCTCATTCACACACGTTTTGGACATGATTTAAACCTATAACGTTTCTGGCCGACCCGCTCCCAGGAAGCTCCCCCGATTTTCTGCCTCGTCGGCCATTGGATTGGTGGTCAAAATCGGTTCGGCATGATCTGCGACGTTGGATCGTCATGCCTGGTTTTTACTTCGCGGTAGTTTCCAGAGCGGCAATGACCTGTGGGCTCGGCCTCGTCCATGATTGGCAGGGTCAGCCGTTTTGGGGTGCGCGAACGCCCTCTCCTCACGCGCCCGCGCGCGGGGTAAATTTCGTGTTTCGACCCTTTTTGCAAACAAAATGGGGATCTGACCCTAATTCGAAAAAAAATGGGATCTGACCCTTTTGCCTACCGCCAGCCCGCCTGGCGGTAGGGTTCTTGCGATCTACCGCCGCCCTCCGTGAGGTCCTTCAACGGCGATCGACGGCCGTTGGCGATTCTTGGCGTGGAAAAGGGCCTACCGCCATCGATTCTGGCGAGAGAGTTCTTGAAGCCTACCGCCAGACCCTCTGGCGGTAGGGTCCTGTGTTGTGGATAAGGTGGGGAGGGGCTGGATATTTCCTCCCCCTCCTCAACCACTCATTCAGCCCACTTCACCTCTCCACCGAGCTCAACTCTCCCCCCTCTTTCTTTGAAGCACAAGAGCCTCCCAAATCTCTCTCATTTGTTTGAGATTTCTCCGGTGGATTCTTACCATTTTCATCACTCAAGGTGGCTCTCTCATTTCCCCTCATTTTGATTGGTTGATATCTTTGTTTACTTTGCATTTGCTTATTTGATTGCAAACCCAAGCTCATCATTTTGTGGTCGAGGATCACTGAATTTGGGGCATGGTGTTGGCTCGGACAACCAGAATCTCATCCCACCATCAACGACGGCATTGTCCGCAAGACTCACATCCCTAAACAAAGGCGGCCCTCTCTCTTGCCGTCACCTTCTTGTAGATTCCATTTTCTTGCTTGATCGACCATCCTCATCCAACTCTTCCTCCGGACCCTCGTCATCCGAGTTATACCCACACATACGGTTATAAGGGAGGGTACGGTCCATATCTTGTTGCCGCACAATGACATCCAAGTTACCAATTGGATTGTGATGGATCTTTTCATTCTTCGAGTAAACATCCTCCTCTAGAGCAACAATAGCATCATCATCAACATGACCACTAGCATCTTCTTCAACATGAGGAATAGCATCATGACGGAGTACTATGACGCTAGCATTGATATGATCTTCATTGGGTTGGCTACTTGGTGGTTGGCTAGAACAATTAGGGACATACACCTCGGCACTATCATCATGCATGGGGGAGGATGCATTGCGGTTAAGATCAATTTGCAAAGGAGGAGGAGGATCAACCTTTGTGGCAAAGATCTCAAGAGACTTGTCTTGTGATGCGTCTACTTTTTCCTTGTACACATTCCAATGCAATTGGGAGGTGATGGGCATACTCTTTAATCGGGAGACTTTACTCCCAATCCAACGTCATACCTCCCAATAAGCTTAACCTCGGCATTTGGGTCATTCCAATGTAAGACGCTTCTCACTTGAACTACAAGATCATCAAAGCTTGAACTTGTGTCAAAAACCATAGCCTCTTCCCCTTCATCGTCATTTTCAAGCATAAATGTCGACTTGTCCAAATAATGAACGTTTACAAGCTTATGCATCTAAGAAATTGGAAACAATATAATCAATCCATATATGTCATCCAACAAACACAAATGGACAAATGAACGAAATTTTGCATAACTACTATTCATACTAAAGTTAACCTAACCATTAACCATAACCCCTAACATAACCACTATAACCCTAACCCCCAACATAACCCCCAACATAACCCCCAACATAAATACCATAACCCTAACCCTAACCCTAACCTTAACACTAACCCCTAACATAACCATAACCCTAGCCATAAATGCATCATAAATGCATCATAAATGCACACAATAAGATCAACACCTAAGGTTTGCAACCAATTGACCAAATGCACACAAAACAAAGATCTCAACCAATCAAAAGGAGGGGGAATGGGGGAGGTACCTTGGGTGATGAAAATGCTCTGAATCCACCGATGAAATCTCAAGCAAATGGAGTGGATCTAGGGGGGTTTGTGAGGGGGGAGAGGGGGAAGAGGGGCTGAGCACGGGGAAGAAGATGAGTGGGGAAGAAGAGTGGTGGTGGGGCCCACAAACCAGCCCCTCCCCACCTTATCCACAACACAGGACCCTACCGCCAGAGGGTCTGTCAGTAGGCTTCAGTAACCTACCGTCGTAACTGATGGCGGTAGGCCCTTTTCCACGTCAGCAACTGCCAACAGCCGTCAGTCGCCGTCAAAGGACCTACTGCCAAGGGGCGTGAGATCTTAAGACCCTACCGCCAGCAGCGGTGGCGGTAGGCAAAGGGCAGATCCTTCGGCGATAGGGCCGCAAGAACCCTACCGCCAGGCGGCTGGCGGTAGGCAAAAGGGTCAGATCCCAAAAAAAATTCGAACTGGGGTCAGATCCCGATTTTGTTTGCAAAAAGGGTCAAAACACGAAATTTAGCCACGTGCGCGCGCGATTCTCTCGCGTGGACGTTCACGTTGCCTTTTCTATTCATTCCCAGCCTGCTGCCTGTGTCTGCTGCTGCAGGGGGGCTTCATTTCAGGCTGGTCCCATTTGTCTGTAACCTACCTGATTTTCTTGTGTGTGGTGTTGGAGAGAGAGAGGCAGGGCTGACCGATGCATGTGTGCGTGGGGCCCTGGCTGACCGATGCATTGTGCGCACGTCGTGCGTGCCTCACCTCCGTCTGCGGTTGGAGAGAGGAGATGGAATGGCAAAATATCGGTGCTGCTATACACACGACAGGGTGCAGCCGAACTTTGGACGATCCTATTGATCCAACAGTGCATGCATGGGACAAGGTGGAGCACATCCGCTGGATCCAAGCATCGTTCACTGATCGTGCAATGAGCATCGGTTGCATAGTAGTTCCGGCAAAATATCTCGCGAGCCTTGGAAGCCTCCAGTTTCTCTTTCTCTCCCTGGCTCTCTCCAATCTCCCTTGCCTACTACTGCTGCCGCCGCCTCCTCTCGGTTTCTGATGCCGCTCCGACGAAGATAACCGCGCCGCTGGTGCTTAGATACCGCGGGACGTCTCATGTTCTTCGTTGATGGGAAGAGGGCAACAACAGCCGCACTAGGCGGCATGCCTCGCCGTGCCGCACGGTGGCCGAGATGCGGCTGGCCCATGCTCTGCCGGCGCCGCTTCATCGTCTTCATCTACACGAGGCATCTCTGCCAGATCACGCGGCCATGCCTCCCCCATCTACCACGCTGGATGGCCGCCTCCTGGATAAGGTATCGCGCTGCATCAACCGTCCTCTGTTGCCGCCGCCGCTGCTGCCCAGGTCCCTCTCTCTGCTCCTGCTGAGGTCGCATGTTCATCAAGACACCTTGGTTTTCTTTTTCCCTATTTATGTTCTTGCATTTGTTTCTTCTTCCTGCACCTATCTGTCAGCTGAAATTGCAGGCTGAGGTGAGCACCATGAAGATGAGGAGGTCAGTGGCTGATATAGAGAGCTCCTCGAACAGGGAAGTAGCAGTTCTGGAGGAAATGGAAGATGTCATGTTTCAGGTATGTTCACCGGAAGAGGGGTCACTATTTTGGCATGTCCGGTTGGTTCATGCAACCTTTGCATCTTCCTCTGGCTGGCACGTCCAGATTGTACATTTAGATGAAAAGAAAGTCCCTTTTTCTTTCTGTATGGTTGACCCGTGAATAGATATATTCACAAATGTAAGAGTTTTCTGAATTTATCTTCTCATTTGCAGTTTTGATGGGAATCGCTACAAATAGTTATGTTCATGAATGTAAGCATGCGTGTGTGTTTCTATCCTCTGATGTCCCAGCAATTAAAGTCTTCTAAAACATTTGCTGGGTATGTTCAGATTCGCTCTGATTTAGCTATGGCTCAAAAGGCATAACCCATATAATTCTTTAATGTTGCGAAAGATGCACAAATGTATCATTTCGTTCTCTGTTGGATAGAACAAAAGAGATCGAGAAGTTTAAAGTTTAAAGTTAAAGTTAGTTGTGGAGCTGCATAGGCATATGAATAAGTTACTGCACGGGTAATTTGGTTTCTTCTGTGAACTTGAATACCATAAGTTTTGGAAAAGTAAATATTAATCATCTTTGAATTTGCAAGCCTCAAAATTAGGGGAAAAGATCCTAGATCGATCTGACCTCCTTGGTGAGGAGGGGAAGATGGAGGAGGCTCTCGTTCTCGGCACTTGGATCTCGATAGGATCGGCATCAGCTCCAATCATCTGCAAAACACAAAATAAAGATCAAGCCTTGGCAACAGAACCACGGGAAACCTGAAATTCTGTACTGAACAAGAAGAGATAAGTTGGGGAGAAATTTAGGTCGCCCGATTGATGAGCTCCTGCATATGCATACTGAATGTTGAGCTTTATTTCACCGACATTTGGTTCTGAACATGTGTGCTTTTAAGAAAGTTTGTATTCTTCTCTATTTTGAACAGCCCACAAAGAGACTAAAAAATGGTGATATGTTCCTTTCCGTGGTTTAAGAACTCTGGGACTAGGCCCAACTAACAAATAGGTTCCTCGTCTTAAAATACATCTGTGTTCAGCTGTTTTCAGGAGAAATGTTCGATCATTTTCAGATGATCAGCATATGGTCAGCGAGATTCAAGGGAACACGCGACCCGATTATGCCTTCTACTCCCTCCGTTCTAAAATAGATGACCCAACTTTATACTAACTTCAGTACAAAATTGGGTCATCTATTTTGGAACGGAGGGAGTATAAGCAAAGTTGAGTTGTTGAGGTAATTGTTCTTTAGGTGCCTTCTATAAACACGCGACACATCTGTATGTTCTTTTCATATGGTGCCTTATATAAGTACATTTCAGTAATATGTGTCTTGTTTTACTTTTGTCCTTGGTGACTGTGGCAGTATTCTTAGCTTTGGTTATTATGTTTGAGTATAAAATTGGTTGTTGAAATGATGAATGTGCTAATTCATCACTGGTCTCATTCCTTCTTGTAAATAGTTTCTACTCTACCTTTTTTCAGTTACAGGTGTCCTTTGGTTAATGGATGATTCTCTTTCGCTCGCGGCAGCTTGATCGAGGCAGACCTGCAAGCCCGATGGAAAACTAACCGCGTACACCGTGTCGTGGCATCGAGTTTCAGCGTCGACATCACCTTTCTCTAACTGGCTTGCTTAGCCATGGACAGTGAGACCACTCTTCATTGATTTCTTGATCTATATCTTTATTCTAGGCATTATGTCTTTGTTGGCTGTACAATTGTTCAAACTCTAGCCTAGCTATAGGTTTGTTTGAGGGGGATTGAGTAGGAGTGTCTCTTTTCTATATCTAAAATGGATTTAACATCCAACTTTAGTCAAGAACAAACCATCAGTAAGGAAGTGTAACCTGGGAGAGGTGTGCAGAAATCGTTGAGAAAAGAGATAATCACTATGAATGCTACTTTCCAGTGATTTCTGGTGATCCGTTAATTTTTATGAGTGAACTCGGAAGTTTTATGCATATTAGAAAGTTGCATTTCTGATCCACATGCTTGCTAAATGCGTATTTTTTTCTTCCATTTTTTGCTGGAAAGTAGGGAGCCTAGCACGATTTACATATATTTTACATGAACTTCATGCAACCACCTGCTATGAATATGAGATGTCACAACATAGTTACTTTAGTGAGAAGTTACTGAACATACTTTCTATATCTCTGGATTTGGTTGAAGTGTTTCTTCCGTTATCCACTCTCTCACTGGGCTTGTTTCTCTCTGCTTCCATTTTAGTACTCCCTCTGTCTGGAAATACTCGTCGGAGGAATTGGATGTATCTAGATGTATTTTAGTTCTAGATACATTCATTTTTATGCATTTCACCGACAAGTATTTCCGGACGGAGGGAGTACTTGAGAAACACATGAGACTGAATATTGTACCATGTTAACTCTTGGATCCACTCACAACCAGAAGGTGCAGCAATCTAGAGCAGAATAAACTCAGTTAAATCAACTTATCTAACAAAGCCCTGTAACAGAACAAATTATGCAGAGTCTTGAAAGGAAACATTCATGATGATTTCTCAGTGAGGCGATGCACTTGGTGACAAACCGAATTTACGGGGAGGAGCAGGCGGCGGGGCCAGAGAGATACTTACCTAGACCCGGACCATCGCGCGGGAGAGGGTGGAGAGGCGCATGGCGGTGACAGCGAGGGCACCAGGAGGAGGGAGGGGCCCCGGCGTCGCCGGCGAGCATGCCGAGTCGAGCGCCTCCTCGAGCACTTCGGCGACCAGATTCGAAGAAGGAGCGGGAAAGAGGAGGGGCATGCTAGTCCCGCGCCTCCACGTCCGCCTCCGACGACGCCTAGAGCTGGCGCGAGGATGCCGAGCTTGAGGGCCTCCTCGGCCACATTCGCGGCCAGATTCGACAAGAAGGGGAGGAAGATCAGTGCCTGCGAAGCTCACGCAGGCTGTGGTGACAAAGGGGAGGGGCGGCCTCACCTGGGACAGCCGGACAGCCGGCTAGGAGGGAGCTAGCGATGGGAGAATGGGGAACAGGGGAGATGTGAGGAGGATGACTGACTTTTCTTAGTGTCCGATTTTTTTTTCCTTTAAAGTTTGTTTAGGTGGTGGGAATGGATTCCTACCTGGACTTGGACGGCTGGACCAAAACCTTTTTTTTTTATCTTTTTAAATTTAAAAGAATCCACTCTTTTTTCTTCTATAAAAAATCCATTATCTTTTATCGGGCGTCTCCCATTCACCTGCGTGGGTGCGATCTTTTTATCAGCAGGACTTTGTTATCGTCATGATCATTTGATTATTTTAAAAGTTTATATACAAATATCAAAAAAAAGTTATCAAAAAAATTTCAGCCTCTCGCCGGTGCCGTCGTCGGTCCGCCTCGTCTCCTATGGTCCTTGGATCATGGAGGCGCGGTGGATCCCGATCCTTGCCAGCGGGAGGGTTTTGTTTTTAGGTGTTTTTCTGAGTTTTGTTAGGGTTTGTACCATGCGAAAGAAGACAGGCGACATCGGTTTCTTAAAGATTTTAGATAAAACTAACTATCATTTTAATGGACCTGAAATTATTGATGTTAATATAAGAAATCGAGACGTGGAAGATGACCGAAACAACATAGATCCTACGAATTGTATGATTCTGGATAGACTCCCTAAGAACGAAAACAACACATGTTCCATCATTCTTTTTTTAATTAAAGGGTGTTCATTTTGTTATCATATGGGCTTGCACATAACTAAATTATCTGAATTATGGGTTTCTTTTCAATATGTACATGGATCCAACGGGTCTCTGCGCCATTTGGCGCAACGGGTCCACTAGTATATAAACTATTGCACATAAACACCAATAGGAGGAGATGGACCTTCAAAGCCTAAGAAGGAGCGACCAAAATTCAATCATCTGCACCTCTTTTTAGGAATCATTCATAACACCCTATCCTAACAACTGAGTGTGTGATCCATCTTCACACAATTAACAAAAAGTATATTAGAATGCAATATGACGAAATCAATAAAAATAGTTGTAGCTAGTGACAACCTTGTTTGATAAATATCTAACAACAATTTCCTATTATTCATTTTTTATATGTGTGCACCAGTCGTCAAACATGAGGTGTGGTAGAACCAATACAAACCTAGTACTCCAACGCCTCTTCGATCAGTTTTGCAATAGGTTGACCATGGACAGAAAAGACAACACAAATTTTGAGTAACAGAAAGTAGTGGAAATAACCTGATATGGCTTGTGGTTCCATGGCCTATCGAAGGCGTCACTGTTGACCTTGCCAACATGAAGGAGATCATGGTCCGCATGAAGTTCTTGCGACCTATAGCTTCTTCTTGGTTCCTCCACCAGCTAATCCACCTTCCGAGCTATCCGCGTCAAATCAATAAAATTTTAGTTCCATTTTGAGTATCCAAGACAATCTGAAACAACTGAATACATCCTCCTAAAGCAACAAATGAATAGCACTCTGAATAATGCAAGCTTTGGTAATTTCCCATGAATCCCAATCAGTTCACCAACAGAAGAAATTAATTGGCCAAGAGAGATGCAAGGTTTGAGAATTTATTACCGATTTATTCCAGCCCACCATTAGAACCATTTGTTGAACTCCCCAACGTGAGGAGGAGGTTGGCCAAATCCATTCTGCTGTCTTTCCATTCAAATTCTACGAGTTTCAAAATCAAGGAGGCAGAGATGGCGATGTGATGGGTCGGGCTGGACGTGCCGAGCGGGCTTTTTTGCCCCCTCATGGTCTGTTAAGGACCAGGACCATATGGTCCAGGCCCGGTAGAAAAAATGGGCGGTCGGAGCTCTGAATTTTGGCCCGATAACACGTAAGGTCTGGTCTTGTTTTTAACCAAGGCTCCCAACGACGACTGTGATGTCTCCCTCTCCCATCCCAGCGGCGAGAGCTGCCCACCGTCGCCACTACTCCACTAGCCACTCACCCGAGCTCTGATAGAGGCAAAGGTGTCCCATCTTTCGATGAGATGATGGATATCGCTTTGGTGGAAGTCGACTTTGACGATCCGACTACGAACGTGCAAGGACGTCGCGCCTTAGCAATCGCTAAACCAACTCCGAGAGGTTATTGACCACACCGGAGCACGATCAACCTAACCACGAGGGTCTGTTTCCTGCGAGCAAACGAAGAACAAGCAAGAAACTAAGATTGCAATCTGGATATTGCGAATATAAGATGAAAGCTTTATTGATCAAGGTGGGGTTACGTGGCGCCTTTGTGCAGTCGTTGAACACAAACAAAGTACGCGAAGTTGCAGCTATGGCGAACTTTTAATCTAAACAAAACCCAAAGTCTAAACGACGCCCTAAGGGATGTATATATGGAGGAAGAGGGGGGGATTTCGTGGCCCTTGGGGACGGGGTCCGAAACCAACCCTATCTCTTGTTTCCCCACACATACGGACTCTAAAAACAGCCTATACATGGGTGTGGCCCAATAATAAGGTGACGCGGCACCTAGAATAGCCTCTAGACGAAAGTTATGAAGTGGCATCTTGTATATTTCGTCCAAGGCTTCATGCACACATTATGGTGGCTTCAACGTCCTGAAATCATCACTTGTAACTCTGTTCTTGTTCCCCTTGCGCATGCCATCATCTCCATGCTTATTCTTGCTCCAATGTTCATCCTTCTCCAAGCTAGGCCCTTCATTTGTAAGCAAAACAAATTTATCCAATTTAGGCAGCATCATATTCTCATGCACATTAGAATCATTACCAAGAAACGAGAGTACCTGGTAATTTAATTGGCGTGCACGAGCTCTAGTAATTGGTCCAATGTATAGCAAGAGGGGCTGTGGGTGTAACAATGGTATTGATGTCCTCATCATCCTCCCTTCTTGAAATGAAGTCGCCCTCCTTTAAAGCTCATCTTCCTCTCCCAAATAAGGCTTCAAATCTGCAATGTTAAAAGTGGGACTAACCCCAAAATCTGCAGGCAGCTCAAGTTTATATGCATTATCATTTATTTTCTCTATCACCTTAAAAGGTCCGTCAGCGCATGGCATTAGCTTTGATTTGTGCAAAGCAGGAAATCTATCCTTACGCAAATGTAACCAGACAAGATCTCCAGGTGCAAACACAACATGTTTTCTACCCTTATCTCCAGCAAGTTTATATTTAGCATTCATACGCTCAATGTTTTCCTTAGTTAACTCATGCATTTTTAAAATCAATTCAGCACGTTGTTTAGCATCAAAATTAACCTTCTCTGAAGATGGAAGAGGCAACAAATCAATAGGTGCACGAGGTAGGAAACCATACATAACTTCAAAAGGGCACATCTTAGTAGTAGAATGCAATGAACGATTATAAGCAAATTCAATATGAGGCAAGCATTCTTCCCACATTTTCTTATTATTCTTCAAAACAACTCTAAGCACAGTAGACAATGTTCTATTGACTACTTCAGTTTGTCCATCAGTTTGGGGGTGACAAGTAGTACTAAAAAGCAGTTTAATCCCCAACTTAGTCCATAAACATCTCCGAAAGTGGCTAAGAAATTTAGTATCATGATCTGAAACAATAGTATTTGGCACACCATGCAAGCGAATAATTTCACGAAAGAACAAATCAGCAACATTAACGGCATCATCGATTTTATGACATGGTATAAAGTGTGCCATTTTTGAGAATCTATCCACGACAACAAATATGCTATCCCTCCCCTTCTTTCTTCGAGGTAAACCTAAAACAAAGTCCATAGATATATCCTCCCAAGGAACACTAGGTACAGGCAAAGGCATATATAAAAACCATGAGGATTGAGTCGTGACTTAGCTTTTTGACATGTAGTGCAGCGAGCAACAAAGCGCTCAACATCCCGTCTCATCTTTGGCCAAAAGAAATGTGTAGCAAGTACGTCCTCCATCTTCTTCACGCCAAAGTGTCCCATTAATCCTCCTCCATGCGCCACTAAAGGAAATATGCCCTAGAGGCAATAATAAAGTTATTATTTATTTCCTTATTTCATGATAAATGTTTATCATTCATGCTAGAATTGTATTAACCGGAAACATGATACATGTGTGAATGCATAGACAAACAAGATGTCACTAGTATGCCTCTACTAGACTAGCTTGTTAATCAAAGATGGTTATGTTTCCTGACCATAAACAAGGAGTTGTTATTTGATTAACAAGGTCACATCATTAGTAGAATGATCGATTGACATGACCCATTCCATTAGCTTAGCACACGATCGTTTAGTATGTTGCTCTGCTTTTATCCATGACATATACATGTTCCTGTAACTATGAGATTATGCAACTCCGTTTACGGAGGAACACTTTGGTGCTACCAAACGTCACAACGTGGCGGGTGATTATAAAGGAGTACTACAGGTGTCTCCAAAGGCGGATGTTGGGTTGGCGTATTTCGAGATTAGGTTTTGTCACTCCGATTGTCGAGAGGTATCTCGGGCCCTCTCGGTAATACACATCATCAAGCCTTGCAAGCATTACAGCTAATGAGTTAGCTGTGAGATGAAGTATTACGGAACGAGTAAAGAGACTTGTCGATAACGAGATTGAACTAGGTATTGGATACCGACGATCGAATCTCGGGCAAGTAACATACCGATGACAAAGGAACAATGTATGTTGTTATGCGGTCGACCGATAAAGATCTTCGAGAATATGTAGGAGCCAATATGGGCATCCGGTCCCGCTGTTGGTTATTGACCGAGACGTGTCTCGGTCATGTCTACATTGTTCTCGAACCGTAGGGTCCGCACGCTTAAGGTTTCGATGGCAGTTATTATGAGTTTATGTATTTTGATGTACCAAGAAGTTCGAGTCCGGATATGATCACGGACATGACGAGGAGTCTCGAAATGGTCGAGACATAAATATTGATATATTGGAAGCCTATATTTGGAGTTCGAATGGTTCCGGTGAAATCGGGATTTACTGAGTACCGGGTTACTGGAACCCTCCGGGGTTAATGGGTCTTAGTGGGCCATGAGGGAAAGGAAGAGGGCCGGCCAGGGCAGGCCGCCTCCCCCCCTAGTCCGAATAGGACAAGGAGGCGGCGCCCCTCTCCTCTTCCTCCCCCCAATCCTACTCCAACTAGGAAGGGGGAGTCCTACTCCGTGGGAGTAGGACTCCTCGGCCCGCCTCCCTTGGGCCGGCCGCACCTCCCCCTCCTCCTTTATATACGGGCAGGGGCACCCTAGGACACACAAGTTTGATCTACGGATCGTTCCTTAGCCGTGTGCGGTGCCCCTCCACCATATTCCACCTCGGTCATATCGTCGCAAGCTTAGGCGGCTCTGCGCCGATAGAACATCAAGATCGTCACCACGCCGTCGTCTTGTGGAACTCTCCTCGACACTCGGCTGGATCGAGTACGAGGGCGTCATCGAGCTGTCGTGTGTCAAGAACTCGGGCGCCGAGTAACGGCGTCGGGATCGGTCGGATCGCGAGGAGAACGTCGACTACTTCCTCTACGCTTGTGATCGCTTCGCTTGGTCTCACGAGGGTGCGAGACAACACTCTCCCCTCTCGTTGCTATGCATCACCATGATCTTGCGTGTGCGTAGGAAATTTTTGAAATGACTACGTTCCCCAACAAAGGCATCCGAGCCTAGGTTTTTATGGTTTGATGTTTTGCACGAGTAGAACACAAGTGAGTTGTGGGCGATACAAGTCATACTACCTACCAAAGATGTCATACTTTGGTTCAGCGGTATTGTGAGATGAAGCGCCCCGGACCGACATTACGCCGACGCTTACGCGAGACTGGTTTCACCGCCACGAGCACTCGTTGCTTAAAGGTGACCGGTGGGTGTCTGTCTCTCTCACTTTAGTTGAACTGAGTGTGGCTACGCCCGGTCCTTGAGAAGGTTAAACGAGTCTATTTGACGAAGTATCGTTGTGGTTTTGATGCATAGGTGAGATTGGTTCTTGCTTAAGCCCGTAGCAGCCACGTAAAATTTGCAACAACAAAGTAGAGGACGCCTAACTTGTTTTTGCAGGGCATGTTGTGATGTGATATGGTCAAGACGTGATGCTATATTTTATTGTATGAGATGATCATGTTTTGCAACCGGTTATCGGCAATCGGGCAGAGCCATATGGTTGTCGCTTTATTGTATGCAATGCAATCGCTACGTAATGCTTTACTTTATCACTAAGCGGTAGCGATAGTCGTAGAAGCATAAGTTTGGCGAGACGACAACGATGCTACGATGGAGATCAAGGTGTCGCGCGGTGACGATGGTGATCATGGTGGTGCTGCGAGAGATGGAGATCACGAAGCACAAGATGATGATGACCATATCATATCACTTATATTGATTTGCATGTGATGTTTATCTTTTATGCATCTTATCTTGCTTTGATTGACGGTAGCATTATAAGATGATCTCTCACTAAATTATCAAGAAGTGTTCTCCCGAGTATGCACCGTTGCCAAAGTTAAATCGTGCCCGGACACCACGTGATGATCGGGTGTGATAAGCTCTCGTCCATCTACAACGGGTGCAAGCCAGTTTTGCACACGCAGAATACTCGGGTTATACTTGACGAGCCTAGCATATGCGAGATATGGCCTCGAACACGGAGACCGAAAGGTCGAGCATGAATCATATAGCGATATGATCAACATAAGATGTTCACCATTGAAAACTACTCCATTTCACGTGATGATCGGTTATGGTTTAGTTGATTTGGATCGCGTGATCACTTAGATGACTAGAGAGATGTCTCTAAGTGGGAGTTCTTAAGTAATATGATTAATTGAACTTAAATTTATCATGAACTTAGTACTGATAGTATCTTGCTTGTTTATGTTTGATTGTAGATAGATGGCTCGTCTTTGTTGTTCCGTTGAATTTTAATGCGTTCCTTGAGAAAGCAAAGTTGAAAGATGATGGTAGCAATTACACGGATCGGGTCCGTAACTCGAGGATTATCCTCATTGTTTGCACGAAGAGTTACGTCTGGATGCACCGCTGGGTGCGAACTTCTTCTTTGGAGCAACACCGATGTTATGAACGTCTGGCGAGCAAAGCGATGACTACTCTATAGTTCGATGTGCCATGCTTTACGGCTTAGAACCGGGACTTCAACGACGTTTTGAGCGTCATGGAGCATATGAGATGTTCCAGAGTTGAAGTTAATATTCCAACAGAATGCCCGGATTGAGAGATATGAAGTCTCCAATAAGTTCTATAGCTGCAAGATGGAGGAGAATAGTTCATTAGTGAGCACATACTCGAATGTCCGGGTACTACAATCACTTGACACAATTGGGAGTTAATCTTCCGGATGATTGTGTCATTGACATAATTCTTCAATCACCGCCACCAAGCTACAAAGGCTTCGTGATGAACTATAATATGCAAGGGTTAGTAAAGACTATACCGAGCTCTTCGCAATGCTAAAGGCTGCGGAGGTAGAAATCAAAAAGGAGCATCAAGTGTTGATGGTCAATAAGACCACTAGTTTCAAGAAGAAAGGCAAAGGGAAGAAGAAGGAACTTCAAGAAGAACAACAAGCAAGTTGTCGCTCAGAGAAGAAACCCAAGTCCGGACCTAAGCCCAAATCGAGTGCTTCTCTTGCAAGCGGTCGGTCATTTGAAGCGGAACTGCCCCAAGTATTTGGCGGATAAGAAGGATGGCAAGGTGAACAAAGGTATATGTGATATACATGTAATTGATGTGTACCTTACTAGAGCTCGCAGATAGCACTGGTATTTGATCTTGGTTACATTGCTAATATTTGCAACTCAAAACAAGGACTACGGATTAAGCGAACACCGGCAAAGGACGAGGTGACGATGCGCGTGGGAAATGGTTCCAAAGTCGATGTGATCGCGATCGACACGCTACCTCTACATCTACCTTCGGATTAGTTTTAGACCTAAATAATTGTTATTTGGTGCTGCGTTGAGCATGAACATTATATCTGGATCTTGTTTGATGCGAGGCGGTTATTCATTTAAATCGAGAGAATAATGGTTGTTCTATTTATATGAGTAATATCTTTTATGGTCATGCACCCTTGAAGAGTGGTCTATTTTGATGAATCTCGATAGTAGTGATACACATATTCATAATGTTGAAACCAAAAGATGCAGAGTTGATAATGATAGTGCAACTTATTTGTGGCACTTGCCGTTTAGGTCATATCGATGTAAAGCGCATGAAGAAACTCCATCTTGATGGACTTTTGGAGTCACTTGATTATGAATCACTTGGCACTTGCGAACCGTGCCTTATGGGCAAGATGACTAAAACCCGTTCTCGGTACTATGGAGAGAGCAACAGATTTGTTGGAAATCATACATACAGATGTATGTGGTCCGATGAATGTTGAGGCTCGTGGCGGATATCGTTATTTTCTCACCTTCACAGATGACTTAAGCGAGATATGGGTATATCTACTTAATGAAACATAAGTCTGAAACATTTGAAAGGTTCAAAGAATTTGAGTGAAGTTGAAAATCATCGTAACAAGAAATTAAATTTCTACGATCCGATCGTGGAGGTGAATATTTGAGTTCTGAGTTTGGTCTACATTTGAAACAATGTGGAATAGTTTACGAACTTACGCCACCCGAACACCACAACAGTAATGGTGTGTCCGAGCGTCGTGTCGTACTTTACTAGATATGGTACGATCTATGATGTCTCTTCTGATTTACCGCTATCGTTTTGGGGTTATGCTCTAGAGACGGCCGCATTCACACCGAATAGAACACCGTCGAAATCCGTTGAGACGACACCTTATGAACTATGGTTTAGCAAGAAACCAAAGTTGTCATTTCTTAAAGTTTGGGGATGCGATGCTTATGTGAAAAAGCTTCAACCCGATAAGCTCGAACCCAAATCGAGAAATGTGTCTTCATAGGATACCCAAAGGAGACAATTGGGTACACCTTCTATCACAGATCCGAAGGCAAGACATTTGTTGCTAAGAATGGATCCTTTCTAGAGAAAGAGTTTCTCTCGAAAGAAGTGAGTGGGAGGAAAGTAGAACTTGATGAGGTAATTGTACCTTCTCCCTTACTTGAAAGTAGTTTGTCACAGAAACCGGTTTCTGAGACACCTACACCAAGTAGTGAAGAAGTTGATGATGTTGATCATGAAACTTCGATCAAGTTGCTCTGTAACCTCGTAGATCAACCAGAGTAAGATCCGCACTGTGAGTGGTACGGTAATCCTGTTCGGAAATCATGCTACTAGATCATGATGAACCTCGAACTATGAAGAAGCGATGGTGAGCCCAGATTCGCAAAATGGCTTGAGGCCATGAAATCGAGATGGGATCCATGTACGAAAACAAAGTATGGACTTTGGTTGACTTGCCCGAGGGTAGGCAAGCAATAGAAAACAAGTGGATCTTCAAGAAGAAGACCGACATCGACGGTAATGTTATCGTCTACAAAGCTCGACTTGTCGCAAAGGGTTTTCGACAAGTTCAAGGGATTGACTACGATGAGACCTTCTCACCCGTGGCGATGCTTAAGTCTGTCCGAATCATGTTAGCGATTGCGCATTTTATGATTATGAAATTTGGCAAATGGATGTAAAGACGCATTCTGAATGGATTTACGGAAGAAGAGTTGTATATGATGCAACCGAAGGTTTTATCGATCCAAAGGAGCTAACAAAGTGTGCAAGCTCCAATGATCCATTTATGGACTGGTGCAAGCATCTCGGAGTTGGAATAAACGCTTTGATAGTGTGATCAAAGCATTTGGGTTCATCTGAGACTTTTGGAGAAGCCTCAGTATTTACAAGAAAGTGAGTGGGAGCTCTATAGCATTTCGATATTATATGTAGATGACATATTGCTGATCGGAAATGATATAGAATTCTGGATAGCATAAAGGGATACTTGAATAAGAGTTTTCAATGAAAGACCTCGGTGAAGCTGCTTACATATTGGGCATTAAGATCTATAGAGATAGATCTAGACGCTTAATTGGACTTTCACAAAGCACATACCTTGACAAAATTTTGAAGAAGTTCAAAATGGATCAAGCAAACAAAGGGTTCTTGCTGTGTTACAAGGTGTGAAGTTGAGTAAGACTCAATGCCCGACCATTGCGTAAGATAGAGAGAAATGAAAGATGTTCCTATGCTTCACCATAGGCTCTATCATGTATGCAATGTTGTGTACTGACTGATGTGTGCCTTGCTATAAGTTTAGCAGGAGGTACCAAAGTAATCCAGAGTGGATCATCGACAGTATCAAGAACATCTGAAATACGAAAAGGACTAAGGATATGTTTCTCGATATGGAGGTGACAAAGAGCTCATCGTGGCAGTTACGTTGATGCAAGCTTTGACACCGATCCGGACGATTCTAAATCGCAGACCGGATACGTATTTACACTAAACGGAGGAGCTGTCGGTTGGTGCGGTTCTAAACAAAGCGTCGTGGCGGGATCTACATGTGAAGCGGAGTACATAGCAGCTTCGAAGCAGCTAATGAAGGAGTCTGGATGAAGGAGTTCATATCCGATCTAGGTGTCATACCTAGTGCATCGGGTCCAATGAAAATCTTCTGTGACAATCTCGAGCAATTGCCTTAGCGAAGAATCCAGATTTCACAAGAGGACCAAGCACATCAAGAGACGCTTCAATTCCATCCGGACTTAGTCCGTGGGAGACATAGAGATTTGCAAGATACATACGGATCTGAATATTGCGACCCGTTGACTAAGCCTCTTCCACGAGCAAAACATGATCAGCACCAAGACTCCATGGGTGTTAGAATCATTACTATGTAATCTAGATTATTGACTCTAGTGCAAGTGGGAGATCAAGGAAATATGCCCTAGAGGCAATAATAAAGTTATTATTTATTTCCTTATTTCATGATAAATGTTTATCATTCATGCTAGAATTGTATTAACCGGAAACATGATACATGTGTGAATGCATAGACAAACAAGATGTCACTAGTATGCCTCTACTAGACTAGCTTGTTAATCAAAGATGGTTATGTTTCCGACCATAAACAAGGAGTTGTTATTTGATTAACAAGGTCACATCATTAGTAGAATGATCGATTGACATGACCCATTCCATTAGCTTAGCACATGATCGCTTAGTATGTTGCTACCGCTTTTATCCATGACATATACATGTTCCTCGTAACTATGAGATTATGCAACTCCGTTTACGGAGGAACACTTTGGTGCTACCAAACGTCACAACGTAATCGGGTGATTATAAAGGAGTACTACAGTGTCTCCAAAGGCGGATGTTGGGTTGGCGATTTTGAGATTAGGTTTTGTCACTCCGATTGTCGAGAGGTATCTCGGCCCTCTCGGTAATACACATCATCAAGCCTTGCAAGCATTACAGCTAATGAGTTAGCTGTGAGATGAAGTATTACGGAACGAGTAAAGAGACTTGTCGATAACGAGATTGAACTAGGTATTGGATACCGACGATCGAATCTCGGGCAAGTAACATACCGATGACAAAGGAACAATGTATGTTGTTATGCGGTCCGACCGATAAAGATCTTCGTAGAATATGTAGGAGCCAATATGGGCATCCAGGTCCCGCTATTGGTTATTGACCGGAGACGTGTCTCGGTCATGTCTACATTGTTCTCGAACCGTAGGGTCCGCACGCTTAAGGTTTCGATGATGCTTATTATGAGTTTATGTATTTTGATGTACCAAGAAGTTCGAGTCCGGATATGATCACGGACATGACGAGGAGTCTCGAAATGGTCGAGACATAAAGATTGATATATTGGAAGCCTATATTTGGAGTTCGAATGGTTCCGGTGAAATCGGATTTTACTGAGTATCGAGGTTACCGGAACCCTCCGGGGTTAATGGGCCTTAGTGGGCCATGAGGGAAAGGAAGAGGGCGGCCAGGGGCCGCCGCGCCCCCCCCCCTAGTCCGAATAGGACAAGGAGGCGGCGCCCCCTTTCCTCTTTCCTCCCCCAATCCTACTCCAACTAGGAAGGGGAGTCCTACTCCTGGGAGTAGGACTCCTCCCAGCGCCTCCTTGGGCGGCCGCACCTCCCCTCCCTCCTTTATATACGGGGCAGGGGGCACCCTAGACACACAAGTTTGATCTACGGATCGTTCCTTAGCCATGTCGGTGCCCCCTCCACCATATTCCACCTCGGTCATATCGTCATGAAGCTTAGGCGAAGCTCACTGCTTGATAGAACATCAAGATCGTCACCACGCCGTCGTCTTGTGGAACTCTCCCTCGACACTCGGCTGGATCGAGTACGAGGGACGCCATCGAGCTGTACGTGTGTCAAGAACTCGGGCGCCGAGTAACGTCGGGATCGGTCGGATCGCGAGGAGAACGTCGACTACTTCCTCTACGTTGTGATCGCTTCGCTTCGGCTCTACGAGGGTACGTAGACAACACTCTCCCCTCTCATTGCTATGCATCACCATGATCTTGCGTGTGCATAGGAAATTTTTTGAAATTACTACGTTCCCCAACAGCCTCCTGCAACAACAAAAGACGAACGGAGCTAGCTGGAATGCATAGCTTGTTAGCACGGAACACAAAGCCATCATTAACAACGAACTTGTTCCATGTTCTACCTTCGTTACAATTCTGCAATACATCTTTAAAATCAGCATCATGCACATATTGATCTTTGATGGTCTCCAAACAAAATATTTTGAAGTCAAGTTGTGAAAGCATAGTATAACGACGAGACAATGCATCAGCAATAACATTTTCTTTACCCTTCTTATGTTTAATGACATAAGGGAAAGTCTCAATGAATTCAATCCATTTAGCATGTCTACGATTCAGTTTACCTTGACTTTTAATATGTTTCAAAGATTCATGATCAGAGTGTATAACAAATTCTTTGGGCCATAAATAATGTTGCCATGTTTCTAAAGTCCGAACAAGAGCATATAATTCTTTATCATAAGTAGAATAATTCAGACTAGGCCCACTCAATTTTTCAGAAAAGTATGCAACAGGTTTGCCATCTTGTAATAACACACCTCCTAATCCAATTCCACTAGCATGACATTCAAGCTCAATAGTCTTATTAAAATCAGGAAGTTGGAGTAAAGGAGCATGTGTCAACTTATCTTTCAATACCATGAAGGCTTCTTCCTGTGCGGTACCCCAAAGAAAAGGCACATCTTTCTTTGTAAGCTCATTGAGAGGTGCAGCAATGGTGCTGAAATCTCTCACAAAACGCCTATAGAATCCAACGAGGCCAAGAAAACTCCTCACTAGTGTGATCGTTTTGGGCCGCGGCCAACTCTCAATAGCTTCAATCTTGGCTTTATCAACTTCAATTCCCTGTGGAGTAACAACATAGCCAAGAAAAGATACTCGGTCGATGCAAAAGGTGCACTTCCCAAGGTTACCAAACAAACGTGCATCACGTAAAGCAATAAAAACAGCACGTAAATGTTGCAAATGTTCCTCTGAAGATCTGCTGTAAATCAGTATATCATCAAAATAGACTACCACAAATCGTCCAATAAAAGCACGTAAAACTTCGTTCATTAATCTCGTGAAATTACTAGGTGCATTAGTTAACCCAAAAGGCATGACTAACCACTCATATAATCCAAACTTAGTTTTAAATGCTGTTTTCTATTCATCTCCCAATTTCATACGAATTTGATGGTATCCACTACGCAAATCAACTTTGGAGAATATTGTAGAGCCACTCAATTCATCAAGCATATCATCTAGCCTAGGAATAGGATGACAATAACGAATAGTAATATTATTAATGCCTCTACAATCAACACACATACGTGATGTATCATCCTTTTTCGGCACTAGAATAATAGGAACATCAGAAGGACTAAGGGATTCGCGTATATAATCTTTGTCGAGCAGCTCCTGTACTTGACGCATAATCTCCTTCGTCTCCTCTGGATTGGTACAGTATGGTGCATGGTTGGGTAATGATGCACCGAATTAAGTCAATTTGATGCTCAATCCTCGAATGGGAGGTAATCCGGTGGCACGCCTTGTGGAAAGACATCACGAACTCCCGCAAAATGTTAGTGACAAGCGAGGAGGCAAAGAGGAAGGCACGCCCTCAAATGAAAATAATGCCTCTTTGCACACAAAAGCATAGCAAACAGATTTGCTGAAATCTAGCTCATCAATATCAGATTTAGTGGCAAGTAAGCATGCACTTTTCAATTTAATTTCAGAAGCAACACTAAATGGTTTACTATTAGGCTTCGTTTGTTGCTCAAATTCTTTTGCCACAATCTGATTTTCACTCTTATTTTTCTCATGTTTTGCTTTATTAGCTCTATTAATATCATCTTTCAAAATGGAATCAGGAGTCATAGGAAGCAAAGTAATATTTTTATCCTTATGAACAAGAGTATAATGATTGTTTCTACCTTGGTGTACAGAATTTTTATCAAATTGCCATGGTCTACCAAGTAATAAGGAACATGCTTGCATAGGTACCACATCACAATCAACATAATCATCATATGTAGAGATACTAAAATGCACACGTACAGTACGTGTTACCTTAACCTTGCCGCTGTTGTTGAACCATTGGATGTAGTAAGGATGTGGATGTGGTCTTGTGGTGAGAGAAAGCTTCTCCACCATCTCCATGCTAGCCAAGTTGTTGCAGCTCCTCCGCCTATGATGACGCCGCACGTAACGTTCCTTCACAACTCCTTTGTATGGAACAAATTATGCCTCTGATTTTGCTCAGCGTGTGTGACTGCACACTCAAAACACGTTGAGCAACTAAACATTCATACCACAAGATCGTCAGAGCCATGTATTGCGTCTCATGATCAGAATCATCTCCACCGTGTTCTTCACGTGTAATAAGAGCCAAAGTCTCCTCATCATAGTCACTAGCGGACTCATACCCACCATCCGCAATAGCAATTATCACACGCTGAGATTTGCATTCTCGCGCATAATGACCTCTTCCCTTACAACGACGACAAATAATATCACTTGTGTGCCCTGTTGATGCCATGGAAGAAGAAGAGCTTTGTGCAGGCCCGGCAGGTGCGCTCTTGGTAGATAAAGGTGGTTGTGCCTGCTTTCTTGTATCACAGCTGGAGATGGCACCTGATGGAGGTGCTGGTGCAGTTGAAGTAGAAGATGCATGCGGTGTCCATGATGAAGGTCGACCTGCAAAAAAGTTAGTTCGCGCCAATGCTTGTCGATCCTGCACTTCACGTTCAGCTTTACAAGCAAGATGAAATAAACGAGTGATATTAGTATATTCCTTATACTCTAGAATGGTCTGAATCTCTCTATTTAATCCACCCATAAAACGTGCAAGCATAGCTTCATTCTCCTCAACAATACCACATCTAATCATGCCAGTTTGTAATTCCTGATAATATTCTTCTCAGAAATTTTTCCTTGTCTTAAACGCTGCAATTTTTGAAGCAATTCACGTTGAAAATATGGTGGAACCCAACGAGTACATATAGCAGTTTTCAAAGTAGCCCAAGTAGCTGGAATAGGATATAATCTACAATGTTCGCACCACCATACACGTGCAAAACTAGTGAAAGCACAAACAATGAACAACCCGCCTCTCCTCGTGATATTGCAAACATGTAAAACGTTGTTCGGTTTCTAACTCCCAAGTAAGATATATATCGAGAACATATCTACCCTCAAATGGTGGAATATTCAATTTCAGTTTAGGAACATGGTCATGATCTCGCACTGAGGTGGTGGTGCAGCCTACCATTGCGAATATATATCCGAGGTCGACTACTGGTGGTGGTGCTGTGGTGGCACGTAGTTCGATTTTGATCAACCTCATCCTCATAATCGCCCGATACTCATCATCCACCGGGTACCAAAGAGCAGCAGCAGAGTGAGCCAAAGAAGCATCAACAACAGGTACAGTAGCACCAGAAGTTTGGCCATCCTCAAGAGGAACACGCTTTGCTCGTCCATACTGATTCAGAAGGGGGCGTTGTTGTTGTTGTTGCAGAGGTGCGATAGGTGTAGCCGGCGGTGGTTGTGGAAAACGCGCGAGCAATTCATTAAACTTGCTATCAAGCTTTGTTTCGAACGTCTTCTCAATGCCATCTATCTTCTCCATGGCCTCGTCAAATCTGTTTAGCACATCTTTTACCTGTCCACTCATCATTTAGTGAAATTTATCATGTAGTTGTTTGTTCGTGAGGTTCTCCCAATCAGTCTCATCGGCTTGTGATCCTACCATGGTTAGCAGCAAATAGAAACACACAAGAATATGATCCTATAGACTACTAAGAAGTGGTGGTGGTGTATCAGATTTCTAGGTTACTCGCTGAGATTTTACAGTTTTTTTTTCGAAACCTACTCAGGCAAGGAACACGAAACGGAAATTAGATGGATCTCGGAAACAAACCTACTACAAAAAGAACTCGGATTGGTGGTGGATATATGGTGGTAGGATATGGCAGCGGTTGTGGTATATGATAGTGGTGGTGGTATATGGATATGGATCGGGGGTATATGGCAGCGTTGGTGGGATATGGCAGTAGTGGTGGTATATGGCAGTGGTGGTGGTATAGCGTTGGTGGGATATGGCAGCAGTGGTGGTATATGGCAACAACGATGAAGATGGTGCAGCAGTGGCATTACAAACTGTGACAGAACTCGAAACTCTAAAGGACTAGACGCTAAGACAAGCACTAGACACGATGATGCAACCGCAAATTCAACAAAGCAAAACCCTAAAAAGATTATGCAAAGGCTCAGATTGGTTCGGATATGATGAACTAGCCCTAATTTTTTTTGTGGCTTTTTCGTGGACTATAGGTATGAAGAACAGACTCAATCTAAACTACGAAAAACTGTAAAATCTCACCGAGCAACCTGGAAATCTGATACCAGTTGATAGAGGCAAAGGTGTCCCGTCTTTCGATGAGATGATGGATATCACTTTGGTGGAAGTCGACTTTGACGATCCGACTACTTAACGCAGCGAGGACGCCGTGCCTTAGCAATCGCTAATCCAACTCGAGAGGTTATTGACCACACCGAGCACGATCAACTCCGACCAGAGGGTCTGCTTCCTGCGAGCAAACGAAGAACAAGCAAGAAACTGAGATTGCAATCTGGATATTGCGAATATAAGATGAAATCTTTATTGATCAAGGTGGGGTTCTGTGGACGCTTTGTCCGGTCGTTGAACACAAACGGCACGCTGCAAGTTGAACCAAAACCCAAAGTCTAAACGACGCCTAAGGGCTGTATATATGGAGGAAGAGGGGGAATTTCGTGGCCCTTGGGGAAGGGGTCCAAACCAACCCTATCTCTTGTTTCCCACACATACGGACTCTAAAACAGCCAATATCAAGTATTTCGAAAATACATGGGTCTGCCCAATAATAAGGTGACGACACCTAGAATAGCCTCCGGACGAAAGTCATGAAGTGGCATCTTGTATATTTCGTCCAAGGCTTCATGCACACATTATGGTGGCTTCAACGTCCTGAAATCATCACTTGTAACTCCGTTCTTGATCCCCTTGCGCATGCCATCATCTCCATGCTTGTTCTTGCTCCAATGTTCATCCTTCTCCAAGCTAGGCCCCTCATTTGTAAGCAAAACAAATGTATCCAATTTAGGCAGCATCATATTCTCATGAACATTAAAATCATTACCAAGAAACGAAAGTACCTGGTAATTTAATTGGCGTGCGCGAGCTCTAGTAATTGGTCCAGTATGTATAGCGGCAGGGGCTGTGGGTGTAACAATGGTATTGATGTCCTCATCAAGCTCTCCTTTCCACCCCTTCCAGTGCGTCGAGCTGCGCCTCAGCCTAGGTCATCGGCGGTGTCGCGCGAGAGCATCAGGAGGCAGAGCACGATGTCCTGCTGTTCCTTCTCTCGAACAAGTAGTTGCAGTGCACCGTGCATGGCCGGCAGTAGCAGCGCACGGTGTCAGGCTCTATTCTTATCATTCCCCTGTTCCCGCGTGCCGGAAGTCACCACAGTTGTAGATCTTTCATCGTGTGGCTCTGGAGCAAAGATAAAGGTTCAATCAAGTGGGCAGCTCTCCTTCGCCGATCTGCCATCCAAGGGTTGTTAATGATATTGCTTAGCTGTAGCGGCTCCGACAAGAGCATGTGCTCCGTTTTCCTTTTCTTTCACCTTTTTCCAACTTGTAATGGCTATAAAGCCAGCCACCCTGCTTGTGAGAGGGCATGACTTTGTGAATTGGGTGTAAACCCTAGCTGCCAGTGGCGTGCTGTACCTAAATTTCCCCAATTCTCCTCAAGAACCCTAGCTCGAAGCTCTCTGTTCTGTCTCTAAATTCGCTGTTTGAGAGTTAAATTGCACCGATCAGGCTCTAGATCCTGACAATTGGTATTAGAGCCAATATTTCCTCGGAGGCGATTTTGATTTGAGCAGTGTTGGGGTTGGTCGTCGGCCGTAAAATCCCTCTTCACGTTCGAGTCAGGCGGCGGAGTATTCAGGAGGCGGATGGTGTGGCAGAGTTCGGGTGCAGTCGGAATTGCAGCCTGGTTGCCGGAGAGTAATTCTCTGGTGATAAAACCCCAGATCCTGCGATTTGACCGTGTACCATCAGAGGCGGGCGCAGGCGGCGGCGACGAGAAATTCCCTCCCTCCCAACCACTGGTGAGACTTGCTGAATGTCACGCCCAATATGCGACCCTATCCAAAAGGAACTCGAAGGTCCCACTAAGGATAGACCCGCATATTGGAACGCTTTTGCAAGGTGGATATCATTACATCAACATTACATAATAGATGGGGATACATACATAAGGCATACAATGCCACATGAATACAACAATACAACATACAAGAACAACATCCGACTACGGGTGAATCATAAATGTAAACTCAAACAATATCCACCACGCTAGCCCAGTGCCGCCGACCGAACCTATCCCCGATCGAAGAAGCGTAAGAAGAACTCAAAGCAAGAAAGCATCACTCTCGCGCCATGATCATCGGATAACCTGTACCACTGCAATCGTTGTTGTAGTAATCAGGAGCCACGAGGACTCAAAGAATCCCATTACCATGGGTATCAAGACTAGCAAAGCTTAATGGGAAAGGAAGGGGGTAAAGTGGTGAGGTTGCAGCAGCAACTAAGCATGATATGGTGGCTAACATACGCAAATAAGAGCGAGAAGAGAACAAGCGGAACGGTCGTGAAGCTAGAAATGATCAAGAGGTGATCCTGAACTTCTACTTACGTCAAACATAACACAAAAACCGTGTTCACTTCCCGGACTCCGCCGAAAAGAGACCATCACGGCTACACACACGGTTGATGCGTTTTAATTCGGATCTGGTGTCAAGTTATCTAGCAACCGACATTAACAAATTCCCATCTGCCACATAACCGCGAGCATGGCTCTCGAAAGTTTATACCTGCAGGGTGTCCCAACTTAGCCCATGACAAGCTCTCGCGATCAACGAAGGAATAGACCTTCTCCGGGAAGACCCGATCGGTCTCGGAATCCGGTTTACAAGACATTTCGACAATGGTAAAACAAGACCAGAAGACCGCCTAATGCGCCGACATCCCGATAGGAGCTGCACATATCTCGTTCTCAGGGCAACACCGAATAAGCAAAGCGTACAGGTACCGACGAATCCAAGTTGCCAAGGAATGGTCCCGCACGGTGCTCTAGTTTGGACCAACACTTAGACAAGCATTGGCTCGGGAGGGGGGCTATAATAAAGATGATCCTTGGGTTAATTACTCCCAAGAGAAAGGTAGGTGGTGGTGAGGCAAATGGTAAAACCAAGGTTGGGCCTTGCTGGAGGAGTTTTATTCAAGGCGAACTGTCAGGGGGGTCCCATAAATCACCCGACCGCGTTAGGAACGCAAAATCCGGGAACATAACACCGTATGACGGAAACTAGGCGGCAAGAGTGGAACAAAACACCAGCATAAGGCCGAGCCTTCCACCCTTTACCAAATATAGATGCATTAATAATATAAGAGATATTGTGATATCCCAACCAAAAATCCTGTCCACCATGGAGAAATCTTCAACTTCACCTGCAGCTAGCAACGCTATAAGAGGGGCTGAGCAAAGCGGTAACATAGCCAAGCAACGGTTCGCTAGGAAGGGTGTCAAAGTTTAGAGGTTCATGGCAATTTGGGAGGCTTGAAGAGCAAAAGATAGGTAACGCAGCAAAGCGATAGAACGAAGCAACTAGCATAGCAATGATAGTAGTGAGATCCAGGTAGCGGTCATCTTGCCTGAAATCCCGCAAGGAAGAAGAACGAGTCCATGAAGAAGATGAAGCCACGAAGACGAACCAAGCGTGAGATTTAACGATTCTCACGATCGTAACAAACGGAACTATCGAGAAGAAGCACACAACATAGTAAACACACCACACATAGGCAAGACATGATGCACAACAAGCATGATGCATGACAAAGCTACATGAAGCTACTCATGGCAAGAGATGATGCAAACAAGAACAACACATCGAGGCAAGTTTAAATGAGGCCGGAAGCAACATATAACAATTCCGGTAAGTCCTCATATGCAGATTTCGAAATTGGTCCAGAACTGAATAAACCTTATGTTTAAGTTGTTAAACAGCAAGTTAAGATGCACCAAGATGATCTACACAAAATTCTAGTCAAGTTACATATAAAGTTCATTAGATTCGGAGCTACGGCCTAGAAGATATGAGCAAAACAAGTTAAACATGGCATTGATGCAAAATGCATACAAATATCAAGCAAACACCTCAGAACAAGGATGCAACATGATAATATGAAACTACATGCAAAATCAAGCAAGTTTCATATAGAGCACACTCAAAACGGAGCAACGGTTCAACACACACACACACTATACAAGATATGACAACAATCTGACCATAACAGCAAGTAGGCATCTTACAAGCATCAAAACAACAAGCTACAGCACCCCAACATAACAACAAAAGGCATGGGCATGAAGTACAGGTAAAGCATAACAAAACATGAACACTGAGCTATCTCCAGAAACAACTAGAACATGCTCAAAAGGACATGGTAAGATTGCAAATAATAACAGTTTCAGACTTTGTAGAAATAACATCAGGTTGCAATGTTTAGAGCTATCAAACAACATGTTACAGGAACTTGTCATGGCAAACAAAGGCATGGCATGAATATACTAAAAGCATAGATCAAAAGTCCCTTACTGACTATGAGCCAAAAGGGCACAGAAAATATGATGGCACCCATGTAAACATGGCAAATTATATAACAGATTCCTACATGGCAGGAGGAACAATAAGTAGGCATGTTGGTGAGCTTGAACCACTCACCATAGAGCATTACATGGCATGGCAAGGCAACCAACAACAAGCATACATGTTTATGAAGCTAAGCATGGCAATAGCAAGGTCATAGGGTGCATGAATCACTAGCAAAACACATGGGAACTAGTGAACTTAATGTTAACAGGCTGATAGCAACATTATCAAGCAACTTTGGGGCAAGATAACAACATGACACAGTAGGATATAATTGCAACCAAGGGCATGAATGGATAGAGCATGACATGTAGATCAAAACATGTTTATAGAACATCTCCAGATTATGCATAGAATGATTAGTAGCAACATGTTAACATAGCAACAAAATATAACAGAATCTGTCAGAAAACAGCAACAACAACTACCCTCCTTAACAAGCTTGATACACTCAACACACAACTCACAAAAATACATGGATGGCACCCCTGGAAAGATGGCATGACATAGATAAAAACACATGTAGAGCTCATACTCATAGGATGCACACATCAATCATGGCAAAAAAGACAAATGAGCATGTTATAACAGTTTCAGCAGGTTAACATCAACATGCACTCTTCCAACAGCATTTCGGGTATCAAGATGAGCTCAAATGAAAATGATGCAATGGAATGAAATGAAGTACTCGTCGAGACGAACAATTTGACATATTATACGCACGAAACGGAGCTACGGATGCAGAGATACAATGCGATGAACATGGCATGTTTATGCAAACAATCCTGAGGACTTAGAGAAATCGGGGGCAACCTCGGGTTCGCACGGAAATCGATGCACGGCCGGAGATGCTCGCCGGAGTTCGCGGGATCTCGCCGGAGAACGCGGGGAGGCGGCGCCGGAGCTGGATCCGGCCGGGAGGCGGAGGGGCGCGGAGAGGTCGGGAACCGAGCTCCGGCGGACGGAGGCGCCTCGGCGACGGCGGGGCGGGGAACCGGCGGCGAGCTTGGCGCCACGGCGGTGGCGAGGCGGCGACGCTGCGCGCGGGCGCGTTTCCTCCAGGCGGCGGCGGCGGCGGCCGACTTCGGGCGGCGGAGGATCCAGCGGGCGGGTCGGGCGAACGCGAGGCCGGGAGGCGGGCGGCGCGCCACGGCGGGCGGCGGTGCAAGGCCGGCGACGGGAAGCGGCGGCGACGGCGGTCACGAGGGTCGCTGGGCTCATGATGGGCTCATGGGCAGGCGTCGGAGGGAGGCGTTGGGGGACACGTGGCAGCCTCCCATTGGCTGCGGGCGGCGGCGGCGAAGCGTCCGGCGCGGAAGGACGTGTCCGGCGGCGCGCGGGGGAAGAGGCTACTGTTAGGGTGGAATTTGATCCGCGAATTTGGAAGGGGAAGGCATATTTATAGATAGAGGGAGCTAGGAGAGTCCAAATGAGGAGCGGTTTTCGGCCACGCGATCGTGATCAGACGACCCAGAGCATGGAGGGGAGTTAGCTGAGTTTTGGGCCACTTTGGAAGGGGCATTGGGCTGCAACAAAAGAGGCTTTGGCGGTTACCCGGTTAACCGTTGGAGTATCGAACGACCTCCAAATGGCACGAAACTTGACAGGCGGTCTACCGGTGGTATACCAAGGCTGCTTGGCAAACCTCGGGCCATTCCGAGAAAGTTTAACACCCGCACATGAAAAGAGGCAAAAGGGGGTGCTGGAGGGCATAGGAGTGCCGGATCGCAAAACGGACAACGGGGAAAAAGCTCGGATGCATGAGACGAACACATATGCAAAATGAAATGCACATGATGACATGATATGAAATGCATATGATGACCTGGCAAAGTGCAACATGCAAGCAAATGACATGGCAACGACAGCGAATAACTGGCAGACATCTGGCGCATCGAATCCGGGGCGTTACAACACTCCTCCACTAACAAGAGATCTCGTCCCGAGACGGAAGAGAAAAGGAATGAGGTGAAACAAGAACTCAAGAAAAAAGCAAAGAATCGAGAGCACTCGAGAAGAAGAGAGGAACGACGAGAATCAAAAGCTCACGGAATCAGATAGACTAAGAAATGACTCGTTCTAACCGGAGTGGTTAGAATGAGAAAAGAAACGAATAAGGCTGAAAGGATTTAGGTAGCACTCCGGCTGAAACATGGAAGAATAGAACACGAACTTAAGAAGATGGAATGAAACTTGATGAACTCTTGAAGAATGAATTAAATCATGAAGAACCACCATGAAGAACTCCGGTAACAAAAGGATGATGAGATAGAATGAAGGATGAAAGAATGAGATGAGCCTTGCGATGATTTAGTTGGAGGTTCCGACGAGATGGCCGAGGAAATTTGAACTCCGGGAAAGAAAATATGAAAACACTTGGAACTAGAGTTTATTCATCAAGAACAACTCCGAAGGAAGGATTACTCACTTGGATGAAATAATAATAAGATTTATTGTATGCTTATCCTTCATCAAATTAAATTGATGAGAAGCAATGGATTTTTCATACTACTTATTCTTCTTGAAAGAGAAGTGAGAAGTGACATATCGCAAACTTGAGAAGGTCTTCATGAACCACCGGTAGGATAGAAAAGAACGAATGGATTTAAATGATGACAAAGGAAAAAGAATCTGAATGAACCACCGTAAGAATTCAAAAAGACTGATGAAAGAGAATGAATCACCGGGAAGAATTAGAAGAACAAATATGCTAGAGGGGATTTAGATGCAAAAGAACGAAGAGATCACGAGCTGATTAAAGAACACTTGAACGAAGCACCGGAATAGTTGGATACAGGTAGCTGAAATGTGAGGACGAAGAATTCTTCTGGAACGTTGGCCTACGGTGAAAAAAATGGGAAAAACAACTTCTGACATACTCTGTATGGATAAGAAAAGAATATCTGACACACCGAATAATTTGAGAGGATAACATGAAGCTAGAACGAATCTTCGGAAGAACGAACAAGATTTAGAGGAAAAAACTCTTCTTCGGTCTTCAAATGACGACGAGAAACACCACCAAAATTACCGAGATACTCCGGGAGAATGAAAAACGAAGAGGGGTTGAGCCAACAATGAAAAGAATTTGAAAGAGATTTTGGAGAAGGCATGTGACTGGTGAAATTCATTCTTATGTCACACTTTGAAAAGAATTTGAGAATAGCTCTGGGGAAACCAAAGAGTCAGGTAAGATCCTGGGAAAAGACCTGTGGGTTAGGGCCCACTAGAGGGAAAAACACCATTGGAAAGGATTGTTGAACAGATATATGATGCACCGGAACAATGAAATATTTGAATGAGGTGACAACCTCGAATTAATTCGAACACTGACGAATCTCCTGAGATGTCTTCCGAACTCCGGAATGATTGAATGGCGAGAGGCAAACGAGCAGGGAAAACACTTGAGCTGAGGGAAAGAATATAATCACTACCAAAATTAGAATTGAATCCACCGGAAAAGAAAAAGAGATAAAGAATGACGAACGAGACAAGAATTCACCGGTTGAAATAATTGAGGGAAGACTGAAGAGACTCCGTACGAATGAAATAGATGGTCGAGAGAGAGTCAGACTCCGGGAAGAAGAGGGTGGGAGGGCGGGAAAACAAAGACAACTTGGAAGGGGAAAACAACGAATATCTTGAAGAGGAAAACACCGGTTGAAATCATTGAAGAAAGAAAGCAAAGGCTTCGCACGAGTAGGATGGATACTCGATTATGGACTCCGGTTCTGAGAGGAAGAAGGGTGGGCGGGTGGGAAAAACAAGGACAACTTCGGACAGGGAAACAACATCGATCGAAAAGAGCTGAGGATTGATCTTGGCAAAGATGAAGAGGCTCGAGTCGACTTGACGAGAAATGCATCGGATAAAAGAGCTGAGGAACAACGATCGGAAAACCAACTGCGTGAACCTAAAGAAAAATTTAAATGGGAAGAGGAGTAATTCAAAACACCTACGTCAAGATTCCTCACCAGAGCGACGAAGGGGCTGAGGAGTAAAAAGAATTCCTACTCTCCGATATAACTAGACTCAGAAATCAGTTTTCTTCTAGACTCAACAGCGGCCAAACTACGATCAATCAACGGGGCTCCTAAGGTCGGTCGAGGCTCTGATACCAACTTGTCACGCCCAATATGCGACCCTATCCAAAAGGAACTCGAAGGTCCCACCAAGGATAGACCCGCATATTGGAATGCTTTTGCAAGGTGGATATCATTACATCAACATTACATAATAGATGGGGATACATACATAAGGCATACAATGCCACATGAATACAACAATACAACATACAAGAACAACATCCGACTACGGATGAATCATAAACAGAAACTCAAACAATATCCACCCTGCTAGCCCAGGCTGCCGACCTGGAACCTATCCCCTGATCGAAGAAGCAGAAGAAGAACTCAAAGCAATCAAGCATCGCTCTCGTGTCATGATCATCGCATAACATATACCTGCAACTGTTGTTGTAGTAATCTGTGAGCCACGAGGACTCAGCAATCCCATTACCATGGGTATCAAGACTAGCAAAGCTTAATGGGAAAGGAAGGGGGTAAAGTGGTGAGGTTGCAGCAGCGACTAAGTATGATATGGTGGCTAACATACGCAAATAAGAGCGAGAAGAGAACAAGCGGAACGGTCGTGAAGCTAGAAATGATCAAGAGGTGATCCTGAACTCCTACTTACGTCAAACATAACACAAAAACCGTGTTCACTTCCCGGACTCCGCCGAAAAGAGACCATCACGGCTACACACACGGTTGATGCGTTTTAATTCGGATCTGGTGTCAAGTTATCTGCAACCGGACATTAACAAATTCCCATCTGCCACATAACCGCGAGCATGGCTCTCGAAAGTTTATACCCTGCAGGGGTGTCCCAACTTAGCCCATGACAAGCTCTTGCGATCAACGAAGGAATAGACCTTCTCCCAGGAAGACCCGATCAGTCTCGGAATCCCGGTTTACAAGACATTTCGACAATGGTAAAACAAGACCAGCAAGACCGCCCAATGCGCCGACATCCCGATAGGAGCTGCACATATCTCGTTCTCAGGGCAACACCGAATAAGCGAAGCGTACAGGTACCGACGAATCCAAGTTGCCAAGGAATGGTCCCGCACGGTGCTCTAGTTTGGACCAACACTTAGACAAGCATTGGCTCGGGAGGGGGGCTATAATAAAGATGATCCTTGGGTTAATTACTCCCAAGAGAAAGATAGGTGGTGGGGAGGCAAATGGTAAAACCAAGGTTGGGCCTTGCTGGAGGAGTTTTATTCAAGGCGAACTGTCAGGGGGGTCCCATAAATCACCCGACCGCGTTAGGAACGCAAAATCCGGGAACATAACACCGGTATGACGGAAACTAGGGCGGCAAGAGTGGAACAAAACACCAGGCATAAGGCCGAGCCTTCCACCCTTTACCAAATATAGATGCATTAATAATATAAGAGATATTGTGATATCCCAACCAAAAATCCTGTCCACCATGGAGAAATCTTCAACTTCACCTGCAGCTAGCAACGCTATAAGAGGGGCTGAGCAAAGCGGTAACATAGCCAAGCAACGGTTCGCTAGGAAGGGTGTCAAAGTTTAGAGGTTCATGGCAATTTGGGAGGCTTGAAGAGCAAAAGATAGGTAACGCAGCAAAGCGATAGAACGAAGCAACTAGCATAGCAATGATAGTAGTGAGATCCAGGGTAGCGGTCATCTTGCCTGAAATCCCGCAAGGAAGAAGAACGAGTCCATGAAGAAGATGAAGCCACGAAGACGAACCAAGCGTAGACGAACGCATCCTCATGATCGCAACGAAACGGGAACTATGGAGAAGAAGCACACAACATAGTAAACACACCACACATAGGCAAGACATGATGCACAACAAGCATGATGCATGACAAATCTACATGAAGCTACTCTTGGCAAGAGATGATGCAAACAAGAACAACACATCGAGGCAAGTTTAAATGAGGCCGGAAGCAACATATAACAATTCCGATAAGTCCTCATATGCAGATTTCGAAATTGGTCCAGAACTGAATAAACCTTATGTTCAAGTTGTTAAACAGCAAGTTAAGATGCACCAAGATGATCTACACGAAATTCTAGTCAAGTTACATATAAAGTTCATTAGATTCGGAGCTACGGCCTAGAAGATATGAGCAAAACAAGTTAAACATGGCATTGATGCAAAATGTATACAAACATCAAGTAAACACCTCAAAACAAGGATGCAACATGATAATATGAAACTACATGCAAAATCAAGCAAGTTTCATATAGAGCACACTCAAAACGGACCAACGGTTCAACACACACACACTATACAAGATATGACAACAATCTGTCCATAACAGCAAGTAGGCATCTTACAAGCATCAAAACAACAAGCTACAGCACCCCAACATAACAACAAAAGGCATGGGCATGAAGTACAGGTAAAGCATAACAAAACATGAACACTGAGCTATCTCCAGAAACAACTAGAACATGCTCAAAAGGACATGGGAAGATTGCAAATAATAACAGCTTGGACTTTGCGTAAATAACATCGAAGTTGCAATGTTTAGAGCTATCAAACAACATGTTACAGGAACTTGTCATGGCAAACAAAGGCATGGCATGAATCTACTAAAAGCATAGATCAAAAGTCCCTTATTGACCATGAGCCAAAAGGGCACAGACAATATGATGGCACCCATGTAAACATGGCAAATTATATAACAGATTCATACATGGCAGGAACAATAATAAGTAGGCATGTTGGTGAGCTTGAACCACTCACCACAGAGCATTATATGGCATGGCAAGGCAACCAACAGCAAGAATACATGTTTATGAAGCTAAGCATGGCAATAGCAAGGTCATAGGGTGCATGGATCACTAGCAAAACACACGGGAACTAGTGAACTTAATGTTAACAGGCTGATAGCAACATTATCAAGCAACTTTGGGGCAAGATAACAACATGCTACAGCAGGCTATAATTGCAACCAAGGGCATGAATGGATAGAGCATGACATGTAGATCAAAACATGTTTATAGAACATCTCCAGATTATGCATAGAATAATTGGTAGCAACATGTTAACATAGCAACAAAATGTAACAGAATCTGTCAGGAAAACAGCAACAACAACTACCCTCCTTAACAAGCTTGATACACTCAACACACAACTCACAAAAATACATGGATGGCACCCCTGGAAAGATGGCATGGCATAGATCAAAACACATGTAGAGCTCATACTCATAGGATGCACACATCAATCATGGCAAAAATGACAAATGAGCATGTTATAACAGTTTCAGCAGGTTAACATCAACATGCACTCTTCCAACAGCATTTCGGGCATCAAGATGAGCTCAAATGAAAATGATGCAATGGAATGAAATGAAGTACTCGTCGAGGCGAACAATTTGACATATTACACGCACGAAACGGAGCTACAGATGCAGAGATACAATGCGATGAACATGGCATGTTTATGCAAAAAATCCTGAGGACTTGGAGAAATCGGGGGCAACCTCGGGTTCGCACGGAAATCGATGCACGGCCGGAGATGCTCGCCGGAGTTCGCGGGATCTCGCCGGAGAACACGGGGAGGCGGCGCCGGAGCTGGATCCGGTAGGGGAGGCGGAGGAGGCGCGCGGGAGGCCGGGAACCGGAGCTCCGGGGCGGCACGGAGGCGCCTCGGCGACGGCGGGCGGGGAACCGTGGCGAAGCCTGGCGCCACGGCGGTGGTGAGGCGGCGACGCAGGGCGCGGGCGCGCCTCCGGAGGCGGCGGCGGCGGCTGACTTCGGGCGGCGGAGGATCCAGCGGCGGGTTTGGGCGAACGCGAGGGCCGGAGGCGGCGCGCGCACGGCGGCGGCGGCAGTGCAGCCGGCGACGGGAAGCGGCGGCGAGCGGCGGCGGCGGAAGCGGCCGGGCGGCGGCGATGGGAGGGCCGCAGGGCTCGCGATGGATGGCTCCATGGGCGGGCGGCGGAGGGAGGCGTTGGGGGACACGTGGCAGCCTCCCATTGGCTGCGGGCGGCGGCGAAGCGTCCGGCGCGGACGGACGTGTCCGGCGGCGCGCGGGGGAAGAGGCTAGGATTAGGGTGGAATTTGATCCGCGAATTTGGAAGGGGAAGGCATATTTATAGATAGAGGGAGCTAGGAGAGTCCAAATGAGGAGCGGTTTTCGGCCACGCGATCGTGATCAGACGACCCAGAGCATGGAGGGGAGTTTGCTGGGTTTTGGGCCACTTTGGAAGGGGTGTTGGGCTGCAACAAAAGAGGCTTTCGCGGTTACCCGGTTAACCGTTGGAGTATCGAACGACCTCCAAATGGCACGAAACTTGACAGGCGGTCTACCGGTGCTATACCAAGGCCGCTTGGCAAACCTCGGGCCATTCCGAGAAAGTTTAACACCGGCACATGAAAAGAGGCAAAAGGGGGCGCCGGAGGGCATAGGAGTGCCGGATCGCAAAACGGACAACGGGGAAAAAGCTCGGATGCATGAGACGAACACGTATGCAAAATGAAATGCACATGATGACATGATATGAAATGCATATGATGACCTGGCAAAGTGCAACACGCAAGCAAATGACATGGCAACGACGGCGAATAACTGGCAGACATCTGGCGCATCGAATCCGGGGCGTTACACTGAAGCAAACAAAATGACGGGTCCGACGAGTCGGGCTCAACTGCTGAGTTGCAGCTTGAGTCACTAGAGTTGGACATCAAGACGCTATAGTGCGACAGAGAAGAAGATCGCAAAGAATTTCAGCAGTTCCAGGCGACAGTGAACAGAAATTTTGCCACGATGCAGAAGAATTTTGACAAAATCCAGGGCAATTTCAGGCGGTTACTGTTGGATCCGGAAGCAGTTCCTGCAGATGAAAGAGAGGAAGGTCAGGGCAGTGTCCAAGTGAGGGACAACCACAATCACTCTCCCCAAATAGCTCCTAGAAGACCCAAACAGCTACAAGCTCCAACTCCTCCGTCAGTAACAATGCCAGAGAAAGGAGCCCCTTTGCCAGTTGGAAATGCTACTCTTCGAGATAGCACAGGAAAAGAACTCAATTTGGATGGGACTCTGAAAGTACCTTACAGACATCCAAATTTTGGTCAAGGTAAAGAAATAGCACCACACATGGGGGTTCAAGTGGAGGAAAGACAGGAAGAAAAGGTCATGGATCCACAATACAGAAGAGGACCCAATACCCCTGTTGATGGAAGAAGGAATGTGCTAACAGTGAAGCCAGCAAAATTAAATATCTCTGAATTTGGAGGACAAGACCCAGAATCTTGGATTCAAAATTTAGAGCAGTATTTTGCAGTAGCAAGAACACCTATTGAACATAGAACTGAACTGGCCGTTTCTTACCTCAAAGGGCCTGCTGTGCATTGGTGGAGAGGAACAGGATATGCTCCTAGCAATGTTCCATGGCACAAATTTTGCTCTTACATTTCTAACAGATTTTCTGTGGATTCTGTTTGTGATATAGTCGGTTCCTTCCATGCAGCACAACAATCTACTACAGTTACTGCATATGTGGAGCAGTTTGAGCAACTAATGAATATCATGAGAAGGGAAAACCCTGGGATCCCTGATGATTATTATGTTGCTAGTTTTGTGGCTGGACTTAACCCATATATTAAGAGCCATGTGGAGTGCTTCAGGCCTAAGGATATGCAAACTGCAGTGTGGTATGCTAGGAGGATGGAAAAGGCTCAAATACCAACTACAGCAGTGCAAACCAAACCATATATTCCTCAACCTAGAAGACAAGTAATATTTGACCATCCCAAAACCCCTATACCTACTGCCACACCAAACAGAAACTCTGTTATTCAGCAGGCAAAGCAAAACCAAGTGTGCTACAAGTGCAGAGAGCCATGGGTGCCAGGTCACAGGCAGGTCTGCAAAATGAGCCAGAGAGCTCAGATCCAGGCATTACAAGCCCAGGAAGTTGAAAACCCTGAAACAATCTTTGTCACAGACTTTGATGACCCTGATTTGGAAACACAGGAGTAGTTATCTAATGAAACAGTGTTGAGAGTATCTATGCATGCTGCTATGGGCATAGGATCAACCAAAAATACTTTTATATTGACTATAAAAGTAGGAAACACTGTTGCCACAACACTGGTAGATAGTGGTAGCACTTCTACTTTCATTTCTCCTGAAATGGCAAGCAAGTTACCTGTCACTGCAAGCCCTACATCCAAAATAAAGGTGGTGGTTGCTAGTGGGGGAGTACTATGGACTGAATTTCAAGTAACAAATTGCCCTTATGAAATACAAGGCCATCATTTTACTGACAGCTTCAGAGTATTGAAACTGAAGGGGTATGACATGATTTTGGGAGTTGATTGGCTCAGGAAATATAGTCCAATACAAATGGACTTTATTAAAATGGAAATGAAAATTTCTGACAGCTCTGGCCAGTTTATCACATTTGTGGATGAGACTGTTCCCCTGGCTCCTGTACCTGAGGCCAAGGACAATACTGAAAAACTGTTGGAACAAGCTGTCTGTGAATTTTTCTTGTTCACAACTTCTGGTACTGAATTCACAGCACCTAGTCCAGGAATTCCTACAGAATTGCAACCACTGTTGGACCAGTATGAACAGCTGTTTCAAGAGCCAACTGAACTGCCACCAAGTAGGCCTTGTGATCACATAATTCCCTTAGTTGAAGGAGCGAAGGTGGTTAACCAAAGACCTTACAGAATTCCTCACCATCACAAGGAAATTTTGGAGCAAATCATTAAGGAGCTGCTGAAAAATGGGATCATCAGACCTAGCACAAGCCCTTTCTCTTCTCCTGTGCTACTGGTCAAGAAAAAAAGATGGTTCTTGGAGGTTATGCACTGATTACAGAAAATTGAATGCTATAACTATCAAAAATAAATATCCCATTCCTGTGATTGAGGACCTCTTGGATCAACTCAAAGGAGCAAAGATTTTCTCCAAAATTGATCTCAGAAGTGGATATCACCAAATCAGGATGGCAGAAGAGGATATACCAAAAACTGCATTCACTACCCACATGGGACTGTTTGAATTTCTAGTTATGTCCTTTGGACTAACTAATGGCCCTCCATCATTCCAGGCATTGATGAACTTGTTGTTTGGCCATCTCAAGTTTGTTGTGGTTTTCTTTGATGATATCTTGGTGTTCAGTTTCTCTCTGGAAGAGCACAAGGACTACTTAAAGCATGTGTTTGATATATTGCAAACAAACAAACTATATGCAAAAATGGAAAAGTGCTCTTTTGGACAGCAGGAGATTGAATATTTGGGTCATGTTATTAATGCAGAGGGAGTCTCTACTGACCCATCTAAGATACAATCCATTAGAGATTGGCCAGCTCCTACTACTGTAACTAAACTAAGAAGCTTTTTGGGGCTAAGTGGATATTACATAAGATTTATCCAAGGATATGGAGTAATTTGTAGACCACTATTTGATTGCTTAAAGAAGGAGGGTTTTTTCTAGAAAGAGGAACAACAAGAAGCATTTGTGACACTGAAAAACAAGCTTACCAACACCCCTGTGCTAGCGTTGCCTGATTTCTCCAAACCTTACATTTTGGAAACTGATGCATGTGGGTATGGATTGGGAGCTGTGTTGATGCAAGAGGGAAAACCTATATCTTATTGGCCCCAAAGCAGCTGCAATGAACACTTATGACAAGGAAGCCTTGGCCATAATTGAAGCTGTTAAAAAGTGGAAGCATTATTTCTTAGCTACTTCTTTAGTGATCAGAACTGATCAAGAAAGTCTGAAGTATATTCAGTAACAGAAAATTATAGAGGGCATTCAGCATAAACTGCTATTGAAGTTACTGGGATATAACTTTACAATTGAGTACAAAAAAGGGAAGGAGAACAAGGTGGCTGATGCATTATCCAGAGTAAAACACATGGTGCATGCATTAACTGCAACTGCTGCTTATCCTGTTTGGGTCAAGGAAGTCATGGCAAGCTATCATCAGGATAGTAAGATCAAAGAGCTCATAGCTGAGTGTACTGTGGATAAATCTAATACCACTGCGTATTCATTCAAGAATGGCATTTTGAGATTTCATAACAAGATTGTGGTGGGATCTGCTACTAACCTAAGACAGGAAATCCTCCAAACATTCCATCGTTCAGAGTTGGGTGGCCATTCTGGAGAAAGAGCTACTTATGAGAGAGTGAAATTAATATTTCACTGGCAGGGTTTAAAGCAAGATGTAGTGCAGTTTGTCAAGCAGTGTCCTGTTTGCCAGTTAAACAAAGCTGAGCACACTCCTTACCGTGGATTGCTGGAGCCACTTCATGTGCCTGATTTTGCTTGGGCACATGTAAGCATGGATTTTGTGGAGGGGTTACCTACATCTGAACACAAGAACTTAATTTTGGTAGTGGTTGACAGATTCACCAAATATTCTCATTTTGTTGCTATGAAACATCCCATTACAGTGCAATCTGTTGCAAGAGCATTTTCTGATAATGTGTTCAGGTTACATGGGATGCCATTAGTGATTATCACTGACAGAGACAAAAAAATTACTAGTCATCTGTGGCAGCAACTGTTCAAGTCATTAAAGATCAAGTTACACTTGAGCACCAGTTACCACCCTCAAACTGATGGTCAAACAGAGAGAGTTAATTAGTGTTTGGAGAACTACTTGAGATGTATGTGTTTCCAGCAACCAAGGAAGTTGCATGGGTGGTTGGCACTTGCTGAGTGGTGGTACAACACTTCCTTCCACACATCATTAAAAATGACACCCTTTCCAGCTCTATATGGTTTTCCTCCCCCTATGATTGTTGAATCAGTTGTGCCAGATGCCATTTGTGAGGATAATGAGGATCTGTTACATAACAGAGAATTGGCACTGGAAGTAATCAAGCAAAATCTGCTTAAAGCACAGTCTAGAATGAAATTCTTTGCTGATAAGAAGAGGAAGGAAAGAGAATTTGTAGTGGGGTACATGGTCTATTTGAAGTTGCAACCCTACAGGCACACTTCTCTCAGTTTGCATAGGCACATGAAGCTGCATTCTAAATTTTATGGCCCATTCAGAGTAATGGAGAAAGTTGGAAACCATGCCTACAAATTACTGTTACCAGAGGGCTGCCAGCTGCATGACACATTTCATATCAGCCAACTGAAGAAGCACATTGGGCTAGCAGTCATCCCTTCCCCTATGCTACCATTGGTTGGCCCTGATGGCACTATCAAAGTGGAGCCTGAAGCAGTGCTGGAAAGAACACTTGTTCCAAGAAAACAAGGAAACATCAGTATTCCTGTCGTCAGGTGGTTAGTCAAGTGGACCAATATGCCCGTGGAGGAAGCTACTTGGGTGTGACGCCCGGATAATTAAGCCACAGTAACCCTCCGCTAATGATGCCACGTCACCTTGATTTCTGTTACTAATCTCACGTTAGTTCAAAACCAATTCGAATTCAAAATTCAAAATCAAGTCGACAATAAAAGTTTCAAAATTTAAACAAAAATGTTCGGTGGACGCCAAATATTACAAAGGTAATTATGGTGCAGCAAACCCCTTTTTATAAAATGCCTAATTACTTTTAGATGAATTTAAACAGAAAAGAAATAATAAAAAAAAGGAAAAACATAACAGAAAAACAAAACAAACAAAGGCAGAGACAAAAAAAAAAGGAAAAGAACCCCCCGGGCCACGGCCCAGCTGGCCACCGGGCCAACTAGGCCGGCCCAGCCTCGCCCCCACCCCACTCTCCTTATCCCCATCCCGGTCAAACCCTAGCCCGTAACCCCCCCACTCTCCCCACTCCTCCTCTCCCTTCCGATCCGTTCGATCGGGACGAGCCCGCCTCTACCTCGCGACGCCAGCGCCCAACCAGTCGCCGGCACCCCATCGCCGACCAGCGTCGGCCCCTCCCTCTCCCGATCTGGATCGGGCTCGGGGGAGGAGACCACCGAAGCCACTCGCCGGGCGCCATCACCGACGCCGCTCGCCGCCCCCCCACGCCAAGACCGCGCCGACGCCCGGAGTTCCCCACCGGCCTGCCTCCTCTACGTCGCCGACCCGTCCCCGTCCTCCTCCGCGCCGAACCCCATCGAGCCTCGCCGCCCCAGATCCCCTGCAACGGGGGTGAGCAACGACCCCCCCTTTTTTCTTTCCCCTCTCGCCCGGCCACCACGCGCCCATGCGCCGCCGCCCGCCTTGCGACACGCCGCACACGCTGCCTGGGCCGCTGCGTTGCCGCTTCTGCTGTTTCGGCGCCGACGCCCATCCGCGACCGCCCGACGCTCATTCTGATTTGCTCTGCGGCGCTGCCGCTGCCCTGCGCCGCCGCTGCCGCCATCGACCCGGCTCCGCTTCGCCTGGCGCCGTTAAATCGGCCGCGCCCTCAACGGCTCGCTCCGCCTCGCGACCCATGGCGCGCCCGTCGCCTCCTGCCGCCCGCTGCTGCCGCCTCGCCTCGGCAATAGCAGCGTTGGCGCCCGGCGCCTCCTCCTCGCCAGATCCCGGGGCTCTACACCGCTCTGTCGTGCCCTCCCGTCTTGCATCACGCCGCCGGCGCCCATCGGTCTGGCTGCTCGCCGTGGCTATTCGTGTTGGCGCGCGCCTGGTGCTGTCTTGCGGTGCCCACGCCCATTAGCCAGCGCCCTGCAAGGCCCCAGGGCCTATGACAAGGCCCCATGCCCAAAACTTTTAATAAAAAAGGATTTAAAAAAAATAATTAAATAATTAGTGAAATTAATTAATTAACTTAATTAAACCTAATTAGATTAGCCTAATTAACTAGTTCAACTAATTAAGCGTGATTATTTAACTAACGATGAATGACATGCGGGACCCACATGTCACTTGACCCGATCAACGTCCTGTTGATCGCTGGTGTCATCTTGACGTCATCATGACGCCGGCAAGCACTATTCTCGATAATGTTAATTTAATTAATAATTAATAAATTAAAAATGTTTTAAAAACTTTAAAAATTAATATAAATTAAACCGTAGCTCGATGAAAATACTTTCTACATGAAAGTTGCTCGTAACGACGAGACGAATCCGGATCGCAGCCCGCTCGTCCGCCACACACCCCTAGCATACCGAACACGCAACTTTCCCCTCCGGTTCACCGGTCAAAACGCTAAACACCGGGATACTTTCCGGATGTTTCCCCTTCACCGGTATCACCTATCCTACGTTAGGTCACCTCTAGCACAACGATATTACCGCTTCTTGCTTTTTGTTACATTTGATTGCTCTGTTATTTATTGTGTTCCCCCTCCATTACTTCTTTCCTAGACCACGAGACCGATGCTTGGTACCCTCGTGATCGACTACATCGACGACCTCTCCTTCTTGCCGAGCAACCAGCAAGCCCCCTTGATCACCAGATATCGCCTATTCTCCTCTATACTGCTTGCATTAGAGTAGTGTAGCATGTTACTGCTTTTCGATAATCCTATTCGATGCATAGCCCGCATTGTTGCTACATCTGTTGATACCTTACCGCAATCCTAAATACTTAGTATAGGATGCTAGTTTATCATCATTGGCCCTACATTCTTGTCGATCGCTTTGCTATACTATTGGGCCGTGATCACTCGGGAGGTGATCACGGTATATACTATACATACATACATACTACAGATGGTGACTAAAGTCGGTCTGCTCAAGAGTACCATGAGTGATTCACTTGATTGGGGCTGAAAGGACCTTTGTCCCGACGGCCCTCTGTGTGGATCTTTGTGGCGGAGCGACAGGCAGGTTGAGACCGCCTAGGTGAGAGGTGGGCCTGGCCTGATCGGCGTCCGCGGTTGATCCATAATAACACGCTTAACGAGATCTTGGTATTTGATCCGAGTCCGCCATTTGGTCTATACGCACTAACCATCTACGTGGGAGTAGTTATGGGTATCCCGACGTCGTGGTATCACCAAAGCCTTCTTGACGCCAAGAATCGAAGCGGCGCGCGGATTGGAACGTAAGCTGCGCTTGTATTAGGGGCTAGTTACGCTTCCGGCGCGTTATAACGTCTTGGTGTGCTAAGGCGATGGGCCTGCACCCTGTCGCTTAGGTTTAGACCGGCGTCGACCGCTCTGTTGTGCCTAGGTGGGGCTGCGACGTGTTGATCTTCCGAGGCGGGCATGACCCAGAAAGTGTGTCCGCCAAATGGGATCAAGCGTGTTGGGTTATGTGGTGCACCCTGCAGGAAGATTAATCTATTCGAATAGCCGTGTCCCTCGGTAAAAGGACGACCGGAGTTGTACCTTGACCTTATGACAACTAGAACTGGATACTTAATAAAACACACCCTTCCAAGTGCGGATACAACCCGGTGATCGCTCTCTAACAGTATGCCGAGGAGAGGATCGCGGGTAGGATTATGCTATACGATGCTACCGGAGATGCTACTTGGAGATGCTACTTGGAGGACTTCAATCTACTCTCTTCTACATGTTTGAAGACGGAGGCTGCTGAGCGTAGTCTTCGACGAGATTAGCTATCCCCTCTTATTCGGCATTCTCGCAGCTCACCCCTTGATATGGCCCTTTACACATATACACATGCATATGTAGTGTAGCTCCTTGCTTGAGTACTTTGGATGAGTACTCACGGTTGCTTTCTCCCCTTTTCCCCTTCTCCTTTCTTTTCGGTTGTCGCAACCAGATGTTGGAGCCCAGAGCGACGCCACCGTCGGCGGCGACTACTACTACTGGAGGTGCCTACTACTACGTGCAAGTGTGTCAGCGACGACCGGGTGAGTAGTTTAGGAGGATCCTGAGCGGAGGCCCGCGCCTCTTCGATCTGTATCCCAGCTTTGTGCTAGCCTTCTTAAGGCAAACTTGTTTAACTTATGTCTCAGACTCAGATATTGTTGCTTCCACGACTTCCTATGATCGAGCACTTGTATTCGAGCCCTCGAGGCCCCCGGCTTGTATTATGATGCTTGTATGACTTATTTATGTTTTTAGAGTTGTGTTGTGATATCTTCCGTGAGTCCTCGATCTTGATCGCACACGTTTGCGTGCATGATTAGTGTACGATTGAATCGGGGGCGTCACAAGTTGGTATCAGAGCCGACTGCCTGTAGGAATCCCCTTCCCAACTCCTTGGCCGAAGTTGAGTCTAGAAGTCGAAAACTGTTTTACTAACTTGGCTGTGCGGCCCCTGGGCCCACGTCGCCATTGGATGGTGTTAGGATCTTTTATTTCCCGACCTATACTCTGGGACTCTAATCTCTCTTCTATTCGGGTTAAATGATTTTGCTAAAAACAAAACTAACTTTAGGTTCTCGAAAGTACTTTCTCCCGGAGAGCCCCTTATTACTAAGGATCGTCGGCTGCACTAGAAGATTTCGAAGATACTCTACGATGTGCTCTCGAGACTATGAGCCATCGCTTTTGCAATTCACTTCCATCGATAAATCCCTCTGGATAACTACTTACACCTATCGTTCTTATTGTCATCCCCGCTGTTTTGTTATTACAAGATGTCCTAAAGTACTCTTCAAATTCGAGAATTATTTATGCTTCTCGCCTCAAGTTCCTTGCTGCATGAATACCCTTATGGATGATTACTCGCGCTTGCCGAGTATCCATTTGTACAAAGTTGTTCATGTGTTTCACAAAAATACATTCAAATACTACCCGATCTTCGAAAATCCTGAGCAGCCTATTGCTCTTGGAATTCTAACTTACTTGCATTATGGTTAATCCCATAAGTCTCGTAATCTTAATGACATCCCTTGTCATTATCATTTTGAGTCTGTTGACTCAATATGTGTGCGAATGCACACAATCATCTATCAACCCTTCTAAATTATCTTTCCGCTCGACGTCATTTTGAACATGAGCTGGTTCTCACCAAACTATTTGTCGTTAATTGTGCCTCTGGTCTATCCAACTTATCCCTCTTTAATCGAGCATTACTTGATCCTTCGATTTGGATTCATAATTCCTTTGCATTTATGCTTGAATTAGTCGATGATTCTATAACCTTTGATGCCTTTGCATTCTTCCCTTTTACGTTGAGTAGCGATACTCACATCGATTCGCTAGGACCGTCAAGTCCTTTGTTGGATTATTATCCGACGGTGTCCTTCATATTCAAATAACCTTGTGAGCCTTTCCACGGATATATAAAGCCTTTGGTAATTTGTATCCTCTGTTTTCTCAACCATGCTCTGCTTTCGAGCTGGTGATATTTACTCTTGAAGCTTGTGGTATATGTTCCTAAGAAGCCCCGATGGGTGGAACCAATGCCTTCCCTAATATGTGCAAACCCGAAAGATTTCACGGGTCATACTTATTTGGTATTGCACTAGGTAAAACTTTCCACGACTAATGTCATTTTCGAAATACGAGAGGTCAATGTAAGGTTATGCATTGAGGAAGTGGGAGTCGACCTTGAACCTTTGTGTTCATGCCCATGGAAACAATGTAGATCGTATCATTAAAGCTTCTCTTCAAATAAATATTTCATTGGTATAAGTTTGTCTTATATCTGGGATCTGGTATTTTGCAATCGTGGTTCCGACCATGTTCTCCCTTAAATACCATTTCTCGTGCAAGTTTAAGCACTTGTCTTCTACAGAGTAATACCCCAGTCCAACCTCTACTTTGATTTGTCGTTGAGTATTACCCCGGTATCTCAAGATTGTCACGAACCGCATAACTTCTTATGAGTTCTCCATCAAGTACTACATTCTCATTGATTCCAATGTTTCACGTGCTTCGAGTTATTAAACACTCAAGGACATCGATAACTGAATCGAGTCTGCATCGCGATTAAACAACTCTTAGTAATCTTCTTTGCTTACGAGTTTGTACTCGATCACGTCATCCCTAGCCCGATCGGCTATATCATTACCTTGCTAAATTTTAACGTGCTACCTGGTCCTTCCTTCCTCGAGCACAATTTTTGACGATGAGCTAAGCTTACGTTGATTTTCCTCGTCATATCATTTCACCTTGAACAACAAGCTTGATTTCAAGTTTGTGTCGCACTCCATGGTTCCAATAACCTTTTGCTTCAGAATTCCTTTAACTTGATGTCATCGCCGATGGATTACATCTTCGTGGAGCCTCTCGACAAAATTTGTCGTGATCATCATCAACATCTTGACTCCTTCCTGGATATCAATTGAATTCATGATGAGAAATACCATCCTTGCCCTCGATGATTTGTGTTGTCATCGACCACTTTAATGCCTCCCCTCCAACACAAACTTGTTCGTGTTTTGTGTTGTACCTTGAGATCCTTGCTACCCAACTTATGTTATGTTCTACCTTACAAGATTGCTATCTTCTATGTCAAAATGTCATGGGAAATTCACCACCCTTAAGAATTCTTGATACCAGTGATACTTATTAACATCACCATTCTTTTCTTGGTCCCCGTGATATTTCTAACCGGAATACTGGCAGATGGTCTGTGATGTGTAAATTCTAAACTTCGAGCAACCCTCTTGCTTTGAAGTTATTGGTCTACGCTTCATTCTACGATGTGGCTTATTGAATCACCATTCGACATTGGTCGTGCAACCCAACCCATATTTTGGGCGCACCTTTCAGCCAACGCTTAATTGTGTATGTTTTCCTCGAGCATACTTCCTTATATCATTTGATCTGACAAATGTTATCTCCTTGTTCACTTAATTGTGGAAATCCATCCTTTGGGAATCTCGATGAATTGCCGTTGAGTTCACCAGACACCTCCTTGTCCTCTCCTTGGGTTAATGATGAACTCTTGTTAATGGAAATCACTTCATAGTTCATTTCCCGAGAATCTTACATTGTCATCTCGTCAATTGTGTTGCATCTTTTCTTCTCAGGCATACTAAGTCTGAGGTATCATGATACCAATCGGATCTGAATCTTGGTCAGGTATGATGGTTGGTACAACTTTCCATGAGTTATGATGTTGGTCCTTTGATGATCCGATAATATGATGTTATGCCTAGCACCCCCCCCCAGCTGGAGGACCTATCATTATAATTTCTTTTGCAAGGATAACCATTCTTCCTGGAGGAAACTGTAAAACTTATTTTATAAGTTGCTCCTGATGGATCATTTGTGTATCCAAAGTCTGACCTTTGCTTAAAGACCATGGCAATGCTATCTCGAAGCATGTCTGTGGTACTCTGATCATCGATAAGAACATTTGAAGCACCATGCTAAATTTCCTTTATCAATTTTTCAAACACCATTGTTTCAGTGATGTCATAAGGTTCCTCTCCCCTAACCTAAATGGTTTTCTACGTTATATCCTGTTATGGATATCATGCTCTACTTGTCATTGGGAAAGGATATACCCCTGAATTATGTGTTTAAACACACTATTCTTTCCATTGTTCGATTAAATCGATAGACACTTTTCCCTTCCATTGGTTTGTTTAAACCCTTTCTATGGTCTATATGATATAAGCAGTAATAATTCCCTCGCTTGTGATAACACAATGTGTACAACTCTTTCAAGAAGATCCTATTACTATAATTAATGACATTCCGAACCACCGATGGGCGATAACTTTGCCAATTGGTTCGCCTCGCTCAACAAGCGTGAAAATTGCTCTCTTCGTTCCCCGTCCTTGGTACCAAGATTTTTGCCGGCATACCTGACAAACTATTCACTGACATGCCTCCCTGTCGCGGCTGTGCAAGATGTCACCACCCTTCCTACTTTCAACCCACATGGTGGGCCCATAACCCACAGGTCCCGTGATCGAAACCCCGACTCTCCAGACACCCTCTATTCCCAAGGTTGTTCCTCGCGCGTGGCCTCATATGTAATTCATGAGCCACCTTCAGGTCTGATATCGGACACAATACTTATTCTCGTTGTTTTGACCCTTTCACGCCCTATAACAGGCATCGAACGATTGCCTGCCCGCTCGAAACTTCCCAGGATACCTCCTTACTTTGCTCTCGATATTTTCTTAAGTTTCGATTCGAGAGTTACTTTCCGCCACCTTCCTTGATGTTGTCGACCCGATAGTCAACCTTGCCGAGGTCCGTTCTCCCGTGATGCCCACCCTTTATTCTTTCATAAGTACGATGGAGTTCTTGAAGAAAGTACGCGACTTCATCATGATGACCAAGCAGAACTCAAGACATCAATGTAATGGGTCGACCTCTTCGAGAAGAGCAACCAAAGACGAGAAGATTCGTTAGGATTTCGTAACCAGACCTTTCCCCCTAGTCCCCCTCTTAAATCTCGGGACGAGATTTCTTGTAGTGGTGGAGAATTGTGACGCCCGGATAATTAAGCCACAGTAACCCTCCGCTAATGATGCCACGTCACCTTGATTTCTGTTACTAATCTCACGTTAGTTCAAAACCAATTCGAATTCAAAATTCAAAATCAAGTCGACAATAAAAGTTTCAAAATTTAAACAAAAATGTTCGGTGGACGCCAAATATTACAAAGGTAATTATGGTGCAGCAAACCCCTTTTTATAAAATGCCTAATTACTTTTAGATGAATTTAAATAGAAAAGAAATAATAAAAAAAAGGAAAAACATAACAGAAAAACAAAACAAACAAAGGCAGAGACAAAAAAAGGAAAAAGAACCCCAGGCCACGGCCCACCGCCACCGGCCAACTAGGCCGGCCCACCTCCCCCACCCCACTCTCCTTATCCCCATCCCGTCAAACCCTAGCCCAGAACCCCCACTCTCCCCGCCTCCTCTCCCTTCCGATCCGCTTCGATCGGGACGAGCCCGCCTCTACCTCGCGACGCCAACGCCCCAACCAGTCGCGGGCACCCCATCGCCTCGACCCAGCGTCGGCCCTCCTCTCTCCCGATCTGGATCGGGCTCGGGGAGAGACCACCGGCCACTCGCGGGGCGCCATCACCGACGCCGCCGCCGCCCCGCCAAGACCGCGCGACGCCGGAGTTCCCCACCGCTCTGCCTCCTCTCGTCGCCGACCGTCCCGTCCTCCTCCGCGCCAACCCCATCGAGCCTCGCCGCCCAGATCTCGCAACGGGGTGAGTAACGACTTTTTTTTTTTCCTCTCGCCCGGCCATCACGCTTATGCGCCCGTCCCCTGCGCTGCGACACCGCCGCACACGCTGCCTCGGGCAGCTGCGTTGCCGTCGCTCCTGCTGTTCGGCGCCGACGCCATCCGCAAGACCGCCCGACGCTCATTGCTGATTTGCTTCTGGCGCTGCTGCTGCCGCTTCGCCGCCATGGCCGCCATCGACCGGCTCCTCGCTACGCTTCGGCGCCGTTAAATCGGCAGCGCCCTCAACCGCTCGCTCCTTTCGCGACCCATGGCGCGCCCGTCGCCTCCTCGCCGCCATCTTCTGCTTCGCCGCGCCTCGGCAATAGCGCGTTGGCGCCGGCGCCCCTCCTCCTTCAGCGATCCCGGGGCTCTACACCGCCTCGTCGTGCCCTCCCGTCGCGGCAACGCCAGCCACGGCGCCCATCGGGTCTGGCTGCTCGCCGTGGCCATTCGTGTTGGCGCGCCGGTTCTGTCGGCCGGTGCCCACGCCCATTAGCCAGCGCCTGCAAGGCCCACAGGGCCTATGACAAGGCCCCCATGCCCAAAACTTTTAATAAAAAAAGGATTTAAAAAAAAATAATTAAATAATTAGTGAAATTAATTAATTAACTTAATTAAACCTAATTAGATTAGCCTAATTAACTAGTTCAACTAATTAACTGTGATTATTTAACTAACGATGAATGACATGCGGGACCCACATGTCACTTGACCCGAACGCCCTGTTGATCGTTGGTGTCATGCCGACGTCATCATGACGTCGGCAAGCACTATTCTCGATAATGTTAATTTAATTAATAATTAATAAATTAAAAATGTTTTAAAACTTTAAAAATTAATATAAATTAAACCGTAGCTCGATGAAAATACTTTCTACATGAAAGTTGCTCGTAACGACGAGACGAATCCGGATACGCAGCCCGCTCGTCCGCCACACACCCCTAGCATACCGAACACGCAACTTTCCCCTCCGGTTCACCGGTCAAAACGCTAAACACCGGGATACTTTCCGGATGTTTCCCCTTCACCGTATCACCTATCCTACGTTAGGTCACCTCTAGCACAACGATTACCGCTTCTTGCTTTTTGTTACATTTGATTGCTCTGTTATTTATTGTGTTCCTCCGCTTACTTCTTTCCGTAGACCACGAGACCGATGCTGGGTACTTCTGTGATCGACTACATCGACGACCTCTCCTTCTTGCCGAGCAACCAGCAAGCCCCCTTGATCACCAGATATCGCCTATTCTCCTCTATACCGCTTGCATTAGAGTAGTGTAGCATGTTACTTGCTTTTCGATAATCCTATTACGATGCATAGCCCGGCATTGTTGCTACATCTGTTGATACCTTACCGCAATCCTAAATACTTAGTATAGGATGCTAGTTTATCATCATTGGCCCTACATTCTTGTCGATGCGCCTTGCTATACTATTGGGCCGTGATCACTCGGGAGGTGATCACGGGTATATACTATACATACATACATACTACGATGGTGACTAAAGTCGGTCTCTCAAGAGTACCCGCGAGTGATTCACTTGATTGAAATGAAAGGACCTTTGTCCCGACGGCCCTCTGGTGGATCTTTGTGGCGGAGCGACAGGCGGTGTTGAGACCGCCTAGGTGAGAGGTGGGCCTGGCCTCGATCGGCGTCGCGGTTGATCCATAATAACACGCTTAACGAGATCTTGGTATTTGATCCGAGTCCGCCATTTGGTCTATACGCACTAACCATCTACGTGGGAGTAGTTATGGGTATCCCGACGTCGTGGTATCACCAAGCCTTCTTGACGCCAAGAATCGAAGCGGCGCGGCGGGATTGGAACGTAAGCTGCGCTTGTATTAGGGGCTAGTTACGCTTCCGGCGCGTTCGCAGCGTCTTGGTGTGCTAAGGGCGATGGGCCTGCACCCTGGCGCTTAGGTTTAGACCGGCGGTTGACCGCTCTGTTGTGCCTAGGTGGGGCTGCGGCGTGTTGATCTTCCGAGGCGGGCATGACCGGAAAGTGTGTCCGCCAAATGGGATCAAGCGTGTTGGGTTATGTGGTGCACCCTGCAGGAAGATTAATCTATTCAATAGCCGTGTCCCTCGGTAAAAGGACGACCGGAGTTGTACCTTGACCTTATGACAACTAGAACTGGATACTTAATAAAACACACCCTTCCAAGTGCGGATACAACCCGGTGATCGCTCTCTAACAGGCGCCGAGGAGAGGATCGCGGGTAGGATTATGCTATACGATGCTACCGGAGATGCTACTTGGAGATGCTACTTGGAGGACTTCAATCTACTCTCTTCTACATGCAGAAGACGGAGGTGCGCGAGCGTAGTCTTCGACGTGATTAGCTATCCCCTCTTATTCTCGCATTCTGCAGTTCGGTCCCAATCGATATGGCCCTTTACACATATACACATGCATATGTAGTGTAGCTCCTTGCTTGCAGTACTTTGGATGAGTACTCACGGTTGCTTTCTCCCCTTTTCCCCTTCTCCTTTCTTTACGGTTGTCGCAACCAGATGTTGGAGCCAGAGCGACGCCACCGTCGGCGGCGACTACTACTACACTGGAGGTGCCTACTACTACGCAAGGTGCCGATTTACGACGTAAGTAGTTTAGGAGGATCCTGCGGAGGCCTGCGCCTCTTCGATCTGTATCCCGTTTGTGCTAGCCTTCTTAAGGCAAACTTGTTTAACTTATGTCCGTACTCAGATATTGTTGCTTCCACGACTTCCTATGATCGAGCACTTGTATTCGAGCCCTCGAGGCCCCTGGCTTGTATTATGATGCTTGTATGACTTATTTATGTTTTTAGAGTTGTGTTGTGATATCTTCCCGTGAGTCCCTGATCTTGATCGTACACGTTTGCGTGCATGATTAGTGTACGATTGAATCGGGGGCGTCACATTGGGAAGACTCATCCAGAAGGTTTTTCCATCTTTCAGAGCTTGAGGACAAGCTCGGTCTCAATTGGGGGGTATTGTCAGGCTCTGTTCTTATCATTCCCCTGTTCCCGCGTGCCGGAAGTCACCGCAGCCGTAGATCTTTCATCGTGTGGCTCTGGAGCAAAGATAACGGTTCAATCAAGTGGGCAGCTCTCCTTCGTCGATCTGCCATCCAAGGGCTGATAATGATAGTGCTTAGCTGTAGTGGCTCCGACAAGAGCATGTGCTCTGTTTTCCTTTTCTTTCACCTTTTTCCAACTTGTAATGGCTATAAAGCCAGCCACCCTGCGTGTGAGAGGGCATGACTTTGTGAATTGGGTGTAAACCCTAGCCGCCAGTGGCGTGCTGTACCTAAATTTCCCCAATTCTCCTCAAGAACCCTAGCTCGAAGCTCTCTGTTCTGTCTCTAAATTCGTTGTTTGAGAGTTAAATTGCACCGATCAGGCTCTGGATCCTGACACACGGCTAGCCACGATCACGTACTTGCACGGCCAGAAGCAGGCACAGCTAGCAAGGCTAGCCATGGAGCGAGACATGAGCGACCTAACTTTGTAGGCGACCTTTTGCTAAAAAAACAAACAACGCATGCACACACCTGTGTAGCCGCCGCCGCCGTCCAGTGCACAGCCTCTCGCCGACGCAGCCACCAGCCTCCTCGAGAGTAACCACCATGTCCAGGAGCTCTACAACCATGAGATCTTCCTCACGCAACGAATCGGCCAGATTCGCCCCGAAGCCGTCGCCATCGTCCTCCTTCCTCAACTCCTGCTGCTGTCGTTCGTCGTGGATTACGTCGCCGCCGCTGCTTCGCCACCCTCTCCGACCCCTTCATGGAGAGCCCATCGTCATCCAAAGCCTCGATGAACCACCATAGTCGGTTCATCCAAAGCCTCGATGAACCACCATAGCCGGTTCATCCAAAGCCTGGATGAACCACCATAGTCGGTTCATCCAAAGCCTCGATGAACCGACTATAGCGGGCCATCGACGCCAATCGAGAACTTACAACTGGGCCCACCAGCGTCATCCAAAGCCTCGATGAACCACCATAGCCCAGTAATTCTGAGAGCTTAGAGTCTGTACCGATGCAAGCCGTGTCAACTTCGTTCTCTGAAGATTAAACGGATTCTTAACAACGATGTGTAGCATCTAATGCTCCTGTATGAAATAGATTGCTGTAAATGGTGAATTGTTTCTAGGACAGATTCTTGGCGATGTAACCGAATATTGGTAAATCTGGGAGCAACATCAAACCTGTCTTGTTGTTCAGAACCACCTTCAGGATGTAATATCTGTTGTCCCATTTGAAGCGCAAAGAGTGAATTTTTCTATCATGCACTATATCGGAGTATTCTGTTCATGATGACAGTGGAACAAACCAGCATTCAAAACTGGAGTTAGGAGGATGAAAACAAATATACAAAAATAGAAGAATGAACTTCCTTTGTGATGTACTCCCTCCGTTCGGAATTACTTGTCGCGAAAATGAATGTATCTAGACGTATTTTAGTTCTAGATAAATCCATTTTCGAGACAAGTAATTCCGAACGGAGGGAGTAATGTCTACAAATATTATCAATGGTTTGTAATCAGTGTACATGAGAATACAGAGTACAGCATCACACGATCCTACTCTGGAGCTGGTAAATAATAGAGTTGGCAACCAGCGAAGGGAAATTCCTTGGAAAAAAAAGTTTCAGGAAAGGTGGACGAAGAAAAGACACTCTCATCATCAATCAAGAAAGGAAAAAGGTGGAGAGATTGACAATCAGAGAATAGATAAAAAGGAAGAAATAAATAATTTACATGTTGCTATTCTAATATCTATTGTCCAGCTAACTTTGTGACTTCTGATTGGTCCTCCAGGTTCGCTACCTTGGATGAGCCTTCTAGTTTCTTCAAACCATCTTCACAGCAGCTGCTAATATCAAAGTTAGTCACAGATAACTTGGTGACTTCTGATTGGCCCTCCAGGTTCACTACCTAGGATGCGCCATCTAGTTTCTTTAAACCATCTTCGCAGTGTTTGCTAATATCCAAGTTGGTCACAGCTAACTTAGTGACTTCTGATTGGTCCTCCAGGTTCACTACCTCGGATGAGCCTTCTAGTTTCTTCAAACCTTCTTCGGAGTAGTTGCTGACATCAAAGTTGGTCACAGCATGCACACCACGGAGCTGAATTGCTGCTAGGTCATACGCTTCAGCTGCCTCCACTTCAGTTTCTGCCAAACAAGCACAATTCCTTATTCATTCGCAATAAGTTTCAACTCACAGTGATTCTCTCACTCAAAATAGTTTTCAACACAAGGTTAATGCCATCAGTTACTAAAATCTGTACTCACCAAAGGTCCCAAGATAGATGTCTTTAGTGTCCCTACTCTCACCAATCCTACCAATACGTGCTTGCCATTTACCATCCTTTCGTCTGTTTAGTCCAAGTGAATGGATAAAGTTAAAATTTGCTGTAGAACCGAAAAATGAAGAATTCTTAAGTATTAATACAGCAGAAAATTTTCAGTTGCAAAAGGAAACAAGATGGATCAAAATCCTACAAATTTATTTCACCAGACTAGATAATTCTTTATATATATTCCTGAATTATAGAATAGCACCTTGTTACACCCCTGTATGACGATGTTCCTCTTGAGAAACAACTACTCTGCCTGAAATAATCATAAGAACAGTTTGAAAAACTAGAACATGGGTTTTAAACCTGCAATATTCAACTATATAACAGACCTCCTTATGTAGGCCACAAATTCATCTTGATTCATGCTCTTCATGATCTCAATTTCTTTTGCATAATCAGAAATCTGGAGAACAATTAGAAGTTAATTTCATTTTCCTGTATAACAAGATGCCAGTTCCTCAAAATACACAAAATAACAAACACTTCATACATTGAAGTTTAGTTTGGTGGGTTGAGTTATGCCCCAATATTTCAGGGCTGCAAGGTCATGTGCCCTTGCAGCATTCTCTTCAGTAACATAGCTTCCTGTAATGCCAAAATGAAGATTAAATTGATTTGTTTTTATGTTCAATCAAAACTCACTCTATGATGGCAGGCAGTATAAGTTACCCAAGTACACTGAAGAACCACAATGGCAGCCAAAGGTAGAAACCGATCCCATGCAGAACATCCAAAGGAAAATAATCAGTTAGGGAGAGTGAAGATACTAAGTGCACAATTGAATGTTGCATTTTATAACAAAAAGCACTAGAATTCTCAAATGCCTAATCCCTACAGAAAGAAGAGAAAAGCTTAATAGAGACATTTGATAATACCCTTCTCCTCTTATTATTATGAAGGAAAAAAGGTGTACTCTGTTACGCTTGCACAAAATTTGTCATCCTACATCAACCAAGGGTTTCAAGGTGTCATAGTAAGAAGGAATATCAATAAACAATTTACTGATCCAACAGAGATGTTGTTCCTGCATTCCCATACAAACATTCATTAATCCAGAGCAGCAATCATCCTATATTAGCATTACGACCTAGTCCGCTTTTAGTAACTCGAACTATGGTGCCACATACTATGATTTGTAAATTAGAAGACACAGTATGTGCATCCTGCAACCATCCCAGTGTTTCCATTCGAGTGCAAGTGATAACTGATCAGTGCCCTCTCAGCATTTCCAAGTAACCATAGATAGTTTCGTTGGGCTCTGAAAATCATTGAATGAACAGGCTTAGAGTGTGGACAGGAAAACTACGCACCATGCTTGCCCTTGCGCTTGCGCCCCTCAACCTGGCTGGTGTTGTCCCAGAGGTGTGCCTCGTACTTGCCGCTCCACTTGAGCCTGTCCCCAGCATACACACGAACACAAACAATCGAGTCAACAGCACACAGGGACAGCCAGCCCTACCAATGAACAGTAACAACGTCATGCCTATCTTGCCCACCTCGTCACGCCGTGGTAGCGCGACGACCGGGGCGCCGCGCACTTGCGCATGGCCTCCGCCACCAGCTTCCCGCCGCCGGGGGCCGTCTTCCCCTTGTCGGCGACGGCGACGGCGACGGCGACGGCGGCAGGCTGCTCATCGAGCGCCGCGATCTCTACGCCTTCCCCCGCGGCGGTCGGGTTCTCCTGGCGAGGTGGAGAAGGAGGAGGGGGAGGGGCAGGGGTGGTGGTGATGGCTGTTGGGTCCGGGGAGTGGGGTTGGACGGTGGTGGCCATCGCCGCAGCGTTCGCGCGAATCTTCAAGTGGGTTATTATTACACGATTTGGGCGGACAAACCCTAGCTAGCTAGCCCTACGAGGGGTGGAGGAAAGAGCCGGTGCGTGACTGCGTCGTTGTGTTTCCGCCCGATTCGCTTCGCTGCCTCTAGGCTGTGTTTGTTTGGGCTTCAGTTTCGACAGATTCAGCTGTGGACTTGCTGTGCTGTCAAAACTGCTGGGTTGAGGAAACAGCTGTGGCGAAGGTTAGCTGTTTGGCAATGCAACTGTGGAAACGACTGTGGGCTGGTGAAAAGCCTGAAATGCCCTTAGAGTACTGAGATCAGTGTAACTTGTTGATTCTGTGTTAATATATTGTTTAAATGGTATTTTGACTGACAGTGAATGATTTGTTCTATGGTAATGCATAAAGTATTTCATAATCATAATTCTCTCACTTTCTTGCTCATATATACATAGAACAATATTGAGCAAAAGAATTATGTTGTCATGCAAGTCCATGCAAGTCACAATTGTTCGCACATATAATTACAGGTCCGTGCAAATACTATCTCCGTTGCGTTGCGTGTGGTGAACTGGTGAGAGACGAGAGAGATGAGTCAGCTCGGATGGATCGGGAGAGGGATGGCATTCTCGTCGTAAATTGAACGAAACGGTTAGGTTAGCGGTGGGATTATCACGAAGCACAAGCTGTTTCGTAGCCAAAGTACGCCCCCGGTCGCTTCGGCCTATAACACGTAAAACATCACGAATCGCTTTGAATTTCATGCCTCAAGGTGTCCATTTTAGGTGTTTGTTCCGTTTGATTTTTTCCCACGAGAAACGGCTTCTAAGTCAGAATAAACACAGCCCTAGTCTAGGCTAAATAATCATCCGGCTTCTCATCAGCACATGTTTACAAAGCCAGTGCGTTGCAAAAAAAATTCGAAACGCGGCAAAAGATTTGCCATTTTCATTGATTAAGAAAGAAGTTTAAGAGGTTAAGGCCATGGCCGAATTACAATAATCACTCTCGCGGCATTATGTTATTCAAGTGCCTCGCCCCCGTCATGCTCCAAAGTGACGCCTCCTTTTTAATCCTAGCAACAATGACTCCAACCGACACGGCGATACGAAGATCCGCATTCCTCTCATTCCACAACTCCCAAGAGATAAGAAGCATCAAGGAAGCAAGTGGTCTTCGCGATTGTGTCTTCTTGGTAGCATTGTGGCTCCACCACTTTTTAACGGAAGTCGCGGCACTCCAATCACTAAAATGCACATCATGGAGACCCAGCCAATCTTTAATCATGCGCCAAACTCTCATAGTGTATCTGCATTGAAATAGAAGATGGGTCGCGGACTCTTGAACCTGCTTACATAGGGGACAAAGGTTACAGTTTGGCCACCCGCGACGTTGAAGCCTATCCGCTGTCCAAATCCTATTGTTGATTGCCAACCAAGCGAAGAACTTGCATTTAGGAGGCGCCCAAATCTTCCAAACGGTCGATACCATCTCAGTGTCAGTATGGCCAAAGAACTGCGCCTTGTAGGCCGACGTCGCCGAGTAGTGTCCATCAATGGTGAACTTCCAGGTGATAGTGTCGGGCGTGTCCATGTTGAGGTGAATATGGGAGACCTTCTCCCAAAGGGTGACAAACTCAGAGAGGTGCTCGACAGTGAAACCGCGAAGGACGTCCACCTGGGAAGTCCAGAAGTTGTCGTGCAGAGCCATTCGAACTGAGCAATTCTTCTTCTTAGACAACTCATATATTTTAGGGGCCATGTCTTTGCGCCTAATCCCATCTAGCCAAGGAGACTCCCAAAACTTGGCACGCAAGCCATTGCCAACTTCGACCTTGGTAGCCGCAGCAAAAATATTTCGGTCGTTGTCATCACAAGGGGTTCCCAAGCCAACCCATGGCTTGTCCGGGTGGAGCCACTCGGCCCATAGCCACAGAAGACGAAGGGCGATGGCAAACTTGTCAAGATTTAGGATTCCCAGGCCTCCATGTAGTTTGGACTTGCACACTTGTTCCCAATTTATCTTGCATTTTCCACCTGTGACTTTATCACAACCTGCCCAAAGGAAAGCACGTCTGAGGGCATCGATCTTCTTCTTTACCTCCACCGGTAAATCTAGCACCGTCATGTAGTAGACAACAATCGCCGTGAGGACCGACTTGACCAAGACCGCCCGACCTGCCGAGGCAATGTGCCTTCCCACCCAAGGGGTGAGCTGATCCGCAATCTTGTCCTCAAGGGGCTGGTAGTGAATTCTCTTCAACCTCTTGACAAATAAAGGCAACCCAAGGTATTTCATTGGAAAGGATGAAAACTTGGCCGGGAAGGATTGGAGGATGTCTGGAAGATCAACATTTTCGCAGCGGATTGGGGCGACAAGACTTTTGGAGCAATTTGTGACAAGGCCAGTGACATCCCCAAAGTGCTTGAGAGTGTCAGTGAAAAACTGGATGTCTCCTTAATAGGCGCAAGAAAAACCGCGGCGTCATCTGCGTAAAGCGAAGCTCGGATAGGCATAGCATTTCCACCAAGGGGGTGTAGATTTCCTTGAGCCGTGCTCTTTGCCAGTATGTGGTGCAGCGGGTCGATGGCAAGCACAAATAACAGGGGGGATAGAGGGTCCCCCTGCCTCAAACTCCGACCTAATTTGATGGGATCGCCAGGCACGCCATTGAGCAGAACACGAGAGGAAGCCGAGGATAGCAGGGCTGAAACCCAACCTCTGAAGCGAGGCGGGAAACCAAGGTGTCGAAGTAGGTCGAGGAGGAAGTCCCAACGCACCGAGTCAAAGGCTTTTTTGATGTCAAGTTTGAAGAGTAACGCCGGGGTTTTCCTACGATGGAAGCGTCTCGCGAGATTGCGCACGTACATGAAGTTGTCATGGATGCATCTTCTTTTAATAAATGCACTTTGAGCGTGTGAGACAAGCTCATTCATGTGCGGGGCAAGCCGGTTGGACATCATCTTAGCATTAGCTTAGCAACAACATGGATAAGACTGATGGGATGAAAATCACCAATGTCCTCGGCACCATCCTTCTTCGGAATGAGAGAAATGTCGGCAGAGTTCAACCAATGAAAGTGTGCAGCATGGAGATCAGAGAAATGGTTGATGGTAAGCATGATGTCCGGCTTGATAGTATCCCAACATGCCTTGAGAAAGGCACCCGTGAATCCATCAGGGCCCGGTGCCTTGTCGCTAGGCATGGAAAACACAGCTCTCTTTGCTTCCTCCTCGGTGAAGGCCTCTCCCAATTCATGAAGGTCACAATTGGGCGTGGGAATGATCCCCCAATTGATGTCAATGTCACGTGAAGGGCCTTTTTTTGCGATGTTCTGGAAGTGGCGGTGGACAATGTTTTTCTTGTGCTCGTGCTCGGTGACCCAACCGTTGTTGTGCTTGAGTGCGTTGCAATGGCGACATACACATTTAGTAGACTAGCAAAAATGCCCATACGTTGCAACAGGAGAAAAGAGATAGTGTTTATCACCGAAATTAATCGATTTTTTTCTTTGGCGGAGCGCATATCTCTCCCTAATAATAAAGCACGGATTGGGTCTCCGGGTTCACCGTCGCAATACGCTTTCTTCTCATGTCACAATACGCTTTTACGATTTGTATTGATAAAATCATAATATAAACGAGGTGGTACTAATCTCGGGAACCGTCTGTCCGTCATATTTTGTCGTCCGTCGTCGCTATGTCTAACTCGGACGGCCATCAAATTTTTTTGTCAAACGTCTATCTGGCCCAAGTCAGCCGGCCCAACTTCTGTATAAAAGAAGGCAGAAAAAAACTGCTCTTCAGTGGGATCGAACTCAAAACCAACAGACCTAACATGACAAGCCGTTGCCAGCTGCTAGGATGTTTCTGCGTTTGAACAAACGGTTTCACACCTGTCAAATAATCCCAGGCGGCCAATGCAAAAAAAACTGGACTAAGCTGGATCGGAACATATGAGAATACAATGTTGATTAACCTATTAAATAGTCCCACCTCGCTCCCTTAGATCTAATTTTCCTAATTTATATACGCCTTGATTTTCTTTTGGATATCGAGGAGCCATCTCAGGAATCGTTAAGGAGGAAATCAGATGTCTCATAATAAGGAAGGAAAGAGGCATTGAGATAATATAATAAGGAAAGAAAGAGGGATTGAGATAATAAGGAAAGAACGAGGGATTTCAGATGAGATTAGGGAAAGATATATACTCATGAAGATAAAAATATTAATATTGCCCGACATATATCTTACATTCATCAATATTTTTGTTTTTTATATTAAGTATTGATAGATGAAGACATTTGGATTTAGTTGAGACTTTGGTATAATGGCAAAAATGCCCGTGCGTTACATCAGGAGAATTTTTTTTGGACGTCGATAACGCGCGAACGTTCGTGACCTGTGGACTCCGGTCCGAACTAGTCGTTCAGAGCGGGAAGCGGCACGTACTGAACAAAAGTGTTCGGGCAGGCTTGCATAAAGCCCAAACTTGCACGAACCCCCGTAACCAGGTAGTTACCCTGGTCCCACCGGTCGCTGGAGCCAACTCTCCGTCACCTACTATCGGGGGAGTTACCCGCGGTTAAACCCGGCTCATGACGTTAAGTCATCTCTGGACTTAAGCAGCCCTGTTAAGTCATCTCTATTCTTAACCCGTCAGACAGTGTGTAACCCAACAGACAGTTATAATCCGGCAGACAATGCCTAACCCGACAGACAGTTGTAACCCGGCAGACAGATTCTAATGCGGCAGACAATTGTAATTCGGCAGCCAGATCCTAATACGGCATACAGTTGTAACCCAGTAGACAAATCCTAACCCGGCATCTACTTAGCCATGAAGATAAGCCTCCTGGAGATAAGAAACCCATGCGTTAAGAAACCCACGGGAAGAAACCCAAGTGTTAAGAAGCCCGCGATGCCCCACCCCAATCCTCCCCTTGAAAAAAATTATGTTAGAATGGCAACTCGAACTGCGAAAAGAGGGCTGTTGAGTCCCTCCCACTAGCGGCGACTAGGGTTCTTCCTCCCGCTCCCTCCCGCCGCCGCCGGCCGCCCTCCCCTCCCGCCGTCTCCGGCCGCTTGCGTCGTGCCTCTCCTCCCCACATCCTCTTCCGCCTCCCTGTCCACTCGCGCGCTGCCTCGCGGGCGTCGGGCGGACCCCAGGATCCGCCTCTCCTCCAGCCCCACCTTCCCGTCCTTCTTCCCCCGCTGCCGCCAGCGAGGTCCGCCGGGCCCTGCCTGCGTAGCACCGGCAGCGGCGGGCCATTCTTTCCCGTGCGCGCTTGCGGAGGCGCGGGGGCCTCCTGAGGGCGGTGGTGCATCTCGGCCAGCAGCGCTGCGGCTCGGTGGCGGGCCTCGGGGTTCTCGGTCTTGGCGGCGCGGCCGTTGGTCGCGGGGCGACATGGCGGTGCTGGTGGCCGGTGGCGCCGGGCGGCCAGATCTGGGCCCTTTCGGGCTCCATCTGGGCTTGGGCGGGCCGGCGGCTCGTTGCGCGGCGACGCTGCTCCCTGGTTGGTGGCGAGGAGGCGGTGGTCCGCAGGCGGTGGCAGCTTCATCGGCCGGCGAGCTGCAGCGTGACGACAGGGGCTGTCCGGATCCTTTGGGTCGGCCGACCTCGGCGCTGGCGAGCCCCTTGTCCGTCGTCCAGTCGGCTCATGGGCGGCGGTGGTGGTTGTCCCCTCACGTCGGTGATGTTGTGTATGCCCCCAAGGCCTCTAGCTCTTGTCCCGTCCTCCAGGTCTCGTGTCGGTGACCTCAGGGAGACGGTGAAGTTGATTTGGTGACCGTGGTGGCACATGTTGGTGGGCGGCGTGATGGACGGTGCACTATGATTCGTCTGGGGTGATGGTGGGTGTTTCGGTTGGGAGAAATCTTTGGCGGCTCGTCCGGCCCCGACGCGGCGACGCCTGTGGGTGCCGCCGGACCTTCCTGAAGGGCGTCGAGTACACCCTCCCCCCACTGCCCCCCGCGTACCTGGGGAAACCCTAGGACTAGTCTGGGCAACAACGGCGTCGTCGTTGTCTCCTTATTGAAGGTGTTGCTTGGTACGCGGTGCTTCAGAGTGCTGGGAGCGTCGTGGTACTTCTCTGGAGGGTGCAGCGATCACCAGTCGTCTTCGTTCGTTGATCTGCCGTTGTTGGCATTAGCTTCTCTTTCTTTCTTCTCTGTTTTTCTTTGGGCTTGTTTGTGCTGCGGCCCCAGCACCTATCGTTGGATGTATCGGTGGTTGCTTTGTAATACAAAGCGGGGGGAACCCTTTTTCGTAGAAGCCCGCGATAAGAAGCCAGAAATAGGCTAAATCCTAATCCTACAAGGACTCTACATGTAACCCGCCCCTTCAACTTATATAAGTAGGGACAGGGCACCCCAAGAGGTCAGGTTTTACAAGGTTAGTTAGGGCTTAGACAGACAAGTCTTAGACAAGATCAAAGTAGACGCTCTCTCTCGAGAGGTAGTGAAATTCCGCCCTTGTAATCGAGATTGTTATCATCATCAATATCAATCAAGCAGGATGTAGGCTTTTACCTCCACAGAGAGGGGCCGAACCTGGGTAAACTCACGTCTCTCGATTCCGATCAACCCCATTCAAGCTACTACCTAGTTGCATTAGCCTCACGACTAAGTCCTCACACTAGGACATCTGCCGTGAAAAAACCACTACAGTTAGCGCCCACCGTGGGGCCTATGCACGGTGGTCTTGAGTTCTTGGAGGGATCTCTCCCAAGGATCGAGAAGTACACAATTTTCTGAATGAAGAAGAGCCGGCTTGGAAGGGTTTACATCAGCTTCAAGTTCATCGGTCCAGATTTAAGGTCTGTAAGATTTAAGGTTCAAGAGAAATTAGGGTTGTGTTCGTGCGCCACCATAAATCACCGAGATCGATATAAGTTTTTTAATGCAGCAAATGTACTGCAGGATACGTCAGATGTTGGGATTTAACAACCGGATCCAATTCCTGCTATACTTCACATCCATGCCAGCTCTTTTTCACGAGAGGATCAAATCGCAGGGTGAAGCAGAAGTCTACCGTTGTTACTTTCGGGTGTGAAGACCAAAGTCTGCTACAAGTCGATCCATTGCTGTCAACAAGTGCTACTCCAATTAGTACTCCGTTCGGAAGCTGCCCGCTAAGTGGTCAGGTTACCTGCTCTGGATCCGTTCAATGGGATCAAAATATCGTTGCTTTCTCCACGTCTGGTCTACAACCATTTACGAATAAGATACATGTGGGTCCAACAGTCAAACAGAAGAGGAAGGAAGAAGATCATGCCGACGGCTTAAGTTGTTTTTGCCAAAGTCAACGACGACCCGAAAGCAGATACTAGCTACATGTCTCCGGCCTCGTTTTGACTCAATCCGCCGGCCACCTCAGCCGCTTCATCTCAGACCTCGTCGGACTCATATCGTCTCCAAGTCACCGCTGCTGGAGTAGGCCTCGAGCCGTTGTCTCCGCCGAGTCACTGGTCTCTGCCGCGTTTCCCCCTCTGAGCCGCCCCTGCCTCGCTGCGTCTCCGCCAGGGTCTGCCTCTCTACCTCCTCTGTCACCGTGGTTGCCTCGCCCCCAAGCTATTAAGCTGCCGTCGTGGCCTCGACCCACCACGAGCGCTCGCTGAGCCACCACCTCCGCCTCGAACGGCTACCACAGAGCCACCGTGTCTCACTCCTGCCATGGATGTGCTTCGGTTTCACCTTCAAGTCGGCGTCGCCTCTACACCGTAGCCGCGTCGAATCGCCTTGCCATGTGTTGAGCTGTTTCCGCCACGGTCGGCGTTGAACCGCCGATGCCGATCCACCCCGGCTCGCGCTGCCTCTGCAAGCCGCCGTATCCACTGTTTTCGCCGCACCTCCGAGCCATGATAACCCACAAGTATAGGGGATCGCAACAGTTTTTGAGGGTAGAGTATTCAACCCAAATTTATTGATTCGACACAAGGGAAGCCAAAGAATATTCTCAAGTATTAGCAGCTAAGTTGTCAATTCAACCACACTTGAAATACTTAATTTCTGCAGCAAAATATTTAGTAGCAAAGTAGTATGGAAGTAACGATAACAGTGGCAAAAGTAACAGTAGCAGTTTTGTAGCAATCGTAACAGTGGCAACGAAAAAGTAACTTAGCAAAGATCAATATGTGAAAAGCTCGTAGGCAATGGATCAATGATGGATAATTATGTCGTATGTCATTCATCATGAAACAGTTATAACCTAGGGTGACACAGAACTAGCTCCAATTCATCAATATAATGTAGGCATGTATTCCGAATATAGTCATACGTGCTTATGGAAAAGAACTTGCATGACATCTTTTGTCCTACCCTCCCGTTGCAGCGGGGTCCTATTGGAAACTAAGGGATATTAAGGCCTCCTTTTAATAGAGTACCGGACCAAAGCATTAATACTTAGTGAATACATGAACTCCTCAAACTACGGTCATTACCAGGAAGTGTCCTTATTATTGTCACTCCGGGGTTGCCGGATCATAACACATAGTAGGTGACTATAACTTGCAAGATCGTATCAAGAACACAAATATATTCATGAGAACATAAGGGGTTTAGATCTGAAATCATCGCACTCGATCCCTATGACAAGAATTAAGCATAGCAAAGTCATAGCAACATCAATCTTAGAACATAATGGATACTAGGGATCAAACCCTAACAAAACTAACTCGATTACATGGTAAATCTCATCCAACCCATCGTTGTCCAGCAAGCCTACGATGGGATTACTCACGCACGGCGGTGAGCATCATGAAATTGGTGATGGAGGATGGTTGATGATGACGACGGCGACGATTTCCCCTCTTTGGAGCCCAAACAGACTCCACTTCTGCCCTCCCGAGGAAGAACAGGAGGTGGCAGCGGCTCCGTATCATAAAACGCGATGAATCCTTCTCTCTAATATTTTTCTCCCCAAACATGAATATATGGAGTTGGAGTTGAGGTTGATGGAGCTTCGTGGTACCCACAAGACTAGAGGGCGCGCCCTAGGGGGTGAGCGCGCCCTTCACCCTTGTGGACAGGGAGTGGGTCCCCTCTGGTTGATTCTTTCACCAATATTTTTTATTTTTTCCAAAAATAATCTCCGTGAAGTTTCAGGTCATTCCAAGAACTTTTATTTCTACAAAAAATAACACCATGGCAATTCTGGTGAAAACAGCATCAGTCCAGGTTAGTTCCGTTCAAATCATGCAAATTAGAGTCCAAAACAAGGGCAAAAGAGTTTGGAAAAGTAGATACAATGGAGACGTATCAACTCCCCCAAGTTTAACCCATTGTTTGTCCTCAATCAATTCAGTTGACAGACTGAAAGTGATAAAGAAAAAACTTTACAAACTCTGTTTGATCTTGTTGTTGCAAATATGTAAAGCCAGCATTCAAGTTTTCAGCAAAGATTATGAACTAACGATATCCATAATAACATTCATGTCTCACTTTACTCATATCAATGGCATAATCAGCTAGCGAGCAATAATAATAAATCTTGGATGACAACACTATCACACCCAATATGCGACCCTATCCTAAAGGAACTCGATGGTCCCACCAAGGATAGAAGCGCATATTGGAGACGCTTTTGCAAGGTGGATATCATTACATCATACCATTACATAATAGTTGGGGATACATACAAAAGGCATACAATGCCGCATGAATACAACAACATCATACACAAGAGCAACATTCGACTATGGATGAAACACAAACGACATCCACCCTGCTAGCCCAGGCTGCTGACCAGGAACCTATCCCCTGAATGAAGAAGAAGCAGAAGAAGAACTCCAAAACAAGTAAACATCGCTCTCGCGTCATGATCAGCATTACTTGTACCTGCAACTGTTGTTGTAGTAATCTGTGAGCCACGAGGACTCAGAAATCCCATTACCATGGGTATCAAGACTAGCAACGCTTAATGGGCATGGAAAGGATAAGTGGTGAGGTTGCAGCAGCGATTAAGCAATGTACGGTGGCTAACTTACGAGTACAATAATAAGATGAGAAGCTACACAAACGGTCGCAAACTAGTAATGATCAAGAAGTGATCCTGAACTACTTACGTTCAAACATAACACCACTGTGTTCTCTTCTCGACCCACTCGAAAAGAGACCATCACGGTTACACACGCGGTTGGGTATTTTAATTCGAGTCTGGTGTCAAGTTATCTACAAGCGGATATTAACAAATTCCCATCTACCACATAACCGTGGACACGGCTCTCGAAAGTTTAAACCCTGCAGGGGTGTCCCAACTTAGCCCATTATAAGCTCACGATCCGCGGAGACAATCCTCCATCGCGGGACATCCGATCAGACTCGGGATCCCGGTGCACAAGACATTTCGACAATGGTAAAACAAAACCTGCAAGACCGCCCGAATGTGCCGACAAATCCCGATAGGAGCCGCACGTATCTCATTCTCAGGGCACACCGGATTGTCCAAACTTCCGGTAGGCTAATCACAGAGTTGCCCCTGGCAGCCACCGGCAGTTGACAGGTTGGACCAACACTCAGAGGAGCACTGGCCCGGGGGGTTGATTAAAAATACTAGGGGTCCGGAGAAAATACCCTATTTAAGTTTTAGTTGTTATTAGGCAAATGGTAAAACCAATGTTGGGCCTTGTTGGAAGAGTTTTATTCAAAGCAAACTGTCAAGAGGGTCCCATACCCCTCACCGTGTTAGGGACGCAAAATCAAGGAACATAACACCGGTATGGCAGAAACTAGAGCGGCAAGAGTGGAACAAAACACCAGGCATAAGGCCGAGCCTTCCACCCTTTACCAAGTATATAGATGCGTTAATTAAATAAGAGATATCGTGATATCCCAACATAAACATGTTCCAACATGGAGCAATCTTCAACTTGACCTGCAACTAGCAACGCTATAAGAGGGGCTGAGCAAAGCGGTAACATAGCCAAACAACGGTTTGCTAGGAAGGGTGAAAAAGGTTAGAGGCTGACATGGCAATTTGGGAGGCTTGATAAACAAGTGGTAGGAAGCGCGACATAGCGATAGCATCGAGACAACTAGCATAAAAATGATAGTAGTGAGATCCAGGGTAACAGTCGTTTTGCCTGAAATCCCGCTAGGAATAAGAATGAGTCCATGAAGAAGACGAACGAACTAAGACGAACCAAGCGTAGTCGAACGAATCGTCACGATCGCAACGAAACAGGAACTATCGAGAAGAAGCACAACCGGAAAGAAGCAAACAACATGGTAAACACACAACACATAAACATCACATGATGCTCAACCAAGTATGATGCACGACAAGGCTACATGATGCTACTCATGGCAAGAGATGATGCATACAAGAACAACACATCAAAGCAAGTTCAAATGAGGCCAGAAACAACATATAACAATTCTGATAAGTCCCCATATGCTAATTTCGAAATTGATCCAAATCTGAATAAACCTTATGTTCAAGTTGTTAAACAGGAAGTTAAGATGCACTAAGATGTTCTACACGAGATTCTAGTCAAGTTACATATAAAGTTCATTTAATTTGGAGCTACGACCTAGAAAATATGAGCAAAACAAGTTATACATGGCATTGATGCAAAATGCATACAAACATCAAGCAAACACACTCAAAGCATGGATGCAACATTATAATATGAAACTACATGCAATTCTAAGCAAGTTTCATATAGAGCATGCTCAAAACGGAGCAACGGTGCAACACATACACTCCAAACAAGATATAACAACAATCTGCCCAAAACAGCAACTAAGCACTTTGCAATCATCAAAACAACATGCTACAGGAATCATAAGAGCACAAACTTGACTTCATGTACAGATAGCAAACTTCAAATATCATTAAGGTTCAGGTTCATAGGCATCAAGATTAAACAAATATGACCAATGCAAAAAGCAACTTTGTAACACATGAGCATATACATGAGTAGAGTTAATATGATGGCATATTGGAGGCATGAAACAAAGATGCTACAACAACTATACATAGCAACCAATGGCATGGCATCAAATTACACATAACAAAGAGAAAATAATATGATGGCATCATATACATATGGCTCATGGATTAGTAGGAACCAACAAGACAATATTGAATGTTGAAACAGTTTCAGCAAGTGGAAAACAGCAACATTATGATAGCATGTTTGCAAGCATGGAACAAAACCATATTATAACCAAAAGTTAAAACCATGGCATGTGAACAAAGTGCTCATAGCATGCTTCAAAACATGTAATTGGAGCATCTCCAAAAGAGGGATGGATCAATCAATAACAAGCTCACAACAAGACATCATGAAGTTAACAGAAACTGGAACAACATATAGGCATGTTCATTGCAATGAAAACATATGCTACAGGACATATATAGGGCATCAAAAGGCATGAAATGATAGAGCATAACATGGACAACAAAAAATGTCAACGAAGTGATAACCCACAAGTGTAGGGGATAATTGTAGCCTCTTTCGATAAGTAAGAGTGTCGAACCCAATGAGGAGCTAAAGGTAGAACAAATACCCTCTCAAGTCCTATCTTCCACTGATACGACTCTACGCACGCTTAGTGTTTGCTTTACCTAGAACAAATATGCAACTAGAAGTACTTTTCAGGTGTTGAAGGATAGGTTTGAAAGATAATAAAGAACGCGTAAATAAAAAGTAGGGGCTGTTTAGATAAAGAAGCAATAAAGTAAATATAACGAGTGTGGAAAAGTGGTGGTAGGAGTTGCGGAATTGTCCCTAGGCAACTGACTACTTTACTAGACCAGTAATCACTATTGCAATTTTATTTGAGGGAGAGGCATAAGCTAACATACTTTCTCTTCTTGGATCATATGCACTTATGATTGGAACTCTAGCAAGCATCCGCAACTACTAAAGATCATTAAGGTAAAACCCAACCATAGCATTAAAGTATCAAGTCCCCTTTATCCCATACACAAACAACCTACTTACTCAGGTCTATGCTTCTGTCACTCACGCCACCCACCATAAGCAAATCATGAACATATTGCAAACCCTACAGCAGGGATCCCTCACGCTTGCGCGACACGGAGAGCACCATAGGACAACACCAATAATAAAACATGCAACTCAAACCAATCATAGCAATTCATCAATCACCGATAGGACAACGAAAATCTACTCAGACATCATAGGATGGCAACACATCATTGGATAATAATATGAAGCATAAAGCACCATCTTCAAGTAGAGGGTACAGCGGGTTGCGGGATAGTGGACCGCTGTAGATAGAAGGGGGAGGGTGATGGAGATGTTGGTGAAGATGATGGAGGTGTTGGTGAAGATCGCGGTGATGATGATGGCCCCCGGCAGCGCTCTGGCGCCACCGGAAGCAAGGGGGAGAGAGCCCCCCTTCTTCTTCTTTCTTGACCTCCTCCCTAGATGGGAGAAGGGTTTCCCCTCTGGTCCTTCGCTCCCATGGCGTGGGAGGGGCGAGAGCCCCTCCGAGATTGGATCTATCTCTCTGTCTCTCTCTGCTTTACGCGTTACGGGATTCTCGCCTCGCATCGTTTCTTTTATATCCGGAGATCCGTAATCTCGATTGGATTGAAACCTTCGCCAGATCTTTTTCCAAAATTAGCTTTCTTGCGGCCAAAGAAGGGCATCAACCGCCTTACGAGGGGCCCACGAGGGTGGGGCGCACCCACCGAGTGGGCGTGGGCCCCGCCTCGTGGCCACCTCGAGCACCGCTCTCGCTGATTTTACTTCCCAAAATCACAAATATTCCAAAATAATTCTCTGTCTGTTTTATCCCTTCGACTCCGTTTGATATGGGGTTCTGTGAAACATAAAACATGCAATGATATGAACCGCACTGAGCAATCGGATCAATATGTAGTCCCAAAAAATAGTATAAAAAGTTGCCAAAAGTATATGAAAGTTGAATAATATTGGCATGAAACGATCAAAAATTATAGATACGATGAAGACGTATCAGCGTCCCCAAGATTAATTCCTGCTCGTCCTTGAGTAGGTAAATGATAAAAAGATAATTTTTGATGTGGAATGCTACCTAGCATAATCTTGATCATGTATCTAATCATGGCATGAATATTAAGACACGAGTGATTCAAAGCAATAGTCTATCATTTGACATAAAAACAATAATACTTAGGGCATCCCAACAAACAATCATGTCTTTCAAAATATCAATGCTTCAGAATGTTATCCCTACAAAATCATATAGTTTGGTATGCTCCCTTTTCTTAACACAAGGTACCCCTCATGCCTATCTCGGTGTCAGCCAAGCAATTGTTTCATACTTCAGTATTCTCAAACTTTTTCAACTTCCACGCAATACATGAGCGTGAGCCATGGATATAGCACTATGGGTGGAATAGAATATGATGATGGAGGTTATGTGGAGAAGACAAAAAGGGAGAAAGTCTCACATCGACGCGGCTAATCAAAAGGGCTATGTAGATGCCCATCAATTGATGTCAATGCGAGGAGTAGGGATTGCCATGCAACGGATGCACTAGAGCTATAAGTGTATGAAAGCTCAAACTGAAATCTAAGTGGGTGCATCCAACTTGCTTGCTCATGAAGACCTAGGGCATTTGAGGAAGCCCATCGTTGGAATATACAAGCCAAGTTCTATAATGAAAATTCCCACTAGTATATGAAAGTGACAACATAGGAGACTCTCTATATAAAGAACATGGTGCTACTTTGAAGCACAAGTGTGGTAAAAGGATAGTAACATTTCCCCTTTTCTTTTTTTTTTCTTTTTTTTGGGTGGGCTTCTTGGCCCCCTTTTTTTATTTAGGCTTCTTTGGCCTCTTTTTTTGTGGGGCAATGCTCTATAATGATGATCATCACACTTTTATTTACTTACAACCCAATATTACAACTCGATACTAGAACAAAGATATGACTCTATATGAATGCCTCCGGCGGTGTACCGGGATGTGCAATGATCTAGCATAGCAATGACATCAAAAAATAGACAAGCCATACAAACATCATGCTAGCTATCTTACGATCATGCAAAGGCAATATGACAATGAATGCTCAAGTCATGTATATGATGATGATGGAAGTTGCATGGCAATATATCTCGAAATGGCTATGGAAATGCCATGATAGGTAGGTATGGTGGCTGTTTTGAGGAGGATATAAGGAGGTTTATGTGTGATAGAGCATATCGTATCACGGGGTTTGGATGCACCGGCGAAGTTTGCACCAACTCTCGAGGTGAGAAAGGGCAATGCACGGTACCGAAGAGGCTAGCAATGATGGAAGGGTGAGAGTGCGTATAATCCATGGACTCAACATTAGTCATAAAGAACTCACATACTTATTGCAAAAATTTATTAGCCCTTGAAACAAAGTACTATGCGCATGCTCCTAGGGTGGAGGTTGGTAGGAGTTAACCATCGCGCACCCCCAACCTTCACACAAAGATAAACAATCAAAATACAATGAGCGCCAATTTGGTTACATAGTTAGTAGACCATACGTGCATGCTTCGGGAATCACAAACCTTAACACCAACATCCTTACTAAACACAACCATCTACTAGTACCTCCCACTTATTATCATCTCTATATCGCAAAACTATTGCAAGGAATCAAACATATCATATTCAGCGATCTACAAGTTTTATGTAGGATTTTATGACTAACCATGTGATTGACCAATTCCTGTCATCTCTCTAAATAGATATAAGTGAATCAAGAGAGTTTAATTCTTTCTACAAAAGATATGCCCACGCTCTAACAAATATAAGTGAAGCAAAAGAGCATTCTACAAATGGCGGTTTTCTATGTGAAGAGAAACAGGCAATCCAAACTTCAATTGATAATAGTGAAGCACATGAAGCATTCTATAAAGCCATACTCAAAAGATTTAAGTGAAGTGCAATGAGCATTCTATAAATCAACCAACGACTATCTCATACCAGCATGGTGCATAAAAGAAAAGTGAAAACTAAATGCAAAAGACGCTCCAAGACTTGCACATATCGCATGAACAAAACAAATACGAAACATACCGATACTTGTTGAAGAAAGAGGGGATGCCTTCCGGGGCATCCCCAAGCTTAGACGCTTGAGTCTCCTTGAATATTTACTTGGGGTGCCTCGGGCATCCCCAATCTTGAGATCTTGCCTCTCTTCCTTTTCCTCATATCGAGACCTCTTCGATCAAACTCTTCATCCACACAAAACTTCAACAGAAAACTCGGTAAGATCCGTTGGTATAATAAAGCAAATCACTACTCTAAGTACTGTAGAAAACCAATTCATATTTTGTTTTTGCATTGTGTCTACTATAATATAGTTTTTCTATGGCTTAATCCAGTGATATAAATTGATAGTTTCATCAAAAGAAGCAAACTATGCATCAAAAACAGAATCTGTCAAAAACAGAACAGTCTGTAGCAATCTGAATATTCACCATACTTCTGGTACCCCAAAAATTCTACCAAAATTAGTAAAAATAAAAGATTTATACAGGAATACAGTTCAAAAAGAATCATAACCGTTTGACATTTCCGTAAAAAATGTAAAATCGCACACTACAGCCAAAGTTTCTGTCCTGCACAGTACAAACCAACAAGCATTGTAAGCATCCTAAAGGCAAACCTTGGCACATTATTTTTATAATACAATGGAATTGTACAAGGGGATAATTATTTTTGATGAAAAGTTTCTGTAATTAAGATTCACAAAGTTTCCGTGAGCATGAACAAAGTTCAAGGAGCTCTCCCACTTCAACAATGCTTGTCTCTTCACTTTCACTTGCCTTTTTGAAAAGTTTTGGGTTTCCCTCTTTATTCGTTTTGTTTTTAGACTATATGAAAGCACTCAACAGAAATAAATGACTCTCTAAAACTTCCGGATTGTCTCCCTAGCAGTGCTTTTTTTAAAGCCATTAAGCTAGGCATATAGTGCTCAAGTAATGGATCCACCCGGATCCCAAGGTATATCAAAGCCATTTTCAATTAACAATGATTTGTAATTTAGTAGTGAGCATAAAGTAACATATATCATGCAACAACAAAGTCTAACTCTCTTCCTATGCATTGGCATGTCATAAAAGAACAATTCATGCACACCAAGTAAAGGCCAATGCATAGTATAAGCAGTTTCTTGCAATTCTATCATATTGGAAATATAGAGAGGTGGAGATATAGTTTGATGCGGAGCATCCTTCCATCATCCCGATGGACTCTACACCGACACATCCAACCCCACGAGGACCCATGACAAGAGCTAGAGCACGTGCTTTGGAGACCGAGGTGAACTCCTTCCTACAAGACTTGCATATGGACACGAAGGGAACATGGTTACTACCTCACCAAAATATGCTATGCCTCCTTAGGTATGAAGAGGAACAATTCCAAGAAGCTCATGAGCATCACCAAGGAGGAGGAGGACCACCCCGAGGCCTTACGAACCAAGACGGAGTGCAACAACCGCAACACCTGAAGTCTCAGGTGACCCCGTGCGCACGGGCCCCCGAGACCCCGTGCCCACGGACTACATAGGAAGCTGGTGCTAGAGCACCCCGTGCGCACGGGAGCGTACCATGCCCACGGGACCCCGTGCGCACGAGCCCAACTAACCCCGTGCACACGGGCCTCCCAGGATGGCCGGCTGAGATTGCATCTTCGACTCCTTTTCATCTCCTTCGACCCCAAGGCTATATATTCCGTACCTAGGACCATGTTTAGGGTTAGCAAAGTATTAGATGAGATATTTGCGAGCTTTGCTCCTTCACCTTCCCTCTTGGTGGATCAAGACCCCCTAGGGAAGAATCCTTGTGGATTTCAAGACCTCCATAAGGAGAAGACTATCTTCAAGCCCCCATCTCCTTTGGATTTGGGATGAACTTTTCCATTGTATCTTTCCTTTGATTGTGTTTGTGAGTTGTGGATCTTGTGTTGTTATTCTAGTGGATGTGTAATCGGGAATTGTTGGAGTGATTTCCTCTTTGTGTTCTTGTTGTTCCTCTCCTTTTCCCCCTCCAAGTGTGAAAAGATTCCTCTTAGGGTTCTACCCTATAGCATCTTGGTATCATGAGCCACGTTGATTCACATCTTGGAGTCCTTACCTTCCACTTTCTAGATTGATTTTGTTGTTTTTCGTCCTAATCCGAAAATCCCCACCAAAAATAGCCCCCCAATTTTTTCTTGCAATTTGATAATCTTGTGAGATTTGGTTGTTTTGATCCACGAATTTGGTGTTTCGCAAGTGGATCTACCCCTCCACCTTCGTCCCTACCCTTCCACCATTCGAATTTGGCCAAAAACTTGGAAATTACCATGGGATCGGAGCAGTTCGTCCGCTCACAGAGGACCCCGTGCACACGGGCCATCGGGACCCCGTGCACACGGGACCCCATGCACACGGGCCTCACTTACCCCGTGCGCACGGACTATCCAGGGAGTTTCGGCCATTTTCTGTTTTTCTTCGTTTCGTTTCCCCACCACCTCTTGTGTTCTTCCGCACCATTCCACGTGTTTGTTTGAGTTTTGGGTCACGATTTCTCTCGTGTCCTAAGTTGTTTCGGCTACTTAGGCGTGAGTTGGTATCATCATCATCGCCACCAATCATCGACTTGGACAACACATCGGCTTCGACAACATCATCTCCATCTCTACCGTAAGCAAGGACGGTAACCTCGACGGCGCCTTTTGTGCTCCCTTGCCATTAACTTGATAGCTTCGAGCCCTTTTGCGTAGCTTACCCATCGAGACTAGCTTGTTGAGTATTGCCGGGCCACGCCTTAGTGCACCATTTAGTGTTCCGCCCCTCCCGTGCATTTCCTACTTGTTACCTGGTTGTGTGGCTCGTATATCAAGCATCGTGGCATAGTTCAAAAAAAGAAGAAAAAGCTTTTAAGCAAAAGAGAAGAGAAGCAAAGAGCTTATAAGCAATAGCATCGAGTCTCCTAGCATACGTGCATCATCTTGGTCATCATACATAAGCATACTTGGGATAGTGAGACGAGCGGTTTCTTTTTTAGATTGGTGCACTAGCGTATCTAGCCCATTAGTGCAATCGAGCTAGCGTCTCTCTAGTATCCGTACGATAAGAGCTTTTCCCGTGGTTTGACATCTTCGAGCTCACCCCTTGGTTGTGCGGATCCCATTTATCTTCCGTGTGTGTGTTCCTCGTGTTATCTTTGGAGGTTGATCTAGTTGTCTTACTTGCCATTTGTGAATCTTCTCAACTTCATCAACATCTTGACTAACATTTGCTTGAATTATTTGTGCCTTTTCCTAACCAAGCTCCTCCATAGGCCATTTACTTGTAGGTGTGAGAAACAATTCCCGGTACCAATTCCCCTATTATAACATCACGTGGGATCGTACTTGTTACATCCACAATCTTCGACAAAGGTAACTTTGGTTTTGTTCTCTCATTTTCGTACTCACCACCACTTTCATATGATGGATAGGCCAAGTTCTTCTACAAACCCACTCTTCATCGAGCAAGACGACGACATGTCACCATTCGTCACCAAGAGCCACCTCTTTGGTGCACAACGAGCGCTACATCAAGAGCAACAAGCAATGAATGACTGCATCGACAACCTTGCCACCAACTTGCGACTCTTCGAGAAACATACACGGGACTACTTCGACAACAAGCTCAACGCGCACAAGCAAGAGAACGATGCAAGAATGGACGAGATCTGCGCTTTGCTGGTGAACCGGCCTCCTTCAACTTCTTCATACTCAAGACGGAGCCACTCAAGCCGACACTCCGATGACTCCTTCTCCGGCTCAAGTACACCGTCATTGAACACTCTTCGACGAGCCGCGCGTCAAGACCGTCATGCATCTCGCAATCTGCTACACGACAAGCATTCACATGAACAAGTTGATGAGCAAGTACCTTGTCCTCAACCACACCAAGTCGCTTTTGCTCAAGCTCAAGAACGACAACGACTATGACGCCAAGAGGAAGAACAAGCGCGTCTACACCAAGAGGAACAAGACGCCAAAGCTCAACGTCTTCAACAACAACAACGGGAAGCGCAAGCTCTTGAGGCGCAACGTGCCCTTCAAGAATCAAGTCGAGCCATCGCAAACCGCAATCGCGAACGGCGCAATCAAGAGGAAGCCGTTTGAGAAGAAATCCAAGAGAGGAACTACCAACCGCGAGTGCAACATCAAGTTCCTCAAGCTCCTCCACAAGCTCGTCAAGCTCCACCTCAACCTCAAGTTCAACAAGAGCAAGTTGATCATGGACTTCCTCCACGCCAAGAGCAATATGAGGATGATTACCCTCCGTGTCAAGAGCGTCATCATCACCATCGCCAACAACACAATGAAGAGCAACGCTATGGAAAGCTAAAATTCACCATGCCCAAGTTCAATGGAAGCAATGACCCCGAGGAGTACCTTTCATGGGCATTGAAGGTCGACAAAATCTTTCGTTTGCACAACTATGAGGAAGAGAAGGAGATCGCTATGGCATCACTTGAGTTCCAAGACTATTTGCTCATATGGTGGGAACAAGTCCTTGAGCGCCGAGAAACAAGAGGTGACCCTCCAATCACCACTTGGGCTCAAATGAAGGATGTCATGCAAGCACGTTTTGTGCCCACCTACTACAACCGCGATCTCTTCAAGAAGCTACAACTCCTCATGCAAGGAACAAAGAGTGTTGAAGAATACTACAAGGAAATGGAGATAGCCATGATTCGAGCCAATGTCAAGGAAGATGATGAGCAAACAATGGCACGTTTCTTGAATGGCCTCAATCACCCCATCAAGAAGATCGCCGATTTCCAACCCTACTCCAACCTCATTGAGCTCGTGCATCAAGCGACCAAGGCGGAACATCAAGTGCAAGATGACTTCAAGTACGCCAAGTACTCATCCAAGACATATGGCTTCTCCAACAACCAAGCTTCAACAACTCCTCCAACATCTACATCAACCAAGCCTTCTCCAAGCAATGATGACAAGCCAAGTAACAAGAAAACTTCGTCAAGTTCAAGTCGTCTTCCTCCTACTACAAGCTACTTCAATCCGCGTGCTTCTTCATCTACTCCGACCGATGAGACCGTCAAGACGAGCTCCTTCAAGTGTTTCACTTGCGGCGGCCGAGGCCACAAGTCCTATGAATGCACAAACAAGCGCACCATGATCCTCAACAACGATGGCACCTACGACTCAATGAGTGAAGATGAAATGGAAGCCCTTGAGCAAGTGGCCATACACCGGCGCGTGAACGAGGATGAAGATGATTGAGTATTTTGTGATGAGGATTCGAGCCCCGCTCTCATTGTCTCCAAAGTCTTGACTCTTCAACATCAACAAGAAGAAGACCAATGATGCCATATCTTCCACACTAAGGCCGGCATCAATGGAAGGTCCGTCAAGGTCATCATCAATGGAGGTAGTTGCCACAACTTGGCAAGTGAAGAACTATGCTCCAAGCTTAAATTGGTCAAGAGGAAGCACCCTCACCCCTACAAGGTTCAATGGCTAAGTGACTCCGGCACTATACGAGTTGAGCATACATTCCAAGTCTCCTTCAAAATTGGTGCATATGAGGACACTTTGGAGTGTGATGTGGTCCCAATGACCGTTTGCCACCTCCTTCTTGGTCGACCATGGCAATTCGACCGTGGTGTCATCCACAACGGACGTACCAATCACTATAGCTTCAAGATGAAAGGGAAGGAGTATGTGCTACGACCTATGTCTCCTAGTCAAGTGATAGCCGACAAGCAAGCCACCCATCATGGAGAGAAGAGTGAGAAAGTGATCCACCCAAAAGTGAGTGAGAGACACAAGCCAAACTTGAGCGCCTCTTCGCATAGAGAGAGAAACCTCATACTATTTGCCACTAAAAGTGAGATGAGAGAAGTGTGTGAGAACCCATCGAGTGTGATGCACTTTGTCCTTGTGTGCAAGGATGGGGAACCAAAAACTAACACCTCTCACGAGCTACCTTTAGTGTTTCAATCTCTTTTGCAGGAATTTCAAGATGTTTTCCCCAATGAGCTACCTCCGGGTCTACCTCCTCTTCGAGGCATTGAGCATCGAATCGACGTCATCCCCGGAGCGCCACTTCCAAACAAAGCCCCATACCGTGTCAACCCGGAAGAAACTAAGGAGATCCAACGGCAAGTACAACAACTCATCGACAACGGTCATGTACGTGGAACTTAAGTCCTTGTGACATTCCCGTTATACTTGTGCCTAAGCAAGATGGAAGTTTCTGCATGTGTTCCGATTGTAGATCTATAAATGCTATTACCGTTCGCTATCGGCATCCCATTCCTCGCTTAGATGATATTCTTGATGAACTTAGCGGAGCCGCCTTTTTCTCAAAAATTGATCTTAAAAGTGGCTATTATTAAATCCACATACAAGAGGGTGATGAATGGAAAACTGCTTTTAAAACCAAATTTGGTTTATATGAGTGGTTAGTTATGCCTATGGGTTTATCGGAGGCTCCCGGTACTTTCATGCGTCTTATGCATTTTGTGCTTCGACCTTATATTGGAGTCTTTGTTGTGGTTTACTTTGATGACATTCTTGTGTTTAGCAAATCCATGAAAGAGCATATAATCATGTTAGGGCAGTTTTGCAAACCCTTCGCAAGGAATGTCTTTATGCCAACTTGAAAAAAATGCACGTTTGGTGTTGACAAGCTAGTTTTCTTGGGATTTGTTGTCTCTTCCAAGGGTGTCCACGTTGATGAATCTAAAATTGAACCAATTAAAACATGGCCCCAACCCACCAATTTGCAACAAGTGCGTAGTTTTCTTGGTCTTGCAGGTTTTTATCGTCGCTTTGTGAAAAACTTTAGCACTATTGCTGCTCTTTTGCATGCTTTGAGTAAGAAGAATGCTCCTTTTATTTGGGGATCTTTGCAATCCACCACTTTTGATGAACTCAAGTCTTTGCTTACTCATGCACCGATTCTTGCTTTGCGCAACTTTGAGAAAACTTTTGAGGTCCATTGTGATGCTAGTGGTACCGGAATTGGCGGAGTTTTGATGCAAGAAAAACGAGCAATTGCATATTTTAGTGAAAAACTCTCCGGTGCTCAACTTAACTATCCCATATATGACAAAGAATTGTATGCTTTAGTGCGTGTGCTACATGTTTGGGAACATTATCTTAGACCTCATGAGTTTGTCATACATACCGATCATGAAACATTTAAATAACTAAAAGGTCAAACTAAATTGAACAAGCGTCATGCCAAATGGAGTGAATTTATTGAATCTTCCCCCTATGTGATCAAGTACATTAAGGGTAAGGAAAACATAGTTGCGGATGCGCTTTCACGCATATGTACGCTTGTCACTAAACTTGAGTTGAATGTTATTGGCTTTGAGCACATAAAAGACTTGTATGCTAATGATCCATCTTTTGCTACTCCTTATGCTAAATGTTTGGCGCATACATCTTGGGAACAATATTACATCAAGGATGGTTATCTTATGAGAGCTAACAAACTATGCATTCCCGAGTCTTCTCTTCGTTTGCTCCTTTTGCAAGAGGCTCATGGAGGCGGACTCATGGGACACTTTGGACGCGACAAGACATTCGCCATGCTCTCCAAGAACCACTTTTGGCCCAAGATGTTCCGCGACGTCTCATGCTTCACCACCTGATGCTCTACATGTCACAAAGCTAAGTCTAAAGCTCAATCACATGGTCTTTACATGCCTCTTCCTATTCCTAATCAACCTTGGGAAGATATTAGCATGTATTTTGTACTTGGTTTGCCTAGAACTCACAATGGAAAGGATTCCTTGTTTGTTGTTGTGGACCAATCTTCTAAGATGGCACATTTCATTCCTTGCAACAAGATAGACGATGCTTCACACGACACAAATCTCTTTTGTAGGGAAATCTTGCGCCTACATGGAGTACCAAAGACAATCATCTCCGACCGTGACATCAAGTTCTTGAGTTACTTTTGGAAGACGGTATGCGCCAAGCTCAGAATCAAGCTCTTGTTCTCATCCGCATACCACCCTCAAACCGACGGCCAAATGGAGGTGACGAACCGGACACTCTCCACTCTACTTCGCGTGTTGGTCAAGAAGAACATCAAGGAGTGGGAGGCGTGTCTACCCATCGCCGAGTACGCCTACAACCGTGCAAGACATTCGACTACCGACAAGTCCCCCTTCGAGGTCGTCTACGGCTTCAACCCGTTGTCCCCATTGGACATTCTACCTCTTCCTCTACAAGAGCGCACCAACATGGATGCGAGTGCACGAGCAAGCTACATCAAGAAGATGCATGAGGATACAAGGAACACCATCGAGCGCCAAGTACAACGACTAGCGACCAAGCTCAACATCAACAAGCAACCCATGATCTTCAACATAGGCGATCTCGTGTGGCTACACCTTCACAAGGACCGCTTCCCCAACTAACACAAGTCCAAACTTCTCCCTCGAGGCGATGGACCCTTCAAGGTGCTAGCACGCTACAACGACAATGCTTACAAGATTGAACTCCCACGAGACAAGTACAACATGAGCGACATCTTCAACGTCAAAGACCTCTCGCCTTACCATGGTGATGAAGATTTTGATCCATGGTCGGATCTTTCTCAAGGGAGGGGAGATGATGCGGAGCATCATTCCATCATCCCCATGGACTCTACACCGACACATACAACCCCACGAGGACCCATGACAAGAGCTAGAGCACGTGCTTTGGAGACCGAGGTGAACTCCTTCCTACTAGACTTGCATATGGACACGAAGGGAACATGGTTACTACCTCACCAAAATATGTTATGCCTCCTTAGGTATGAAGAGGAACAGTCCCAAGAAGCTCAGGAGCATCACCAAGGAGGAGGAGGACCACCCCGAGGGCTTACGAACCAAGACGGAGTGCAACAACAGCAACACCCGAACTCCCAGGTGACCCCGTGCGCACGGGCCCCCGAGACCTCGTGCCCACGGACTACACAGGAAGCTGGCGCTGGAGCACCCCATGCGCATGGGAGCATACCGTGCCCACGGGACCCCCATGCGCACGGGCCCAACTTACCCCGTGCGCACGAGCCCCCCAGGATGGCCGGTTGAGATTGCATCTTCGGCTCCTTTTCATCTCCTTCGACCCCAAGGCTATATATTCCGTACCTAGGACCATGTTTAGGGTTAGCAAAGTATTAGATGAGATATTTGTGAGCTTTTCTCCTTCACCTTCCCTCTTGGTGGATCAAGACCCCCTAGGGAAGAATCCTTGTGGATTTCAAGACCTGCATAAGGAGAAGACTATCTGCAAGCCCCCATCTCCTTAGGATTTGGGATTGACTTTGCCATTGTATCTTTCCTTGGATTATGTTTGTGAGTTGTGGATCTTGTGTTGTTATTCTAGTGGATGTGTAATCGGGAATTGTTCGAGTGATTTCCTCTTTGTGTTCTTGTTGTTCCTCTCCTTTCCCCCTCCAAGTGTGAAAAGATCCCTCTTAGGGTTCTACCCTATATCATAGTTCCTCTCTCATAATAATTGCAAGTAGGAGCAGCAAGCACATGCATATTATATCTATCGAAATCATCATGTGTAGTAGTAAAAGGCAACCCATCAATAAATCCTTACTAGGAACAAACTTCTCCGATATAGTGTAGTTTGGAGAATTCAAAAAGATAATAGGACTATCATGCGTGTGCAATAGCAACAATTTCATGTTTAACATAAGGAACTATAGCAAGTTCATCTCCATAAGCATAATTCATATTGGCATCTTGGCCACAAGCATCATCAAAAAGGGATATTTCAAGAGAATCAAGGGGATCATAACAATCATCATAGCAATCATCCTTCAGTAAGCACGAAGGGAAATAAAACAATGTATGAGTTGAAGAGTTACTCTCATTAGAAGGTGGGCACGGGTAGCTAATCCGCTCTTCCTCCTTTTGTTCTTCGCTCTCATCGTCATCTTTTTCATCCAATGAGCTCACAGTTTCATCAATTTCTTCTTCCATAGCTTCCTGCAAAAATATTAGTCTCTTCTTGGACAGCGGAGAATTCCTCAATATATAGTTTAATATAGGCATTAGAAGCATAATTATCATAACAATATTCAAGTATGGCAAAAATTTCAGATTTATAGAGAGTAGCATCATACTTTTCAATCAAAGAAGCAATTTCATAAGCACCCTTAAAAGCAACAAATTCTTCAATTTGTTGAACATCATAGTAATTATAAACACCCTTAACATACGAAGATACAATTCCTTTATCACTAGACAAGCATTGATAGGGAAGGTGTTTCTTAGGGTTTTCAGAACAACAAGTAAAATCATATAGTTCACATAAAGTCCAAGCATAGCATTGCAAACGATGAATTTGATCCAGTAAAAGTTTCCCTTTTTCAGATATACGGTGTTGCACATAACAAGCAAGATCATCTAAAGATTTGCCCTCAACTAAGCTAGTTGGGGTTTCAGCACGAGCACAAAGGGATCGAAGATGATCCAAGTAAAAAGCTTCAGTAGTGTGATAGATTTTGAGTGGTTCTTCAACCATTGGTGCAGTAGGTACAACTAATTTTTTTTGGTATTTTGCGTTTCCTACCCATAACTAAAGATAGAAAACAACTACGAACAACAATTAAAAAATACTTAGTGATAAAGCAAACAAGCACACACGAGAATATTCACCCCACGCTATGACTCCCCGGCAACGGCGCCAGAAAAAGGTCTTGATAACCCACAAGTGTAGGGGATAATTGTAGCCTCTTTCGATAAGTAAGAGTGTCGAACCCAACGAGGAGCTAAAGGTAGAACAAATACCCTCTCAAGTCCTATCTGCCATTGATACAACACTACGCACGCTTAGTGTTCGCTTTACCTAGAACAAGTATGAAACTAGAAGTACTTTGTAGGTGTTGAAGGATAGGTTTGCAAGATAATAAAGAACGCGTAAATAAAAAGTAGGGGCTTTTTAGATAAAGAAGCAATAAAGTAAATATAACGAGTGTGGAAAAGTGGTGGTAGGAGTTGCGGAATTGTCCCTAGGCAACTGACTACTTTACTAGATCGGTAAGGACTATTGCAATTTTATTTGAGGGAGAGGCATAAGCTAACATACTTTCTCTTCTTGGATCATATGCACTTATGATTGGAACTCTAGCAAGCATCCACAACTACTAAAGATCATTAAGTTAAAACCCAACCATAGCATTAAAGTATCAAGTCCCCTTTTTCCCATACACAAACAACCTACTTACTCGGGTCTGTGCTTCTGTCACTCACGCCACCCACCATAAGCAAATCATGAACATATTGCAAACCCTATAGCGGGGATCCCTCACGCTTGCGCGACATGGAGAGCACCATAAGACAACACCAATAATAAAACATGCAACTCAAACCAATCATAGCAATTCATCAATCACCGATAGGACAACGAAAATCTACTCAGACATCATAGGATGGCAACACATCATTTGATAATAACATGAAGCATAAAGCACCATGTTCAAGTAGAGGGTACAACGGGCTGCGCGAGAGTGGACCGCTGTAGATAGAAGGGGGAAGGTGATGGAGATGTTGGTGAAGATGATGGAGGTGTTGGTGAAGATCGCGGTGATGATGATGGCCCCCGACAGCACTCTGGCGCCACCAGAAGCAAGGGGGAGAGAGCCCCCTTCTTCTTCTTCTTCTTCTTCTTCTTCTTCTTCTTCTTCTTCTTCTTCTTCTTCTTCTTCTTCTTCTTCTTCTTCTTCTTCTTCTTCTTCTTCTTCTTCTTCTTCCTTGACCTCCTTCCTAGATGGGAGAAGGGTTTCCCCTCTGGTCCTTGGCTCCCATGGCGTGGGAGGGGCGAGAGCCCCTCCGAGATTGGATCTATCACTCTGTCTCTCTCTGTTTCTGCGTTCTAGGATTCTCGCCTGCACTGCTTTTTTTTATCCGGAGATCCGTAACTCCGATTGGATTGAAACCTTCACCCAGATCTTTTTCCAAAAATTAGCTTTCTTGCGGCCAAAGAAGGGCATCAACCGCCTTACAAGGGGCCCACAGGGTGGGGGGCGCGCCCACTTGGAGTGGGCGTGGGCCCCTGTCTTGTGGCCACCTCAGGCACCGTCTCGCGTTGATTTTACTTCCCAAAAATCACAAATATTCCAAAATAATTCCGCGTCCGTTTTTATCCCGTTTGGACTCCATTTGATATGGGGTTTCGGCGAAACATGAAACATGCAACATACATGAACTGGCACTGGGCACTGGATCAATATGTTAGTCCCAAAAAATAGTATAAAAGTTGCCAAAAGTATATGAAAGTTGAATAATATTGGCATGAAACGATAAAAAATTGTAGATACGATAGAGACGTATCACGAAGCATCTCCAGATTATGCATGGATTAATTGGTTGCATCAAGCAAACATAGCAACATGATATAATAGAAACAGACTTGACAACACATTAACAGCAAGTAGCCCACTTCGCAAGCTTGATGCACTCACTACAGGTCATATCAAAATACATGGATTGCACCTCTGCAAAGATGGCATAATTATGCTCCTAAAACATGTAGACATGATGCGCAAAAGAAAATCACATGAAAATATATATAAATGACAAGTTATGACAGTTTTCAGCAGTTAACAACAACATGCACTTTTGCAATAGGGATTAACATGTCAAGATGCACCCTAACATTAATGCAAATGCTACCAACATGTAGAGCATGAAGAGCAGAACATTTTCGTATCAAGATCATCACCATAGGATCAACAGGTACAAAGTTACAACACTCACAAGACGGCTAAATGATGTTAACATGCAGCAGTTTTCAGCAGTTTATAACAATTAGCAGTTTTGCAACAAAGATTAAGGCATTAAGATGAACAGTAACCTGCATGCAAACTACTCCGTTATGAAGAGCACTCTGAGATGAACATTTTGACATATCGTTCATGCAAAACGGAGCATCATGCAAAGAGTTAGGGCATCACAAACATGCACACATGATATGAATTTTCAGAAAAGACATGCGAAAAAATTAGACCTCGAGGGGGGGGGGGTGATTGGACGGACATGTCCAAGGTCTGGCGGACACGCCCGACGCGGGGCAGAGGAGGTCAACAGGGGCCGGCCATGGCGGCGCCTCGCCCGATCCCCGACGAGGAGGACGCCGGCGGGGTTCTAGGGCCGGAAAAGGGGTGGATCCGGCCATGGGGGTCTCGGATCCGAGCTCGGTGGGGACTCCGGTTGCCAGAGACCACGGGGCGGCGCCACGGCGAGCTCGGGTGGTGAGGCGGCACGAGGATGACGAGGCTCCTACGGGAGAAAGGGAGCTCGGGTGAGAGAGAGGTGGGGAAGGGAAGGCGGGCGGCGACGACCTGGAGAGGCGGCGGTCGGCGGGGAGGCAAGGCAGCATCGGTCGGCGAAAGGTGACAAGGGCGGCGAGGAGCTGCGTGCGTGGGCGCTCCTGCGGCGTGCGGGCGGCGGGACGCGTGCTCGTCCGGGCCCCGATCTGGGCCACACGGGCCGCGACGATGTTAGGCAGTTGGGGACGGTGCGGGAATGCATGGGGCTCTCCATTGGCCGCAGGGGCGCGGCAGGGTGGCGGTTGGCCGCTTGGCTGGTGTCAAGTGGCGGCGAAGGGGTGGTCCGGCGCGGATTTCGAGGGGGAGGTTGGTGGAGGTTGCAGCAGGAGGTTAGGGGAGGGGCTAGGGGTAGGTTTAGGCCATTTTTGGTAGGGGAAGGGGTCTATATTAGCAAGGGGGGGTTAGGGTTTGGTCTCTAGGAGTGTTTTTGGGACCCTCCGATCTTGATCGTACGGTTCCGAACGCGAGGGGGGGGGGGTTAGGCTGGGTCTAGTAGGCTGTGTAGAAGGGGTTGGACTGAGAGGAGAGAAGAGAAGTGCGGTCCGACACAGTTTCTGGATATCGAAAACTTTCGACGATTACACCGGCTATATTGCGGTTGTATGTTTAACGGTTGGGCTATCAAACGGACTCCGAATGCGACAAAATTTGATAGGCGGTCTACCTACACTATAATAAGACCGTACGCCAACTTTCACCCCATTCCGAGAACATTTTTATGCCACATATAAATTAATATTTCGGAGGTGCCTTATACGTCTCCAACGTATCTATAAGTTTTTATTGTTCCATGCTATTATATTCTCTGTTTTGGATGTTTATGGGCTTTACTTTACTCTTTTATATCATTTTTGGGACTAACCTATTAACCGGAGGCCCAGCCCAAATTGTTGTTTCCTTGCCTATTTCAGTGTTTCGAAGATAAGGAATATCAAACGTTGTCCAAACGGAATGAAACATTCGGGAGAGTTACTTTTGGAACGAAAGCAATCCAGGAGACTTGGAGTAGACGTCAGGGAAGCTTCGAGGAAGCCACGAGGCAGGGAGGCGCGCCCTACCCCCTGGGTGCGCCCCCACCCTCGTGGGCCTCTCATGGCTCCCCTAACCGACTTCTTTCACCTATATATATCCATATACCCTAAAAACATCAGGGAGCACAATATATCGGGAGTTACGCCGCCGCAAGCCTCTGTAGCCACCAAAAACCAATCGGGACCCTGTTCCAGCACCCTGCCGGAGGGGGATCCCTCACCGGTGGCCATCTTCATCATCCCGACGCTCTCCATGACGAGGAGGGAGTAGTTCACCCTCGGGGCTGAGGGTATGTACCAGTAGCTATGTGTTTGATCTCTCTCTCTCTCTCTCTCTCTCTCTCTCTCTCTCTCTCTCTCTCTCTTATTCTTGAATTAGCACAATCTTGATGTACTGCGAGCTTTGCTATTATAGTTGGATCTTATGATGTTTCTCCCCCTCTACTCTCTTGTAATGGAATGAGTTTTCCCTTTGAAGTTATCTTACCGGACTGAGTCTTTAAGGATTTGAGAACACTTGATGTATGTCTTGCATGTGCTTATCTGTGGTGACAATGGGATATTCACGTGATCTACTTGATGTACGTTTTGGTGATCAACTTGCGGGTTCAATGACCTTGTGAACTTATGCATAGAGATTGACACACATTTTCGTCTTGACTCTTCAGTAGAAACTTTGGGGCACTCTTTGAAGTACTTTGTGTTAGTTGAATAGATGAATCTGAGATTGTGTGATGCATATCCTATAATCATGCCCACGGATACTTTAGGTGACATTGGAGTATATAGGTGACATTAGGGTTTTGGTTGATTTGTGTCTTAAGGTGCTATTCTAGTACGAACTCTATGATCGATCGAAGGGAAAGATTAGCTTCATGTTATTTTACTACGGACTCTTGAATAGATCGATCAGAAAGGATAACTTTGAGGTGGTTTCGTACCCTACAATAATCTCTTCGTTTGTTCTCCGCTATTAGTGACTTTGGAGTGACTCTTTGTTGCATGTTGAGGGATAGTTATATGATCCAGTTATGTTATTATTGTTGAGAGAACTTGCACTAGTGAAAGTATGAACCTTAGGCCTTGTTTCCTACCATTGCAATACTGTTTATGCTCACGTTTACCACTTGCTACCTTGCTGTTTTTATATTTTCAGATTACATATATCCATATCTACCATCCATATTGCACTTGTATCACTATCTCTTCGCCAAACTAGTGCACCTATACAATTTGCCATTGTATTGGGTGTGTTGGGGACACAACAGACTCTTTGTTATTTGGTTGAAGGATTGTTCGAGAGAGACCATCTTCATCCTATGCCTCCCACGGATTGATAAACCTTAGGTCATCCACTTGAGGGAAATTTGCTACTATCCTACAAACCTCTGCACTTGGAGGCCCAACAACGTCTACAAGAAGAAGGTCGTGTAGTAGACATCAGTGCTGCGGGCGTGTGCGAGTGTGAAAGGTTCAGAACGGACAACGGAGAGAACTAGGAGGACCCAGACGGATGCAAGTTTTGAAAAACATGCAGATGATGACATGGCAAAGTGCAACACGCAAGCAAATGACATGGCAACGACAGCGAATAACTTGAAGACACCTGGCGCATCAGCCTCGGGGCGTTACAACTCCACTAACAAGAGATCTCGTCCCGAGATCTTAGGAACGAGACGGAAGAGAAAGAGGAAGAGGTGAAGCAAGAGTGCAAGAGGGAAGTTGAACAAGGTCAAGAGCACTCGGGTAGAAAGAGGAACAGCGAATATGATGAGAATGAAAAGCTCAAGAAAACCAGATAGACTCTGAAACCACTCCGGTTAGAACAAGATAGAAAAGGAGTAAGAACAAAAGAATTCCGGCAGCACTTCGGCTGGAAAATGGAAGGAATAGAACATGAACTTCACAAGATGGAGTGACACTTGACAAGATGAACAACGCAATGCCTCTGGAAGAATTGAAATAGTGGAATGAAAGAACAGATAAGATAACATCAACTTCCACCACAAATTGGATAGCATCCTTAGAAGGAAGAATTGAACGGAATTGTTGCGAAAATCAACAACAAAAGAATCATCTTGTTGAGGACTTATGGAAAAACATCTCAAAACTTGAGGTGAAATTATGCCCCAACCAAATGCTTGAATAGCTGAGAAGAATAAAGAAATGCAAAACTCCACTTCAAAAGAATACGGAGAATTAATTGCATTTCGAGACGCAAGAAGAAAAGATACTTGAACTCCACCAACAAGAATCTTGATGAACACTTGAAAGAATGAACTAAAGCATGCAGAACCACCATGAAGAACTCCAGTGAAAAAAGGATGATGAGATAGGATGAAGGATGAAAGAATAAGATTAAGCCTTGCGGTGATTTAAATGGAGGTTTCGACGAGAGAAGCGAGTAAAACTTGGAACTCCGAAAAAGATAATATGAATAGCTTAGAACCGGGAAATTGATAATGGGAACAAACTCCGGAAGAAAAGATTAATCACTTCGAGAAAGAAAAGATTTATTGTATGCTTATCCTTCATCAAATTAAATTGATGACTAGCAATGGATGTCGGATACTACTTATTCTTATTGGAAAAGGATTGAGGGGGATATGGCGCAACCTTGAGGAAGGTCTTCAACGAACCATCGATAGGATTTGAAAGAACGAATGAATCGATATGATGACAAAGGAAGAGGAATGCTGAAGGAACCACTGTAAGAATTTGAAAATGACTGATGAAAGATAATGAAGCACCAGGAAGAATTAGAAGAACAAATATGCTTGTGGGGATTTAGATGCAAAAGAACGAAGAGATAACGAGCTAAAAAAAGAATACTTGACAGATGCGCCGGGATAATTGGATAACGATAGCTGGAATGTGAGGATGAAGAATTCTTCTGGAATGATGGCCTCTAGTGAAACGAACGAAAAACAGCTCCTGACATACTCCGGATGGGCAAAGAAAGAATTCCTGACAAACTTAATAATTCGAGAGGATAACATGAAGCTAGAACCACGAATCTTCGAGAGAACGGACAAGATTTAGAGGGAAAATTCTTCTTCTGTCTTCAAATGTAGAGAATGTCGACAAGAAACACCACCAAAATTACTGAGATACTCCGGGAGAATGAAAAGCGAAGAGGTTGAGTCAACAATGAAAAGAATTTGACAGCGATATTGGAGAAGGCATGTGACTGATGGAATCCAATCTTACATCACACTTTGAAAATAATTTGAGAATGACTCCGAAAAATTAGAAGAGTCAGGTAAGATCCTGGGAAAAGACCTGTGGGTTAGGGCCCACTCAATAGAAACACTGTTGAAACAATTGACAAAAGACTGAAGAGGCTCCGCATGAATGAAATTGATGCTCGAGAGAGACTCAGGCCCATGTAATTTCGAAATACATAAGTATAGGCTATTTTTTGAGTCAGTATGTGTGGGGAAACAAGAGATAGGGTTAGTTTCGGACCCCTCTACCAAGGGCCACGAAATTCACCTCCTCTTCCTCCATATATACAACCCTTAGGGCACCGTTTAGACTTTGGGTTTTGTTTAGATTAAAGTTCGCCATAGCTGCAACTTTGCGTACTTCGTTTGTGTTCAACAACGAGACAAAGACGTCACAGAACCCCACCTTGATCAATAAAGCTTTCATCTTATATTCGCAATATCCAGATTGCAATCTCAGTTTCTTGCTTGTTCTTCATTTGCTCGCAGGAAACAGACCCTCGTGGTCAGGTTGATCGTGCTCCGGCGTGGTCAGTAACCTCTCGGAGTTGGTTTAGCTATTGCTAAGGCGCGACGTCCTCGCACGTTCGTAGTCGGATCGTCAAAGTCGACTTCCACCAAAGCGATATCCATCATCTCATCAAAAGACGGGACACCTTTGCCTCTATCATTTTCTTTTTTCTTTTTTTGCCTTTTTGGGCAATGCTCTAATAATGATGATCGTCACACTTTCATTGATTACAACATATGAATTACAACTCAAAACTAGAACAAGATATGACTCTATATGAATGCCTCTGGCGGTGTACCGAGATGGTGCAATGAATCAAGAGTGACATGCATGAAAAATTATGCATGGTGGCTTTGCCACAAATACGATGTCAACTACATGATCATGCAATGGCAATATGACAAAAGTAATGTATGTCATGATGATGATGAACGGAACGGTGGAAAGTTGCATGGCAATATATCTCGGAATGGCTATGGAAATGCCATAATAGGTAGGTATGGTGGCTGTTTTGAGGAAGATATAAGGAGGTTTATGTGTGATAGAGCATATCGTATCACAGGGTTTGGATGCACCGGCGAAGTTTGCACCAACTCTCAAGGTGAGAAAGGGCAATGCACGGTACCGAAGAGGCTAGCAATGGCGGAAAGGTAAAAGTGCGTATTATCCATGGACTCAACATTAGTCAAAAGAACTCATATACTTATTGCAAAAATTTAGAAGTCATCAAAAATCAAGTTCTACGCGCATGCTTCTAGGGGGATAGATTGGTAGGAAAAGACCATCGCTTGTCCCCGACCGCCACTCATAATTTGTTACACAACTTTAATATCACTTCATGTTTCAAATTTGTTACACAACTTTAACCATACGTGCATGCTACGAGACTTGCTAGCTTCAAAGCTAGTATTCTTTAAATTCATAATCACCCAACTAGCATGACTTTAATATCACTACCTCCATATCTCAAAACAATTATCAAGTATCAAATTGATCATAGCATCCAATTCACTTCATATGATAGTTTTTATTATACCCAACTTGGATGCCTACCATTCTAGGACCAATTTTATAACCATAGCAAATACCATGCTGTTCTAAAAGACTCTCAAAACCATATAAGTGAAGCATGAGGGACTAGCAATTTCTACAAAAATAAGTCACCACCGTGCTCTAAAAGATATAAGTGAAGCACTAGAGCAAAAACTATCAAGCTCAAAAGATATAAGTGAAGCACATAGAGTATTCTAGCAAATTCTAATCAAGTAGGCTTCTCCCAAAAGGTGTGTACAGCAAGGATGATTGTGGTAGACTAAAAATCAAAGACTAATATAATACACGACGCTCCAAGCAAAACACATATCATGTGGCGAATAAAAATATAGCTCCAAGTAAAGTTACCAATGAACTAAGACAAAAGAGGGGATGCCTTCCCGGGGCATCCCCAAGATTAGGCTTTTGGCTATCCTTGAATATATTGGGGTGCCATGGGCATCCCCAAGCTTAGGCTCTTGCCACTCCTTATTCCATAGTCCATAAAAGCTTTACCCAAAACTTGAAAACTTCACAACACAAAACTCAACAGGAAATCTTATAAGCTCCGTTAGTGAAAGAAAACAAATCCACCACATAAGGTACTGTAATGAACTCATTCTTTATTTATTTTTGTGTTAAAACTATTGTATTCAAACTTCTCTATGGTTTATAAACTATTTTACTAGCCATAGATGCATCAAAATAAGCAAACAACACACGAAAAATAGAATCTGTCAAAAACAGAACAGTCTGTAGCAATCTGTAACTAACGCAAACTTCTGGAACTATAAAAATCCTACCAAAATAGGAAGTACTGGGAAATATGTCTATTTATCAGAAGCAAAAAGAATCAACGCAAAATCACGTTTCTGTGATTTAACAAAACTAAATTAGTGCGCGCAAAGTTTCTGTTTTTCAGCAGAATCGAATCAACTATCATCATAGGTTATCCTATAGGTTCTACTTGGCACAAACACTAATTAAAAGATAAAAAAACATCTAAACAGAAGGTAGATGCAAGATTTATTACTAAACAGGAACAAAAACAAAAAACACAAAGAAAATTGGGTTGCCTCCCAACTAGCGCTATCTTTTAACGCCCCTAGCTAGGCATAAAAGCGAAGATAGATCTAAGTAGTGCCATCTTTCGCATGAAATTCATAAGTAGCTCGCATGATAGATTCATAAGGTAATTTGACTTTCTTTCTTGGAAAGTGCTCCATGCCTTTTCTTTAATGGAAATTGGAATCTAATATTCCCTTCCTTCATATCAATAATCGCGCCAATCGTTCTAAGGAAAGGTCTACCAAGAATAATAGGGCAACAAAGATTGCAATCTATATCAAGAACGATAAAATCTACGGGCACCAAATTTCTATTTGCAACAATGAGAACATCATTGATCCTTCCCATTGGCTTTTTACTGGTGGAATCCGCAAGGTGCAAATTTAAAGAGCAATCATCAAGATCATGGAAACCTAGAATATCACATAAAGTTTTCGGAATCGTGGAAACACTAGCACCCAAATCACACAAAGCAAAACACTCATGATCTTTAATTCTAATCTTTATAGTAGGTTCCCACTCATCATTAAGTTTTCTAGGTATAGAAACTTCCAAATTAAGTTTTTCATCATAAGATTGCATCAAGGCATCAACGATATGTTTGGTAAAAGCTTGATTTTGACTATAAGCATAAGGAGAATTAACAACGGATTGCAACAAGGAAATACAACCTTCTAAAGAACAATTATCATAATCAAATTCGTTGAAATCCGAGATAGTGGGTTTAATATTATTTAAAGTCGTGACCTCTCCAATCCCACCTTTACCAAATTTAGTATCAAGATCTAAAATCTCCGAATTCTTGGGACGCCTTCTAGGTAAAGTTGACTCATCATCGGTCCCATAATTATCAAGATTCATATTGCAAAACAAAGATCTAATGGGAGATGCTTCAATAACTTTAAGATCTTTATCATTATTTTTATGGAAACTAGAGGAACACGCCTTTACAAAGCTATCTTTCTTAGCACGCAACCTACTCTTTCCTTGCACTCATCAATGGAAATTCTCATTGCTTTGAGAGACTCATTGATATCATGCTTAGGAGGAGAAGATCTAAGTTTAAGAGAATCAACATCAAGCGAAAGTCTATCAACGTTCCTAGCCAAATCATCAACTTTGAGCAATTTTTCTTCAAGCAAGACATTAAAATTCTTTTGAGAGATCATAAATTCTTTCACACTATTCTCAAAATCAGAGGGTAACTTATTAAAATTACCATAAGAATTATTGTAGGAATTTCCATAATTATTAGAGGAATTACTAGGGAACAGTCTAGCATTAAAGTTTCCTCTATAAGCATTGTTTCCAAAACTATTCCTACCAACAAAATTCACATCCATAGATTCATTATTATTCTAAATCAAAGTAGACAAAGGCATATCATTGGGATCAAGAGGAGTATTTTTAGTAGCAAACAATTTCATAAGTTCATCCATCTTTCCACTCAAAACATTGATTTCTTCTATAGCATGCACTTTTTTACTAGAAGATCTTTCGGTGTGCCATTGAGAATAATTAGCCATAATATTATCAAGAAGTTTTGTAGCATCTCCTAACTTGATTTCCATAAATGTGCCTCCTGCGGCCGAATCTAAGAGATTTCTAGAAGCAAACTTCAAACCGGCATAAAATTTTTGTATGATCATCCATAAATTCAAACCATGAGTAGGGCAATTGCGAATCATCAATTTCGTTCTTTCCCAAGATTGGGCAACATGCTCATGATCAAGTTGTTTAAAATTCATAATATCGTTCCTAAGAGTGATAATCTTAGCGGGAGGAAAATACTTAGAGATAAAAGCACCTTTGCACTTGTTCCAAGAATCAATACTATTTTTAGGCAAAGACGAAAACCAAACTTTAGCATGATCTCTAAGTGAAAATGGAAATAACTTCAATTTAACAATATCGTTATCCGTATCTTTCTTCTTTTGCATATCACACAAATCAACAAAGTTGTTTAGATGAGTAGCGGCATCTTCACTAGGAAGGCCGGCGAATTGATCTTTCATAACAAGATTCAACAAAGCGGTATTGATTTCACAAGACTCAACATCTTTAAGAGGAGCAATCAGAGTACTAAGGAAATCATTATTATTGGTATTCGAGAATCACACAATTTGGTATTATCTTGCACCATGGCAACAAGTAATCCAACACACAAGCAAACAGAAAAAAGGTAAGCGAAAAGAGAGAGAGGAGATTGGGAAAGAGAGGGCGAATAAAACGGCAAGGGTGAAGTGGGGGAGAGGAAAACGAGAGGCAAATGGCAAATAATGTAAATGCAAGGGAGATGAGTTTGTGATGGGTACTTGGTATGTCTTGACTTGAGCGAGGACCTCCCCGGCAATGGCGCCAGAAATCCTTCTTGCTACGTCTTGACATTGTGTTGGTTTTCCTTAAAGAGGAAAGGGTGATGCAGCAATAGTAGCGTAAGTATTTCCCTCAGTTTTTGAGAACCAAGGTATCAATCCAGTAGGAGGCTCCTCAAAAGTCCCACACACCTACACAAACAAACAAAGAACTCGCAACCAACGCCATAAAGGGGTTGTCAATCCCTTCACGACCACTTGTGAATGTGAGATCTGATAGAGATAATATGATAAGATAATTATATTTTTGGTATTTTATAATATAGATGCAAAAAGTAAAGATGCAAATAAAAGTAAATTGGAAGCAAATATGATAAGGATAGACCCGGGGGACATAGGTTTCACTAGAGGCTTCTCTTAAGATAGCATAAGGATTACGGTGGGTGAACAAATTACTGTCGAGCAATTGATAGAAAAGCGAATAATTATGAGATTATCTAGGCATGATCATGTATATAGGCATCACGTCCGCAACAAGTAGACCGACTCCTGCCTGCATCTATTACTATTACTCCACACATCAACCGACTCCTGCCTGCATCTAGAGTATTAAGTCCATAAAGAACAGAGTAACGCATTAATCAAGATGACATGATGTGGAGGGATAAACTCATGCAATATGATATAAACCCCATCTTTTTATCCTCGATGGCAACAATACAATACGTGCCTTGCAACCCCTCATCACTTTGGTAAGGACACCGCAAGATTGAACCCAAAGCTAAGCACTTCTCCCATGGCAAGAAAGATCAATCTAGTAGGCCAAACCAAACTGATAATTCGAAGAGACTTGCAAAGATAACTCAATCATACATAAAAGAATTCAGAGGAGATTCAAATATTATTCATAGATAAACTTGATCATAAACCCACAATTCATCGGATCTCGACAAACACACCACAAAAAGAGTTTACATCGAATAGATCTCCAGAAGAGAGGGGGAGAACATTGTATTGAGATCCAAAAAGAGAGAAGAAGCCATCTAGCTAATGACTATGGACCCAAAGGTTTGTGGTAAACTACTCACAACTAATCGGAGGGGCTATGGTGTTGATGTAGAAGCCCTCCGTGGTCGATTCCCCCTCCGGCGGAGCACCGACGAAGGCTCCAAGATGGGATCACGCGGATACAGAAGGTTACGGCGGTGGAAATTGTGTTTCGTTGGCTCCCTGGTTGTTTTCGGGGTACGTAGGCTTATATAGGAGGAAGAAGTACGTCGGTGGCCGCTTGAGTGGCCCACGAGACAGGGGGCGCGCCCTGTAGGGGGGGCGCCCTACCCTCTCGTGGCCGCCTCGGGTGCTTCTTGACTTGCACTCCAAGTCCCCTGGATCACGTTCGTTCCAAAAATCACGCTCCCGAAGGTTTCATTCCGTTTGGACTCCGTTTGATATTCCTTTTCTTCGAAATACTAAAATAGGCAAAAAAAACCAGCAATATGGGCTGGGCCTCCGGTTAGTACGTTAGTCCCAAAAATGATATAAATGTGTAAAATAAAGCCCATAAACATCCAAAAGGGGTAATATAATAGCATGGAACAATAAAAAATTATAGATACGCTGGGGACGTATCACTGGCTGATGGATCTGCTTGGCATGGAATTGACAGGCTTCGCAAGCCTTCACCAGCTCGACTGCGTCGTTGAGTGCCGTGGGCCAATAGAACCTGCTGCAAAATGCCTTGCCGACAAGGGTCCGTGATGACGAGTGGTGTCCGCAGTCTCCACCGTGTATGTCAGCCAGTAGCTCCTTCCCCTATTCCCTGGAAATGCAACGCGGGAAAACATCATTTGGCCGCTTCCGGTAGAGCTCTCCGTCGCGGATACAGTAGGTCGTGGCCTGCCAGGCCACACGTTCCACATCGTCCTCTTTCTCTGGTAGGGTCCCTTGCGTCAGGTAGTCCTTGAATTCTGTAGTCCAGCATCCCTCCTGAGGCTCCATCGCCAGGAGCAAGCGTGCTGCCGAGGTTGGGCCACAGGCCGGGGCTCCTGTGGCAGGTGGTTGAGGGAGTTCTTCCCAAGGTTGCGCTCGCTTGATAGTGACAGTGCTGCCGAGGGCTTGAAGAGCCGTTCCTCGAAAACGCCAGGCTCCTGAGGCAGCCGCCTGGATGCCCTCCTAGAGATGTCATCAGCCTCTTGGTTGGTACCGCGAGGCACATGCTGCAACTCCAGCCCCCCAAATTGCTTTTCCATCCTGCGTACCTGATGTAGGGCGGAACCCTATGGAGAAGATCTTTCACGTTTGGAGTGGATCCTACAGGGAATCACGAAGAACACGCGGAAGCACAAGGGGAAAACACGGGGAAAACGAGAGAGAATCACTAAACCAACAAGGAATCAATCACACAAGTTCTAGATCACCGAACACAAAGAGTAACACATGATCCACAATCAACAAAGGTAAGGATACAAAGGAACCGTCCTTCTCCGTGAGGAGGTCTTGATGGTCTTACCTAGAAGGGGTCTTGAATATGCTTGGGGGATCTTCTCCGAAGAGGTCGTGAGCTCCTAGGAGAAGTAACCAAGTGGATGAGCAAGGCTCTCACACAAATATGAGCTAAACCAATGCTAACCCTAATACGAAGCTAGGAGACGAGTATATATAGTGCTAAGCCACGAAGGGGTAAGTGGGAGAGGATACATGGGTCGTCTACCCTTTCTCTGCGCACAGGCAGGCCGGTGGTACCGGTCACGGGGCCGGGTGTTCCGCTGGTAACTCATACAGGGCGGAAGTACCAGACGGGGAAGGCGGAACTACCGCTGGGAGGTCAGGCGCTGGCTTCTAGAGAGGGACGTCGAAGGGGCCAGCGGTTGTACCGGTTGTCGGGGCGGTTGTTCCGGTCTTTGGGCAGAAATTGGTAAAACCGGTGCGGCACCGGCCTTGCTCCGCTCGATTACAGAAGGTGGGCCGGTTGTTGGGCGGTAGCTGGCCGGTTGTTCCGCTCGGGCGGTGGTTGGGCGGTTGTTCCGGTCCTTCTGGGCTGGGCAGATCGTTTACATGCTCTTGATGTTCGTCTTGCGTCGTAACTTCTCCTTGGTTACTTTCTTGGTACCAAAGCACACAAAGCATCTCCATTTGAGGTAGTAGCCATGTCTCAAGTGGGTCAAAGGGAAGTTCAACAAGGAGAGAGTTAACCTCGGATTGAATAGCACGTGCTCGAGCTCTCGTCATGGGTCCTCGTGGGGTTGGATGTGTCGATGTAGAGTCCATGGGGATGATGGAAGGATGCTCCGCATCATCTCCCCTCCCTTGGGAAAGATCCAACCTCGAATCAAAATCTTCATCACCATGGAAAGGCGAGAGGTCTTTGACGTTGAAAATGTCGCTCACGTTGTACTTGTCTCGTGGGAGTTCAATCTTGTAGGCGTTGTTGTTGTAGCGTGCTAGCACCTTGAATGGTCCATCGGCTCGAGGGAGAAGTTTGGACTTGCGTTCATTGGGGAAGCGGTCCTTGCGAAGGTGTAGCCACACGAGATCGCCTATGTTGAAGATCATGGGTTGCTTGTTGACGTTGAGCTTGGTTGCTAGTCGTTGTACTTGGCGCTTGATGATGTTCCTTGTATCTTCATGCATCTTCTTGATGTAGCTTGCTCGTGCACTCGCATCCAGGTTGGTGCGCTCTTGTAGAGGTAGAGGTAGAATGTCCAAAGGGGACAATGGGTTGAAGCCGTAGACGACCTCAAAGGGGGACTTGCCAGTAGTCAAATGTCTTGCACGGTTGTAGGCGTACTCGGCGATGGGTAGACACGCCTCCCACTCCTTGATGTTCTTCTTGATCAACACGCGAAGTAGAGTGGATAGTGTCCGGTTCGTCACCTCCGTTTGGCCGTCGGTTTGAGGATGGTATGCAGATGAGAACAAGAGCTTGATTCCGAGCCTGGCGCATAGCATCTTCCAAAAGTAACTCAAGAATTTGACGTCGCGGTCGGAGACGATTGTCTTCGGTACTCCATGTAGGCGCAAGATTTCCCTACAAAAGATATTTGCAACGTGTGAAGCATCGTCTATCTTGTTGCAAGGAATGAAATGTGCCATCTTAGAAAATCGGTCCACAACAACAAACATGGAATCCTTTCCATTTTGAGTTCTAGGCAAACCAAGTACAAAATCCATGCTAATGTCTTCCCAAGGTTGATAAGGAATAGGAAGAGGCATGTAAAGACCATGGGATTTAGCTTTAGACTTAGCTTTGCGACATGTAGAGCATCGGGTGGTGAAGCGTGAGACAGCACAGAACATCTTGGGCCAAAAGTAGTTCTTGGAGAGCGTGGCGAATGTCCTGTCGCGTCCAAAGTGTCCCATCAGTCCGCCTCCATGAGCCTCTTGCAAAGGGAGCAAACGAAGAGAAGACGCGGGAATGCATAGTTTGTTAGCTCTCATAAGATAACCATCCTTGATGTAATATTGTTCCCAAGAAGTATGCGTGAAACACTTAGCATAAGGAATAGCAAAAGATGGATCATTAGCATACAAGTCTTTGATGTGCTCAAAACTAATAACATTCAACTCAAGTTTAGTGACAAGCGTGCATATGCGTGAAAGTGCATCGGCAACTACATTTTTCCTTACCCTTAATGTACTTGATCACATAGGGAAAAGATTCAATAAATTCACTCCATTTGGCATGACGCTTGTTCAACTTAGTTTGGCCCTTTAAGTATTTAAGTGTTTCATGATCATTATGGATGACAAACTCATGAGGTCTAAGATAATTTTCCCAAACATGTAGCACACGCACTAAAGCATACAATTCTTTGTCATAGATGGGATAGTTAAGTTGAGCACCAGAGAGTTTTTCACTAAAATATGCAATGGCTCGTTTTTCTTGCATCAAAACTCCACCAATTCCGGTACCACTTGTATCACAATGAACCTCAAAAGTTTGGTCAAAATTGGGCAAAGCAAGAAGCGGAGCATGAGTAAGCAAAGACTTGAGCTCATCAAAAGCGGTGGATTGTAGAGATCCCCAAACAAAAGGAGCATTCTTCTTACTCAAGGCATACAAAGGAGCGGCGATAGTGCTAAATTTTTTCACAAAGAGACGATAAAAACCCGCAAGACCAAGAAAACTACGCACTTGTTGCAAATTGATGGGTTGGGGCCAAGTTTTAATTGCTTCAATTTTATATTCATCAACATGGACACCCTTGGAAGATACAACAAAACCCAAGAAAACCACTTTGTCAACACCAAATGTGCACTTTTTCATGTTTGCATAAAGTCGTTCCTTGCGAAGGGTTTGCAAAACAGCCCTAACATGATTAAGATGCTCTTTCATGGTTTTGCTAAACACAAGAATATCATCGAAGTAAACCACAACAAAGACTCCAATATAAGGGAGAAGCACATAATGCATGAGACGCACGAAAGTACCGGGAGCCTCCGATAAACCCATAGGCATGACTAACCACTCATATAGGCCAAATTTGGTTTTGAAAGCAGTTTTCCATTCATCACCCTCTTGTATGCGGATTTGATAATAGCCACTTTTAAGATCAATTTTTGAGAAAAAGTTGGCTCCACTAAGTTCATCAAGCATTTCATCTAAGCGAGGAATGGGGTGCCTATAGCGAACGGTAATAGCATTTATAGGTCTACAATCGGAACACAAGCGGAAACTTCCATCGGGCTTGGGCACAAGTATAACGAGAACGACAAAAGGGCTTAAGCTTTCACGTACATGACCGTTGTTGATTATTTGTTGTACTTGCCGTTGAATCTCTTTGGTTTCTTTGGGATTGACATGGTATGGAGCTTTTTTTGGAAGTGGCGCTCCGGGGATGAGGCCGATTCGATGCTCAATGCCTCATAGAGGAGGTAGACCCGGAGGTAGCTCATCGGGGAAAACATCTTGGAATTCCTGCAAAAGAGATTGAAACCCTAAAGGTAGCTCGTGAGAGGTGTTAGTTTTTGGTTCTCCATCCTTGCACACAAGGACAAAGTGCATACCACTCGATGGGTTCTCACACACTTCCCTCATTTCACTTTTTGTGGCGAATAGTATGAGGTTTTTCTCTCTAGGCGAAGAGGCACTCAAGTTTGGTTTGTGGCTCTCACTCACTCTTTGGTGGATCTCTTTTTCACTCTTCTCTCTATGGTTGGTGGCTTGCCTGTCGGCTATCACTTGACTAGGAGACATAGGTCGTAGCACATATTCCTTCCCTTTCATCTTGAAGCTATAGTGATTGGTACGCCCATTGTGGATGACACCACCGTCGAATTGCCATGGCCTACCAAGAAGGAGGTGGCAAACGGTCATGGGGACCACATCACACTCCAAAGTGTCTTCATATGCACCAATTTGAAGGAGACTTGGACCGTATGCTCAACTCGGATAGTGCCAGAGTCACTTAGCCATTGAACCTTGTAGGGGTGTGGGTGCTTCCTCTTTACCAATTGAAGCTTGGAGCATAGTTCGTCACTTGTCAAGTTGTGGCAACTACCTCCATCGATGATGACCATGACGGATCATCCATTGATGCCGGCCTTAGTGTGGAAGATGTGGCATCTTTGGTCTTCTTGTTGATGTTGAAGAGTTAAGACCTTGGAGACAACAAGAGCGGGGCTCGTATCTTCATCACAAAAGACTTGATCATCTTCATCCTCGTTCATGCGCCGGTGCATGGCCACTTGCTCAAGAGCTTCCATCTCCTCATCACTCATGGAGTCATATGTGCCATCGTTGTTGAGGATCATGGTGCGCTTGTTGGTGCATTCATAGGACTTGTGACCTCGGCCGCCGCAAGTGAAACATTTGAAGGACCTTGTCTTGACGGTCTCATCGGTCGGAGTAGATGAAGAAGCACGCGGCTTGAAGTTGCTTGTAGTAGGAGGAAGACGACTTGAACTTGACGAAGTTTTCTTGTAACTCGGCTTGTCGTCGTTGCTTGGAGAAGGTTTTGTTGATGGAGATGTTGGAGGAGTTGTTGAAGCTTGGTTGTTGGAGAAGCCGTAGGTCTTGGATGAGTACTTGGCGTACTTCAAGTCATCTTGCACTTGACGTTCCGCTTTTGTAGCTTGATGTACGAGCTCAATGAGGCTGGAGTAGGGTTGGAAGTCGGCGATCTTCTTGATGGGATGATTGAGTCAATTCAAGAATCGTGCCATAGTTTGTTCATCATCCTCCATGACATTGGCTCGAATCATGGCAATCTCCATTTCTTTATAGTATTCTTCAACACTCTTTGTTACTTGCTTGAGGAGTTGTAGCTTCTTGAAGAGATCGCGGTTGTAGTAGGTTGGCACAAAACGTGCTCGCATGACATCCTTCATTTGAGCCCAAGTGGTTATTGGAGGTTCACCTCTTGCTTGTCGGCGCTCAAGGACTTGTTCCCACCATATGAGCACATAGTCTTGGAACTCAAGTGATGCCATAGCGATCTTCTTCTCTTCCTCATAGTTGTGCAAACGAAAGATTTTGTCGCCCATGAGAGGTACTCTTCGGGGTCATTGCTTCCATTTAACTTGGGCATGGTGAATTTTAGCTTTCCATAGCGTTGCCCTTCATTGTGTTGTTGGCGATGGTGATGATGACGCCCTTGACATGGAGGGTAATCATCCTCATATTGCTCTTGGCATGGAGGAAGTCCATGATCAACTTGCTCTTGTTGAACTTGAGGTTGAGGTGGAGCTTGACGAGCTTGTGGAGGAGCTTGAGGAACTTGACGTTGCACGCGCGGTTGGTAGTTCCTCTCTTCGATTTCTTCTCGAAGGGCTTCCTCTTGATTTGCGCCGTTCACGATTGCGGTTGGCGATGGCTCGACTTGATTCTTGAAGGGCACGTTCCGCCTCAAGAGCTTGTGCTTCTTGTTGTTGTTGTTGAAGACGTTGAGCCTCAACATCTTGTTGCTCTTGGTGTAGACGCGCTCGTTCTTCTTCTTCTTGGCGACGAAGACGTTGTCGTTCTTGAGCTTGGTCAAAAGCGACTTGATTTGATTGAGGACGAGGTACTTGCTCATCGGCTTGTTCTTGTGAATGCTTGACGTGTAGCGGGTTGCAAGATGCATGACGGTTTTGACGCGTGGCTCGTCGAAGAGTGTTCGATGACGGTGTACTTGAGCCGGAGAAGGAGTCGTCGGAGTGTCGACATGAGTGACTCCATCTTGAGTATGAAGAAGTTGAAGGAGGACAGTTCACCAACAAGGTGTGGATCTCGTCCATTCTTGCATCATTCTCTTGCTTGTGCCGTCGAGCTTTTTGTCGAAGTAGTCTCGTGTATGTTGCTCGGAGAGTCGCAAGTCGGTGGCAAGGTTGTCGATGCGGTCGTTCATTGCTTGTTGCTCTTGATGCAACGCTCGTTGTGCACCAAAGAGGTGGCTCTTGGTGACGTATGATGACATGTCGTCGTCTTGCTCAATGAAGAGTGGGTTGGTAGAGGTAGTTGGCCTATCCATCATTTGAAGCAAAAATGTGAGTGGTAGAAGGAGAAGAACTTATACCAATGTACCTTTGACCGATGTTGATGATGAATCAAGTTCACTCGAATGCGGGCAATGAAATAGCACTATTGGTACCAATTCTTGTCGGTTCTCACACCTACACAAGTAAAAGCTTATGGTGGACCTTGGTTAGGATGGTGGCACAAAATTGATTGCAATCGTTAGTTTGACTCAAAGATGTTGAAAAAGATTCGCAAATTTGCAAATGCAACAAGTAGACCAAGCAAGTAGTGATACACGGAAACACACACGCAAATAGATAAGTGGGATTGTGCAAACCAAAAGTGAGCCAAAATGTGGAATCCAGCACAATACTAGAGAGACGCTAGCACGATTGCACAATAGGCGGATACGGAGCTTGTGCACAACCTACTAGGCAAAAATGCAACGATCTCTATCCCAAGTATGCTATATGTATGGTATTTCGGTGCTATGATCCAAGACGATCTTATGTGACAATCTTAATGTAGTATGATGCTATGGTTATTGCTTATAAGCTCTTTGCTCATCTTTCTCTTTTGCTTAAAAGCTTGATTGGCTCTTTCTCTTTTGAGCTCTTTTCTCATGCAAAACTTCTCGAACCAAGATAGCAATTGTGTATGTGATGACAACTTTGTGACACACAAGTTTATGCAAAAATATGCACCACTTTGGTATGGTATGTATGCTATGGAGTATGATCACTAAGTGCACAAGTCATGTTGCCGGCAATACTTAAAGGCTAGTCTCGATGGGTAAGCTATGCAAAATATGGGCTATGATGGTTATCAATGCAATTGTGAGATGATGAGGACATCAATACAATTGTTACACCCACAGCCCCTGCTGCTATACATACTGGACCAATTACTAGAGCTCGCACACGCCAACTAAATTACCAGGTACTTTCGTTTCTTGGTAATGATTCTAATGTTCATGAGAATATGATGCTGCCTAAATTGGATACATTTGTTTTGCTTACAAATGAAGGCCCTAGCTTGGAGAAGGATGAACATTGGAGCAAGAACAAGCATGGAGATGATGGCATGCGCAAGGGGAACAAGAATGGAGTTACAAGTGATGATTTCAGGACTTTGAAGCCACCATAATGGGTGCATGAAGCCTTGGAAGAAATATACAAGATGCCACTTCATAAATTTCGTCCCGAGTCTATTCTAGGTGCCGTGTCACCTTATTATTGGGCCAGGCCCATGTAATTTCAAAATACATAAGTATAGGCTATTTTTAGAGTCCGTATGTGTGGGGAAACAAGAGATACGGTTGATTTCGGACCCCTCCACCAAGGACCACGAAATTTCCCCCCTCTTCCTCCATATATACAACCCTTAGGGCATCGTTTAGACTTTGGGTTTTGTTTAGATTAAAAGTTCGCCATAGCTGCAACTTCGCGTACTTCGTTTGTGTTCAACGACCAGACAAAGGCGTCACAGACCCCCACCTTGATTAATAAAGCTTTCATCTTATATTCGCAACATCCCGGTTGCAATCTTAGTTTCTTGCTTGTTCTTCGTTTGCTCGCAGAAAATGACCCTCGTGGTCGTTGATCGTGCTCGGCGTGGTCAATAACCTCTCGGAGTTGGTTTAGCGATTGCTAAGGCGCGACGTCCTCGCACGTTCGTAGTCGGATCGTCAAAGTCGACTTCCACCAAAGCGATATCCATCATCTCATCAAAAGACGGGACACCTTTGCCTCTATCAAGTGGTATCAGATTTCCAGGTTGCTCGGTGAGATTTTACAGTTTTTTGTTAGTTTAGATCGAGTCTGTTCTTCATACCTATAGTCCACGAAAAAGCCAAAAAAATTAGGGTTAGTTCATTCCATCCGAAACAATCTGAGCCTTTGCATAATCTTTTCTGTATTTGCTTTGTTGAATTTGCGGTTGCATCATCGTGTCAAGTTGCTGGTCTTAGCGTCTAGTCCTTTAGAGTTTCGAGTTCTGTTCAGAGGTTGTCACGTCGTCGCTGCCATATATCACCATCGCATCATCATCGTCGCTGTTGCCATATACCTCCACCACATATTCACCGCCAATCCGAGTCCATATACGCCACCACATATCCGCCGCCATCACGCCAATCCGATTCCACCTGCAACATATATCCGCCACCAGTCCGAGTTCCACCAGATTCATCTCCGCCACCAGTCCGAGTTCCACCAGTTTCATCTCCGCCACCAGTCCTATTCCGAGTCCAGTATTTTGTTACTCTGTTTTGGATTTCCAGATCACGCAATACTCCGAGTCATGACGGAGAAGGACTCTCCAATTTCCGTGCTACCCGCAGTAGAGAAATAGTTCCAAACTCAAAAAAAAAATTCTGGCTAGGTAGTTTTTAGACCATTTGTAGACTTTTTCGAAAAAAAAATGTTGCGGAGCAAAAAAAAGGAAAAAAAAGGAGAAAAAAAATTCAGAGTGTGCTCCTCCCTTGTTTACGTGCCACGCCGTGATTTTGTTGGTGTTCTAGGCTCGCGTCTCTAGCACAGTCTAGCCTAGGACCAGCACAAGATCACCGTCGTTGAGCGCTTATTCAACTTTGCATCTCTGAATTGATTATTGTCGACCCTTTTGCTACCATATTATAAGCCTTCCCAGCTCCACATACATCTACGTCGTGCGTTTGACTCTCCCTGGTAATCGCTCTATCCAAGCTTTGAGAGTTTTGACTACAACGGTTGCCGATCACCACCTGCTGCTGCGTAAGAACTGGTAAGAATTTGAGATTTGCTTGACGGGTTTGTGATACACCACCACCACTTCTTAGTAGTCTGTAGGATCATATTCTTGTGTGTTTATATTTGCTGCTAACCATGGTAGGATGACAAGCCGATGAGACTGACTGGGAGAACCTGACGAACAAACAGCTACATGATAAATTTCAGCAAATGATGAGTGGACAGGTGCAAGATGTGCTAAACAGATTTGACGAGGCCATGGAGAAGATAGATGGCATGGAGAAGACGTTCAAAACAAAGCTCAATAACAAGTTTAATGAATTGCTCGCGCGTCTTCCACCACCACCACCCGCTGCACCTACCGCACCTCTCCAACAACAACAACAACGACTACCTCCACATCGCGAAACAACCCTCCGCCGAGCGAGCCGTGTCCCTCTTGCGTTTGGCCAAACTGTTGGTGCTGCTGTTGATACTTCTATGGCTCATGCTGCTGATGCAGAGGAAGATGATTATGTGGGAGATTACGAGGATGAGGTTGATCAAAATAAGAACTACGTGCAACCACCTGCACCACAACCACCAGGTCGTCCACATGCAAATAATCACAATGGTAGGGCTCTCCCTTAGGTACGAGATCATGACCATCTCCCTAAACTGAAATTGAATATTCCACCATTTGAGGGTAGATATGTTCCTGATATATATCTTACTTGGGAGTTAGAAACTGAACAACGATTTACATGTTTACAATATCGCAAGGAGAGACGGGTTGCCGCTGTTGTTTGTGCTTTCACTAGTTTTGCATGTGTATGGTGGTCTGAACATTGTAGATTATATCCTATTCCAACTACTTGGGCTGCTTTGAAAACTGCTATGCGTACTCGTTGGGTTCCACCATATTATCAACGTGAATTGCTACAAAAATTGCAGCGCTTAAGACAAGGAAAAAATTCTATAGAAGAATATTATCAGGAATTACAAACTGGCATGATTAGATGTGGTATTGTTGAGGAGAATGAAGCTATGCTTGCATGTTTTCTGGGTAGATTAAATAGAGAGATTCAGACCATTCTAGACTATAAGGAGTATACTAATATCACTCGTTTATTCCATCTTGCTTGTAAAGCTGAACGTGAAGTGTAGGATCGACAAGCATTGGCGTGAACTAACTTTTCTGTAGGCCGACCTTCATCATGGACACCGCGTGCATCTTCTACTTCAACTGCACCAGCACCTCCATCAGGTGCCACCTCCAGCTGTGATACAAGAAAACATGCACAACCACCATTATCTGCCAAGAGCGCACGTGCCGGGCCTGCACAGAGTTCTTCTTCTTCCGTGGCATCAACAGGGCACACAAGTGATATTATTTGTCGTCGTTGTAAGGGAAGAGGTCATTATGTGAGAGAATGCAAATCTCAGCGTGTGATGATTGCTACCGTGGATGGTGGGTATGAGTCCGCTATTGACTATGATGAGGAGAATTTGGCTCTTATTACATGTGAAGAACATGGTGGAGATGATTCTGATAATGAGACGCAATACATGGCTCCTGAAGACGCTCACAGGTATGAATGTTTAGTTGCTCAACATGTTTTGAGTGTGCAGGTCACACAAGCTGAGCAAAATCAGAGGCACAATTTGTTCCATACCAAGGGAGTTGTGAAGGAACGTTACATGCGCGTCATCACAGACGGAGGGAGCTGCAACAACTTGGCTAGCATGGAGATGGTGGAGAAGCTTTCTCTCACCACAAGACCACATCCACATCCTTACTACATCCAATGGTTCAACAACAGCGGCAAGGTTAAGGTAACACGTCTGTTCGTGTGCATTTTAGTATCTCTACATATGCTGATTATGTTGATTGTGATGTGGTACCTATGCAAGCATGTTCCTTATTACTTGGTAGACCATGGCAATTTGATAAAAATTCATGCACCATGGTAGAAACAATCAAGATACTCTTGTTCATAAGGATAAAAATATTACTTTGCTTCCTATGACTCGAGTCTATTTTGAAAGATGATATTAATAGAGCTAATAAAGCAAAACAGGAGAAGAATAAGAGCAAAAATCAGATTGTGGCAAAGGAATTTGAGCAACAAATGAAGCCTATTAATAAACCATCTACTGTTGCTTCTGAAATAAAATTGAAAAGTGCATGTTTATTTGCCACCAAATCTGATATTGATGAGCTAGATTTCAGCAAATCTGTTTGTTATGCTTTTGTGTGCAAAGAGGCATTATTTTCATTCGAGGACGTGCCTTCCTCTTTGCCTCCTGCTGTCACTAACATTTTGCAGGAGTTCGCTGACGTTTTTCCACAAGACGTGCCACCGGGATTACCGCCTATTCGAGGGATTGAGCATCAGATTGACTTAATTCCGGTGCTTCACCGCCAAACCGTGCGCCATACCGTACCAATCCAGAGGAGACGAAGGAGATTATGCGTCAACTACAAGAGCTTCTCGACAAAGGTTATATACGCGAATCCCTTAGTCCTTGTGCTGTTCCTATTATTCTAGTGGCTAAAAAGGATGGTACATCACATATGTGTGTTGATTGTAGAGGCATTAATAATATTACTATTCGTTATCGTCATCCTATTCCTAGGCTAGATGATATGCTTGATGAATTGAGTGGCTCTACAATATTCTCCAAAGTTGATTTGCATAGTGGATACCATCAAATTCGCATGAAATTGGGAGATGAATGGAAAACAACATTTAAACTAAGTTTGGATTATATGAGTGGTTAGTCATGCCTTTTGGGTTAACTAATGCACCTAGTACTTTCATGAGATTAATGAACAAAGTTTTATGTTCTTTCATTGGACGATTTGTGGTAGTTTACTTTGATGACATATTGATTTATAGCAAATCTTTGGAAGAACATTTGGAACATTTACGTGCTGTTTTTATTGCTCTACGTGATGCACATTTGTTTGGTAACCTTGGGAAGTGCACCTTTTGCACCGACCGCTTGGCTATGTTGTTACTCCACAGGGAATTGAAGTTGATAAAGCCAAGATTGACGCTATTGAGAGTTGGCCACAGCCCAAAACGGTCACACAAGTGAGGAGTTTTCTTGGCCTCGCTGGATTCTATAGGCGTTTTGTGAGAGATTTCAGCACCATTGCTGCACCTCTCAATAAGCTTACAAAGAAAGATGTGCCTTTTCTTTGGGGTACCGCACAGGAAGAAGCCTTCACGGTATTGAAAGATAAGTTGACACATGCTCCTTTACTCCAACTTCCTGATTTTAATAAGACTTTTGAGCTTGAATGTGATGCTAGTGGAATTGGATTAGGAGGTGTGTTATTACAAGATGGCAAACTTGTTGCATATTTTTCTGAAAAATTGAGTGGGCCTAGTCTGAATTATTCTACTTATGATAAAGAATTATATGCTCTTGTTCGGACTTTAGAAACATGGCAACATTATTTATGGCCAAAAGAATTTGTTATACATTCTGATCATGAATCTTTGAAACATATTAAAAGTCAAGCTAAACTAAATCGTAGACATGCTAAGTGGGTTGAATTCATTGAGACTTTCCCTTATGTCATTAAACACAAGAAGGGAAAAGAAAATGTTATTGCTAATGCATTGTCTCGTCGCTTACTATGCTTTCACAACTTGACTTCAAAAAATTTGGTTTGGAGACCATCAAAGATCAATATGTGCATGACGCTGATTTTAAAGATGTAATGCAGAATTGTAAAGAAGGAAGAATGTGGAACAAGTTCGTTGTTAACGATGGATTTGTGTTTCGTGCTAAGAAGCTATGCATTTCAGCTAGCTCTGTTCATCTTTTGTTGTTACAGGAGGCGCATGGAGGAGGATTAATGGGACAGTTTGGCGTGAAGAAGACGGAGGGTGTACTTGCTACACACTTCTTTTGGCCAAAGATGAGACCGGATGTTGAGCGTTTTGTTGCTCGCTGCACTACATGTCAAAAAGCTAAGTCACGACTCAATCCTCATGGTTTATACATGCCTTTGCCTGTACCTAGTGTTCCTTGGGAGGATATATCTATGGACTTTGTTTTAGGTTTACCTCGAACAAAGAAGGGGAGGGATAGCATATTTGTTGTCGTGGATAGATTCTCGAAAATAGCACACTTTATACCATGTCATAAAAGCGATTATGCTATTAATGTTGCTGATTTGTTCTTTCGTGAAATTATTCGCTTGCATGGTGTGCCAAATACTATTGTTTCAGATCATGATACTAAATTTCTTAGCCACTTTTGGAGATGTTTATGGGCTAAGTTGGGGACTAAACTACTTTTTATTACTACCTGTCACCCCCAAACTGATGGACAAACTGAAGTAGTCAATAGAACATTGTCTACTATGCTTAGGGCTGTTTTGAAGAATAATAAGAAAATGTGGGAGGAATGCTTGCCTCATATTGAATTTGCTTATAATCGTTCATTGCATTCTACTACTAAGATGTGCCCTTTTGAAGTTGTGTATGGTTTCCTACCTCGTGCACCTATTGATTTGTTGCCTCTTCCATCTCCGGAGAAGGTTAATTTTGATGCTAAACAACGTGCTGAATTGATTATAAAAATGCATGAGTTAACTAAGGAAACCATTGAGCGTATGAATGCTAAATACAAACTTGCTTCAGATAAGGGTAGAAAACATGTTGTGTTTGCACCTGGAGATCTTGTTTGGTTACATTTGCGTAAGGATAGATTTCCTTATTTGCGCAAATCAAAGCTAATGCCACGTGCTGATGGTCCCTTTAAGGTGTTGGAGAAAATAAATGATAATGCATATAAACTTGAGCTGCCTGCAGATTTTGGGGTTAGTCCCACTTTTAACATTGCAGATTTGAAGCCTTATTTGGGTGAGGAAGATGAACTTCCATCGAGGACGACTTCATTTCAATAAGGGGAGGATGATGAGCACATCAATACAATTGTTACACCCACAGCCCCTGCTGCTATACATACTGGACCAATTACTAGAGCTTGCGCACGCCAACTACATTACCAGGTACTTTTGTTTCTTGGTAATGATTCTAATGTTCATGAGAATATGATGCTGCCTAAATTGGATACATTTGTTTTGCTTAGAAATGAAGGGCCTAGCTTGGAGAAGGATGAACATTGGAGCAAGAACAAGCATGGAGATGATGGCATGCGCAAGGGGAACTAGAACGGAGTTACAAGTGAAGATTTCAGGACTTTGAAGCCACCATAATGGGTGCGTGAAGCCTTGGAAGAAATATACAAGATGCCACTTCATAAATTTCGTCCCGAGTCTATTCTATGTGCTGCGTCACCTTATTATTGGGCCAGGCCCATGTAATTTCAAAATACATAAGTATAGGCTATTTTTAGAGTCCGTATGTGTGGGGAAACAAGAGATAGGGTTGATTTCGGACCCCTCCACGAAAGGCCACGAAATTTCCCCCCTCTTCCTCCATATATACAGCCCTTAGGGCATCGTTTAGACTTTGGGTTTTGTTTAGATTAAAAGTTCGCCATAGCTGCAACTTAGCGTACTTCGTTTGTGTTTAACGACCAGACAAAGGCGTCACAGAACCCCACCTTGATCAATAAAGCTTTCATCTTATATTCACAACATCCCGATTGCAATCTCAGTTTCTTGCTTGTTCTTCGTTTGCTCGCAGGAAACAGACCCTCGTGGATAGGTTGATCGTGCTCCGGCGTGGTCAATAACCTCTCAGAGTTGGTTTAGCGATTGCTAAGGCGCGACGTCCTCGCACGTTCGTAGTCGGATCGTCAAAGTGGACTTCCACCAAAGCGATATCCATCATCTCATCGAAAGACGGGACACCTTTGCCTCTATCACGAGAGATGACAAAGATGTCGTCGAGGTTACCGTCCTCGGCGATGATGAGTCCTTGGCGAAGATGAGCGGTGGTGATGTTGACGTTGAACCATACCTATATAGCCAAAACACAATAGGACACGGGAACCACAACTCAAATTCTCAAAGACCAAAAGCAACAATGGTGGTAGCGAAAGCGGAGGTGGTATAGCGGATGATGTGGTGAAAGCCCTAGGCAAAGATGCCAACGTTCGGAAAAGAAGATGGTGTCCGTTGATGCTGTAGCCTATCTAGGTGGATGGGGGATGTCAATAGCTTCTCAACGAGCTAAAGAAGCGAAAATCGGACTCCGGATGTGGAAGTTATGATGAAAATGGTGAAACTCTGAATGCTGAAACTGGCATGGGCGGTAGTACCGCTCGGAGGGGCGGTAGTACAGCTGTGGTACTCAGCGGTAGTACCGCTTGGAGGGGCGGTTGTACCGCTCATGTCGGGATTCGTCACAGATCGAATCGGGGCGCGATTTTGGGGCGGAAATGGATGATTTTGGGGGCAAAGTTGGATAGATTTCGTGGATGGAAAGAGTGGAAACTTGGGGGAATGCTAGATCCACTTGAAACCAAGCAAATCCACAGATCAAAATCTACAAAACATCATCAAACCAACAAATCACAAAAAAAATTGGGGGCTATTTTTGGTGGGGATTTTCGTATTTAGGACGAAAACAACAAAATCAAGCTAGAAAACACGGGGTAGGGGCTACAAAAATGTGATCAACGTGGCTCATGATACCAAGATGATGTAGGGCGGAACCCTATGGATAAGATCTTTCACGTTTGGAGTGGATCCTACGGGGAATCACGAAGAACATGCGGAAGCACAAGGGGAAAACACGGGGAAAAAGAGAGAGAATCACTAAAGCGACAAGGAATCAATCACACAAGTGCTAGATCACCAAACACAAAGAGTAACACATGATCCACAATAAACAAAGGTAAGGATACAAAGGAACCGTTCTTCTCCGTGAGGAGGTCTTGATGGTCTTCCCTAGAAGGGGTCTTGAATCCGCTTGGGGGATCTTCTCCGAATAGGTCGAGAGCTCCGAGGAGAAGTAACCAAGTGGATGAGCAAGGCTCTCACACAAATATGAGCTAAACCAATGCTAACCCTAATACGAAGGTAGGAGATGAGTATATATAGTGATAAGCCATGAAGGGGTAAGTGGGAGAGGATACATGGGTCGTCTACCCTTTCTCTGCGCACAGGCAGGTCGGTGGTACCTGTTGGGGAATGTAGTAATTTCAAAAAATTTCCTACGCAAGCGCAAGATCATGGTGATGGCATAGCAATGAGAGGGGAGAGTGTTGTCTACGTACCCTCGTAGACCATTAAGCGGAAGAGTTATGACAACACGGTTGATGTAGTCGTACGTCTTCACGATCCGACCGATCCAAGCACCGAACGTACGGCACCTCCGTGTTCAGCACCCGTTCAGCTCGATGACGTCCCCCGGGCTTCAATCCAGCAAAGCGTCGGGGACGAGTTCCATCAGCACGACGGCGTGGTGACGATGATGATGTTCTACCGACGCAGGGCTTCGCCTAAACTCCACGACGATATGACCGAGGTGGAATATGGTGGAGGGGGCACCGCACACGGCTAAAGAATGATCCGTAGATCAACTTGTGTGTCTATGGGTTGCCCCCCTGCCCCCGTATATAAAGGAGCAAGGGGGGAGGCCGGCCGGCCCTTGGGGCGCGCCAAGGAGGAGGAATCCTCCTCCTAGTAGGAGTAGGACTCCTCCTTTCCTACTCCTACCGGGAGGGAAGGAAGGGGAGAGGGGAAGGAAAGAAGGGGCGCCCCCTCCTAGTCCACCTCGGACCAGAGGAGAGGGAGCATGGCCCACCCTGGCCGCCTCTCTCTTCCCACCAAGGCCCATGTGGCCCATTAACTCTCCGGGGTTCGGTAACCCCTCGGCACTCCGCTCGAAATCACCGGAACACTTCCGGTGTTGAATATAGTCGTCCAATATATCAATCTTTATGTCTCGACCATTTGAGACTCCTCGTCATGTCCGTGATCACATCCGGACACGGAACAAACTTCGTACATCAAAACTTATAAACTCATAATAAAACTGTCATCGTAACGTTAAGCGTGCGGACTCTACGGGTTCAAGAACTATGTAGACATGACCTAGAACTATTCTCGGTCAATAACCAATAGTGGAACCTGGATGTTCATATTGGTTCCTACATATTCTACGAAGATCTTTATCGGCCAAACCGCATAACAACATATGTTGTTCCCTTTGTAATCGGTATGTTACTTGCCCGAGATTCGATCGTCGGTATCCAATACCTAGTTTAATCTCATTACCGGCAAGTCTCTTTACTCGTTCCGTAATACATCATCTCGTAACTAACTCATTAGTTACAATGCTTGCAAGGCTTAAGTGATGAGTATTACCGAGAGGGCCCAGAGATACCTCTCCGACAATCGGAGTGACAAAACCTAATCTCGAATTATGCCAACTCAACATGTACCTTCGGAGACACCAGAGAGCACCTTTATAATCACCCGATTCATTGTGACGTTTGGTAGCACACAAAGTGTTCCTCCGGTAAACGGGAGTTGCATAATCTCACAGTCATAGGAACATGTATAAGTCATGAAGAAAGCAATAGCAACATACTAAACGATCAAGTGCTAAGCTAACGGAATGGGTCAAGTCAATCACATCATTCTCCTAATGATGTGATCCCGTTAATCAAATGACAACTCATGTCTATGGTTAGGAAACATAACCATCTTTGATCAATGAGCTAGTTAAGTAGAGGCATACTAGTGACATTATGTTTGTCTATGTATTCACACATGTATCATGTTTCCGGTTAATACAATTCTAGCATGAATAATAAACATTTATCATGATATGAGGAAATAAATAATAACTTTATTATTGCCTCTAGGGCATATTTCCTTCAGTCTCCCACTTGCACTAGAGTCAATAATCTAGATTACATAGTAATGATTCTAACACCCATGTAGTCTTGGTGTTGATCATGTTTTGCTCGTGAGAGAGGCTTAGTTAATGGAGTGCGCAACATTCAGATCCGTATGTATCTTGCAAATCTCTATGTCTCCCACTTGGACTTGGTCCCGAATGGAATTGAAGCGTCTCTTGATGTGCTTGGTCCTCTTGTGAAATCTGGATTCCTTTGCCAAGGCAATTGCACCAAGATTGTCACAGAAGATCTTCATTGGTCCCGATGCACTAGGTATGACACCTAGATCGAAATGAACTCCTTCATCCGCACTCCTTCATTTGCTGCTTCGAAGCAGCTATGTACTCCGCTTCACATGTAGATCCCCCACGACGCTTTGTTTAGAACTGCACCAACTTACAGCTCCACCGTTTAATAAAAATACGATCCGGTTTGCGATTTAGAATCGTCCGGATCGATGTCAAAGCTTGCATCAACGTAACCATTTATGACTAGCTCTTTGTCACCTCCATATCGAAAACATATCCTTAGTCCTTTTCGGTATTTCAGGATGTTCTTGACCGCTGTCCATGACCCACTCTGGATTACTTTGGTACCTCCTGCCAAACTAATAGCAAGGCACACATCAGTCAGTACACAGATTGCATACATGATAGAGCCTATGGCTGAAGCATAGGAACTCCTTTCATTTTCTCTCTATCTTCTGCAGTGGTCGGGCATTGAGTCTGACTCAACTTTATACCTTGTAATACAGGCAAGAACCCTTTCTTCGCCTGATCCATACTGAACCTTTTCAACACTTTATCAAGGTACGTGCTTTGTGAAAGTCCAATCAAGTGTCTCGATCTATCTCTATAGATTTTAATGCCCAATATGTAAGCAGCTTCACCGAGGTCTTTCATTGAAAAACTCTTATTCAAGTATCCTTTTATGCTATCCAGAAGTTCTATATCATTTCCAATCAACAATATGTCATCCACATATAATATTAGAAATGCTACAGAGCTCCCACTCACTTTCTTGTAAATACAGGCTTCTCCAAAAGTCTGTATAAACCATATGCTTTGATCACACTATCAAAGCGTTTATTCCAACTCCGAGAGGCTTGCACCAGACCATAGATTGATCGCTGGAGCTTGCACACTTTGTTAGCTCCCTTAGGATCGACAAAACCCTCCGGTTGCATCATATACAACTCTTCTTCCGTAAATCCATTCAGAATGCGGTTTTGACATCCATCGCCAAATTTCGTAATCATAAAATCGGCAATTGCTAACATGATTCGGACAGACTTAAGCATCACTACGGGTGAGAAAGTCTCATCGTAGTCAACCCTTGAACTTGTCGAAAACCTTTCGCAACAAGTCGAGCTTTATAAACAGTTATATTACCGTCGTCGTCGGTCTTCTTCTTAAAATCCATTTATTCTCAATGGCTTGCCGATCATCGAACAAGTCAACTAAAGTCCACACTTTGTTCTCATACATGGATCCCATCTCAGATTTCATGGCCTCTAGCCATTTTATGAATCTGGGCTCATCATCGCTTCCTCATAGTTCATAGGTTCATCATGGTCAAGTAACATGACTTCCGAATAGGATTACCGTACCACTCAGTGCGGATCTTACTCTGGTAGACCTCGAGGTTCAAGAGAAACTTGATCTGAAGTTTCATGATCAATATCATTAGCTTCCTCACTAATTGGTGTATTTGTCACGAGAACTGATTTACGTGATGAACTACTTTCCAATAAGGGAGTAGGTACAGATTACCTCATCAAGTTCTACTTTCCTCCCACTCACTTCTTTCGAGAGAAACTCCTTCTCTAGAAAGGATCCATTCTTAACAACGAATGTTTTGCCTTCGGATCTGTGATAGAAGGTATACCCATGATCTCTTTTGGGTATCCTATGAAGACACATTTCTCGATTTAGGTTCGAGCTTATCTGGCTGAAGTTTCTTCACATAGGCATCGCAGCCCCAAACTTTAAGAAACGACAACTTTGGTTTCTTGCCAAACCACAGTTCATAAGGCATCGTCTCAACGGATTTTGATGGTGCCCTATTTAACGTGAATGCGGTCGTCTCTAAAGCATAACCCCATAACGATAGCGGTAAATCAGTAACAGACATCATAGATTGCACCATATCTAGTAAAGTACGATTACGACGTTCAGACACACCATTTCTCTGTGGTGTTCCAGGTGGCGTGAGTTGCGAAACTATTCCGCATTGTTTCAAATGTAAACCAAACTCGTAACTCGAATATTCTCCTCCACGATCAGATCGTAGAAACTTTATTTTCTTGTTACGATGATTTTCCACTTCACTCTGAAATTCTTTGAACTTTTCAAATGTTTTAGACGTGTGTTTCATTAAGTAGATATACCCATATCTGCTCAAATCATCTGTGAAGGTGAGAAAATAACGATATCCGCCACGAGCTTCAACATTCATCGGACCACATACATCTGTATGTATGATTTCCAACAAATCTGTTGCTCTCTCCATAGTACCGGAGAACAGTGTTTTAGTCATCTTGCCCATGAGGCACGGTTCGCAAGTACCAAGTGATTCATAATCAAGTGATTCCAAAAGTCCATTAGTATGGAGTTTCTTCATGCGCTTTACACCGATATGACCTAAACGGCAGTGCCACAAATAAGTTGCACTATCATTATCAACTCTGCATCTTTTGGCTTCAACATTATGAATATGTGTATCACTACTATCGAGATTTAATAAAATAGACCACTCTTCAAAGGTGCAAGACCAAAAAAGGTTTTTCCCCATATAAATAGAACAACCATTATTCTCTGATTTAAATGAATAACTGTCTCGCATCAAACAAGATCCAGATATAATGTTCATGCTCAACGCTGGCACCAAATAACAATTATTCAGGTCTAAAACTAATCCCGAAGGTAGATGTAGAGGTAGCGTGCCGACCGCGATCACATTGACTTTGGAACCGTTTCCCACGCGCATCGTCACCTCGTCCTCGGCCAGTGCTCGCTTATTCCGTAGTCCTGCTTGAGTTGCAAATATTAGCAATGAACCATATCAAATACCAGTGCTACTACGAGCTCTAGTTAGGTACACATCAATAACATGTATATCACATATACTTTTGTTCACTTTGCCATCCTTCTTATCCGCCAAATACTTGGGGCAGTTCCGCTTCCAGTGACCAGTTTGCTTGCAGTAGAAGCACTCAGTTTCAGGCTTAGGTCCAGACTTGGGTTTTTTCTCTTGAGCAACAACTTGCTTGTTGTTCTTCTTGAAGTTCCCCTTCTTTTTTTTCTTTGCCCTTTTTCTTGAAACTAGTGGTCTTGTTGACCATCAACACTTGATGCTCCTTTTTGATTTCTACCTCCGCAGCCTTTAGCATTGCGAAGAGCTCGGGAATCGTCTTGTTCATCCTTGCATATTATAGTTCATCACGAAGCTCTTGTAGCTTGGTGGTAGTGATTGGAGAATTCTGTCAATGACGCTATCATCCGGAAGATTAACTCCCAGTTGAATCAAGTGATTATTATACCCGGACATTTTGAGTATATGCTCACCGACGAACTATTCTCCTCCATCTTGCGCTTGTAGAACTTATTGGAGACTTCATATCTCTCAATCCGGGCATTTGCTTGAAATATTAACTTCAACTCTGGAACATCTCATATGCTCCATGACGTTCAAAACGTCGTTGAAGACCCGGTTCTAAGCCGTAAAGCATGGCACATTGAACTATAGAGTAGTCATTAGCTTTGCTCTTCGACGTTCACAACATCCGTGTCGCTCTCTGCGCAGCACAGGCACCCAGCGGTGCTTCCAGGGCGTAATTCTTCATGCAACAATGAGGATAATCCTCAAATTACGGACCCGATCCGTGTAATTTCTACCATCATCTTTCAACTTTGCTTTCTCAAGGAACGCATTAAAATTCAACGGAACAACAAAGACGAGCCATCTATCTACAACAAACATAGACAAGCAAAATACTATCAGGTACTAAGTTCATGATAAATTTAAGTTCAATTAATCATATTACTTAAGAACTCCCACTTAGACAGACATCTCTCTAGTCATCTAAGTGATCACGTGATCCAAATCAACTAAACCATAACCGATCATCACGTGAGATGGAGTAGTTTTCAATGGTGAACATCTCTTTGTTGATCATATCTACTATATGATTCACGCTCGACCTTTCGGTCTCCGTGTTCCGAGGCCATATCTGCATATGCTAGGCTCGTCAAGTTTAACCTGAGTATTCTGCGTGTGCAAAACTGGCTTGCACCCATTGTAGATGGACGTAGAGCTTATCAAACCCGATCATCACGTGGTGTTTGGGCACGACGAACTTTGGCAACGGTGCATACTCAGGGAGAACACTTCTTGGTAATTTTACTGAGAGATCATCTTAAAATGCTACCGTCAATCAAAGCAAAATAAGATGCATAAAGGATAAACATCACATGCAATCAATATAAGTGATATGATATGGCCATCATCATCTTGTGCTTGTGATCTCCATCTCCAAAGCACCGTTGTGATTACCATCGTCACCGGCGCGACACCTTGATCTCCATCGTAGCATCATTGTCGTTTACGCCATCTATTGCTTCTACGACTATCGCTACCTCTTAGTGATAAAGTAAAGCAATTACAGTATGCGTTGCATTTCATACAATAAGCGACAACCATATGGCTCCTGCCATTGCCGATAACCGGTTACAAAACATGATCATCTCATACAATAAAATATAGCATCACGTCTTGACCATATCACATCACAACATGCCCTGCAAAAACAAGTTAGACGTCCTCTACTTTGTTGTTGCAAGTTTTACGTGGCTGCTACAGGCTTTGCAAGAACCGTTCTTACCTATGCATCATAACCACAACGATAGTTCGTCAAGTTAGTGCTGTTTTAACCTTCACAAGGACCGGGCGTAGCCACACTCGGTTCAACTAAAGTTGGAGAAACTGACACCCGCCAGCCACCTGTGTGCAAAGCACGTCGGTAGAACCAGTCTCGCATAAGCGTACGCGTAATGTCGGTCCGGGCCGCTTCATCCAACAATACCGTCGAACCAAAGTATGACATGCTGGTAAGTAGTATGACTTGTATCGCCCACAACTCACTTGTGTTCTACTCGTGCATATAACATCAACGCATAAAACCTGGCTCGGATGCCACTGTTGGGGAACGTAGTAATTTCAAAAAATTTCCTACACACACGCAAGATCATGGTGATGGCATAGCAACGAGAGGGGACAGTGTTGTCTACGTACACTCGTAGACCGTTAAGCGGAAGCGTTATGACAATGCGGTTGATGTAGTCGTACGTCTTCACGATCCGACCGATCCAAGCACCGAACGTACGGCACCTCCGTGTTCAGCACACGTTCAGCTCGATGACGTCCCCCGGGCTTCAGTCCAGCAAAGCGTCGAGGACGAGTTCCGTCAGCACGATGGCGTGGTGACGATGATGATGTTCTACCGACGCAGGGCTTCGCCTAAATTCCGCGACGATATGACCGAGGTGGAATATGGTGGAGGGGGGCACCGCACACGCCTAAGGAACGATCCGTAGATCAACTTATGTGTCTATGGGGTGCCCCCTGCCCCCGTATATAAAGGAGCAAGGGGGGAGGCCGGTCGGCCCTTGGGGCGCGCCAAGGAGGAGGAATCCTCTTCCTAGTAGGAGTAGGACTCCTCCTTTCCTACTCCTACTAGGAGGGGAAGGAAGGGGGAGAGGGGGGAAGGAAAGAAGGGGGGCGCCGCCCCCCCTCCTAGTCCAATTCGGACCAGAGGGAGAGGGGGCACGCGGCCCACCCTGGCCGCCCCTCTCTCTTCCCACCAAGGCCCATGTGGCCCATTAACTCTCCCGGGGGGTTCCGGTAACCCCTCCGGCACTCCGCTCCGAAATCACCCGGAACACTTCCGGTGTTCGAATATAGTCGTCCAATATATCAATCTTTATGTCTCGACCATTTCGAGACTCCTCGTCATGTCCGTGATCACATCCGGGACACGGAACAAACTTCGGTACATCAAAACTTATAAACTCATAATAAAACTGTCATCGTAACGTTAAGCGTGCGGACTCTACGGGTTCAAGAACTATGTAGACATGACCTAGAACTATTCTCGGTCAATAACCAATAGTGGAACCTGGATGTTCATATTGGTTCCTACATATTCTACGAAGATCTTTATCGGCCAAACCGCATAACAACATACGTTGTTCCCTTTGTCATCGGTATGTTACTTGCCCGAGATTCGATCGTCGGTATCCAATACCTAGTTTAATCTCGTTACCGGCAAGTCTCTTTACTCGTTCCGTAATACATCATCTCGTAACTAACTCATTAGTTACAATGCTTGCAAGGCTTAAGTGATGAGTATTACCGAGAGGGCCCAGAGATACCTCTCCGACAATCGGAGTGACAAAACCTAATCTCGAATTATGCCAACTCAACATGTACCTTCGGAGACACCTGAGAGCACCTTTATAATCACCCGATTCGTTGTGGACGTTTGGTAGCACACAAAGTGTTCCTCCGTAAACGGAGTTGCATAATCTCACGATCATAGGAACATGTATAAGTCATGAAGAAAGCAATAGCAACATACTAAGCGATCAAGTGCTAAGCTAACGGAATGGGTCAAGTCAATCACATCATTCTCCTAATGATGTGATCCCGTTAATCAAATGACAACTCATGTCTATGGTTAGGAAACATAACCATCTTTGATCAATGAGCTAGTTAAGTAGAGGCATACTAGTGACATTATGTTTGTCTATGTATTCACACATGTATCATGTTTCCGATTAATACAATTCTAGCATGAATAATAAACATTTATCATGATATGAGGAAATAAATAATAACTTTATTATTGCCTCTAGGGCATATTTCCTTCAGTACCGGTCACGGGGGCGGTTGTTCCGCTGGTAACTCATGCAAGGCGGAAGTATCGGACGGGGAAGACGGTACTACCGCTGGGAGGTCAGGTGCTGGCTTCTGGAGCGGGACGTCGAAGGGGCCATCGGTTGTACCGGTTGTCGGGGCGGTTGTTCCGATCTTGAGCGAAACCGGTAAAACGGTGCAGCACCGCCTTGCTCCGCTCGATCACGAAGGTGGGCGATTGTTGGGCGGTAGCTGGCCGGTTGTTCCGCCCGGGCGATGGTTGGGCGGTTGTTTCGGTCCTTCGGGGCTGGGCAGATCGTCTACATGCTCTTGATGTTCGTCTTGCGTCGTAACTTCTCCTTGGTTACTTTCTCCCGGGCGATGGTTTGAGGTAGTAGCCATGTCTCAAGTGGGTCAAAGGGAAGTTCAACAAGGAGAGAGTTAACCTCGGATTGAATAGCACGTGCTCGAGCTCTCATCATGGGTTCTCGTGGGGTTGGATTTGTCGATGTAAAGTCCATGGGGATGATGCAAGGATGCTCCGCATCAGTACCTCCGCAAGATACGCCTCCATGTGCTCGTCGTTTGGCTCGTACACTTTGTTGGAGAAGTTGACGAGGAGCTGTGAGTCACCCTTGATGATGAGGCGCTTCACCCCCAGTGCTGCGGCAACTTTTAGGCCCGCTATAAGGCCCTCGTATTCTGCTATGTTGTTGGAGACCTTCTCGCCATGCTGGAAACTGAGCTACATGACAAATAGAGCTTGTCCTGAGTGGGGGATATAAGCACTGCGCCAGCCCCCACGCCATGCTGCGAGAATGCTCCATCGAAGTACATGACCTAGCCGTCTGGCGCCTCGCTTCCTGGGGAAAGTGACCGATCTTCGCCTGCTTCAAGCCCTGGCGCCTCAGTCCATTCTGCCACAAAATCTGCAAGTGCAGGTCCCTTGACGGCCCTGGTTGTGCTGAATTCCAAGTGAAATGCTTGCAGCTCAATGTTCCATTCGGCGACCCTTCCAACAGAATTGGGGCTCCTGAGTACCCTTTCAAGTGGGCAGGCCGAGATGACCTTGATGGGGTGACCTTGAAAGTAATGCCGCAACTTACGCGAGGCCACCAGCAGTGCGAGCAAGAGCTTCTGAGGCATGGGGTACTGTGCCCTGGGATCCCGCAGCACTGTGTTGACGAAGTATACCGGATGCTCGATGAGGGTGGGCGTGCTGACGAGGCCCGTGCCCTCCGAAGGGTTAGACGCCTCCTGAGACATTGGAGCCCCCATCACCTGGCTGCCTGGAGAGGCCATCTCAGCCCTGGGGGCGTCTTCCTACTGAGACTGGTCTCCATTTGCCGAGGCCGTGGTCCTCGCGAGGCCTTCCTGGTCTTGTGTTGCCGCGGCCGGGGCTGTGGCCGATCATGATTCCTCCTTGACATGGCGCTCTTCCCGAACTGCCACCAGAGCTGCACTGGCGGAGTAGGGTGTGGCGGCGAGGTAGAGCACCAGGGGCTCGAGAGGGCGCGGCGCCACCATTATTGGAGGGCTGGTCAGGTAATTCTTGAGGTCTTGAAACGCTTTGTCGGCCTCTTGTGTCCATTCGAACGGGCCTTTTTCTTCATCAGCTTGAAGAAAGGCAAGGCGCGCTCCCCCAGCTTGGAGATGAAGCGCCCTAACGCAGTCACGCGCCCGGTGAGCTTCTGTATTTCTCTGAGGGTTTGGGGCGGACTCATGTCTGCGATTGCCTTGACCTTCTCTGGGTTGGCCTCGATCCCTCGGTGGGACACGAGGAAGCCCAGAAGCTTGCCGGAAGGAACGCCAAACACGCATTTCTCCGGGTGATTGAGGCAAAGGTGTCCCGTCTTTCGATGAGATGATGGATATCGCTTTGGTGGAAGTCGACTTTGACGATCCGACTACGAACGTGCGAGGACGTCGCGCCTTAGCAATCGCTAAACCAACTCCGAGAGGTTATTGACCACGCCGAACACGATCAACGACCACGAGGGTCTGCTTCCTGCGAGCAAGCGAAGAACAAGCAAGAAACTAAGATTGCAATCTGGATATTGCGAATATAAGATGAAAGCTTTATTGATCAAGGTGGGGTTCTGTGACACCTTTATCTGGTCGTTGAACACAAACGAAGTACGCAAAGTTGCAGCTATGGCGAACTTTTAGTCTAAACAAAACCCAAAGTCTAAACGACGCCCTAAGGGCTGTATATATGGAGGAAGAGGGGGGAATTTCGTGGCCCTTGGGGAAGGGGTCTGAAACCAACCCTATCTCTTGTTTCCCCACATATACGGACTCTAAAAACAGCCTATACTCAAGTATTTCAAAAATACATGGGCCTGTCCCAATAATAAGGTGACGCAGCACCTAGAATAGCCTCGGGACGAAGATTATGAAGTAGCATCTTGTATATTTCGTCCAAGGCTTCATGCACTCATTATGGTGGCTTCAACGTCCTGAAATCATCACTTGTAACTCCGTTCTTGTTCCCCTTGCGCATGCCATCATCTCCATGCTTGTTCTTGCTCCAACCTTCATCCTTCTCCAAGCTAGGCCCTTCATTTGTAAGCAAAACAAATGTATCCAATTTAGGCAACATCATATTCTCATGAACATTAGAATCATTACCAAGAAACAAAAGTACCTGGTAATTTAATTGGCGCGCGCGAGCTCTAGTAATTGGTCCAGTATGTATAGTAGCAGGGGCTGTGGGTGTTACAATGGTATTGATGTCCTCATCATCCTCCCCTTCTTGAAATGAAGTCGTCCTCGACGGAAGCTCATCTTCCTCACCCAAATAAGGCTTCAAATCTGCAATGTTAAAAGTGGGACTAACCCCAAAATCTGCAGGCAGCTCAAGTTTATATGCATTATCATTTATTTTCTCCAACAACTTAAAAGGACCATCAACACGTGGCATTAACTTTGATTTGCGCAAGTCAGGAAATCTATCCTTACGCAAATGTAACCAAACAAGATCTCCAGGTGCAAACACAAGATGTTTACTACCCTTATCTCCAGCAAGTTTATATTTAGCATTCATACGCTCAATGTTTTCCTTAGTTAACTCATGCATTTTTAAAATGAATTCAGCACGTTGTTTAGCATCAAAATTAACCTTCTCCGAAGATGGAAGAGGCAACAAATCAATAGGTGCACGAGGTAGGAAATGATACACAATTTCAAAAGGGCACATCTTAGTAGTAGAATGCAATGAACGATTATAAGAAAATTCAATATGAGGCAAGCATTCTTCCCACATTTTCTTATTATTCTTCAAAACAACCCTAAGCATAGTAGACAATGTTCTATTGACTACTTGAGTTTGTCCATCAGTTTGGGGGTGACAAGTAGTACTAAAAAGCACTTTAGTCCCCAATTTAGCCCATAAACATCTCCAAAAGTGGCTAAGAAGTTTAGTATCATGATCTGAAACAATAGTATTGGGCACACCATGCAAGCGAATAATTTCACGAAAGAACAAATCAACAACATTAACAGCATCATCGCTTTTATGACATGGTATAAAGTGTGCCATTTTCGAGAATCTATCTCCGACAACAAATATGCTATCCCTCCCCTTCTTTGTTCGAGGTAAACCTAAAACAAAGTCCATAGATATATCCTCCCAAGGAACACTAGGTACAGGCAAAGGCATATATAAACCATGAGGATTGAGTCGTGACTTAGCTTTTTGACATGTAGTGCAGCGAGCAATAAAACGCTCAACAACTCGTCTCATCTTTGGCCAAAAGAAATGTGTAGCAAGTACATCCTCCGTCTTCTTCATGCCAAAGTGTCCCATTAATCCCCTTCCATGCGCCTCCTGCAACAACAAAAGATGAATAGAGCTAGCTGGAATGCATAGCTTGTTAGCACGAAGCACAAATCCATCATTAAGGACGAACTTGTTCCATGTTCTCCCTTCTTTACAATTCTGCAATACATCTTAAAATCAGCATCATGCACATATTGATCTTTGATGGTCTCCAAACCAAATATTTTGAAGTCAAGTTGTGAAAGCATAGTATAGCGACGAGACAATGCATCAGCAATAACATTTTCTTTACCCTTCTTGTGTTTAATAACATAAGGGAAAGTCTCAATGAATTCAACCCATTTAGCATGTCTACAATTCAGTTTACCTTGACTTTTAATATGTTTCAAAGATTCATGATCAGAATGTATAACAAATTCTTTGGGCCATAAATAATGTTGCCATGTCTCTAAAGTCCAAAGAAGAGCATATAATTCTTTATCATAAGTAGAATAATTCAGACTAGGCCCACTCAATTTTTCAGAAAAGTATGCAACAGGTTTGCCATCTTGTAATAACACACCTCCTAATCCAATTCCACTAGCATCACATTCAAGCTCAAAAGTATTATTAAAATCAGGAAGTTGGAGTAAAGGAGCATGTGTCAACTGATCTTTCAATACCGTGAAGGCTTCTTCCTGTGCGGTACCCCAAACAAAAGGCACATCCTTCTTTTTAGCTCATTGAGAGGTGCAGCGATGGTGCTGAAATCTCTCACAAAATGCCTATAGAATCTAGCAAGGCCAAGAAAACTCCTCACTTGTGTGACCGTTTTGGGATGCGGCCAACTCTCAATAGCTTTAATCTTGGCTTTATCAACTTCAATTCCCTGTGGAGTAACAACATAGCCAAGAAAAGACACTCGGTCGGTGCAAAAGGTGCGCTTCCCAAGGTTACCAAACAAACGTGCATCACATAGAGCAATAAAAACAACACGTAAATGTTCCAAATGTTCCTCCAAAGTTCTGCTATAAATCAATATGTCATCAAAGTAAACTACCACAAATCGTCCAATGAAAGCACGTAAAACTTCGTTCATTAATCTCATGAAAGTACTAGGCGCATTAGTTAACCCAAAAGGCATGACTAACCACTCATATAATCCAAACTTGGTTTTAAATGTTGTTTTCCATTCATCCCCCAATTTCATACGAATTTCATGGTATCCACTACGCAAATCGACTTTGGAGAATATTGTAGAGCCACTCAATTCATCAAGCATATCATCTAGCCTAGGAATAGGATGACGATAACGAATAGTAATATTATTAATGCCTCTACAATCAACACACATACGCGATGTACCATCCTTTTTCGGCACTAAAATAATAGGAACAACACAGGGACTAAGGGATTCGCGTATATAACCTTTGTCGAGAAGCTCTTGTACTTGACGCATAATTTCCTTCGTCTCCTCTGGATTGGTACGGTATGGTGCATGGTTGGGTAGCGATGCACCGGGAATTAAGTCAATTTGATGTTCAATCCCTCGAATAGGTGGTAATCCCGGTGGCACGTCTTGTGGGAAGACGTCAGCGAACTCCTGCAAAATGTTAGTGACGGCAAGGGGCAAAGAGGAAGGCACGTCCTCGAATGAAAATAATGCATCTTTGCACACAAAAGCATAGCAAACAGATTTGCTAAAATCTAGCTCATCAATATCAGATTTTGTGGCAAGTAAACATGCACTTTTCAATTTAATTTCAGAAGCAACACTAGATGGTTTATTATTAGGCTTCATTTGTTGCTCATATTCTTTTTCCACAATTTGATTTTCACTCTTATTCTTCTCCTGTTTTCCTTTATTAGCTCTACTAATATCATCTTTCAAAATGGAATCTAGAGTCATAGGAAGCAAAGTAATATTTTTATCCTTATGAACAAGAGTATACTGATTGTTTCTACCATGGTGGACATAATTTTTATCAAATTGCCATGGTCGACCAAGTAATTAGGGACATGCTTGCATAGGAACCACATCACCATCAACATAATCAGCATATGTAGAGATACTAAAATGCACACGAACAGTACGTGTTACCTTAACCTTGCCACTGTTGTTGAACCATTGGATGTAGTAAGGATGTGGATGTGGTCTTGTGGTGAGAGAGAGCTTCTCCACCATCTCCATGCTAGCTAAGTTGTTGAAGCTCCCTCCGTCTATGATGACGCGCACAGAATGTTCCTTCACAACTCCCTTTGTATGGAACAAATTATGCCTCTGATTTTGCTCAGCTTGTGTAACCTGCACACACAAAACACGTTGAGCAAATAACATTCATACATGTCAGCGTCTTCAGGAGCCATGTATTGCGTCTTATGATCAGAATCATCTCCACCGTGTTCTTCACTTGTAATAAGGGCCAAAGTCTCCTCATCATAGTCACTAGCAGACTCATACCCACCATCCTCAGTAGCAATCATCACACGCTGAGATTTGCATTCTCGCGCATAATGTCCTCTTCCCTTACAATGACGACAAATAATATCACTTGTGTGCCCTGTTGATGCCATGGACGAAGAAGAGCTCTGTGCAGGCCCGGTAGGTGCGCTCTTGCCAGATAGTGCTGGTTGTGCTTCTTTTCTTGTATCACGGCCGGAGGTAGCAGCTGATGGAGGTGCTGGTGCAGTGGAACTAGTGGATGCACGCGGTGTCCATGATGAAAGTCGACCTGCAGAAAAGTTAGTTCGCGCCAATGCTTGTCGATCCTGCACTTCATGTTCAGCTTTACAAGCAATATGGAATAAACGAGTGATATTAGTATACTCCTTATACTCTAGAATGGTCTGAATCTCTCTATTTAATCCACCCATAAAACATGCAAGCATAGCTTCATTCTCCTCAACAATACCACCTCTAATCATGCCAGTTTGTAATTCCTGATAATATTCTTCTACAGAATTTTTTCCTTGTCTTAAACGCTGCAGTTTTTGAAGCAATTCACGTTGATAATATGGTGGAACCCAATGAGTACGCATAGCAGTTTTCAAAGCAGCCCATGTAGTTGGAATAGGATATAATCTACAATGTTCAGGCCACCATACACATGCAAAACTAGTGAAAGCACAAACAGTAGCAGCCCGTCTCTCGGGATATTGTAAACATGTAAAACGTTGTTCAGTTTCTAACTCCCAAGTAATATATATATCAGGAACATATCTACCCTCAAATGGTGGAATATTCAATTTCAGTTTCGGAATATGGTCATTATCTCATACCTGAGGTGGTAGTGCAGGCCTACCGTTGCGAATATATACCTGAGGTCGACCTGGTGGTGGTGGTGCTGGTGGCTGCACGTAGTTCTAATTTTGATCAACCTCAACCTCGTAATAGTCCTCCACCTCTGCAGTAACAGCAGGAGCTACAGAAGCACCAACAGCAGTAGCAGCGGCACCAGAATTTTTTCCTGGCTCAATAGGAACACGCTGTGCTCGCCCTACTGTATCGCGGCGTAGAGGTGGTTGTGGGAGACGTTTGAGTAATTCATCAAACTTGGCATCCAAATTGGTGTCAATTGACTTTTCAATGTCATCCATCTTCTCCATTGCCTTTCCAAAGCTGGCCATCACGTCTTCCACCTGTTGACCCAACATTTGATGAAACTTATCATGAAGCTCCTTGTTCGTCATGTTCTCTCAGTCAATCTCGTCTACTTGTGTTCCTGCCATAGTTAGCAGCAATAGAAACAGACAAGAATATGATCCTACAGACTACTGGAATATGGTGGTGGTGGGGTGTCACAAATCCGTCAAGCAAATCTCAAATTCTTACCAGTTCTTACCCAACAACAGGCGGTGATCGGCAACCGTTGTAGTAAAAACTCTCAAAGCTTGGATAGAGCGATTACCAGGGAGAGTCAAACACACGACGTAGATGTATGTGGAGCTGGGAAGGCTTATAATATGGTAGCAAAAAGGATCAGCAATAATCAATTCAGAGATGCAAAGTTGAATAAACGCTCAACGACGGTACCGTGCTGGTCCTAGGCTAGACCGTGCTAGAGACGCGAGCCTAGAATACTAACAAAATCACGGTGCTGCACTTAAACAAGGGAAAAGCACACTCTAGAATTTTTTTTCGCCCTTTTTTTACGCAGCTCTTTTTTTTGCGCTGGCCTAGAACACTAACAAAATCACGGTGCTGCTCTTAAACAAGGAGAGCTGCAATGACCGAGGGCGCCGGCGTAGCGTAGTGGGTGAGGAAGAGGTTGCGCAGCTCCTCCCAGGAGGGCACAGAAGCCGTTGGCAGGTGGAGCACCCACATGCGCGTGACGCCGGTGAGGGCCATGGGAAACCAGTTGGCCATGACCTTTTTGTCGCCCCCGGCCTTGAGGACGGCCTCCTTGTACGGCAGCAGTAAAACCAGCGGATCCATCGCGCCGTTGCAGCACAACGGCATCTCTGGCTTCAACTTGTACGGCCACTACACCTATCGCAAGGCGGGGGCCAAGGCTTGGAGCCCCCTGGCCCCAGCGCTGGCGTCGGCCACCGGAGATGGTGGCGCGTTGTCCAGCATGAGGGCGAAGCGCGGTGTTGATGGAGAGTGGGTCGGCAGAAGGGAGAGCTCTGGTGCACCCCTACCTGGCGCGCCAAATGTCGGATATCGGGTTCTGGCAAAACCCTTAAGGTTCGAACTCTGGGGTGCGCCCGAAGATCTTCTCCCTACCGATCCACGCCCCAAAACCTCGCCGTGAATCTAAGCTAGCACAATGAACAACACAAGGGACACGAGGTTTATACTGGTTCGGGCCACCGTTGTGGTGTAATACCCTAATCCAGTGTGTGCTGTGGCGGATTGCCTCTGGGGCTGATGATGAACAGTAGAGAGGAAGAACAGCCTCGCGAGGGGTGTTCTTGAGCTGGTGTGGTGTTCTACTAGGGCAAGGATTCGATCTGATCCCTTCCCCTTCTACTGTGGTGGCTATCTCTATTTATAGAGGCCCTGGTCCTCTTCCCAAATATTGAGCGGGAAGGGTGCCAACAATGGCCATTTTGATGGGGGACAGCTAGTACAAGCTATCCTGACTAAAGGTGGTCTTCGACTGCCAAAGGCACTGGTGATGACGCTGTCTTGGGCTCCACGGTGATCTCCGTCCTGCCGCTCTGCTGGTCCTGGTCTCGTTGCACCGATATGGAAACCTTTGCCTGATGCATCGGTACTCCACACCTGCGCTTTCCCCCTTTGCACCAAAGAGGAAACGAGGACACTGCACAGGCTGGCGCCGGCCCGGTCTTGATCGTCATGGCTTGCGTCACGAGCACCTCGTGAGGTACTCCTTGCCTTGATCTCTCCGCCTCCTCGCGAGCCTGCCTGGTGAGGCCGCCCCTGAGGAAGCCTTGTGTTGTCAGCCCCGCCAAGCTTGGCCCCTCGCGAGGGTCTTGAACTGATGAGGACATTAATACCATTGTTACACCCACAGCCCCTGCTGCTATACATACTGGACCAATTACTAGAGCTCGCGCACGCCAACTAAATTACCAGGTACTTTTTTTTCTTGGTAATGATTCTAATGTTCATGAGAATATGATGCTGCCTAAATTGGATACATTTGTTTTGCTTACAAATGAAGGGCCTAGCTTGGAGAAGGATGAACATTGGAGCAAGAACAAGCATGGAGATGATGACATGTGCAAGGGGAACAAGAACGGAGTTACAAGTGATGATTTCAGGACTTTGAAGCCACCATAATGGGTGCATGAAGCCTTGGAAGAAATATACAAGATGCCACTTCAAAAATTTCGTCCCGAGTCTATTCTAGGTGCCGCGTCACCTTATTATTGGGCCAGTCCCATGTAATTTCGAAATACATAATTATAGGCTATTTTTAGAGTTCGTATGTGTGGGGAAACAAGAGATAGGGTTGATTTCGGACCCCTCCACCAAATGCCACGAAATTTCCCCCCTCTTCCTCCATATACACAGCCCGTAGGGCATCGTTTAGACTTTGGGTTTTGTTTAGATTAAAAGTTTGCCATAGCTGCAACTTCGCGTACTTCGTTTGTGTTCAACGACCAGACAAAGGCGTCACAGAACCCCACCTTGATCAATAAAGCTTTCATCTTATATTCGCAACATCCATATTGCAATCTCAGTTTCTTGCTTGTTCTTCGTTTGCTCGCAGGAAACAGACCCTCGTGGTCAGGTTGATCGTGCTCCGGCGTGGTCAATAACCTTTCGGAGTTGGTTTAGCGATTGCTAAGGCGCGACGTCCTCGCACGTTCGTAGTCGAATCATCAAAGTCGACTTCCACCATAGCGATATCCATCATCTCATCGAAAGACGGGACACATTTGCCTCTATCATGAACCTGGGTTGATAAAGACGGGTCGTACTGGGCCACTGCTCGAGACACGCCGCAGGCCGTAGGCAGGCAAGTCTGGGGACCTTCCCAGAACGCCGACACTAGGAGACATTTCCCCATAAGAGAGGCTACCAAGAATAAACAACTAGATTGTTGGATCATACACATACTAAGCATTTCAATAACATACACAGAATATGCTCAATATGTGCAAATACAACTGGCATCACAACAAAACTCTAGGACTAAGAGGATTTATTCAACAGGCTCCGAAGAGTCATATATAGTATGGATTACAATCATGGTGATGTAGGGTGGAACCCTAGGAAGGACCTTTTCACACTTGGAGGGGGAAAAAGGAGAGAAATCACAAGAACAACAAGAACACAAAGATGAACACAAAGAGATAATCGCTCCAACAATTCCCGATTACACATCCACTAGAGTAACAACACAAGATCCACAAGTCTCAAACACAATCAAAGGAAAGATACAATGGCAAAGTTCATCCCAAATCCAAAGGAAGAGGGGTCTTGATGGTAGTCTTCTCCCAATGGATGTCTTGAAATCCTCAAGGATTCTTCCCTATGGGGTCTTGATCATCAAAGAGGGAAGGTAATGGAGCAAAGCTCACCAAGATCTCATCTAATACTTTGCTAACCCTAAACATGGCCTTAGGAATGGAATATATAGCCTTGGGGTCGAAGGAGAAGAAGTGGAGCCGAAGAAGCCATCTCAGCCGGCCATCCTGGGAGGCCTGTGCGCACGGGGTAAGTTGGGCCCATGCGCACGGGGGTCCCATGGACGCAATCAGAGCCCGTCTTGCATGGGGTGCTCAGCCTTTGTTTCTGTGTAGCCCGTGGGCACGGGTCTTGGGGCCCGTCTTGCAGGGTCACCTGGGACTTCTTGGTTTGCTCTCACTGCACTCCGTCTTGATCCGTACGGCCTTGGGGTGGTTCTCCTTCTCCTTAGGGATGCTCCTGAGCTTCTTGGTGATGTTCCACTTCATACCTATGGAGGCATAGCATATTTTGGTAAGGTAGTAGACATGTTCCATTTGTGTCCATATGCAAGTCTAGTAGGAAGGAGTTCACCTCGGTTTCCAAAGCACATGCTCTAGCTCTTGTCATGGGTCCTTGTGGGGTAGGATGTGTCGATGTAGAGTCCACGGGGATGATGGAAGGATGCTCCGTATCATCTCCCCTCCCTTGGGAAAGATCTGACCTCGGATCAAAATCTTCATCACCATGGAAAGGCGAGAGGTCTTTGACGTTGAAGATGTCGCTCACGTTGTACTTGTCTCGTGGGAGTTCAATCTTGTAGAGGTTGTCGTTGTAGCGTGCTAGCACCTTGAATGGTCCATCGGCTCAAGGTAGTAGTTTGGACTTGCATTCGTTGGGGAAGCGGTCCTTGCGAAGGTGTAGCCACACGAGATCACCGATGTTGAAGATCATTGGTTGCTTGTTGACGTTGAGCTTGGTCGCTAGTCGATGTACTTGGCGCTCGATGATGGTCCTTGTATCTTCATGCATCTTCTTGATGTAGCTTGCTCGTGCACTCGCATCCATGTTGGTGCGCTCTTGTAGAGGGAGAGGTAGAATGTCCAATGGGGACAACGGGTTGAAGCCATAGACGACCTCGAAGGGGGACTTGCCGGTAGTCGAATGTCTTGCACGGTTGTAGGCGTACTCGGCGATGGGTAGACACGCCTCCCACTCCTTGATGTTCTTCTTGATCAACACGCGAAGTAGAGTGGATAGTGTCCGGTTTGTCACCTCCGTTTGGCCGTCGGTTTGTGGATGGTATGCGGATGAGATCAAGGGCTTGATTCCGAGCTTGGCGCATAGAGTCTTCCAAAAGTAACTCAAGAACTAGACGTCGCAGTCGGAGACAATTGTCTTTGGTACTCCATGGAGGCGCAAGATTTCCCTACAAAAGAGATTTGCAATATGTGAAGCATCGTCTATCTTGTTGCAAGGAATGAAATGTGCCATCTTAGAAAATCGGTCCACAACAACAAACACGGAATCCTTTCCATTTTGAGTTCTAGGCAAACCAAGTACAAAATCCATACTAATGTCTTCCCAAGGTTGATAAGGAATAGGAAGAGGCATGCAAAGACCATGAGATTGAGCTTTAGACTTAGCTTTGCGACATGTAGAGCATCGGGTGGTGAAGCATGAGACGTCGCGGAATATCTTGGGCCAAAAGTAGTTCTTGGAGAGCGTGGCGAAAGTCTTGTCGCGTCCAAAGTGTCCCATGAGTCCGCCTCCATGAGCCTCCTGCAAAAGGAGCAAACAAAGAGAAGACTCGGGAATGCATAGTTTGTTAGCTCTCATAAGATAACCATCCTTGATGTAATATTGTTCCCAAGATGTATGCATCAAACATTTAGCATAATGAGGTGCAAAAGATGGATCATTAGCATACAAGTCTTTTATGTGCTCAAAGCCAATAACATTCAACTCAAGTTTAGTGACAAGCGTGCATATGCGTGAAAGTGCATCGACAACTACATTTTCCTTACCCTTAATGTACTTGATCACATATGGGAAAGATTCAATAAATTCACTCCATTTGGCATGATGCTTGTTCAACTTAGTTTGACCTTTTAAGTATTTAAGTGTTTCATGATCGGTATGTATGACAAACTCATGAGGTCTAAGATAATGTTCCCAAACATGTAGGACACGCACTAAAGCATACAATTCTTTGTCATAGATGGGATAGTTAAGTTGAGCACCGGAGAGTTTTTCACTAAAATATGCAATTGCTCATTTTTCTTGCATCAAAACTCCGCCAATTCGGGTACCACTTGCATCACAATGAACCTCAAAAGTTTTGTCAAAGTTGGGCAAAGCAAGAATCGGAGCATGAGTAAGCAAAGACTTGAGCTCATCGCAAGCGGTTGATTGCAAAGTTCCCCAAACAAAAGGAGCATTCTTCTTACTCAAAGCATGCAAAGGGGCGGCAACAGTGCTAAAGTTTTTCACAAAGCGACGATAAAAACCCGCAAGACCAAGAAAACTTCGCACTTGTTGCAAATTGGTGGGTTGGGCCAAGTTTTAATTGCTTCAATTTTAGTTTCATCAACATGGAGACCCTTGGAAGAGACAACGAAACCCAAGAAACCACTTTGTCAACACCAAATGTGCACTTTTTCATGTAGGCATAAAGACTTTCCTTGCAAAGTGTTGGCAAAACAAGCCTAACATGATCAAGATGCTCTTTCGTGGTTTTGCTAAACACAAGAATATCATCGAAGTAAACCACAACAAAGACTCCAATGTAAGGTCGAAGTACATGATGCATGAGACGCACAAAAGTACCGGGGGCCTCCGATAAACCCATAGGCATGACTAATCATTCATATAAGCCAAATTTTGTTTTGAAAGCAGTTTTCCATTCATCACCTTCTTGTATGCGGATTTGATAATAGCCACTTTTAAGATCAAGTTTTTAGAAGAAGTTGGCTCCACTAAGTTCATCAAGCATATCATCTAAGCAAGGAATGGGATGCCTATAGCGAATGGTGATAGCATTTATAGGTCTACAATCGGAACACAAGCGGAAACTTCCATCGGGCTTAGGCACAAGTGTGACGGGAACGGCACAAGGTCTTAAGCTTTCACGTAAATGACCGTTGTCGATTAGTTGTTGTACTTGCCGTTGAATCTCCTTGGTTTCTTCGGGATTGACACGGTACGGAGGTTTGTTTGGAAGTGGCGCTCCGGGGATGAGGTCGATTTGATGCTCAATGCCTCATAGAGGAGGTAGACCCGGAGATAGCTCATTGGGGGAAACATCTTGAAATTCCTGCAAAAGAGATTGAAACACCAAAGGTAGCTTGTGAGTGGTGTTAGTTTTTGGTTCTCCATCCTTGCACACAGGGACAAAGTGCATCACAGTCGATGGGTTCTCACACACTTCTCTCATCTCACTTTTTGTGGCGAATAGTATGAGGTATTTCTCTCTAGGCGAAGAGGCGCTCAAGTTTGGCTTGTTGCTCTCGCTCATGTTTTGGTGGCTCACTTTCTCACTCTTCTCTCTACGGTGGGTGGCTTGCTTGTCGGCTATCACTTGACTAGGAGACATGGGTCGCAACACATATTCCTTTCCTTTCATCTTGAAGCTATAGTGATTGGTACGCCCATTGTGGACGACACCACGGTCGAATTGCCATGGTCGACCAAGAAGGAGGTGGCAAACGGTCATTGGGACCACATCACACTCCAAAGTGTCTTCATATGCACCAATTTTGAAGGATACTTGGACTGTATGCTCAACCCGTATAGTGCCGGAGTCACTTAGCCATTGAACCTTGTAGGGGTGAGGATGCTTCCTCTTGACCAATTGAAGCTTGGAGCATAGTTCTTCACTTGCCAAGTTGTGGCAACTACCTCCATCGATGATGACCTTGACGGACCTTCCATTGATGCCGGCCTTGGTGTGGAAGATATGGCATCGTTGGTCTTCTTCTTGTTGATGTTGAAGTGTCAAGACCTTGGAGACAACGAGAGCGGGGTTCGTATCTTCATCACAAAAGACTTGATCATCTTCATCCTCGTTCATGCGCCAGTGCATGGCCACTTGCTCAATAGCTTCCATTTCATCTTCACTCTTTGAGTCGTAGGTGCCATCATCGTTGAGGATCATGGTGTGCTTGTTGGTGCATTGGAAGGACTTGTGGCCTCGGCCGCCACATGTGAAGCACTTGATTGAACTTGTCTTGATGGTCTCATCGGTCGGAGTAGAGGAAGAAGCACGTGGCTTGTAGTTGCTTGTAGTAGGACGAAGACGACTTGAACTTGACGACGGTTTCTTGTATGTTGTCTTGTCGTCGTTGCTTGGAGAAGGCTTGGTTGAAGTAGATGTTGGAGGAGTTGTTGAAGCTTGATTGTTGGAGAAGCCATATGTCTTGGATGAGTACTTGGCGTACTTGAAGTCATCTTGACTTGACGTTCCACCTTGGTCGCTTGATGCACTAGCTCGATGAGGTTGGAGTAGGGTTGGAAGTCGGCGATCTTCTTGATGGGATGATTGAGTCCATTCAAGAATCGTGCCATTGTTTGCTCATCATCTTCCTTGACATTGGCTCGAATCATGGCTATCTCCATTTCCTTGTAGTATTCTTCAACACTCTTTGTTCCTTGCTTGAGGAGTTGTAGCTTCTTGAAGAGATCACAGTTGTAGTAGGTGGGCACAAATCGTGCTCGCATGACATCCTTCATTTGAGCCCAAGTGGTGATTGGAGGTTCACCTCTTGCTTCTCGGCGTTCAAGGACTTGTTCCCACCATATGAGCACATAGTCTTGGAACTCAAGTGATGCCATTGCGATCTTCTTTTCCTCATAGTTGTGCAAACGAAAAAATTTGTCGACCTTCAATGCCCATGAGAGGTATTCTTCCGGATCATTGCTTCCATTAAACTTGGGCATTGTGAATTTGAGTTTTCCATAGCGTTGCTCTTCGTCTTGATAGAGATTGCGATATCGCTCTTGCCTTGGAAAGTCCTCGAATGCTCGTTCCTCATGATGTCGCTCTTGGTATGGAGGTGGGTCTTGAAGCACTTGTTCCACTTGGTGTCGCTCTTGTTGCACTTGGGGTTGAGCTGGAGCTTGACGAGCTTGGGGAGGAGCTTGAGAAACTTGACGGTGCACACGTGGTTGATAGTTCCTCTCTTGTATTTCTTCTCGAAGGGCTTCCTCTTGATTGCGCCGTTCACGATTGCGGTTGGTGATGGCTCGACTTGATTCTTGAAGGGCACGTTCCGCCTCAAGAGCTTGTGCTTCTCGTTGTTGTTGTTGAAGACGTTGAGCCTCGGCGTCTTGTTCGTCTTGGTGTAGACGCGCTCGTTCTTCTTCTTCTTGACGACGAAGATGTTGTCGTTCTTGAGCTTGAGCAAAAGGGACTTGGTTTGCTTGAGGACGAGGAATTTACTCATCGACTTGCTCTTGTGAATGCTTGACGTGTAGCGGGTCGCGAGATGCATGACGGTCTTGACGCGCGGCTCGTCGAAGAATGGTCGATGACGGTGTACTTGAGCCGGAGAAGCTGTCATCGGAGTGTCGACGTGAGTGGCTCCGTCTTGAGTAGGAAGAAGTTGAAAGAGGTCAGTTGACCAACAAAGCTCGAATCTTGTCCATTCTTGCATCGTTCTCTTGCTTGTGCGCGTTGAGCTTGTTGTCGAAGTAGTCGCATGTACGTTGCTAAGAGAGTCGCAAGTCGGTGGCGAGGTTGTCGATGCGGTCGTTCATTGCTTGTTGCTCTTGATGGAGAGCTCGTTGTGCACCAAAGAGGTGGCTCTTGGTGACGAAGGATGACATGTCGTCGTCTTGCTCGATGAAGAGTGGGTTGGTAGAAGAACTTGGCCTATCCATCATAAGAAAATGGTGGTGAGTAGGAAAATGAGAGAACAAAACCAACGTTACCTTTTCCGAAGATTGTGGATGTAACAAGTACGATCCCACGTGATGTTACAATATGGGAATTGGTACCGGGAATTGTTCCTCACACCTACAAGTAAATGGTCTATGGAGGAGCTTGGTTAGGAAAGGCACAAATAATTCAAGCAAATGTTAGTCAAGATGTTGATAAAGCTGAGAAGATTCACAAATGGCAAATAAGACAAATAGATCAACCTCCCAATATAACACGAGGAACACACACACGGAAGATAAATGGGATCCGCACAACCAAGGAATGAGCTCGAAGATATCGATACACGGGAAAAGCTCTTGTCGTACGGATACTAGAGAGACGCTAGCTCGATTGCACTAATGGGCTAGATATGCTAGTGCACCAACCTAATAGAGAATCTACCCGTCTCAATATCCCAAGTATGCTTATGTATGTGGTGACCAAGATGATGCACATATGCTAAGGCTCGATGCTATTGCTTATAAGCTCTTTGCTTCTCTTCTCTTTTGCTTAAAAGCTTTTTATCTTTTTTTTTCAACTATGCCACGAAGCTTGATATGCGAGCCACACAACGAGGTAACAAGTAGTAGATGCACGGGATGGATGGAACACTAAATGGTGCACTTAGACGTGGCCCGGCAATACTCAACAAGCTAGTCTTGATGGGTAAGCTACGCAAAATGGCTCAAAGCTATCAAGTTAATGGCAAGGGAGTACAAGGTGTCGTCGAGGTTACCGTCCTTGCTTACGGTCGAAGATTATCGTGTCGAAGCCGAAGTGTTGTCCAAGTCGATGATTGGTGGTGATGATGATACCCACTTGCGCCTAAGTAGCTGAAACACCTTAGGACACAAGAGAAATCGCAACCGAACACTCAACAAACATGTGGAAAGGTGCGGAAGAACACGAGAGGTGGTGGTGAAACAAAATAAGGAAAATAGAAAAATGGCCGAAACTTCCTGTATGGCCCATGCGCACGGGGTAAGTGAGGCCCGTGTGCACAGGGTCCCGTGTGCACAGGGTCCCGATGGCCGGTGTGCACGGGGTCTCCCGAGAGCGGATGAACTTCTATGATTTCATGGTGATTGCAAGTTTTTGGCCAAATTCCAGTGGGGGATGGGTGGGGATGATGGTGGAGGGTTAGATCCACTTGCCAAACACGAAATTCGTGGATCAAATCAACCAAATCTCACAAGATCAACAAATTGCAAGAAAATTTTTGGGGCTATTTTTGGTGGGGATTTTCGGATTAGGACGAAAAACAACAAAATCAAGATAGAAAGTGGAAGGTAGGGACTCCAAGATGTGAATCAACGTGGCTCGTGATACCATATGATGTAGGGTGGAACCCTAGGAAGGACCTTTTCACACTTGGAGGGGGAAAAAGGAGAGAAATCACAAGAACAACAAGAACACAAAGATGAACACAAAGAGACAATCACTCCAACAATTCCCGATTACACATCCACTAGAGTAACAACACAAGATCCACAAGTCTCAAACACAATCAAAGGAAAGATACAATGGCAAAGTTCATCCCAAATCCAAAGGAAGAGGGGTCTTGGTGGTAGTCTTCTCCCAATGGAGGTCTTGAAATCCTCAAGGATTCTTCCCTATGGGGTCTCGATCCTCAAAGAGGGAAGGTAATGGAGCAAAGCTCACCAAGATCTCATCTAATACTTTGCTAACCCTAAACATGGCCCTAGGTACGGAATATATAGCCTTGGGGTCGAAGGAGAAGAAGTGGAGCCGAAGAAGCCATGTCAGCCAGCCATCCTGGGAGGCCCGTGCGCACGGGGTAGGTTGGGCCCGTCTTGCACGGGGTCCCGTGGGCGCAGTACAGGCCCGTCTTGCAGGGTGCTCAGCCTTTGTTTCTGTGTAGCCCGTGGGCACGGGGTGTCGGGGGCCCGTGCGCATGGGGTCACCTGGGACTTGCTATTTTGCTGCTGCTGCACTCCGTCTTGATCCGTACGGCCTTGGGCTGGTTCTCCTTCTCCTTGGGGATTGTCAGGACCCCGACTCGATGTCACATCGATCTAGCCTGTAACACATCATATCACTTTGCGGCCTCACGCACGGTATCCCAACGGGTGTCGCCTTACCTCGGCCCGGGACCGTTTGCGCCTTTTGGCACACGTATATGATAGTGTCGCTAGCATCCATATGAAAAGGAGCCCGGGCTGACATGACTAGTCGTAAACCCAAAGTGGCACAGACTTACGAGGACGAGCATCCATGACCCGACATCGAGCGTGTCGGTCAACAGCAAGTAAGTTCTGGGCTGTAGCGCTGGGCTAGCAGACTCCGATAAACCGGGCAGTGGCGGCTAACAGACTCGGTACTCAATGCGTGACATTTCCCGAAGGGACGACCACGAGAGCGAAGAAGGACACATGCCGCCAGCCTAAGTGTTCCGGAGCGGTAGCAAGCTACCAAGGCTCGATGGAGACACTAGGAGACATTTCCGGTAAGAGAGGCTACTAAAGATAAACAACTAGATAGTCGGATCCCACACATACCAAGCATTTCAATCATACACACAATATGCTCGATATGTGCAAATACAACAAGGCATCACAACATGACTCTCGACACAAGTACTTTATTTAAAGGCTCGAGAGAGCCATTCATATCATACACACAAGCACGGGTCACACGACCCACATACAAGTCATACAAGCATACAAGCCACAGTGGAAGTGTTTTGTCCGAGTACGACAACTAGTAAATAAAAGAGGCTAGGGTAAGCCTAGCTATACTACATGGTCCTTCTCTTGCAGGATCACCACCGGGCCTTAGTCTACTCATCGATGTCAGCGTCTACGAAGAACCCGTCGGAAGGGTTTGAGGCATCTTCGAAAAATGTAAATTAAAGCAACATGAGTACAAAGGTACTCAAGAAGACTTACATCGGACCCTACATACATGCATATTATCAAGAAGGGTTGGTGGGGTTATTGCAGCAAGCCAGCTTTGACTCATGGCTAAGCTATCCTCTGAGACACCAACTTGAAATAGTTTTATGACTCGAGTCCACTACTCATCATTTCAATACACCACCGAGGATCCAACCCCGTCTTCCCTACGGGAAGCCATCCTCGGCACTCACGCTTATCTTGAGGCTTTTAGTAGTATCCATTTACTTGTCTATGAACTGTATAGGCAACCAAGTAGTCCTTTACATGACGCGCTATTCAATAGATGATGTTAACCTGCAGGGTGTACTTCTTCATACACGCTCACCACTTATCGCCGTTTACGACATGTACTCGGCAACCTTCAAGCGGAAGCCCAGCGTGGGTGTCGGCCACGACCTACCTGAACACCTAAGCCTCTAGTCCGGTTTATCGCCTATTTGGGTTCCATCTATGAGGAGTTCGGCGAAGTCTCGCTCACAGCCCCAAGCGATGTGAACAGGGTTCCGGGATACCAAGCGGGCATCCGGTACACCCGACCACGTACCTACCGCATCACAGCCCACCCCTATGGTCAGCGCTGTCCACGGCCTCCAAGATGGCTACAAACACGAAAACTACTTGCAACTCTGGACCAAGACTAGGGTGAATAAGAAGTCGAGAGGGTCCATTGGTTTGGGCCCAATGCATGGTAGTAGCTGAATCTTAAATCACACATACAGATCTCGATTAAGGGCGGCCTCAATGAAACAACCCACCATGTACTCCTACATGGCCTTTCATCGATACCTTTACCAAATCGTATTCAACACCTTACTCTCGTCCGACTCGATCATTTCACTCTAGTCATCACCCGATGAACCGGACGACACGACTCTAAGCATAGCAGGCATAGCAAGGTAGGAACAACACAATCACATGGCTCAATCAACTCCTACACATGCTAGTGGGTTTCATCTAGTTACTGTGGCAATGACAGGTCATGCAGAGGAAATGGGTTCAACTACCGCAGCACACAGCAGTTTGAATCGCGTTGTCTTAATGCAGTAAACGAGAGCAGGAGCAAGAACATGGGATTTTATCGATATGATCAAATGGTTGGTTGCTTGCCTGACGGGTCGTTGCACGGGTATTGCTCTTCGTCGGGGTTATCACGGTACTCCTCAGGGGCAGATCCTGCCGCAGGAACACCGATGCACAAGCATTAACAAACAAGATGCAACAATATGATGCATGCAATGAGACATGGCAAAATGAGTGCTTTGAGCTAGTGCAACTAGGATCAGATGGGTTTGAATCAATTTGAACCAAAGATTCAAAATTCAAACTCATATATGATCATTTAAAGTGCTTAAACTTGTTCTGTGATAAACAGTGGGTTAGCTTCTGTAAACATGCATGAAACCAGTACAGATGGATAGATTGGATTTTTCTGATCATTTTTCATATATAATTTGTCTCATTTGGAGTTATGGCTGATTTTATATGAATTTTTGAAGTTTGAAACAATTTCTGGAATTTCCTGTGTAAAAATAATTCCAGTAATTTAAATATTATACGTCGACCTGCGTCATGATGACGTCAGGGGGTCAACGGGCTGGTCAGGTCAAACTGACCAGTGGGTCCCGCGTGTCAGTGGGGTTGGTTTAATTAAAATTTAATTAAACTAAACTAGATTAATTAGTGGGGCTGGACCCACATGTCATAGACCCAGGGGGGTCAAACCCACGGCGTTTAGCCGGCGAAAGCCGCCGGCGGCGGAAGTGGTTTAGCCATTCCGGCCACCAAATGGGGCGCGGAGGCCACTGGAGTGCAGCTAAGGACAAACCGCAACTATTGGCGGAGTCCATTGGGCTCGGGGTGGCCGGAGTAGGCGCCGGCGGCGACTTTGGCGGCCACCGGAGCTCGGGTGAAAACGAACTCGTCTTTGTGGTGTGCGGCGAGTGCGTGGGGTGCGTGGTTAGCACCAGGCGGGGCGTGGTGAACGTGTTGGACAGGGTGAGGAGGCGGAGTGTGGCGGGAGCACGTCGGCGGCGAGGTCCGCGGCGGTGCGTCGCGGCGATCTCGTCGCGCTTTGTGGTGCAGGAGCGAGAGAGAGGGTCGGGAAGTAGCTAGGCTCACAGCGGGCCTTAACGGTGCGAGCGGCGTGGTCGGGGACGAGCTGCAGCGGCGACGGCGTTGAAGGGATCTCGGCGGCGGCGGACTCGGCGAAGCTTAGTGCGGCGTCTTGAGGCACGCGAAGCGCTTCGGGCTCGGCTAGCTCGAAGGAGTCGGCGACGGCGAGCGTCTGAACACGGTGGCGCGGCGTGGGGTCGGCGGAGGCGCAGCTACGACGGTGGTCTTGGCGGCGGTGGCGTCGGCCATGGCGTGGGGGCGAGGGAGACGAACCGAGAGGAGAGGGGTGTCTGGGGGTTGGGCGCGACGTGGAGCTCATCAAAGGCGATGGAGCGGCGAGAGGGAGGCGGCGGTGGCAGGCAGCGTGGCGAGCTGCGGTGCCGCCGCCGAGCACCTTGGCTGCTGCTGGCAAGCCAAGCAGTCATTGGCCTTGGTGGCGGGCTGGGCGGCCGGTGGGCCGACTAAGCGGCGCCGAGTAAGTTTGTCTGCTGTTTTTCTTTTTCTATTATACGTAACTTTGTTGAGTTATTTAAAATACCTAGGAGGCTTCAAAATTCACCAAACTACTCTGGTCCATTGTTGGAATATTTCCAACATGAAACATTTAGTTTGGAGATATTTGGACATTTGAAATATTTTATAAATTTTAAATGCCCAAATTCAAATAGCTATGATTTAATTCAAAGACCCAAATATGACCTAGGAAATTGTGCATCACTTTTGGCAAGGCTTCGGACCAAAACAAAATGATGGACATTTTGGAAGGGCATTTCAGTTCATCGAAAATATTTTTAGTAAACCCTAGTTGTTTGGAGGGGCCGGGGAGTTACAGCAATCCCATTTCAAGTTTACATTGAGAAAAATAAACATGATGCAACATTCTAATGCATGGACTAGCTAGGGTGTGACAACTCACCCCTACTCAAAAGAATCTCGTCCGAGATTTAGGTTCCTCCGGAAGAGGGCGGGTACTCAAGTCGAAGGCGATCCTCCCTTTCCCATGTAGCTTCCTTCTCGAAATGGTGCGACCATTGAACCTTGAGAAACTTGATATTATGCCGTCGAGTGGTGCGCTCGGCTTGATCGAGAATCTGAGCGGGATATTCTCGATCGTGAGATTATCTTGAAGATCAAGCGTTTGTGGTCCACTCCACGGATAGGATCCGAGAAGCAGCGCTGAGTTGAAAGCGTGGAAGACATCGTGGACTTTGGAGAGATGCGGAGGTAGTTCAATTGGTAGGCAACTTCTCCTCGTTTGGCAAGAATGCGAAAGGGTCCAATGTAGCGAGGAGCCAATTTGCCCTTGATACAAAGCGATGGGTTCCCTTGGAGGGTAACCCAAGGTAAGCCTTCTCGTCAACCTCGTAAGTCATAGCCTTATGTTTTCGGTCATATTGACTCTTTTGACGAGATTGGGCTGTTTTCAACTTTTCACGAGCGATCGAACTTGCTCTTACGCTTCTGGATCATATCCGGGCCAAAAATTGTCTTTCCCGGTTTCTGACCAGTTAAGAGGTGTTCGACACCTTCGTCCATAGAGAACTTCAAAAGGTGCTTTGCCCAAGCTAGATTGATAGCTGTTGTTATAAGCAAATTCGGCAAATGGAAGGCATTTCTCCCAATCCATTCCGAATGAGATAACAGAAGCTCGAAGCATGTCTTCTAGGATTTGGTTGACACGTTCTACTTGACCACTTGATTGAGGGTGAAAAGCAGTGCTAAAGGAAAGATGGGTTCCCATGGCGTTTTGGAAACTTTCCCAAAATCGAGAGGTGAAGAGACTTCCTCGATCCGAGTTAATTTCCAATGGAACACCATGAAGAGACACTATTCGGGAGATGTACAAGTCTGCTAGCTGACTAGCGGTTATACTCTCACGAACAGGTAAGAAATGGGCTACTTTGGAAAGGCGGTCGATAACGACAAAGATAGCATTATTCCCTCTCTTGGTCCTGGGAAAACCAGTGATGAAATCCATACTAATTTTATCCCATTTCCATTCAGGAATAGCTAGAGGTTGAAGGGTGCCAGCAGGCCGTTGATGCTCGCTTTTACACGACGACAGGCACGCCACGATTAGCAACAAATTGAGCAATGTCTCTCTTCATCCTAGTCCACGAGAACCTCTGGCGTAGGTCCTGATACATTTTAGTGCCACGGGATGAATGGTGAGAGGAGATTCATGAGCTTCCTTAAGAATCAATCGCCGCAGATTTACGCACCTTAGGAACCACTAGGCGGGTTCAAGTATCGACTCCTTGATCATCAATGGAGAAACAATCCGCAACTCCTTTCTTGATGTTTCTTTTGATGCGGAAATCCCGGATCTACCTTTTGGGCTTTGATGATCTGATCCGTAAGGAAGGTTTACGCCACCAAGGTGGAAAGGAACCCTCGAGGAACAATGTGAAGGTTGAGCTTCGAAATTCCTCGTGGAGAAGTGGTTGACTTTGTTGCAACACCAGGTTGTTGCGATAAGATTCGACTTAGCGCATCAGCCATGGCGTTGGCTTTTCCGGGGTGTAAGTTATCCCTAAGTCGAAATCTGAGATCAACTCAACCCAACGTCTTTGCACGAGATTCAAATCTGGTTGGGTGAATATGTACTTGGACTTTGGTGATCGGTGTAGATTTATAGCGATTACCAAGAAGGTAATGTCGCCAGGTTTTGAGTGCATAGACTACAGTTGCAAGCTCTAGATCATAGTAGGGTAGTTTTCCTCATGTGGGTGTAATTGCCGTGAACCATAAGCAATTACGTGTCGATCTTGCATGAGAATACAGCCTAGTCCTTGTCGCGACGTCGCAATAGATAACAAAGTCCTTAGAAATCTGGTGGTACCAAAGACGGGGAGCGAAGTTAAACGTCTTTTCGGTTCTCGAAGCTGTGCTCACATTGTGGAGTCCACTCGAACTTTTATCTTTCTTGAGGAGTTCGAGTTAGAGGTTTAGCAACTTTGGAGAAGTTCTCGACGAAGCGGCGGCAATAGCTCGCTAAGCCAAGGAAACTCGAACTTGCTTGACCGATTCGGTGGAGTCCAATTAAGGGCGGCTTGAACTTCGCTCGGGGTTTACAAACAATACCTTTACCAGAAATTACATGTCCTAGATAGGTCACTTCTGGCAGCCAAAATTCGCATTTAGAAAACTTGGCATAAAGGCGATGCTCTCGAAGTTTCATCAACACTAGCCTTAGATGTTCGGCATGTTCTTCCTCGTTCTTGGAATAGATGAGTATGTCATCGAGGTAAACCACGACGAATTTATCCAAATATTCCATGAAGATTGAGTTCATTAACCGGGAAAAGGTGGCTGGGGCGTTGGTTAGACCAAAGGACATAACGGTGTACTCGTATTGGCCATAACGAGTAACAAAAGCCGTTTTAGGAATGTCCCGTTTGGATTTTGATTTGATGGTAGCCTAACCTCAAATCCATCTTAGAAAGACGAGGATCCTGCGAGCTGATCATACGGATCGTTGATCTGGGAAGCGGATACTTGTTCTTAATTGTGACCAAGTTGGCGGGTCGATAATCTACAACCATCCGGTCCGTACCATCCTTCTTCTTGACGAAGAGGACGGGCAAGCCAAGGAGATGAACTAGGACGGATGAAACCCTTTTGCAAGGCCTCATCGAGTTGTTTCTTAAGTTCGGCTAGTTCTAGGGGTGCCATCTTATAGGGTCTTCTAGAAATTGGGACAGTTCCTGGAATGAGATCTATCACGAATTCAACATCTCTGTCAGGTGGAACACCTGGCAATTCTTCTGGAAAGACATCCGGAAAGTCACGGACTACCGGAACGTCTTCGAGGTCTGGCAATGGACTGGCATTAAGAGAGTATAGTTGGCGCTTGGATATTCGGGTCATGACGTTGGCTATCTTTCCCGAGGGGTGCGTAAGTTGAACAGTCCTAGAGAAACAATCAATCTTGGCATGATGGGCCGACATCCATCCATACCCAAGATGATATTTATATCCGAAGATTTGAGAGCTATCAACGATGCAAGGAAAACAAGTCTGTCGACCTGAATTTCATTTCCATGGCTTACTCTAGAGGTTTGCCATCTAGAACCCGGGGTAGAAATTTCCATGGTGGAAGGCATGTCACGAAATGCGGTGTTATGCAAGCGAGCATAGTTTTCGGATATGAATGAATGAGATGCTCGATATCAAAAGAACGGATGCCGGGTGGCAATTAACAAGAAGCGTGCGAGCACGGCGTTGGGATCTTCTTGGGCCTCTTCACCGAGACACAATTAACATGGCCACGGCGGTGGTGGCGGCAGCATAGAACACCTTTCCTGCTGGCTTGCCACGGCCAACAGCTTTTGCAGGCTGGTTGGGGTTGGTCTGAGGACAATCGCGCATGTAGTGGCCTGATTCCCCACACTTAAAGCACGTCACGGGGCTGGCGCGTAGAGGAGCGTTGTTAGCTGGTCCACCATAGGGCCTAGCTGGTGCATCTTCTTTGAAGCTGGGAGGCGCTGAAAGGATGGCCTCGGTGTGAATCTGGGTGGCGAGGCGGTATTAGGCACCCACACACGGCGCTTCGTGGTCGGACCGGATGAGGAACCCATGTCGCGACCATGCTTGCGTGTTGCTTGAAATCAGTCGACCAGTTTCAGCGCTGATGGCTTTGTTGACAAGCTTACGGAAGAGGTGCACTCATGCGAGCGAAGATCTCGGCGGAGCTCGGGCTAAGTCCCTGCGGAACCTTGCTGCTTCTTGGCGTCGGTGGAGACCTCTTGATTGCATAGCGTGCGAGATTACGAACTCTCTACTATAGGCGTCCACGGAGAGACGACCTTGGGTGAAACTGCAGAACTCCTCACGTTTGCGATCCATGAGACCCTCCGGAATGTGATGTTCACGGAAAGCCTCGCTGAATTCTGCCCAAGTAGTGACATGGCCAACTGGGCGCATAGCCATATAGTTCTCCCACCGAGACTAGCGGGACCTTGAGATGATATGCAGCAAAGGTGACCTTGTCCGCCTCGGCTACCGGTCTGAAGCGCAGCTTGTGAGTGATCTTTGCGGTTAGCCGATCATCGGCGTCGAGAGGCTCGGCGGAGTGGTGGAAGGTAGGTGGGTGTAACTTGATGAAGTCACCGGCGACACCAAGTTGTTTCTCGGATGATGGGCTGTGTTACATTACGATACGCTCCGACAAGCGGTTGGTCTCCGTTTGTTTCTCTCGGCCTCTAGCATAACTTCGGCGAGAGAAGGAGGGTGAGGCAGGTTTGCTTCTCCAACTCCATCGCCTTGCCTGCTCTGGCGGAGCAGGGTTGTTCTGGTGTTAACCATCCTAGGGAAACAAAACAAGGATTTAGTCGGGATGGCAAGTTTTACGACAGAGAAAGGTAGAATGTAATGGATAACTTGGAATGCGAGATGATCATCCGTATGACATGGCGAATCTGAAACTGCTTTCTTATTCCATCGTCATACACACCATACAAGGTTTAGTACAAGACCAAACAAAGTACTACTTGGTGAAAGGAAGATTACATCTCATCGGAGGCACACCAAGCTCCTATACACTATTTTTGTTACACCTCCGGATTAGTACACACTAAGTCATATTCCACGGGTCACGCAGACGGTGGAAATACAACTATTACAATACTAGAGGGACTAATACTAACTCGACGTCTCCGTAGTAGTTCTCATAGAAGTCTCCTCCGTAACACAGGAGTTCAGCGTGATCGTGCAGGAGCAGGCGGTCTGAGGAGCCCGTGGACCGTAAGGGCAAGGTGAGGTCTTGGACCTCTGAGCGGTGGCAAGCGAGGACCACGAGGTGGGGTGATGCCTCCCACATCACGCCATCCATCATGTCCGCAGATCAGCCTGACAGGATACAAATCTCTCATATCCATGTAACCAGCTTGAACAGCCGGTGCAAAAGCGAGTCAAGGTAGCCCGGTGATCGGCACGGGCATTGAAGACTCCATCCTCAAGGCCCGACTCTCCGGTCCTTGTCCTCGAGCAACTCAGCGGTAGTGCGGGTTAGGGAGTCCTCTGGCTGGAATCGGCATAGATGGCTCGAAGATAACCAAACGCCCAGAAGTGAACTCGGCATATCTGGGAAGTCGGTGTTGCGGAGCAGCCCGATCTGGCTCGTATAATGGTCATCATAGAATATGCAGCATCTTGTCTGCCATATCAATAGTAACACCAAGCCCATAGGAGCTGTGAAGGGCCTCGGTGCAACCAGGATAAGAGGGAAACACCACGGCGGTGCAAAGATCTGACTTTGATTAAAATCTCGATCTTGCTCTTCAAGCTGTATTTAAGGGTACCAGCGGTATCCGCTTGATCATAACCCGAACTAGCATGGATGTATGACCGTCACACCAATGCATCTGTCGACGAACCACTTGATTGTGATCACGAGTGGCCATCTGGAAGCACAACCACAATGCAAAGACATTAGTATTTCTAGCGAATTTGGACAGCATAACGATTGTAAATGCTCAAAGTTGAGACATTTCACAAGGATCTGCATAACCACTCAACAATATCATATCAAGGTTACGGGTCCAATTTAGTAACATAACAGGATAGTAAAACTGAACCGGGCTTGTAACCATCAAACCTACAAGGTACTCTTGATTAGTAACACGTGAGCCTAATAGAGAGAAGAGATCCTAATCCTTAACCCCGATGGAAGAATGGGTGACTCGGATCGAGAATATCATGAGATAAAGGAGTAAAATGAGCCTTACGTACCATCCCACAATCAATTCCCCTACATATAACTAAAGCATTTCTAGACTCAACATCGACCAGTTTGGCTTGGAGAACCTACAGACAGTCCGGCTCTGATGCCAACGCTGTCAGGACCCCGACTCGATGTCACATCGATCTAGCCTGTAACACATCATATCACTTTGCGGCCTCACGCACGGTATCCCAACGGGTGTCGCCTTACCTCGGCCCGGGACCGTTTAGCCTTTTGGCACACGTATATGATAGTGTCGCTAGCATCCATATGAAAAGGAGCCGGGCTGACATGACTAGTCGTAAACCCAAAGTGGCACAGACTTACGAGGACGAGCATCCATGACCCGAAGATCGAGCGTGTCGGTCAACAGCAAGTAAGTTCGGGCTGTAGCGCTGGCTAGCAGGACTCGATAAACCGGGCATGGCGGGCTAACAGACTCCGGTACTCAATGCGTGACATTTCCCGAAGGGACGTACCTGAGAGCGAAGAAGGACACATGCCGGCCAGCCTAAGTGTTCGGAGCAGTAGCAAGCTACCAAGGCTCGGTGGAGACACTAGGAGACATTTCCGTAAGAGAGGCTACTAAAGATAAACAACTAGATAGTCAGATCCCACACATACCAAGCATTTCAATCATACACACAATATGCTCGATATGTGCAAATACAACAAGGCATCACAACATGACTCTAGACACAAGTACTTTATTTAAAGGCTCAAGAGAGCCATTCATATCATACACACAAGCACGGGTCACACGACCCACATACAAGTCATACAAGCATACAAGCCACAGCGGAAGTGTTTTGTCTGAGTACAGACAACTAGTAAATAAAAGAGGCTAGGGTAAGCCTAGCTATACTACATGGTCCTTCTCTTGCACAGGATCACCACCTGGGCCTTAGTCTACTCATCGATGTCAACGTCTACGAAGAACCCGTCGGAAGGGTTTGAGGCATCTTCTGAAAAATGTAAATTAAAGCAACATGAGTACAAAGGTACTCAACAAGGCTTACATCGAGACCCTACATACATGCATATTATCAAGAAGGGTTGGTGGGGTTATTGCAGCAAGCCAGCTTTGACTCATGGCTAAGCTATCCTCGAGACACCAACTTGAAATAGTTTTGCTTTTCGAGTCCACTACTCATCATTTCAATACACCACCGAGGATCCAACCCCGTCTTCCCTACGGGAAGCCATCCTCGGCACTCACGCTATCTTGAGGCTTTTAGTAGTATCCATTTACTTGTCTATGAACCGTATAGGCAACCAAGTAGTCCTTTACATGACGCGCTATTCGAATAGATGATGTTAACCTGCGGGTGTACTTCTTCATACACGCTCACCACTTATCGCCGTTTACGACATGTACTCGGCAACCTTCAAGCGGAAGCCCAGCGTGGGTGTCGGCCACGACCTACCTAGACACCTAAGCCTCTAGTCGGGTTTATCGCCTATTTGGGTTCCATCTATGAGGAGTTCGGCGAAGTCTCGCTCACAGCCCCAAGCGATGTGAACAGGGTTCCCGGATACCAAGCGGGCATCCGGTACACCCGCCACGTACCTACCGCATCACAGCCCACCCCTATGGTCAGCGCTGTCCACGGCCTCCGATGAGGCTACAAACACGAAACTACTTGCAACTCTGGACCAAGACTAGGGTGAATAAGAAGTCGAGAGGGTCCATTGGTTTGGGCCCAATGCATGGTAGTAGCTGAATCTTAAATCACACATACAGATCTCGATTAAGGGCGGCCTCAATGAAACAACCCACCATGTACTCCTACATGGCCTTTCATCGATACCTTTACCAAATCGTATTCAACACCTTACTCTCGTATCGACTCGATCATTTCACTCTAGTCATCACCCGATGAACCGACGACACGACTCTAAGCATAGCGAGGCATAGCAAGGTAGGAACAACACAATCACATGGCTCAATCAACTCCTACACATGCTAGTGGGTTTCATCTAGTTACTGTGGCAATGACAGGTCATGCAGAGGAAATGGGTTCAACTACCGCAGCACACAGCAGTTTGAATCGCGTTGTCTTAATGCAGTAAACGAGAGCAGGAGCAAGAACATGGGATTTTATCGATATGATCAAATGGTTGGTTGCTTGCCTGACGGGTCGTTGCACGGGTATTGCTCTTCGTCGGGGTTATCACGGTACTCCTCAGGGGCAGATCCTGCCGCAGGAACACCGATGCACAAGCATTAACAAACAAGATGCAACAATATGATGCATGCAATGAGACATGGCAAAATGAGTGCTTTGAGCTAGTGCAACTAGGATCAGATGGGTTTGAATCAATTTGAACCAAAGATTCAAAATTCAAACTCATATATGATCATTTAAAGTGCTTAAACTTGTTCTGTGATAAACAGTGGGTTAGCTTCTGTAAACATGCATGAAACCAGTACAGATGGATAGATTGGATTTTTCTGATCATTTTTCATATATAATTTGTCTCATTTGGAGTTATGGCTGATTTTATATGAATTTTTGAAGTTTGAAACAATTTCGGAATTTCTGTGTAAAAATAATTCCGATAATTTAAATATTAAACAAGACCTGCGTCATGATGACGTCGAGGGGTCAACGGGCTGGTCAGGTCAAACTGACCAGATGGGTCCCAGCGATGTCGATGGGGTTGGTTTAATTAAAATTTAATTAAACTAAACTAGATTAATTAGTGGGCCGGACCCACATGTCATAGACCGAGGGGTCAAACCCACCGGCGTTTAGCCGCCATGAGCCCGGCCTTGGGCGGCGGAAGTGGTTTTGGCCATTCCGGCCACCAAATGGGGCGCGGAGGCCACTGGAGTGCAGCTAAGGACAAACCGCAACTATTGGCGGAGTCCATTGGGCTCGGGGTGGCCGGAGTAGGCGCCGGCGGCGACTTTGGCGGCCACCGGAGCTCGGGTGAAAACGAACTCGTGCTGTGGTGTGCGGCGAGGTGCGTGGGGTGCGTGGTTAGCACCAGCGCGACGTGGTGAACGTGTTGGACAGGGTGAGGAGGCCGGAGTGTGGCCGGGAGCACGTCGGCGGCGAGGTCCGCGGCGGTGCGTCGCGTCGCGATCCGTCGTCGCTTCTTGTGTGCAGGAGCGAGAGAGAGAGGTCGAAAGTAGCTAGGCTCACAGCGGGCGAACGCAGTGCGAGCAGGCGTGGTCGGGGGCGAGCTGCAGCGGCGACGGCGTTGAAGGGATCTCCGGCGGCGGACTCGGCGAAGCTTAGTGCGGCGTCTTGAGAACGCGGCGCTTCGAGGCTCGGCTAGCTCGAAGGAGTCGACGACGGCGGAGCGTCTGAACACGATGGCGCGGCGTGGGGTCGACGGAGGCGCGGCTACGACGGTGGTCTTGGGCGGTGGCGTCGGCCATGGCGTGGGGAAGCGAGGAGACGAACGAGAGAGGAGGGGTGTCTGGGGGTTGGGCGCGACGTGGAGCTCATCAAGGCGATGGAGCGGCGAGAGGCGGCGAGGCGGCAGGCAGTGCGTGGCGAGCTGCGGTGCCGCCGCCGAGCACCTTGGCTGCTGCTGGCAAGCAAAGCAGCTTCATTGGCCAGCAGTGGCAGGGCTGGGCGGCCGGGTGGGCCAAGCTAAGCGGCGCCGAGTAAGTTTGTCTGCTGTTTTCTTTTCTATTATTCGTAACTTTGTTGAGTTATTTAAAATACCTAGGAGGCTTCAAAATTCACCAAACTACTCTGGTCCATTGTTGGAATATTTCCAACATGAAACATTTAGTTTGGAGATATTTGGACATTTGAAATATTTTATAAATTTTAAATGCCCAAATTCAAATAGCTATGATTTAATTCAAAGACCCAAATATGACCTAGGAAATTGTGCATCACTTTTGGCAAGGCTTCTGGACCAAAACAAAAATGATGGACATTTTGGAAGGGCATTTCAGGTTCATCGAAAATATTTTTAGTAAACCCTAGTTGTTTCAGAGGGGGCTGGGAGTTCTGGCAATCCCATTTCAAGTTTCTGTTGAGAAAAATAAACATGATGCAACATTCTAATGCATGGACTAGCTAGGGTGTGACAGGGATGCTCCCGAGCTTCTCGGTGATGTTCCACTTCATAACTAAGGAGGCATAGCATATTTTGGTGAGGTAGTAGACATGTTCCATTTGTGTCCATATGCAAGTCTAGTAGGAAGGAGTTCACCTCGGTTTCCAAAGCACGTGTTCTAGCTCTTGTCATGGGTCCTTGTGGGGTTGGATGTGTTGATGTAGAGTCCATGGGGATGATGGAAGGATGCTCCGCATCACATGGGCACATGACCCAACACACAGAGCATAAAATCAATGGAAGCATAACATGTGTGAGTACAGACAACTACAAATGAAACAGGGTGAGAAGCCTGACTATCTACAAGACCCTCCCAAGGTATAAGATCGTAGCTAAGGTAACAAGCTAAACGTCGAAGTCCACACGGAACTACTAGTGAGACTGAAGTCTCTCTACAAAAACATAAGTTGGGAAAACGTGAGTACAAATGTACCCAACAAGAATTACATCAAAACTATCTACATATGCATCAGTATCAACAAAGGGGTGGTGGAGTTTGACTGCAGCAAGCCAGCTTTAACTGTGGCTATCTTGAACTACGGCTGCAAGTAACTCTTTTGAGGTGGCGCACACGAGTCCACATATTCACCAAATAATTACACCACCATGGATCCACTCCCATCTCCCTACGAGAAGGCCATCCATAGCACTCACGCTTATCTTATGCAGTTTAGAGTATCGACTTTCACTTGTCTATGAACTATATAAGCAACCCAGTAGTCCTTGACCGCAGACGCGGCTATTCGAATAGATGATGTTAACCCTGCAAGGGTGTACTTCTTCACACACTCTCTCACCACTTACTGCCATGTACATGTCATGTATCTTAGCAACCTTCAAGCAGAAGCCCGGCGAGGGTGTCGGCCACGACCTGACTAACCACGCAAGACTCTAGTCCAGGTTTATCGCCTATTCGGGTTCCATCCGCAAGGAGATCTGGCCGGGGTTTCACTCACGGCCCCAAACGATGTGTACAGGGTTTCCAAGCCGACCAAACGGGCGACGCTTGGGCGACGCTTGGTACACCCGGCCATGGTGCCTAGTCTGTCCCAAGCCCACCTGTACTGGGTGCCACTTGGTAGACTACTAACACTACCTACAAACACCAGAAACTAGTTGCAAATCCTGGACAAAGATCGAGTTGATTAATAAGTCGAGAGGGGTCGAGTTACCGGAACCCAATGTGTGGTAGCAACTGTCTTGGATCACAGACACATGACTTAGTTCCTGAGGACGGTTTCAATGAGACAACCCACCATGTAGTCCTACATGACCACTCACCGCTACCTTTTCCAAATCGTGTTCACACACTTAGCTCTCAACAGTAGGACATGTTCACAACATTCCAATTCATCCCCGATGAATCAGACCTGACTCAACTCTAAGCAGTAGCAGGCATCACAACAAGCATGAATGAGTAGGCACATCATGACTCAAACAACTCCTCCTCATGCTAGTGGGTTTCAAGTATTTACTGTGGCAAAGACAGGTCATGCAGAGGAAAGGGGTTCAACTACCGCAACATGTAACAGTTGAATCGTTGTTGTCCTAATGCAGTAAAAGAGAGCAGGAGCGAGAGAGTGGGATTGTATTGAAATGAACAAGGGGGTTTTGCTTGCCTCGCACTTCTGAAGATAGTATAGCTCTTCATTGGTGTCATCGAACTCATCGTCGGAACCATGTCTGCTAAGAGGGAACAAATACCGGCAACAGAGAGGAACACAATCAATGAATACAAGATTCAAATTCAAACTCCATATGTGATTTTTCAAATGCCATTCAATTGTTTTGTCCTAAATAGTTTTCATAAGTTGTTCTAACATGCATCAAAATGGTACAGATGGATAGATTGGATTTTTATGATAATTATTCACATATAAATTATTTCATTTGGAGTTATAGATTAATTTCTATGAATTTTTTATGTTTTGGATATTTTCTGAAATAAATAAATCATTTTTGATTTATTTTAAACCCAGAAGATATTAACCGCGTCAGCATGACCTCACACTGACGTCAGCAGGTCTACCGGGCTGCCCAGGTCAAACCTGACGTGTGGGGCCTACGTGTCATAGACACAGTGTATAACAGAAATTAAACTAACCTAAACTAAAGTCATTAGCAGGTTCCGGGCCCACAGTCAGTGACCCAGGGGTTCATTAGCTTAGTGGTAAATAGTGGTTAAGCTGGCCTTTAGCCGCCGACGAGATGCCGAGACGACGCCTATGCGTGGAACCACACCACAGGCCACGGTTTGTTGCTCCGGTGGCATCTTTCGAACGCTGGGCATCGTCCGCGTCGGTTGGCGGTGAAACGAGACCAAATGGTCGCCGGAAACGATGAGGCGACTAAACCAGCGACAAACAAAGCTCGGGAAGGACCGTCTACTCACTATGGTGCCCGGGAGGGTGGGCTAGCAGGTGTGTTCGTCTCCTGGGAGCAGCACGAGCATGATGACATGCTCAGGGGAAGCTAAACTTGCTCTAGCCACAGTGACGACTTCACTGGCGCCGTGAAGCTCAAGGGCACGACAAAGAAAGATGCTACGACGAGTAATCGAGCGCAAAAACAAGGGGAAAGAAGCAGAAGCTCATGACGGGTCGATGGTAGGCTCAACGGCTCGGGGGAGGTGCTGACGACAGCGAATCGAGGACTGTGGCTGTCCGATGCAGAGGGCGATGGCGAGCTCCAGGACGATGTCATGGGGCTCCCGGCGTCATGTGACTCGGCGATGAGGAAGAGGGCGTCGCGGCGGACCTCGGGGACAACTCAGAGAAGAGGTGTCTATCGCCGCGGTGGCTTCTTGACTGCGGCGATGGCGCACTCGACCGTGGGAGAGAGGGAGATCCAGGGGAGGGGGTGAGAGCGAGGTAGAGTGAGAGAGGACCGGGCGTGGTTGCATGGCGATGTCAAGAGCCTCCAGGGCGTCGAGGGGGCCGCTAAGCAGGCAGGAGGTGGCCGGGCGCGTGCCGACGTGCGTCGGCCATGCGTGCTGCCTATTGGCATGGGGAGGAAGACGACAGGGAGCCGGGGATGTGGGCCGGGCCAGCCACTTGGGCTCCAGGTAAGGCCCAGGTGGGTTTCTCTCTCTCTTCTTCTGTTTTATTTATGTTTTCTATTTCTTTTTTCTGCTTTGATTTAGTTAAAGTACTAAATCACTTCGAAAACTCCTGAAAATATTTGTGGGCACCTTTGGAATTATTCACAACTGCCCTCAAATCATGTCAGAATAATTTGAGCATTTACAATATTTATAGCATTCAAATGCCCAAATTCAAATACTTTATGATTTAATTCAAAAATCCAGAATGGCCTAGAAATATGTGCACCATTTTTGGCAGAGGTTTTCACCTTTATCAAAATTATGAACTTTTCTAAAGGGCATTTTGGGTTCATTGAAAATATTTTTATTTGAACCTAGTTGAATTCATTTGGTGCTAGGGTTTGAACATCCCCATTTCAAATTTCCATGAAAGTTAAACATGATGCAAGCAATATGCAAACACCAGGCAGTACCAGAAGCTAGGGATTTGAGAACTCACCCCCACTAAACAAGAATCTCGTCCCGAGATTCAAGACGTGAGGTAAGAAGACAGAGGGGACACAAAACTATCACAATCTTTACGATCCAACTGTCCTTCTCGAAGATGTTAATTCACTGCTTCATATTGATTTTGACTTCTTTGCTTTCGGGATCTTCATCCACACATAACGAGAGAAGGGACAAGAAAAATTCTATGAGAATCTATCTTTACTAAGATCGAGCAAGTCAAGATCAACTCATGGAGTGAGACGTTAGAGCATGTCTCGAGCTGAGACTCAAACACATACATCGAGAGAGGTGGAAGGTAACAAATGACGAGGGTTCAATTTTGTAGGCAAGAATTCCACACCGAAGAAGGTGCTGAACAGTGTCAACGCAGCGAGGAGTTGATTGCCCTTCATATCAAACGGGGCACCTTGGAGAAGGTGACTCATAGATTATTCCTTAAGTGGCAAAAAGAGTTACTTTTGATATAAAGATCATTGAATATCTTTATACCAGCCTAAGGCAAATAACAATCGATAATTTGAAGGAGTCCAAAAGAATGCCATACTCGGACTAGGATGGATGATGTGGACTACCTTGTTAAGGACAACACAATGGATTGTTTTTGCTTATCATTGGAAATGGATGGGACCCAGGGTAGGACCTCCTTTGAAGATGATCCTGGACAAGAACTGCTAAGAAGGGCAGCCCATGGGAAGTTGGCACAATGGCGGTGCAAGCTGGGAACAAAATGCTTGGGAATGTTCCAACCATCATATCTGCTTGAGATTCAGATCTGGTTAGAAACAAGATATTTTAGATGTCATGTTTGGAAAGAAAGTTTGCAACACAAATCGACGAGATGACATTGCGAGATTCTTGGGAAACGAACCACGGTAGTAAGCTCCAAAACATGAGATGGTTCTGCTACACACATGTGAACACGTTGTCCCATACAGGCATGACCACACAGTAGTCTTACAAGGAAACACTACCGAGTTCTGGTTGGGAACCATCATCTAGGATATCGAAGTCCTTACTTAAGTCATGATTAGCTCTTAAGAAGGAACTTCTTCTCCATGAACAAACCAATCAGTGTCTTGGTGTCCTAGGGAATACATATGGAATGAAGATGATCAGTCTATCAGACCATAGAATACTTCTCACATGCATGACTGGCTTGGGATGATTCCAGAGGAAGCAAAACTAACTTTCTCGAATTCACAACGGCAACTTGCACCAAGTGCACATGTATAAGAGGAAGTCACTCTCTCATCCAAACATATGCTTCATGAACGGGACATGAGGCAATGCTTTAAAAGTTTCCAACATTAGCTGAATGTTCGACACGAATCATGGAGGTGACAAAATGCTGTTGATGGGCTCAACAACAAGTTATCAAGATTTCCATAAAGATGGAATTCCACAATTATGTGAACAAGGTGATAGCATTGGTCAGACCAAATGATATAATGGTGTATGCTCGAGGGATCAACCACGAGTAAGCCCACATTGTGAACATCGTTGGTTTTGATTTGATTTGATGATAGCCCATACTGAAACCAAGGATTGGATAAGATGATGGCACCGACAATTGATCACGAGGATCAATCGATGAAGATATCATCTTTATTCAACATACACACACACAAGATAACCATTTAAGGTGAACTAAGTGGATTAAGCTTTTATCCTCCAACTCTCCAAGTTGTTGTTTAGATTAACCAATTAGTTCAGGGGTATCCAAAACAGATTCTTGGAGAAGGGGGTGGTTTACAAGAAAACCAACTTGGTCACGAGCTCAACATAACAGTCATGGAACAACCTAGTGATACTTCTGAGAAGATATTCGGAAAATCACGAACCACCGATGTGTTAATAAGCGCGAGAACAACATTGCTTTCCAGGGCAAGACGATATGATCGAAAGAGCAAGAGATTAACATAATCCAAACTCATCAATCGAAGAGTGCACTAGGGAAATGGACTAGGTAGCACATTCTATCTTAGAATGATGATTCAATAACTAACACACTAAGAATGAAATTATTGTCCATTAACTACCAAACAGTGGGGTTGCTAGGAATATTGATTTCACACATCATAGTTTAGCTGTCAGCATTCCAGTTACAACAACACGGGGACCGAGGAATGAATAATGATGGCGAGAAGTATCACTGTATCAAGAGTTCATAGGATGGTGTGCAATTCCCATGATATTCCTGATATAAAGACGGTAATACTGCAAGGTATAAGAGAACAAAAGCTGAATTGGGAAAGTGATCTGTGGAATACAACAACTTTGACCCAATCCTAGAAATGGATAAGGTACTAGAGTTTGTTTCTCCTAGTCATTCCAGAATAGAATGGCTTGACAGACCACAAGAGTAAAACACATCGATGAACAAGGATGTGCAACTACTCCTAACTATCAATTGATAGACGGAGGTCAGAGTATAACTAAAGAGGGACAACTCAAAGGAACATACATATGGTTTTCTGAGTTGTGGACGCATAAATTAGTATGTCGAACAAGTTCAACATATTTCTTCTGAATAACCCATGCAGGAAGGTAGGGCTGGCAGAGTCACAACATAGAATCGAGGACTCATCAAGGCACTCTGGTTGTGATCTTTTGGTTCAACGAGGAACTTCTGCCATGAATAGTTCATGGTATTTGGAAGAAGGATATACCACGGATCTCGAGGTCTATCACAAAGGTTGCTAATATCCTAAAGGAATGAGCAAATACTATCAACAGGAGGTAGGTGGAGTGAATCTTGGGTTTAAGAACCCAGGAATGGAATACCTACTAACTAATAACATCATGGATGCTTTCGAGAACGATGGCCATAATCATCACACTGGGAACACAAACATGGCTAGATTACTAGGTGATTCTCTAAGATACCTAGGGTCATGATAATAGCTCCAACACATATATCGATGCAATGAAGTACCTCACCACACCGATTAGTGTGGTTAACCTGGCCTAAAATGACATCGGAATCAGGGAGGAAAGATTTGCAAATGCGTCAGATTGTTTAGAAACCTGGGATGACTCGGACAACATAACGGCTGTAAATGCTCAAAAAGATTTGAGACATCCTGCAAATTGGTGGCATAACCACTCAACATCACAATATATAGGTTCCGAGATCGACTGAATACACAAAAGTAGTAGGAACAAAACTGAGACTTGAATCCATCAATCTTATAAGTCTACGGATTAGTAACACGTGATCCTAATAACAGGAAAAGAAATACTAGTTCCTTAACCCCATAGGAAAGATAGGATGACTCGGATCAGAAGGCATAAGTTATAAGAAGTAAAAAGAGCCTTACGTTCCCATCCACAATTAATTTCCTTATATAACTAAAGAATTTCTAGACTCAACTTCGACCAGTTTGGCTTGGTAATCCTATAGGCAGTCAGGCTCTGATACCAAAACTATGAGGACCCCGATCCTAAGTCATACCGACCTAGCATGTAACACATATATCACTTTGCGTCCTCATGCACGGTATTCCCACGGGTGCCACCTTACCTGGCCCGGCACCGTTTGCGCCTTTTGGCTCACGTATATGTAGTGTCGCTAGCATCCATATGATAGAGAACCTAGGTCGACATGACTAGTTGTAAACCCAAGGTGGCGCAAACTTACACGGATATGCATACATGACCCAGCAACGAACGTGTCAATCATAAACGTATGAACCCAAGTCCTAGCAAGCTACAATGACTTAAAGGAACAACGCGTGACATTTCCCCGAAGGGACATACACAGGAATGAAGGACACATGCCGACCAACCTAAGAGTTCTGGAGGAGTGACAAGCTACCATGGCTCAGTGGAAGCACTAGGAGACATTTCCCCATAAGATAGGCTACCAAGAATAAACAACTAGATTGTCAGATCCTACACATACCAAGCATTTCAATAACAAACACACAATATGTTCGATATGTGCAAATAAAACATGGCATCACAACAAAACTCTACGACTCAGAGTATTTGTTCAACAGGTTCCGAAGAGTCATACATACTAAGGATTACAATCATGGGTCACATGACCCAACATACAGAGCATACAAGCAACGGAAGCATAAAATGTCTGAGTACAGACAGCTACAAATGAAAAAGGCTGAGAAGCCTGACTATCTACAAGACCCTCCCAAGGTACAAGATCGTAGCTGAGGTAACAAGCTAAACGTCGAAGTCCATGCAAAACTACTAGTGAGACTGAAGTCTCTCTGCAAAAGCATAATTTGAGCAAACATGAGTACAAATGTACCCAGCAAGAATTACATCAGAACTAGCTACATATGCATCAGTGTCAACAAAGGGGTGGTGGAGTTTGACTGCAGCAAGCCAACTTTGACTGTGGCTACCTGAACTACGACTGCAAGTAACTCTTTTCAGGTGCAACACACGAGTCCACATATTCACCATATCAATACACTACTATGGATCCGCTCCCGTGTCCCTATGAGAAGGCCATCCATAGCACTCATGCTTATCTTGCGCATTTTAGAGTATCCACTTTCACTTGTCTATGAACAGTATAAGCAACCCAGTAGTCCATTACCGCGGACGTGGCTATTCGAATAGATGATGTTAACCCTGCAGGGGTGTACTTCTCCACACACGCTCTCGCCACTTACCGCCATGTACACATCATGTATCTCGGCAACCTTCAAGTGGAATCCTGGCGAGGGTTTTGGTCACGACCTGACTAACCACTCAAGACTAGTCTAGGTTTATCGCCTATTCGGGTTCCATCCGAAAGGAGATCCGGTCGGGGTGTCACTCACGTCCCCAAATGATGTGTATAGGGTTTCCAAGCTGATGCGGAGCATCCCACAGTCATCCCCATGTACACTCCGACTACTCTCCATGCCCCAAGAGGACATATGACGAGACCTTGAACATACGCCATTGGAACTAAGGTGAACCTGCTCTTCTTCGAGAACATCATGAATATCCATTGGACTTGCTTGCTACCTCACCAAAGTGCTCTATGTGTCCTTAGGTACGAAGACTGATGACCACAGGCTGGTGAGGGATACCCCAAAGGAGTTGGAGAAGGACCACAAGGCTACAAGGAGGAAGAAGGAGTGCAGCAGATCAACCTTTGCACCTCCAGCGACCCGTGCCCACGGGCCTTGAAGACCCGTGCGCACGGGCTACTCGAGAGTTGGCGCTGGAGCACCCGTCTTGCAGGGCTCAGATCGTGCCCACGGGACCCCGTCTTGACGGGCCCTACTTAACCTGTCTTGCACGGGCTCATCGAGATGGGCGGCAGATCCCCATTCCGAGCCCATCTTCACCCACTTCGACCCCAAGACTATATAAACCGTACCTAGGGCTATGTTTAGGGATAGCAAAGTAGTTGATACACATTTGTGAGCTTTGCTCCATGGATCCACTCCACTAGGAGATCAAGACCTCCTCTTGGAGTGACCAAACATCAAGACCTCCTCCTTGGGGAAGGATCCCAATCATAGGATCATCAAGCCCTCATCTCCTTCATAGGATTTGGGATGAACTCTACCATGTATCTTATTTCCTTTTGTTGTTCATGTACCTTGTGGATCTTGTGTGTTTGATTGTCTAGTGGATGTGTGATTTGACTTGTTCTCGAGTGTTCCTCTTGTTTTCCCTCTCTTGTTCATCTTGTTCTTGGGGATTCCACCTCCAATTCGTGAAAGATCTCTCCATAGGGTTCCACCCTACATCATATGGTATCATGAGCCATGGTTGATCACGAAATTGGAGCCCCCCTCTTTGTTTTCTAGCCTTGTTTTGTGTAATTTCGTCCTAAATTCGAAAATCCCCACCAAAAATAGCCCCAATTTTTTTTGTGATTTGTTAGTTTGATGAGATTTTGTTGTATTTGATCCATGGATTTCCTTGGTTTCAAGTGGATCTAGCTTTCCTCCACCTTCCCCTACCTTCCATTCTTCGAATTTGACCCCAATTTTGAAATTCCCCACGGATCCGGAGCAGTTCGTCCGCTCTCAGAGGACCCCGTGCACACGGGCCATCGGGACCCCGTGCACACGGGACCCCGTGCACACGGGCCAGCAACACCCCATGCGCACGGCCCTTCCAGTGCGCTTCGGCCGCTGTCCCTTCGTCCTCCATACCACCCCCTACCCCCACCTCAACCAAAGCCACGAGATCCATCCATTTGGAGCCCAAATCGCCAAGAAATCCGCCAAACCCGCGAGTCACAAAAGACTTGATCATCTTCATCCTCTTTCACGCGCCGGTGCATGGCCACTTGCTCAATAGCTTCCATTTCATCTTCACTCATTGAGTCGTAGGTGCCACCATCGTTGAGGATCATGGTGCGCTTGTTGGTGCATTGGAAGGACTTGTGGCCTTGGCCGCCACATGTGAAGCACTTGATTGAACTTGTCTTGACGGTCTCATCGGTCGGAGTAGAGGAAGAAGCACGCGACTTGTAGTTGCTTGTAGTAGGAGGAAGACGACTTGAGCTTGACGAAGGTTTCTTGTATGTTATCTTGTCGTTGTTGCTTGGAGAAGGCTTGGTTGAAGCAGATGTTGGAGGAGTTGTTGAAGCTTGATTGTTGGAGAAGCCGTATGTCTTGGATGAGTACTTTGCGTACTTGAAGTCATCTTGCACTTGACGTTCCGCCTTGGTCACCTGATGCACTAGCTCGATGAGGTTGGAGTAGGGTTGGAAGTCGGCGATCTTCTTGATGGGATGATTGAGTTCATTCAAGAACCATGCCATTTATTGCTCATCATCTTCCTTGACATTGGCTCGAATCATGACTATCTCCATTTCCTTGTAGTATTCTTCAACACTCTTTGTTCCTTGCTTGAGGAGTTGTAGCTTCTTGAAGAGATCACGGTTGTAATAGGTGGGCACAAATCGTGCTCGCATGACATCCTTCATTTGAGCCCAAGTGGTGATTGGAGGGTCACCTCTTGCTTCTCGGCGCTCAAGGACTTGTTCCCACCATATGAGCACGTAGTCTTGGAACTCAAGTGATGCCTCTGCGATCTTCTTCTCTTCCTCATAGTTGTGCAAACGAAAGATTTTGTCGACCTTCAATGCCCATGAGAGGTATTCTTCCGGATCATTGCTTCCATTGAACTTGGACATTGTGAATTTGAGTTTTCCATAGCGTTGCTCTTCATCTTGATAGCGGTTGCGATATTGCTCTTGCCTTGAAAAGTCCTCGACTGCTCGTTCGTCATGATGTCACTCTTGGTGTGGAGGAGGGTCTTGAAGCAATTGTTCCACTTGGTGTCGCTCTTGTTGCACTTGGGGTTGAGGTGGAGCTTGACGATCTTGGGGAGGAGCTTGAGAAACTTGACGGTGCACACGTGGTTGATAGTTCCTCTCTTGTATTTCTTCTCGAAGGGCTTCCTCTTGATTGCGCCGTTCGCGATTGCGGTTGGCGATGGCTCGACATGATTCTTGAAGGGCACATTCCTGAAGAGCGACTTGGTTTGCTTGAGGACGAGGAACTTGCTCATCGGCTTGCTCTTGTGGATGGTTGACATGTAGCGGGTCGCGAGATGCATGACGGTCTTGATGCGCGGCTCGTCGAAGAATGGTCGATGACGGTGTACTTGAGCCAGAGAAGGTGTCGTCGGAGTGTCAACTTGAGTGGCTCCGTCTTGAGTAGGAAGAAGTTGAAGGAGGCCGGTTGACCAACAAAGCTCAGATCTCGTCCATTCTTGCATTGTTATCTTGCTTGTGCGCGTCGAGTTTGTTGTCGAAGTAGTCGCGTGTACGTTGCTCGGAGAGTCGCAAGTCGGTGGTGAGGTTGTCGATGCGGTCGTTCATTGCTTGTTGCTCTTGATGGAGAGCTCGTTGTGCACCAAAGAGGTGTCTCTTGGTGATGAAGGATGACATGTCATCGTCTTGCTCGATGAAGAGTGGTGGTGAGTTGGAAAATGAGAGAACAAAACCAAAGTTACCTTTTCCGAAGATGGTGGATGTAACAAGTACGATCCCACGTGATGTTACAATAGGGGAATTGGTACCGGGAATTGTTTCTCACACCTACAAGTAAATGGTCTATGGGGGAGCTTGGTTAGGAAAGGCACAAATAATTCAAGCAAATGTTAGTCAAGATGTTGATAAAGTTGAGAAGATTCACAAATGGCAAATAAGACAAATAGAACAACCTCCAAAGATAACACGAGGAACACACACACGGAAGATAAATGGGATCCGCACAACCAAGTAATGAGCTCGAAGATATCTAAACACGGGAAAAGCTCTTGTCGTATGGATACTAGAGAGACGCTAGCTCGATTGCACTAATGGGCTAGATACGCTAGTGCACCAACCTAATAGAGAATCTACTCGTCTCACTATCCGAAGTATGCTTATGTATGTGGTGACCAAGATGATGCACGTATGCTAGGCTCGATGCTATTGCTTATAAGCTCTTTGTTTCTCTTCTCTTTTGCTTAAAAGCTTTTTATCTTTTTTTTTTCAACTGTGCCACGATGCTTGATATGCGAGCCACACAATGAGGTAACAAGTAGTAGATGTACGGGATGGACGAAACACTAAATGGTGCACTAAGACGTGGCCCAGCAATACTGAACAAGCTAGTCTCGATGGGTAAGCTACGCAAAATGGCTCAAAGGTATCAAGTTAATGGCAAGGGAGTACGAGGTGTCGTCAAGGTTACCGTCCTTGCTTACGGTCGAAGATTATCGTGTCGAAGCCGAAGTGTTGTCCGAGTCGATGATTGGTGGCGATGATGATACCCACTTGCGCCTAAGTAGCCGAAACACCTTAGGACACAAGAGAAATCGCAACCGAACACTCAGCAAACACATGGAATGGTGTGGAAGAACACGAGAGGTGATGGTGAAACAAAATAAGAAAAACAGAAAAATGGCAAAAGTTTCTGGATGGCCCGTGCTCACGGCGTAAGTGAGGCCCGTGTGCACGGGGTCCCGATGGCCCGTGTGCACAGGGTCTCCCGAGAGCGGATGAACTGCTGTGATTTCGTGGTGATTGCAAGTTTTTGGCAAAATTCCTGTGGGGGATGGGTGGGGATGATGGTGGAGGGGTAAATCCACTTGCCAAACACCAAATTCGTGGATCAAATCAACCAAATCTCACAAGATCAACAAATTGCAAGAAAAATTTTTGGGGCTATTTTTGGTGCGGATTTTCCGATTAGGACGAAAACAACAAAATCAAGCTAGAAAGTGGAAGGTAGGGACTCCAAGATGTGAATCAACGTGGCTCATGATACCATATGATGTAGGGTAGAACCCTAGGAAGGACCTTTTCACACTTGGAGGGGGAAAAAGGAGAGAAATCACAAGAACAACAAGAACACAAAGATGAACACAAAGAGACAATCACTCCAACAATTCCCGATTACACATCCACTAGAGTAACAACACAAGATCCACAAGTCTCAAACACAATCAAAGGAAAGATACAATGGCAATGTTCATCCCAAATCCAAAGGAAGAGGGGTCTTGGTGGTAGTCTTCTCCCAATAGAGGTCTTGAAATCCTCAAGGATTCTTCCCTATGGGGTCTTGATCCTCAAAGAGGGAAGGTAATGGAGCAAAGCTCACAAAGATCTCATCTAATACTTTGCTAACCCTAAACATGGTCCTAGGTACGGAATATATAGCTTTGGGGTTGATGGAGAAGAAGGGGAGCCGAAGAAGCCATCTCAGCCGGCCATCCTGGGAGGCTCGTGCACACGGGGTAAGTTGGGCCCGTGCGCACGGGGGTCCCGTGGGCACGGTACAGAGCCCGTCGCGCCTGGGTGCTCAGCAAATTGTTTCTGTGTAGCTTCGTGGGCACGGGTCTCGGGGCCCGTCTTGCAGGGTCACCTGGGACTTGCTATTTTGTCTTCTTTTCTGCCTTGATCCGTACGGCCTTGGGGTGGTTCTCCTCCTTGGGGATGCTCCTGAGCTTCTTGGTGATGTTCCACTTCATACCTAAGGAGGCATAGCATATTTTGGTGAGGTAGTAGACATGTTCCATTTGTGTCCATATGCAAGTCTAGTAGGAAGGAGTTCACCTCGGTTTCCAAAGCACGTGCTCTAACTCTTGTCATGGGTCCTTGTGGGGTTGGATGTGTCGATGTAGAGTCCATGAGGATGATGGAAGGATGCTCCACATCATTTTATCACATTTTTTATTTTTTTCTTGGCTTCTTTGGCCTCCTTTTTTAATTTCTTTTCCTCACATGGGATAATTCTCTAATAATGATGATCATCACGCTTCTATTTACTCACAACTTGAAAAATTACAACTCAATGCTTAGAACAAAATATGACTCTATGTGAATGCCTCTGGCGGTGTACCAGGATGTGCAAGGAATCAAGAGTGACATGTATGAAAGAATTATGAAAGGTGGCTTGGCCATAAATACTATGTCAACTACATGATCATGCAAAGCAATATGACAATGATGAAGCGTGTCATAATAAACTGAATGGCGGAAAGATGCATGGCAATATATCTCGGAATAGCTATGGAAATGCAATAATAAGTAGGTATGTTAGATTTTTTTTGAGGAAGGTATATGAAGGGTGTATGGTACCGGCGAAAGTTGCATGGCATAAGAGAGGCTAGCAATGGTGGAAGGGTGAGGGTGCGTATAATCCATGGACTCAACATTAGCCAAAATGAACTCACATTTATTGCAAAACTCTATTAGTCATTGAACAAAGTACTACGCGCATGCTCCTAGGGGGATAGATTGGTAGGAAAAGAGCATCGCTTGTCCCCGACCACCACTCATAAGGTTGACAATCAATAAATATTTCATGCTCCAACTTCGTTACACAACAGTTCACCATACGTGCATGCTACAGGACTCACAAACCTCAACACAAGTATTTCTCAAATTCAAAATTACTCCACTAGCATGACTCTACTATCACCATCTTCATATCTCAAAACAATCATAAAGAATCAAACTACTCATAGTATTCAACGCACTTTAGATTAAAGTTTTTATTATATCCCTCTTGGATGCCTATCATACTAGTACTAGATTTATAACCAAAGAAAATTAACATGATGTTCTAAATGACATTCAAAATAATATAAGTGAGGCATGAGAGTTCATCAATTTCTATAAAATAAAGCCACCACCGTGCTCTAAAAAGATATAAGTGAAGTACTAGAGCAATATTGCCTAGCTCCAAAGATATAAGTGAAGCACATAGAGTATTCTAATAAATCACGATTCATGTTTGTCTCTCCCAAAAGGTGTGTACAGCAAGTATGATTGTGTTAAACTAAAAATCAAAGACTCAAATCATACAAGAGGCTCCAAGCAAAACACATATCATGTGGTGAATAAAAATATAGCCTCAAGTAAGTTACCGATAGACGAAGACGAAAGAGGGGATGCCTTCCGGGGCATCCCCAAGCTTAGGATTTTGGTTGTCCTTGAATATTACCTTGGGGTGCCTTGGGCATCCCCAAGCTTAGGCCCTTGCCACTCATTATTCCATAGACCATCAAATCCTTACCCAAAACTTGAAAACTTCACAACACAAAACTCAACAGAAAATCTCATGAGCTACGTTAGTATAAGAAAATAAATCACCACTTTAAGGTACTATTGCAAACTCATTCTTTATTTATATTGGTGTAATATCTACTGCATTCCAACTTCTCCATGGTTCTACCCCCAATACTACCCATGGATTCATCAAAATAAGCAAACAACACACAGAAAACAGAATATGTCAAAAACAGAACAGTTTGTAGCAATCTGTAACTCTCGAATACTTCTGTAACTCCAAAAATTCTGAAAAATTAGGAAATCCTGAGAAAATTTGTGTACCTATCAGTAGAAAAAATAATCAGATCAAGAGCACGTTTCTGTGAATTCTAAAAATTATTTTCCTGGGCACACAATTTTCTGATTTTCAGCCGGATCAACACAACTATCACCGTAAGTTGTCCTAAAGGTTTAACTTGGCACAAACACTAATTAAAACATAAAAACACATCTAACCAGAGGCTATATGAATTATTTATTACTAAACAGGAACAAAAAGTATTGGGTTGTCTCCCATCAAGCGCTTTTCTTTAAAGCCTTTTAGCTAGGCATTGATAATTTCAATGATGCTCACATAAAAGAGAAGATTTGAAGCACAATGAGAACATCACAAAACACATGACAAACACATCTAAGTCTAACATTCTTCCTATGCATAGGCTTTTTACAAGCAAACGAATTATCAAGGCAAGCAAAAACTAGCATATGCAAGGAAGAAGAAAGAGACGATAGCAATCTAAACATGAAGAGAGGTAATTTAGTAACATGAAAATTTCTACAACCATAATTTCCTCTCATAATAATTATATGTGGGATCATAAGAAAATTCAACAAAATAGCTATCACATAACATATTCTTAACATCGAAGCGAACAATAGATCGGTAGTTCTGCCGCCGCAAGCCTCTGTAGCCACCAAAAACATCTCGGGAGCCCGTTTCGGCACTCTGCCGGAGGGGGAATCCCTCACTGGTGGCCATCTTCATCATCCCGGCGCTCTCCATGACGAGGAGGGAGTAGTTCACCCTCGGGGCTGAGGGTATGTACCAGTAGCTATGTGTTTGATCTCTCTCTCTCTCTCTCTCTCTCTCTCTCTCTCTCTCTCGTGTTCTCTTTATGGCACGATCTTGATGTATCGCGAGCTTTGCTATTATAGTTGGATCTTATGATGTTTCTCCCCCCTCTACTCTCTTGTGATGAATTGAGTTTTCCCTTTAAAGTTATCTTATCGGATTGAGTCTTTAAGGATTTGAGAACACTTGATGTATGTCTTGCCGTGCTTATCTGTGGTGACAATGGGATATCACGTAATCCACTCGATGTATGTTTTCGTGATCAACTTGCGGGTTCCGCCCATGAACCTATGCATAGGGGTTGGCACACATTTTCGTATTGACTCTCTGGTAGAAACTTTGGGGCACTCTTTGAAGTACTTTGTGTTGGTTGAATAGATGAATCTGAGATTGTGTGATGCATATCGTATAATCACGCCCACAGATACTTGAGGTGACAATGGAGTATCTAGGTGACATTAGGGTTTTGGTTGATTTGTGTCTTAATGTGTTATTCTAGTATGAACTCTATGATAGATTGAACGGAAAGAACAACTTTGTGTTATTTTACTACGGACTCTTGAATAGATCGAGCAGAAAGGATAACTTTGAGGTGACTTCGTACCCTACCATAATCTTTTCATCTGTTCTCCGCTGTTAGTGGATTTGGAGTGACTCTTTGTCGCTTGTTGAGGGATAGCTATATGATCCAATTATGTTATTATTGTTGAGAGAACTTCCACTAGTGAAAGTATGAACCCTATGCCTTGTTTCCTATCATTCCAATATCTTTTGTGCTCACTTTTTTCATTAGTTACCTTGCTGTTTTTATATTTTCATATTACAAAAACCTGTATCTATCATCCATATTGCACTTGTATCACCATCTCTTCGCCGAACTAGTGCACCTATACAATTTACCATTGTATTTGGTGTGTTGGGGAGACAAGAGACTCTTTGCTATTTGGTTGCAGGGTTGTTTGAGAGAGACCATCTTCATCCTACGCCCCCCATGAATTGATAAACCTTAGGTCATCCACTTGAGGGGAATTTGCTATTGTCCTACAAACCTCTGCACTTGGAGGCCCAACAACGTCTACAAGAAGAAGGTTGCATAGTAGACGTCAACCTCTTTTCTGGCGCCGTTGCCGAGGAGGTGAGTGCTTGAATGTATATCTTTAGATCTTGCAATCGAATCTTTTTGTTTCTTGTTTATTCACTAGTTTAGTATAAAATAAAACTAAAAAAATGGATTTGAGTTTTTCTCATATGCTTCATATTTTTAATATCTTTCGTGAGTATGATGAAAAGGAAAATTGTGCTCAAGTGCTAGAAGAAGAAATCCATAGAATGCTTGATACCAAATCTTTGAATGATGAGCATGATTGCAATGTTGTTAATATGAACTCCTTGAATATCCATAGTACTAATGATGATTGCACTAGTTATGATGAAAATGTCTCCTATAAGCATGTTGATTTTTGTGGAGAGCATTGGGTTTGCATGGACACATCAAATAGAGAAGATAGATATTGCAAGAGGCATAAGCATTTAGAAACTAAATTGTTGCAAGAAAGGCTAGATGTGTGTGCTGAAACATTCAATATTTTTCGCGCTCCTTGTGAACTTTGCAATGAACGTGGTCAGCTAAATCTCCAATGCAAACTGTTTCATGATCGTATCGTGTCCAAAAATTGTGATAACTTGATTTCCCTTGAGCATCATAAAGAGCTTAGTCTTCTTTTGGGGTATGAAGAAATGAAACGTATAACCGAGGGTATTCCAAAATTTAATCTTGATAGTTTTCTTGATTTTGATCTAGAGGATATTTATATGTTTTGTGCGGTGAATTGCATTGAAAATCCTTATATTGCCAATTACCAAAAGAAAAGGAAGCAAATAGAAGATGAATAGAACACTAATGAAAGGGAATGTACTTCCCAATATCCTCCTATTATTTCTTATGATGAATCAGGTAACGAGGAGGAGCTTTCTATTCAACCAATCTCATCAATAAGGAGCACAGAGAAGAAGGTTGAACCCACACATAATGTGAAGAAGAAAAAGAAAAAACGAAGAAGCAAAGGTAAAAAGGTATCCCTCCCAAATGATGTTGCTCCTACTACTCATTGTGATGATGATAATTGCTATACTATTGGTGCTATCCAAACTATTAATGATGAGAGTGATTATGCTTATGATATGAAAGGGCCCAAGCTTGGGGAAGCTATGTTTGATGAGGATGAAATATTTGAGAATGTATTTGCTGCAATTAATGTTTGTCCCAAGCTTGGGGATGCTATGTTTCATGAAGATGATATTTTTAGCCTCCCAAGTTTTGATATGCAAAGTTGTTATGATTGTAGCATGCCTCTTACCTATGATGATTATATTGATGAAAGTGGGTTTGGAAGAGTGTCAACTTTAGGAAGTAGTGATCCCACTGTTTTGGAGGATGTTGAATTTGATTGTTATGAATATGAAAGTGGATTTGGAAGAGTGTCAACTTTATTTAGTGATGATTCCACTATCTTGGAAGAGGTTTCAATCGATTATGATGAGAACGAAGTTGCTACTTATGACGATTATTGTGATGAAACTTATGCTATAAAAAGTATTGATGATTATATTTATAAAACTTGTCATGATTATGATTACCATTTTTCTAAACATTACTCTTTAAATGTGGAAACAATTTATAGTATTCAAGTCTCTTATGATACTCCCACTATTCCGAATGAGAAGGATTTTGCTTATGTGGAGAGCAGTAAATTTTTTGTGCTTGTAGATCATGAAAAGAATGCTTTAGGTGTTGGTTATATTGTTGAATTCATTCCTTATGCTACTTAAAATTATTATGAGGGAGGAACATATGCTTGTAGGAATTGCAATAATCTCAAGTTTCCCCTCTATGTGTTGAAAATCTTGAAGCTATGCTTGTGTTACCTTCCTATGCTAGTTGATTATTGTTCCCATAAGTTGTTTGCTCACAAAATCCCTATGCATAGGAAGTGGGTTAGACTTAAATGTGCTAGTCATATGCTTCATGATGCTCCCGTTGTGTTTCAATTCTTATCTTTCATGTGAGCATCATTGTCATCATCATGCCTAGCTAGAAAGGCATTAAAGAAAAGCGCTTGTTGGGAGACAACCCAATATTTAACTTTACTGTTTTTGTGTGTTCACATGATTATGCTACTGTAGTAATCATGTTTTATATCTTTTGTTTCAATAAAGTGCCAAGTAAGACCTTTAGGATAGCTTACGGTGATAGTTGTGTTGATCCTGCTGAGAATCAGAAACTTTTGCACCCAATAAATTAGTTTTGATAATCCACGGAAACGTGATTTTGATCTTATTGTTTTTGCTCTGGATTGGTACACAAATTTCTTAGGACTTCCTAATTTGGTAGGATTTGTGAAGTTCCAAAAGTATACGTTTGATACAGATTACTACAGACTGTTCTGTTTTTGACAGATTTTGTTTTCTATGTGTTGTTTGCTTATTTTGATGATTCTATGAGTATTATCGGGGTGTATGAACCATAGAGAAGTTAGAATACAGTATATATTACACCAATACGAATTTATAATGAGTTCATTACAGTACCTAAGTGGTGGTTTTATTTGCTTATACTAACGGAGCTTAGGAGTTTTCTGTTGAGTTTTGTGTTGTGGAGTTTTCAAGTTTTGGGTAAAGATTCGATGGATCACGGAATAAGGTGTGGAAGGAGCCTAAGCTTGGGGATTCCCAAGGCACCCCAAGGTAATATTCAAGGACAACCAAGAGCCTAAGCTTGAGGATGCCCAGGAAGGCATCCCCTCTTTCGTCTTCGTTCATCGGTAACTTTTCTTGGAGCTATATTTCATTCACCACATGATTTGTGTTTTGCTTGGAGAATCATTTTATTTTGTTAGTATTTGCTTGTTGCTATTTATAATAATGTTTTGCATCTTTAGTTTTAATAAAAATGTCAAGGATAGCCTTTGCCATGCTTATTTTGCTAGAATACATGCTGCTGTTTGAAAACGGAAAGTTTACCGCTGTTGCAAAAATTCCCTAGAAAAGTCAGAGAATGGTATAATGTCAAAACTTCTTGCATATTGAGCTCTGATAAATATTCTACAGAGTAGTATGTTTCTCATAGTTTTTGGAGTTAGGGAAGTATGATGAATCTTGCATTCTTTACAGACTATACTGTTTTTGCAGATTGCTGTTATGTTTTCATCGTTTGCATATGTTTGCTTGTTTAATGATTTTATTTGAGTATGGGAGTATTAAATATGTAGAGGCATTTAGTATGCAATGTTGAATAATAATTTTAGTGATTTGTTACAGTAGAAAATGATAAGGCTTTTGCATTGGTTTATACTAACTTATCTCACGAGTTCTTGTCGAGTTTGGTATGGATGAAGCTTTCGAGATTTAGGAAACCGGGGTTTAAAAGGAATTAAGGAGACACAAAAGCTCAAGCTTGGGGATGCCCAAGGCACCCCAAGATAATATTTCAAGAAGTCTCAAGCATCCAAGCTTGGGGATGCCCCGGTAGGCATCCCACCTTTCCACTTCAACAATTATCGGTTAGTATCGGTTGAGCCTAAGTTTTTGTTTCTTCACATGAGTTGTGCTATCCTTGTAATGTCATTTTATTTTGCTTTGCTCGCGGTTTGAATAAAATACCAAGGTCTGAAATTCTTAAATGTTAGAGAGTCTTCACATAGCTACTTAATTATTTAACTACTCATTGGTCTTCATTTATATCTTTTTGGAGTAGTTTGTCATTCACTCGTGTGCTTCACTTATATCCTTTGAGTAAATGATCGAATCAGTTGAATGTCATAAATCTGAAATTATATATGTTTCATTTGCTTATCCCATGGGGAGTAATGACTTCACATCTAAGAAGTAGAGGTTGTAAATTTATTGAAGGTTAGCAAGCATTGTATTGGTCATTTGAACAATTCATGAAAGAATATTGAAGGAAGAGAGATTTCACATATAAATATACTATCTTAGACATCTTTTATAATTGTGAGCACTCATTAAGTATGACATGCTAAAGTGTTGATGTTAGACAAGGAAGACAACGTAATGGGTTATGTGTTCTCACATCTCAGTTAAAGTATATTGTCATGGATCATGCAAACATGTTGAGCTTGCCTTTTCCCCTCATGCTAGCCAAAATTCCTTGCACCAAGTAGAGATACTACTTGTGCTTCCAAATATCCTTAAACCCAGTTTTTGCCATGAGTGTCTACCATACCTACCTATATGCGGTATTTTCCTGCCGTTCCAAGTAAATTTGCATCTGCCAAACTCTAAACCTTCAAACAATAATCTATTTTGTTGCCCGAATCGCTCATGTAGCGACTAGGGGCTGTCAGTATCTTCCATGCTAGGTGGATTATTCTCAAGATGAGTGGACTCCGCTCATCATTCATGAGAAAAATGCCTGGTATCTGGGATGCCCAGTCCCATGATCAAAAGATCAAAATCAAATCAAAAATAATTAAAACAAAACTCCCACTAGGACTGTTGTTGGTATGGACGGTACCCCGTTGTTTCGGATGGCCGTGGAGTGCGATTGTTGGTGGAGGGGGAGTAAAAACTTTACCATTCTATTCGGGAACAGCCTATAATGTATGTAGTATGGAAGATATTGGGAACTCTTGGTTGTTATGTTGACAATGAGATCATACCTCTCAAAATTATTTATCTCTATTTCAAAATCGAGCTCTGGCACCTTTGCAAATCCCTGCTTCCCTCTGCGAAGGGCCTATCTTTTACTTTATGCAAGAGTCAAGGTGATCTTCACCTTTCCCTTTTTCATTTTATCCTTTGGCAAGCACCTCGTGTTGGAAAGATCCTGATATATATATATCCAATTGGATGTAAGTTAGCATGAACTATTATTGTTGACATCACCCAAAGGTGAATACGTTGGGAGGCGAAATTATAAGCCCCTATCTTTCTCAGTGTCCGATTAAAACTCCATAACCATAAGTATTGCGTGAGTGTTAGCAATTGTAGAAGACTATATGATAGTTGAGTATGTGGAGTTTGCTAAATCAAAGCTGTGACATAGACCCTTCCTGAAAATAAGATGAATTGTAATTGTTTGATGACTGAGAATGAAGTTTGCTAGTTTTTAAGAAAGTTTATGGTCTATGCTTTAACATGTGAATAGCTTGTTACTTGATCTTGAGAAGTTTTATGAGATGAACTACTGTTATGACATATAATCATGCTAGAAAAGGTGATTGAAAATATCATTGATCAAACTTGTGCACCTTCTAGCATTCACACTTCTTCAATTCTTTCTTTTATCATTTACCTACTCGAGGACCAGCAGGAATTAAGCTCGGGGATGCTGATACATCACCAACGTATCTATAATTTATGAAGCATTCATGCTATTATCTTATCTGTTTTGAATGTTTATGGGCTTTATTATACACTTTTATATTATTTTTGGGACTAACCTATTAACTGGAGGCCCAGCCCATATTGTTGTTTTCTTGCCTATTTTAGTGTTTCGAAGAAAATGAATATCAAACAGAGTCCAAACAGAATGAAACCTTCGGGAGCGTTATTTTTGGAACGGAAGCAATCCAGGAGACTTGGAGTTGAAGTCAAGGAAGCTTCGAGGTGGCCACGAGGGTGGAGGGCGCCCCCCTACTGGGCGCGCCCCCCTGTCTCGTGGGCCCATCGAGACTCCCCCGACCGACTTCTTTCGCCTATATATTCCCATATACCCTATAAAATCGAAGAGAACAATAGATCGGGAGTTTCGCCGCCGCAAGCCTCTATAGGGTAAAATAAATTTATTTTTCAATCCGGAGTTATTTGAGTTTTATTCAAATTATTTTTCTCCAAAAATAAAATATCTGGAAAATAGGGTAACATGATTCCCTACATCAGAAAATTGGAGAGAAATAAATTTGAATTAATTTTGGTATTTTTAAAATGATTTTTACTGGATTTTACTAGGGCAGAAGCACTCTTTGCTTTATTTGAATTTGTGTGTATTTTATTTGACCCTAGAAAAATGTTCAGCTTGTGGGAAATCTTTTTCTGAAAATTTTGATATATTATATGCCTATATAAAATTTTTATTTCGTTTGTTTTTATTTTGTTTCTCTGTGTTGTTTTTAAAAAAAAAACTCTCTTCCCTCCGACTGGGCCGGCCCAGCACCAGGCCAGGCCACGGCCCAGCGCCCGCTCCGCCGCCTCCAACTCCGGGAGGAGTCCGCCACCCGCACGCCTCCCGGGCGCGCCGCCGTCTTCGCCCCGGCCTCCTCGCGCCCCCTCCTCCACGCCACCTCCTCCCCTCGCCCTTTAAAAGGCGAGATCCGCCGCCCCGGCCCCGTTTTCCCCTCTCTGTTCGCCGCCGCCTCGCATCTCGCCGAGACCACCGTCGTCGGCGAGATCCACGCCATTCGCCGCTGCTTCGAAGTCGCCGCGCCGCGCCCGCCCACTTGCGCGCCGCCGCCTCGCTTGGGTCCGCCACGCAAAGACCACCACCAACGCCGCCGACGCCCCGTTCGCCGGAGCCGTCCGCCGCCGTTCGCCGGACATGCCCTAGCCGCTGGTTTTCGCCGACACGACGGTTTCGTCAAACTGTCCGAACCGGTAATAAAACCGACCGGTTTTCGTTTCGTTTTTTATATAAAACTTGTTTTTTTATTTACTAGCTATTTAGCGAACGTTCATTAGGTTAGGTTCAGCAGGGAACAGATTCGTTAGTTAGCGTTCGGCAGTGAACGTCCGTTCCGTAGATTTTTTTTCATTTTCTTTTAAATTTCGGCCAGGGACCCGACTGTGAATATTTTATTTACAGATTTGCCCCTGGACTTCAAACCCTCACAATTTTTCAATCGTTTATCAAAATGCAACGAAACCAACGCCCACTTCTTCGTTATGATCCCCTCTATCCAGTAAATCAACTTAAACATGTTCTTGAAAATTTAAAAATTGAGTTTAGTTCAGATTAGTTTTGAACTACGTTTGATTGTAACTTGAGTTTTATAACTCCGATTTGGTTGATTCTTTTTGCATCTCGAAGCTCTTGACCGAAACTGTCTGATAAGGCCAAATTCACATAATTTTGGTACTGTTAGAAATTGTTTTATGCTGCAAGAGTTATTTGTTTGGTTTTGATGTTTTCCGAGTTGTTCTTTTCGTTCTTTTCGATCTTTTGAGTGATTGCTTATGTGTGGTTACTAGTGTTTGCTCACGATAGATTGACCGGAGTGTGATGAATAGAACTATCAAGAGTTTTGAGTGCGAATCATCTTCATCAACATTGCAGGCAAGTTGACACTTTGATCATATCCCTCATTACCAAGTTTTATTGCATTAGTTCAATCCCCCAAACAATTGCATGATTAGGATCTGAATTAAATTGTGGGTTTTGTGATGTAGATTGAGGTAGCACCTATTACCTGTTTTATTTTCAAACCCTTGGGAGTTACTTCTATGTTTGCTTATTATGCCATGCTATGCTAGTAGACGTGGATTGGGTGAGTGAATTTCCATGACAGATGTGAGATTGTTAATTAATGGTTTATTTAAGGTGGCAACTTAAACACACATCCGGGTGGATTGAGGCACTGGTTTCTATCAGACTTGCTGTATTTCTTGGACCGCCACCCGTGCTCAAAGGGATCATGAGATTATTCAAACTAGAAACTTCCGTGTGCAGCCACATGCTATTATGGGCTCTAGCATAGTTGACTAAGTCGTGCGAACTCTTACGGGTGGACTAGCATATGTAGGGGATGTAGGTTGGTACGGTCTACCCCTTACGTAAGGTGCAAGCGCTTCGAAGACTATGTCTTGGTCATCCGTTTCTCAAACACCGGTAGTCACGAGAAACCAAGCGGAGGAGATCGAGTCATGTGGGGAAAAGTCATGAAACCTCTGCGAGTGTATAAACTAATCATGGTTAGCCGTGTCCCCGATTATGGACATCTTGAGTATCTAGTACTTGATTTTCCTGTGAATCTCATCATGTTACTATAATCAATATTGTTGGGTTTTAATGAGTACTTTTAATTGGGATTGAGAATGCTGTCAACCATTCTCAATGTTTAACAACCACCATGATAGTTAAATAAATTTATTCCTTTGCAGTAGGGAAACATTGGCTTTTCGCAAAAAAACATTATAACCATAGAGCCTCCACCAGCCATATATGTATGTAGTGATAGACTTTATTCATCATTGCTCTATGGTGTGAATTTGCCAGTACATTCAATGTACTGACCCTCTGTGGCTGCAACGTCTCATGTTGCAGGATCTTATGACGAGTAAGTGATACGTTAGGGTTACAATTTCCTATACTCAACTTTGCCGTTGGTGTTGATGGGAATCCACAACCTTGTTGCTTCCGCTATTTTCGATTGAGGTAATAGTATTTACGTTATTTTATACATGTGATTTACCTCTGTTATAAATCCTCGAGTACTGTGTGTGTCAGCATACCGATCCAGGGATGACACTTACGCACAGAGACTTGACTGTCTGAGGTCGGGTTGCTACAAGATGGTATCAGAGCACATGTGGACTGTAGGACGTGACCCTAGAAACTGGCAAGCCCATAGGAAAGATTTTTCTCTACAACTTTCTTTTCAAAAGAATCTTTTACCTCTCTTCTCTTCTGAGCTTATTCAAATATTCCCTTTTAGTGAGACCATACCTGATAGAGGCAAAGGTGTCCCGTCTTTTGATGAGATGGTGGATTTCGCTTTGGTGGAAGTCGACTTTGACGATCCGACTACGAACGTGCGAGGACGTCGCGCCTTAGCAATCGCTAAACCAACTCCGAGAGGTTATTGACCACGCGGAGCATGATCAACGACCACGAAGGTCTGCTTCCTGCGAGCAAACGAAGAACAAGCAAGAAACTGAGATTGCAATCTGGATATTGCGAATATAAGATGAAAGCTTTATTGATCAAGGTGGGGTTACTGTGGCGCCTTTGTGCAGTCGTTGAACACAAACGAAGTACGCGAAGTTGTAGCTATGGCGAACTTTTAATTTAAACAAAACCCAAAGTCTAAACGGTGCCCTAAGGGCTGTATATATGGAGGAAGAGGGGGTGAATTTCGTGGCCCTTGGTGGAGGGGTCCGAAACTAACCCTATCTCTTGTTTCCCCACACATACAGACTCTAAAAATAGCCTATACTTATGTATTTCGAAATTACATGGGCCTGGCCCAATAATAAGGTGACGCAGCACCTAGCATAGCCTCTGGACTAAATTTATGATGTGGCATCTTGTATATTTCGTCCAAGGCTTCATGCACTCATTATGGTGGCTTCAAAGTCCTGAAATCATCACTTGTAACTCCGTTCTTGTTCCCCATGCGCATGCCATCATCTCCATGCTTGTTCTTGCTCCAATGTTCATCCTTCTCCAAGCTAGGCCCTTCATTTGTAAGCAAAACAAATGTATCCAATTTAGGCAGCATCATATTCTCATGAACATTAGAATCATTACCAAGAAACGAAAGTACACGTAATTTAGTTGGCGTCTTGTGAGCTCTAGTAATTGGTCCAAGATGTATAGCAGCAGGGGTTGTGGGTGTAACAATGGTATTGATGTCCTCATCATCCTCCCCTTCTTGAAAGGAAGTCGTCCTCGACGGAAGTTCATCTTCCTCACCCAAATAAGGCTTCATATATGCAATGTTAAAAGTGGGACTAACCCCAAAAAATCTGCAGGCAGCTCAAGTTTATATGCATTATCATTTATTTTCTCCAACACCTTAAAGGGACCAGCAGCACGTGGCATTAGCTTTCATTTGCGCAAATCAGAAATCTATCCTACGCAAATGTAACCAAACAAGATCTCCGGTGCAAACACAACATGTTTTCTACCCTTATCTCCAAAGAAGTTTATATTTAGCATTCATACGCTCAATGTTTTCCTTAGTTAACTCATGCATTTTTAAAATCAATTCAGCACGTTCTTTAGCATCAAAATTAACCTTCTCCGAAGATGGAAGAGGCAACAAATCAATAGGTGCACGAGGTAGGAAACCATACACAACTTCAAAAGGGCACATCTTAGTAGTAGAATGCAATGAACGATTATAAGCAAATTCAATATGAGGCAAGCATTCCTCCCTCATTTTCTTATTATTCTTTAGAACAGCCCTAAGCATAGTAGACAATGTTCTATTGACTACTTGAGTTTGTCCATCGGTTTGGGGTGACAAGTAGTACTAAAAAGCAGTTTAGTCCCCAACTTAGCCCATAAACATCTCCAAAAGTGGCTAAGAAATTTAGTATCATGATCTGAAACAATAGTATTTGGCACACCATGCAAGCGAATAATTTCACGAAAGAACAAATCAGCAACATTAACAACATCATCGCTTTTATGACATGGTATAAAGTGTGCCATTTTCGAGAATCTATCCACGACAACAAATATGCTATCCCTCCCCTTCTTGGTTCTAGGTAAACCTAAAACAAAGTCCATAGATATATCCTCCCAAGGAACACTAGGTACAGGCAAAGGCATATATAAACCATGAGGATTGAGTCGTGACATAGCTTTTTGACATGTAGTGCAGCGAGCAATAAAACGCTCAACATCCGTCTCATCTTTGGCCAAAAGAAATGTGTAGCAAGTCGTCCTCCGTCTTCTTCACGCCAAAGTGTCCCATTAGTCCTCCTCCATGCGCCTCCTGCAACAACAAAAGACGAACGGAGCTAGCTGGAATGCATAGCTTGTTAGCACGGAACACAAATCCATCATTAACGACAAACTTGTTCCATGTTCTTCCTTCTTTACAATTCTGCAATACATCTTTAAAATCAGCATCATGCACATATTGATCTTTGACGGTGTCCAAACCAAATATTTTGAAGTCAAGTTGTGAAAGCATAGTATAGCGACGAGATAATGCATCAGCAATAACATTTTCTTTACCCTTCTTGTGTTTAATGACATAAGGGAAAGTCTCAATGAATTCAACCCATTTAGCATGTCTACGATTCAGTTTAGCTTGACTTTTAATATGTTTCAAAGATTCATGATCAGAATGTATAACAAATTCTTTGGGCCATAAATAATGTTGCCATGTTTCTAAAGTCCGAACAAGAGCATATAATTCTTTATCATAAGTAGAATAATTCAAACTAGGCCCACTCAATTTTTCAGAAAAGTATGCAACAGGTTTACCATCTTGTAATAACACACCTCCTAATCCAATTCCACTAGCATCACATTCAAGCTCAAAAGTCTTATTAAAATCAGGAAGTTGGAGTAAAGGAGCATGTGTCAACTTATCTTTCAACACCTTGAAGGCTTCTTCCGTGCGGTACCCCAAACAAAAGGCACATCCTTCTTTGTAAGCTCATTGAGAGGTGCAGCAATGGTGCTGAAATCTCTCACAAAACGCCTATAGAATCCAAATGAGGCCAAGAAAACTCCTCACTTGTGTGACCTTTCTGGGCTGCGGCCAACTCTCAATAGCTTCAATCTTGGCTTTATCAACTTCAATTCCCAGTGGAGTAACAACATAGCCAAGAAAAGACACTCGGTTGGTGCAAAAGGTGCACTTCCCAAGGTTACCAAACAAACGTGAATCACGTAGAGCAATAAAAACAGCACGTAAATGTTCCAAATGTTCCTCCAAAGATCTGCTATAAATCAATATGTCATCAAAGTAAACTACCACAAATCGTCCAATGAAAGCACGTAAAACTTCGTTCATTAATCTCATGAAAGTACTAGGTGCATTAGTTAACCCAAAAGGCATGACTAACCACTCATATAATCCAAACTTAGTTTTAAATGCTGTTTTCCATTCATCCCCCAATTTCATACGAATTTGATGGTATCCACTACGCAAATCAACTTTGGAGAATATTGTAGAGCCACTCAATTCATCAAGCATATCATCTAGCCTAGGAATAGGATGACGATAACGAATAGTAATATTATTAATGCCTCTACAATCAACACACATACGCGATGTACCATCCTTTTTCGGCACAAGAATAATAGGAACAGCACAAGGACTAAGGGATTCGTGTATATAACCTTTGTCGAGAAGCTCTTGTACTTGACGCATAATCTCCTTCGTCTCCTCTGGATTGGTACGGTATGGCGCACGGTTTGGCAGTGAAGCACCGGGAATTAAGTCAATTTGATGCTCAATCCCTCGAATAGGCGGTAATCCCGGTGGCACGTCTTGTGGAAAGACGTCAGCGAACTCCTGCAAAATGTTAGTGACAGCAGGAGGCAAAGACGAAGGCACGTCCTCGAATGAAAATAATGCCTCTTTGCACACAAAAGCATAGCAAACAGATTTGCTAAAATCTAGCTCATCAATATCAGATTTAGTGGCAAGTAAACATGCACTTTTCAATTTAATTTCAGAAGCAACACTAGATGGTTTACTATTAGGCTTCATATGTTGCTCAAATTCTTTTGCCACAATCTGATTTTCACTCTTATTTTTCTCCTGTTTTGCTTTATTAGCTCTATTAATATCATCTTTCAAAATGGACTCAATATTTTTATCCTTATGAACAAGAGTATACTGATCGTTTCTACCATGGTGTACAGAATTTTTATCAAATTGCCATGGTCGACCAAGTAATAAGGAACATGCTTGCATAGGTACCACATCACAATCAACATAATCAGCATATGTAGAGATACTAAAATGCACACGAACAGTACGTGTTACCTTAACCTTGCCGCTATTGTTGAACCATTGGATGTAGTAAGGATGTGGATGTGGTCTTGTGGTAAGAGATAGCTTCTCCACCATCTCCATGCTAGCCAAGTTGTTGCAGCTCCCTCCGTCTATGATGGCGCAGCATGTAACGTTCCTTCACAACTCCTTGGTATGGAACAAATTGTGCCTCTGATTTTGCTCACTTGTGTGACCTGCACACTCAAAACACGTTGAGCAACTAAACATTCATACCTATCGGCGTCTTGAGGAGCCATGTATTGCGTCTCATGATCGTAATCATCTCCACCGTGTTCTTCACGTGTAATAAGAGCCAACGTCTCCTCATCATAGTCACTAGCGGACTCATACCCACCATCCTCAGTAGCAATCATCACACACTGATATTTGCATTCTCTCGCATAATGACCTCTTCCCTTACAACGACGACAAATAATATCACTGGTGTGCCCAGTTGATGCCATGGAAGAAGAAGAGCTCTGTGTAGGCCCGTCAGGTGCGCTCTTGGCAAATAGTTGGGGTTGTGCCTGCTTTCTTGTATCACGGCTGGAGGTAGCTGCTGATGGAGGTGCTGGTGTAGTGGAAGTAGAAGATGCACGCGGTGTCCATGATGAAAGTCGACCTGCAGAAAAGTTAGTTCGCGCCAATGCTTGTCGATCCTGCACTTCACGTTCAGCTTTACAAGCAAGATGGAATAAACGAGTGATATTAGTATACTCCTTATACTCTAGAATGGTCTGAATCTCTCTATTTAATCCACCTATAAAACATGCAAGCATAGCTTCATTCTCCTCAACAATACCACATCTAATCATGCCGGTTTGTAATTCACGATAATATTCTTCTACAGAATTTTTCCTTGTCTTAAACGCTGCAATTTTTGAAGCAATTCCGTTGATAATATGGTGGAACCCAACGAGTACGCATAGCAGTTTTCAAAGCAGCCCAAGTAGCGGAATAGGATATAATCTACAATGTTCGCACCACCATACACATGCAAAACTAGTGAAAGCGCAAACAATGAAGAAGAACCCGTCTCTCCTCGGGATATTGTAAACATGTAAAACGTTGTTCAGTTTCTAACTCCCAAGTAAGATATATATCGTGAACATATCTACCCTCAAATGGTGGAATATTCAATTTCAGTTTAGGAATATGGACATCATCTCGCACTGAGGTGGTGGTGCAGCCTACCATTACGAATATATACCGAGGTCGACACGGTGGTGGTGGTGCTGGTGGCTGCACGTAGTTCTGATTTTGATCAACCTCATCCTCATAATCGCCGCATACTCATCATCCTCCTCGGTACCGGCAGCAGCAGATGGCAGGAGCCAAAGAAGCACCAACAGCGAGTAGCAATGGCACCAGAATTTGTCCTGCTCAATAGGAACACGCTGAGCTCGTCCATACTGATTCGGAAGGGGGCATAGTTGTTGTTGTTGCAGAGGTGCGATAGGTGCAACCGGCGGTGGTTGTGGAAAACGCGCGAGCAATTGATTAAACTTGCTATCAAGCTTTGTTTCAAACGTCTTCTCAATGCCATCTATCTTCTCCATGGCCTCGTCAAATCTGTTTAGCACATCTTGCACCTGTCCAATCATCATTTGCTGAAACTTATCATGTAGCTGTTTGTTCGTCAGGTTCTCCCAATCAGTCTCATCGGCTTGTGATCCTACCATGGTTAGCAGCAAATAGAAACACACAAGAATATGATCCTACGGACTACTAAGAAGTGGTGGTGGTGTATCACAAACCCGTCAAGCAAATCTCAAATTCTTACCAGTTCTTACCCAGCAGAAGGTGGTGATCGGCAACCGTTGTAGTCAAAACTCTCAAAGCTTGGATATAGAGATTACCAGGGAGAATCAAACGCACGACGTAGATGTATGTGGAGTTGGGAAGGCTTATAATATGGTAGCAAAAAGGTCAAGAATAATCAATTCGAGAGATGCAAAGTTGAATAAGCGCTCAACGACGATGCTCTGTGGTTGGTCCTAGGCTAGACCGTGCTAGAGACGCGAGCCTAGAACACTAACAAAATCACGGCGCTGCACGTAAACAAGGAAAAAGCACACTCTGAATTTTTTTTCGCTCTTTTTTTCTACGCTGTTTTTTTTTGCGCTGTTTTTTTTGCGCTGTTTTTTTTTGCGAAAAATCACTATAATGGCGAGTGTCTCAAAACTCTTCCCAGGTCAAACTGACAGGATGGGCTCAAAATTTTTTCGACCAATTTTTTTTTTCGATTGCCCGAACCCAAAAACTGGAAACGGGTCAAAAAAACTTTCTATAACGGCGACTGGCTCAATACGCTTAGAAGCACCTAAAAATAGAATAGCCAGAATTTTTTTTGTCCCGTGCGTTTTTGGAATTTTTTTTTGGAAACCAACCTCTTCTACAGACGGCAAAAGATTGCTGGAATCTGAAACCTACTCCGGCAAGGAAACACGAATCCGAAACTAGATGGATCCCGAAAACAAACCTAATATGCAAGGAACTCAGATTGGTGGTGGATATATGGTGGTAGATGGCAGCGGTGGTGATATATGGCAGCGGTGGTGGTATATGGATACGGATTCGAAGCGGTGGCGGATAAGCGGTGGTGGTATATGGATACGGATTCGAAGCGGTGGCGGATAAGTGGTGGTGGTAGATGGCAGGGCGATGATGATGGTGCGGCGGCGGCGTGACAACTTATGACCGAACTCAAACTCTAAAAGACTAGACTCTAATACCAGAACTAGACACGGCGATGCAACCGCAAATTCAACAATGCAAATACGAGAAAAGATTATGCAAAGGCTCAGACTGGTTCGGATAGGATGAACTAACCCTAATTTTATTTTTGTGGCTTTTTCGTGGACTATAGGTATGAAGAACAGACTCGATCTAAACTACGAAAAACTATAAAATCTCACCGAGCAACCTGGAAATCTGATACCACTTGATAGAGGCAAAGGTGTCCCGTCTTTCGATGAGATGGTGGATTTCGCTTTGGTGGAAGTCGACTTTGACGATCCGAATACGAATGTGTGAGGACGTCGCGCCTTACCAATCGCTAAACCAACTCCGAGAGGTTATTGACCACGCCGGAGCACGATCAACCTGACCACGAAGGTCTGTTTCCTGCGAGCAAACGAAGAACAAGCAAGAAACTGAGATTGCAATCTGGATATTGAAAATATAAGATGAAAGCTTTATTGATCAAGGTGGGGTTCTGTGATGCCTTTGTCTGGTCGTTGAACACAAACGAAGTACGCAAAGTTGCAGCTATGGCGAAGTTTTAATCCAAACAAAACCCAAAGTCTAAACGATGCCCTAAGGGCCGTATATATGGAGGAAGAGGGGGGAAATTTCGTGGCCCTTGGTGGAGGGGTCCGAAATCAACCCTATCTCTTGTTTCCCCACACATACAGACTCTAAAAATAGCCTATAATTATGTATTTCAAAATTACATGGGCCTGGCCCAATAATAAGGTGACGCAGCACCTAGAATAGCCTCTGGATGAAATTTATGAAGTGGCATCTTATATATTTCGTCCAAGGCTTCATGCACTCATTATGGTGGCTTCAAAGTCCTGAAATCATCACTTGTAACTCCGTTCTTGTTCCCCTTGCGCATGCCATCATCTCCATGTTGTTCTTGCTCCAATGTTCATCCTTCTCCAAGCTAGGCCCTTCATTTGTAAGCAAAACAAATGTATCCAATTTAGGTAGCATCATATTCTCATGAACATTAGAATCATTACCACGAAATGAAAGTACCTGATAATTTAATTGGCGTGCGCGAGCTCTAGAAATCGGTCCAGTATGTATAGCAGTAGGGGCTGTGGGTGTAACAATGGTATTGATGTCCTCATCAATGGGCCAGCTGATGGCGGCTCTAGTCAAATACGTTGACTCTGATAGTACCAATGATCCCGAGTCTGATGATGAGAAGACAGGGAAGGGAAAGAAGAACTGCAACACCAAGGGTCCTCAGCATAACCCGGCAAATCAAGGAGGTAATAATAAATGTAAGGCTGATGGTAGCTCGGAGTTTGTGGCCAACACCAATGCGCAGGGCAACAATCAATGACATAAGGGGATACCACCTCCTCGGTCTGGCGGGTTAGGTCCCACGCTTTTGCAGTTGCTGAATGAGCCCTATCCAAGGCATGATACTCCGCACAAACCGGCCACTCACCTATGGAAGGACTGTATGATCATGAAGGCTTTCAAGAATTCTAACATGTTCAATGGTAATCATGGCCCGGGAGGCGGCTCAGGTGGCGGCGGTTTTCATGGCCCAGGCGGCGGTTCGAATTCCAATTTTCAAGGCTCTCAAGGTAATCAAGGTGGTTATAATCAGCAATCTGGCCAGGGAGGTCAGCAGCTGCAGCAAGGTGGATATCAGAGTAATCCAAAGCAGCTGAATAGTGGACAACATCATGTGTTTACCACATGTTTGTGCAAACGGTATCAGAAGCTTCATAAGAGGGCTGTGAACGCTGTTGAGCCGGTAGTCCCTCATTATTTGAGATGGTCTGAGCAGCCTATTCTATGCAGCAGGGAAGATCACCCTTCCCGGGTTGACAATTCGGGTCACTTGGCCTTGGTGGTGGCACCTCAGGTTGGTGGATATAAATTCACTAAGGTGCTCATGGATGGAGGCAGTAGCATCAATATCCTCTATTATGAGACCTTTTGTCGCATGGGGTTGACTGATAAAAATCTCAAGACATCCAACACTGTTTTCCATGGAGTGGTGCCTGGTAAGTCGGTGTACCCAGTGGGTAAGATTGAGCCGGAAGTGGCCTTTGGAGATGAGCATGGTTCTAGGGCTGAGAAGTTAACTTTTGAGGTGGTCAAAATCAAGAGCCCGTGTCACGCCCTGTTTGGACGGCCGGCTTATGCCTAGTTCATGGCACAGCCGTGTTATGTTTATCTGCAGCTTAGGATGCCGGGTCATAAGGGCACCATCACAGTGCATGTGAGTCGGAAGATAGCCTTGGAATGTGAGGAAGGCGATGCTGCTTACGCTGAATCTGTTTGTGCAACAGAGGAGTTGAAGTTCTACAAGGACAATATGGACCCGGCGGACATGACATTTGTGAAGAAGCCAACCACAGAACATGAGCCGGTGATGAAGTTTAAGTCGGCCGATGACACCAAGCTTGTTGATTTTGTTCCATGCGACTCATCTAGGCAGTTCAGTATCAGTGCTAATCTGGATCCCAAATAGGAAAGTGCGCTCATCGAGTTCATCCATGAGAACCAGTACATCTTTGCATGGAAACCTTCTGACATGCCGGGTGTACCGAGAGAACTCGCTGAGCACAGTCTCAATATTGATCCAAAATTTAAGCCGGTCAAGCAGTTTCTTCGGCGGTTCAATGAGGAGAGACGTAAAGCCATTGGTGAGGAAGTGGCCCGGCTCTTGGCCGCCGGGTTCATTGTTGAAGTTTTTCATCCAAAGTGGTTGGCTAACCCGGTGTGTCGTGGATTTGTCACGGCAGATGTCCTAGCATAAGGACTTAGTCGTGGAGCCATCGCTACGGGTTTTCTTGCAGGGGTTAAAGCGGACACAAAGACACGAGGGTTTTATACTAGTTCGGCCCCTTCGATGAAGGTAAAAGCCTACGTCTAGTTGTGATGGAATTAATGTAGTCTCGATGGCTAGGAAGCAAATAAGCTTCGCCTAGGCTCGAGTTGTGGTTGTCTCCCTTTGAACCGCCGCCGGGTCGTCCCCTTATATACACGAGTGACGCCCGCGGTTTGCGAGTCCCAACCGTTCATATTCGTATCCCGGTTGGTATCTCTCTATTCTAACTTACAATACAAGTTATACATCAGGCGGTTTACGGCTACAAGTTCTAAGCCAACTACAGGCCTTGGGCCTTTCCATGATCACACTACTAGCGGAGTTAACCCGCCCAAGCTTGGCGGTTTGCACCTAGTGGTAATATCCCCAACATTAGGCCCCGATTGATTTGAACTGGTTCATGTCAATCCTTCACGTAATCTGCATCTTGGACATCTTCTTTGTTTAATAAACCGCCACGTCGTCATCGCTTCGATCATCAGAAACCGCATAATATCGTTGCTTCGTCATCAGTAAACCGCATGACGTCATCTTGAAGTTTATCCTTTATAACGCCTTCTTTAATGACCGTCCACGGATTCACGTGCTTGACCTAGCTTTCTTGCCTTATAAATAGGACCGAAGGGTCATTCTGTTTTTCCCTTCGCTTCCTCTTCTTCTTCCTCATGCCGCTGCCTTTGGAGCTCCGTCGTCGTCATCAACGTCTGCTTCGTCCTAGGCCGCTGCATCAACCTGTTCGGACCAGAACACTGCGGCCTTTCTCCGCATCTCCTCCGTTTCCGGTAAATCTCTTACCCTTCTTCAGTCTGTTCCCTCACCTTAGATCTGTTTCTAGGGTTCGAGCTTCATACCACGTTCTTCGTATGTTTTCACCTTTCTAGCCTTTGAGCCATGCTATGAATCCCGTTCTGTACCAAACGACGACTCCTGCGTATCCGCTGCACTTTCTCATCTTAATCCCATAGATTTTCTGCATATATATACATATACCTTATAGTGCATTTCCTGCTTCTTCTTTACTTCCGTGACGCACTTCTTGTTTGCTGAAAACTCGCGTTTGATCCATAATGAACATGAAATCTTGTGAAACCTGTTTCTGTCCATTACCTTCGAAGCCAAGATATGGCGGTTTAACTCACCATAGTAAAAAATTGCTAAACCGGCACCAGCATACCATTAGTCCCCTTGTTGAACCGCCAGTTCATATCTGACATCATATCATAACGAACTGTCTCGTAGGAAACGCTTCCGGTTTATCATAGCTTAAATCAACCACTCTGCAATAAACACCTTCTTAAACCGGATCCTTCTCCTTGTAGATCTTATGATGGCCAAACAGGTGTACGAATGCAACTGGGTTCCTTCCCGCGTCTCCGAGACACAGTTGAAAGAACTGGTATCAATTGGCGCGTTAGATGATCAAAACACAATCCATTGGAGGGTTCCTGGAGAGGAATGTCCTCCCACCCCTCAAGAAGGAGAAGTTGTGGTTTTCGCGGATCACTTGGCCCGGGGTTTCAAACCGCCCGGGTCAAAGTTTTACCGGGACGTGATGGCCAATTTTCAACTCCGTCCCCAAGATATCGGCCCCAATTCATTACCAACCTGTGCCATTTTCAAGTCTTTCCGAAGCATATCTCGCAAGAGGAGCCTTCATTGAACTGTTCAGGATCTCTTCCACCTAAACCGCCCATGCGAATTCACCGATGGCCCCAATACGAATTGGGTGGTATGGCTATCCGAAGAGGAAGGAGATCACTTATCCCCACGCCAAACTCCACACTCATCCCAAAGAGTGGAACGCGACTTGGTTCTATCGCAAAGACACTTCCCTGAAGGTGAAAATCCTTTACCGGTTTTCGTCCGGGCGGCTCAGCAACACTCATCCCTTTCCGCAGCGATTGACTGCCAAAGAGAGAAGCAAATATGCTCCACAACTATCAAGCTTGGGCCTTCATGGCCAACGGTTTGATTGGGATCGATCCGCACGCTGCTGGTTATCTTGGGGCATATTGCCTCCGAGCGGCGTTCGGTTTGATGTGCCATATACCGGCGGCGTCAATGACCCACTCCGACACACCAAACTGGGCTATGCTCAAGATGAAGTCACGGATTCGATGAGGAAGATGCTGAATGAACGGAGCACCTTTGTGCGAAACCGCTTGGCTCCTTATCGCACCTTCAACGCACCTCCTGCGGTAAGTCTCTGACTGTGTCATCATTAAATACTGCTATTGCTTTCATACTTCCAACTCTCAATTATTTCTGATCCAGGGTGATAATCCGTTTTGGAGCAAGAAACTCTCTCAAGACAAAGCGGACAAGGCTGGGCGGCAAAACCGGCCCAAAACAAAGGTTGTTAAGAAGTCCGCCCACAAGAGGAAAACCACTGCTTCGTCTGATCCGGCCATCGATGATGATGTGGGTAATCTGGAACTTGACTCTCTTGGCTTGTTTTTTACACGTCTTATTGATGACGATGCTTGTTAGGATGACGCTGAAGCCAGCAACGCTGGATTTGCCGAGGTAACCATTCTCTCCTCCGATTCAACAAACTTACCTTCACCAAAATTTCGCCGGGCAAACCGGAAAGTTAACTTTTCTCACCCTCTTGCTCACTTGGATCCCAAACTTCTTATGAAGACACAGCAGATGAGGCCCGCCAAGACAACCCGCACAGCGGACGGTAGTTACCTCTGCGGTTTACCAAACAGCCCGCTCGAAGCGCCGCACCGAGGTTTCCAACCTTTTTATTGCCTTAAATTCCAAAGCGGGTTTATTCCGTCAACCTCTTAATCCGTCCGACTCCGATTATCAGGTCACTTCCCATTCATCATCTGGCGAATCGTCCGCCACTCAGCTTCCACCGTTGAAGATAGCTGTCGGGTAAGTCAAAACGGCCATATGTTTGTCAATTTCTTCTGTAATGTATGTGCCTTATTTCTGAATTTTTTGTTTCTTCAGAACCAAACCGAAACCCAGCAAGAAAGCTCGCTTGGAGAAAACAGCTGAAGAGGCTGCCGCTTCAGATCATGAGCAGGCGCCAGATCTCGAAAATGTTGCCTTTGAAGACATTCCGAGTGATCCCCCGGTTCAAGAAGATGTGATTCCTGAAGAGAGGCCTGCGACTGTTTCAATATCTGTTGATCCAGCCGCCCGTACTGTCCGGTTTGAAAATCCTCACAGCCCAACTGAAACAGGTGTGCCCACACGATCCGTCGAATCGAAGGATGACGACGTTGTAATCACTGGAACGGGCCACTCTGAACCGGGGAATGCTGCAACTCTAACCCGGCATACTGTGAAAGAGGACTCTTCCACTTTTAACAAAGGAAAGTGGAATGTAGAGCTGGAAACATACGCCGCTATGAGCGCCCAAGACCTTCATTCCGGATATCTAAACCGGCTTTACAGTAGCCGTGATTATGAAGCTGGCTTGGTGAAACTGATGAGAGATAAATTTGAGGTAACGCTCCTTTCCTTATTACCAATATAGTAATCCTTGTAGCCCCCAAGGGCCGGTTTGCAATCTTTGATCAAACTGGTACTTGATAACTTTCTTTGATAGACTTTGCAATCTTCCCTCATAACCACCAGGGCCGATTAAAATATGCATACGTAAACCGGCACTCCAAAAACTTCCTGACGACACTTTAATAGAATCAAATAGCCATTAGCCCCCAAGTGCCGAGTTGAATACTCGTATTGAACTTGGGACTTTGCCTTGTATCAGCAGTAGAAAAAATGAAGGTACATTAGCCCCCAAGTGTCAAGCATATAACTATGTTGTGTGGTTGAGACTTGAACTGCAATTGTTGGCTGATCATACTGTCAATGCGCAGGCTGAGGTGAAAATCAAGGATGATCGGATTGCCGATTCTGAGCGACATTGAAAACCCAGCAGGCCGAGATGCATACAAAGCCAAGAAGGAGCTAACCAAAGGCCTTGACTGCTGCGGAACAATTGAAGGACAACATGAAGAAGGAACAGTGATGCAGGCCACGAAAAGGCCAACTTGCTTAAACGGGCCGAGAATGCTGAAGCTGCCCTTAAACCGGTGGTGGATGATCTGACAGCCGTGAAGCGGCAAGTGCATTCTATGACGGCAGCCATCTTCGGTAAGTTCCCTGTTAATAAGTGTAATATGCTTTTCCTGCTGCCCCAATATTCCGGTTTAAAAATATCCTGTCATCATATGCAGGCACACGCGTTGGACACTTGGGTAATGACGTGCGGAAGAAACTGAAAGCTGTCTACACCTTAGTGGAGCAGTTATATACCGGAGCCCAGCGCGTTATTACCACAATGTCACATAATAACCCAGCGCCGTCCCTGATTCAAGATACCTTAAACCGACTTTCCATCCTTCCTTCCCGGATTGAAGAGGTGAAGAAATCTGCTGCACGAACCGGAGCCATCAACGCCTTGATCCGGGCCAAAGCCTGGGTGCCGGATTTTGATCCCGTGGATGCAGCTCAGGGCTATCCCAGTGTGAAGGAAGATGGCTCGGACTTTAGTGAAGAGGACTTGCGTGCAATAAACCGTGCGGTACGCCCGCTGGCTTGTCAATTGGCGGAAGAAGCCGATTTGGAGCACTACCAAGCCCAATACAATGATCGAAACAAGCGTGTGTCCGCTCCAACCTTTGAACGGAAAACTTGATCCCTCAATCCGTAAGCACACTTACGCTCGACATTGAACCGTCGTCTACGATTCACGAAGAGGCTGTTTTCCAAGCGCTAATGGGCATCGATGGACCTCTGTGGATTTCCAGCCAATGGGTAGAGACGAAGATCTTTGAAGCGGCGGAGGACAAAGAATATCGTGAACGGTGGCCGTTTAAAAACACTTGATCTCATTTGGGCAATTTGTGTTGCCTTATAATAGCCTATAGTTAAAACTTTGCTGTGCGGGTATGCCTTTGTGCATCGAGAAACTTTGTTTGATTCATACTCCCTGCAACCAAAAGATTGAACTTCGGCGGCGGTGATACTGCCAGCCGGTTTATGGCATCCAATATATTTTGTGTACTAAAAATCAATTAGTATGTGATACAAATACCTGCCATATCCGGGCATGAAGCTGGCGTAGCCAATCTTGAAGCGGAGGCCTTTTAAAAACCAAAACCATCTGGGGAAACAATAACTCCCACATAAGCGTGCTGAATCAGCACAAGCCCCCATGTTTCTCCATAAGGATGAACCGGAAGAAGGTAAACCGGAAAGACAAAAACTTCGGTGTAATACCAAACCGTATCCTGTCAGTTTGTTACTGACAGCTAAACCGGATAAAAATATTCGTCGGGTTGAAAAACGCAACAAAAATCGAATACCAAATATGGCAACAAAGGCAATAACTCTTTGCAAAAGTAAAGCTGCATGCAGCTGGTCGATGGCATTACCATGGTCGACGGCAACCAAGCCCCGAAGGCGTGGCGATGGTGCTAGTCGGCCGAGTCCCCAAAAGACTCTTGGCGAGTACGCCGCCAAGTGGCATGACATTGGTTCGGGTTCGACCAAGCCTCCAAGTGACGCTGGCCCTATTGGCCGACCAAGAGGCGTGACCGGTTCGAGACGTGACCGTGTCCCCAAATGATCTGGTGGCTTTCGCCTATCAAGAGGTGTTGCGTTGGTTCGGACACGACCAAGCCCCCAAGTGATAAATATAACTGTCAAGGGGTAAACCGGAGGACGCTTTAAAAACAGAAGCACTCCATGTAACCACACATGAAAAGAAAGACAGAGAACCCGCTTTAGCTGAGGCCCTGATTTTTATTATATCGAAGGTAATATATACACTGTTATGCTATGTACATAAACCGAGCCGATGACTCAAGTGTAGTAAGGTCGAAGATGAGCTATATTCCACGGCCTATTGGTCTCCTCTTCTGATGTACGTGAGTCTTTACGCTCTCGAATATCAACCAGATAGTAGGAACCGTTGTGCAGATTCTTGCTGACCACAAAGGGTCCTTCCCAAGGCGGGGATAGCTTGTGCATATCTGTCTGGTCTTGGATGAGACGAAGCACCAAATCTCCTTCCTGAAAGGCTCTGGTTTTAACCCGGCGACTGTGATAACGACGAAGATCTTGCTGGTAAATCGCCGACGAGCGGCTGCCATATCACGCTCCTCATCCAGTAAGTCCAAAGCGTCCTGTCGTGCCGCTTCATTGTCCGCTTCAACATAAGCCGCTACACGGGGCGAATCGTGCTCGATATCACCGGGAGAACTGCTTCGCTCCGTAAACCATGAAGAAAGGCGTGTAGCCGATGAGCCGTTTGGCGTAGTATTGATACTCCATAGTATCGATGGGAGCTCTTCAACCCAGCACCTGGTGTTCTCTCGTAATGGAACCAAGTCGCGGTTTGATGCCTCGCAAGATTTCTGATTAGCACGCTCTCTGCTGCCCGTTGGATCGAAGTGCGCCATCGATGATACATCAAGCGGATATGCTCACGTTCACGTAATTCTTTCATAGCTCCCTTGGACAGATTAGTGCCATTGTCGAATGATACCGTGGAAAGCCAAACCGAAAATCACCTTTTGATGAACTGTACCATTGTTGCCGCATCACACTTCTTGACGTGTTCCGCTTCAACCCACTTGGTGAACTTGTCCACCGCCACTAACGGTGGGTCTTCTTATCTTTGGATCGCTTAAAAGGCCCGACCATATCCAGCCCCATGTCGCAAACGGCCACGTTATTGGGATCATCCGCAACTCTTGTGCGGTACATGGGCACGCTGGAGAATTCGACACCCATCGCACCGTTTGACCAAGTCCTCCGCATCGGCATGAGCGAGTTAACCAAGAAAATCCATGACGGAATGCCTTCGCCACTGTGGACTTTGAACCGGCATGATGCCCACAATCCCTTCATGGATTTCTCGTAAAATTTCACAACCTTCCTCGGGGAAACACAACGTTGAAACGCCTCAAACACCGCAATGATGCAACTCACCATTAAGAATCGTCATAGACTTGGGCGCGGATTATCATGCGCCGAACCTCATCGTCGCAACTCTCCTCTAGTCATATATGCAAGGTAAGGAACCGTCCAATCCGAATAGCATGTAATGCCGCCACCAACTGAGCCTCCGGATCAGGAATCGCCAAATCCGCTTCACCGGGGAGCTGTACCGACGGGTTGTACAAGACGTCCAAAAAGACATTAGGTGGCACCGGTTTACGCTGAGAACCCAAACGGCTTAAAGCGTCGCGCTTCGTTCTTCCGCGATCCACATGATCCACTTGATAGCCCTTGAAGCAACCTGCAATGTTATCCACCTCTCGACGATATGCAGCCATGAGGGGTCCTTAGAATCCCAAGTGCGGATACTTGCCGAGCCACTGGTCCGAGTCACGAAGCACTTAACCCGCTTAAATTCATCTCCTTAGCCATCCGGAGACCATGGAGCAAGGCTTCGTACTCAGCTGCATTATTAGTACAAGGGAACATTAGACGGAGAACGTAGCAAAACTTATCACCTCGTGGGGAAGTTAAAACGACTCCAGCCCCCGAGCCTTCCAATTGTCTGGATCCGTCAAAATGAATAGTCCAGTATGTGTGATCCGGCTTCTCCTCTGGTGCTTGTAACTCTGTCCAGTCATTAATGAAATCAACAAGGGCTTGTGACTTTACCGCCGTGCGCGGCATGTACTTTAGCCCATGCGGCCCAAGCTCGATGGCCCATTTTGCAATCCGGCCAGTCGCCTCCCGGTTCTGTATGATATCACCCAAAGGAGCTGAACTAACCACTGTAATAGGATGCCCTTGGAAATACTGTTTCAGCTTCCGGCTGGCCATGAAAACACCATAGACTAGCTTCTGCCAATGCGGATATCTCTGCTTGGACTCAATAAGCACTTCACTGATATAGTAAACCGGACGTTGAACCGGATATTCCTTTCCTACCTCCTTGCGCACTACCACAATGGCCACGCTCACTGCTCGTGCATTGGCTGCCACATATAACAACAGCGGTTCTTTGTCAACCGGAGCCGCAAGAACAGGCGTGTTGGCCAATTGCCGCTTTAGATCCTCAAAAGCTTCGTCAGCAGCTGGACTCCAGACGAAATTATCTGTCTTCCTCAGCATCTGGTATAAGGGGATGGCCTTCTCTCCGAGGCGGCTGATAAACCGGCTCAATGCGGCAATCTGGCCCGCCAGGCGTTGAACATCGTTGATACACTTTGGTTTAGCCAAGGAAGTGATGGCTTTAATTTTCTCCGGATTGGCCTCGATTCCTCTGTTAGACACAAGGAACCCCAATAACTTGCCAGCCGGAACACCAAAGACACACTTGGCCGGATTAAGCATCATCTTATAAACGCGCAAGTTGTCGAAGGTCTCCTTCAAATCTTCCACCAGTGTCTCCTTTTGTCTTGATTTCACCACGATGTCGTCTACATAAGCATGCACATTGCGGCCAATCTGCGTATGCAAGCAATTCATACACACCGCCGATAAGTAGCTCGGGCACTCTTGAGCCCAAAAGGCATAGATACATAGCGAAGGCTCCAAAGGGAGTTATAAACGCCGTCTTCTCCTGGTCCTTAACGCCATTTTGATCGATGATATCCAGTATCGTCCAAAAACTTAAACGCTCACATCTGCCGTGGCATCTATAATCTGATCGTCGCGGGGAGAGCAAAAGGATCTCATTGGACGAGGCTTTGTTGAGATCTGTGTAATCCACACACATCGCCAGTGCCGTTTTTCTTAAGGACCAGCACCGGATTAGCAAGCCACTCTGGATGAAACACCTCGATGATAAAGCCAGCTGCCAGAAGCCTGGCTACTTCTTCTCCAATGGCCTTGCGTCTCTCTTCATTAAACCGGCGGAGGAACTGTTTTACCGGTTTATACTTAGGATCCACATTAAGTGTGTGCTCAGCGAGTTCCCTCGGTACACCTGGCATGTCAGATGGCTTCCATGCAAAGATGTCCCGGTTCTCACGGATGAACTCGATGAGCGCGCTTTCCTATTTGGGATCCAGGTTGGCACTGACAGTGAACTGCTTGGACGAATCGCCTGGCACAAAGTCAACAAGCTTGGTCTCAGCTGCCGATTTAAACTTCAGATCCGATTCATGCTCTGTAGTGGGTTTCTTCAAAGGGGTCATATCTGCCGGATCAACATTGTCCTTATAAAATTTCAACTCCTCCGTGGCGCAGACCGCCTCTGCATAAGCTGCATCTCCTTCCTCACACTCTAAAGCGACTCGGCGGCTTCCATGCACCGTTATTGTTCCTTTGTAACCCGGCATTTTGAGCTGCAAGTAGATATAACAAGGTCGTGCCATGAACTTAGCATAAGCTGGCCGTCCAAACAAGGCATGATATGGGCTCCGGATTTTCACCACTTCAAAAGTTAGCTTTTTAGACCGGGAATCATGCTCATCTCCAAAGGCCACATCCAGGGCTATCTTACCAATAGGATAAGCGGACTTGCCTGGTACTACACCATGGAACACCGTATTGGACGGTCTGAGATCTTTATCTGTGAGACCCATGCGACGGAAAGTGTCATAATACAATATATTGATACTGCTTCCTCCGTCCATAAGTACCTTAGTAAACTTATAGCCCCCAACTTGGGGATCTACCACCAAAGCCAGCTGACCCGGATTATCAACCCGGGGGGGATGGTCCTCTCTGCTCCATACGATAGGCTGCTCTGACCAGCGCAAATACCGTGGCAAAGCCGGTTCAACAGAGTTTACTGCCCGTTTGTGAAGCTTCGATCCGCTTGTCCAAACTGGTTGTGAAAACATGATCTTGCCCGCCATTCAACTGCTTTGGTTGGCTCGATAGCTTTGACCGCTGCTGCTGTTCTTGGCCACCTTGATTACTCGATTATTGAGATTGCCTGGTTATGCCTCGAACGAAGCTCCGTCTTGACCCGCCCGTGGAAACCGGATCTGAACGCCACGACCCTGGTCATATCGGAAAGCATCGGAGTTTTGAACTCCTGCATAATATAACAATCTTTCCAAAGATGATTCGACGGAGACTCGCCGTTCCATGCTTGGGACAAGGCTGATTCAACAAGTAATTCAAGCGGTTTGCACTAGCATTTGGTCCCCGATTCGCCTTGCCTCTGCGCCGTTGGCCTCAGTCCTGCGCATTAGTGTTGGCTATGAAATCCGGATTACCATCAGCCTTGCGCTTGCCCCGGTTTCCATGACCCGCCAGTTTAAAATGCTGCTGCTTGGAGTTGCCGTTCTTCTTTCCTTCCTCGCTTCATCATCATCTCGCTTGGGATCCTTGGTACTTTCTGAATCGGCATATTTTACCAAAGGCCATGAGGGTTCCCATATCATTGCGTAACCGCTTCATCGTCCCAACTTAAATTTCAAGGGCTCAAACCGCGCTTGCTTTCCAATGTTATGATTGCCGAGTCGGCATTGATCCGGTCGAAGAGTGCAAAATCTCGACACACGGCGTACCCAGCGGGTTGTTGACTCCCCTTCTTCTGAGCATAAGCCGCCAAGTCTACTATGGACTTGGGCTGCTTACATGTATCCTTGAAATTCTGGATAAACCGGGCCCGCAGCTGCCCCCATGAACTGATAGAATTAGGCGGCAAGCTTTTCAACCAAGTACGCGCTGTGCCCTCCATCATCATGGTGAAGTACTTTGCACACGCGGCTTCATCAACATCCAGCATCTCCATGGCCATCTCATAACTCTCAACCCACGCCTCAGGGGATAGATCTGCAGTGTAATTCGGCACCTTGCGCGGGCCTTTACAATCCTTAGGCAGGCGCACATTGCGTAAAGCGGGGATTAAACAGGGCACTCCCAAAGCGGAGGTGACTCCTGGTCCGGCGAAGGTGGTAGGGCGAACCGGTGTGTGTTGATCCGCGTCATCCTGCGCTGCTAACTCGGCCTCTCTGCGTGCTCGGGCCCGATCCACCACCTCCTGAGCATCACGACCGCCGCCTATCTGGTGATTGCCTCGGGCCGCTTCATGGTCCGCGCTTGCTTGATAGGGCGGTTCATCCATGCGCTTTGCTTGTAGCTCCGGCTTGGGCGGGCGTAGAAGTGAATCCGATCGCGGCTGTATGAATATGCTTCTCTTTGGATCGGTGCGATCCGAGAAGCCTTAACCCGGCGTGTCTCGACCTTGTGGGGAATCTCCTTGATCGATCGCCTCAATCGTGCCGCAGCCGCAACAAGGTTGTCCATAGGGTTAGAGTAATGGCCGGGGCGTCTGTACGGCGGAGGAATTACCGTATGTGCTGCGGAGGCTCCATCGGTAGCGGTTGGATCGTCGCTCCCGCTCTGGTGCCTCAATCCGTTTACCTCCCTATCTTTGGGGCGATTCTTGGGTCCGACTCCGGTGCGAAAGAGATTTCTAGGATCAAGTCCCGACGGTGGCGTGATCTATACCTCCGCCTCGGCACCTCCTGCGCAACGCACTCGGTCGAGCATGAGTTTGTAAGCTTGCGCATCTAAAGTGGCCCGCTCTGTAGCCATCGCGCCTTCTCTGCCGCCAGATCCGCTTTGGCTGCGTGATCTGCTCTTTTACCCTGCGATTTCGCATTATGAGCCCCGATCTGCGGGGCTGTCCACCGCCATGGCGCCGCTAACGCATCGAATGATCGACAGAACTTGAACTGGCGGGCGCCCGGGCCTCTGCCCTGCTGCCGCTGCTGAACCGGAAAGCATTGCTGCTGCGGTTGAAGAAAGGTTCTGCGCCTGCGTCGCCATGAATACACCGATCCGGTTTAAGCGGCTTGGGGGTCCGAATCTTCGTCACCGTCGGAACAGCCCCGATCATATCATCCTGCAATCGGTACAATGACTCGGTCTCTCCTGCTGAAGATTCATCGCGGAATAAGCGACGGTCTCGTTACCGTGCTCTGAACCGGCATCATACTCCCCTCCATGGGTGACTCCGACGAAGACATGCTCCACGGCCGGTTTAGCCCGGGCTGGTTGCGTGCGCTGTGCCGCCTCGACGAGGTCGGTGCAGATGTACGGCTCAGGCCCTCCGATCTTGCCGATGAAGACGTGTATGCCGCCAAAGGGGACCCGGTATCCATACTCGATTGAGTCGGCCTCGGGACCCCATCCAGCATCGTCGATGTAGATCCGGCCGCGACGACTCTTGGTCATCCGGCCCACGACGTAGCCTTCGAGTCCTTTGAGCTTGCCCTCCAAGATCGTCAAACCATCGTCACGATAGCCCCACGGTGGCGCCAAGCGTCGTGGATTTGTCACGGCGGATGTCCTAACATAAGGACTTAGTCGTGGAGCCATCGCTACGGGTTTTCTTGCGGGGTTAAAGCGGACACAAAGACATGAGGGTTTTATACTAGTTCGCCCCTTCGATGAAGGTAAAAGCCTACGTCTAGTTGTGATGGAATTAATGTAGTCTCGATGGCTAGGAGCAAATAAGCCGCCTAGGCTCGAGTTGTGGTTGTCTCCTTTGAACCGCCGCCGGTCGCCCCTTATATACAGAGGCGCCGCCGGTTTGCGAGTCCCAACCGGTTCATATTCGTATCCCGGTTGGTATCTCTCTATTCCTAACTTACAATACAAGTTATACATCAGGCCGGTTTATGGCTACAAGTTCTAAGCCAACTACAGGCCTTGGGCCTTTCCATGATCACACTACTAGCGGAGTTAACCCGGCCCAAGCTTGGCCGGTTTGCACCTAGTGGTAATATCCCCAACACGGTGCTTGTGCTTAAGAAGAACATCACCCGACGTATGTGTGTGGATTACACAGACTTAAACAAGGCTTGTCCGGCTGATCCTTTTGCTCTCCCTTGTATTGATTAAATCATTGATGCTACGGCGGGTTGTGAGCATTTGAGCGTTTTGGGTGCTTATTCTGGTTATCATCAGATCAAGATGGCAGTTAAGGACCAGGAGAAGAAGACTTTATTACTTAGTTTGGAGCCTTCTGTTATGTGTCTATGCCTTTTGGGCTTAAGAGTGCCCAGGTGACTTATCAGCGGTGTGTGCAGAATTGTCTTCACAAATCAGATTGGGCGCAATGTTCATGCTTATGTGGACGACATTTTGGTAAAGTCCAGAGAGAAGGAGACCTTGATAGATGATTTGAAGGAGACCTTTGATAATCTCTGGGTCTACATGATGATGCTTAACCCGGCCAAGTGCGTTTTTGGTGTGCCAGCAGACAAGCTTCTGGGTTTTCTGGTTTCTAACAGAGGCATTGAGGCTAATCCGGAGAAGATCAAGGCAATCACCTCTTTGGCTAAACCGGCGTGTATCAATGATGTTCGGCATTTGGCGGGTCGTATTGCTGCTTTAAGCCGGTTCATAAGACGGTTAGGTGAGAAGGCCATACCGCTGTATCAGATGATGAAGAAGACAGATGACTTCATCTGGAGCGATGCTGCTAACGCTGCCTTTGAAGATTTGAAGAGACAGCTAGCTAAGCCGCCGGTCCTTGCTGCTCCCATTGGTAAGGAACCATTATTGTTATATGTGGCTGCTAACACACGTGCTATCAGTGTGGCCATTGTGGTGGAGCGTAAGGAGGCCCGCAAGGAACATCCGGTTCAATGCCCGGTTTACTACATCAGTGAGGTGCTTATTGAGTCCAAGCAAAGGCATCCACATTGGCACAAGCTCGTTTATGGGGTGTTCATGGCAAGCCGGTAGCTTAAGCAATATTTCCTGGGTCATCCCATCACTGTGGTCAGTTTTGCTCCTTTAGGAGATATAACTCAAAACGGAGAAGCCACAGGACGAGTCGCCAAGTGGGGCATTGAACTTGGGCCTCATGGTATAAAGTATGTGCCACGCAGTACTATCAAGTCTCAAGCACTGGTGGACTTCATCAACGATTGGACAGAGCTGCAGATGCCTGAAGAGAAGCCGGACAACACATATTGGACTATTCACTTTGATGGGTCCAGGCAATTGGAGGGCTCGGGGGCTGGAGTTGTTTTAGCTCCCCCTCGAGGTGACAAATTTTGTTATGTGCTATGGTTGATGTTTCCATGTACTAATAATGCAACTGAGCATGAGGCCTTGCTCCATGGTCCTTGGATGGCTAAGGAGATGAGCTTAAGCTGGGTAAGGTGCTTTGGCGACTCAGATTTTGTGGCTCAACAAGTATTAGGCCAGTGAGATTCCAAGGATCCTCTCATGGCGGCTTATCGCCGCGAAGTTGATGCCATTGCTGGACACTTCAAGGGTTACCAAGTGGAGCACATTGATCGTAGAGAGAATGGGGCGGCTGATGCTTTAAGCTGGCTGGGGTCTCAGCATAAGCCGGTGCCACCTAACACTTTCTTGGATATTCTGCATAACCCTTCTGTTAAGTTGCCTACAGAAGAAGACTTGGTTGTTCCTGACCTGGATGCACAATTGGTGGCGTCTCTTCACGTCATCCCAGACTGGAGAGTGACATATTTGGCTTACATGACCCAGGGTGAGTTCCCTGAGGATGAAACCTTCGCCAGGCAGATAACCCAGCGGTCTAAGTCAATGACAATTGCCAATGGTGATTTACATCATCGCAGTGTCACTGGGGTGTTTCAGCGTTGTGTTTCTCTTGAGGAAGGTCAAGAAATTCTTCATGAGATTCATGAAGGGGATTGTGGCCATCATACCGGTTCAAAGTCCCTAGTGGCCAAGACTTTTCGTCATGGTTTTTATTGGCTAACGACTCACGCTGATGCGTTGGATCTAGTCAGTAAATGTGACGGTTGTTAGAAGTTCTCAAGACGTGCTCACGTGACGGATCAAGAGTTGAGGATGATTCCAATTACTTGGCCATTTTCAGTCTGGGGACTCGACATGGTTGGGCCTTTCAAAAGGTCCAAAGATAAAAAGACCCACCTCTTGGTGGCGGTTGATAAATTCACAAAGTGGGTTGAGGCAGAACCAATTAGTAAGTGTGATGCAGCCATGGCGGTTCAATTCATGAAAAAGGTGATCTTTTGTTTTGGCTTTCCACACAGCATTATAACTGACAATGGTACTAATCTGTCCAAAGGCGCCATGGAGGAGTTTTGTCAACGTGAGCATATTCGGCTTGACATTTCATTAGTAGCTCACCCCCAATCGAATGGTCAAGCTCAAAGAGCCAATCAGGAAATCCTGAAAGGCATCAAGCCCCGGCTTTTAGTTCCTTTGCAACGGACGCCAGGTTGTTGGGTCGAGGAGTTACCCTCTGTGATATGGAGCATCAATACTACTCCCAACAGGTCTACGGGTTATACGCCTTTCTTCATGGTTTACGGAGCCGAGGCGGTTCTCCCTAGTGACATCCCTCATGACTCGCCCCGTGTGGCGGCTTATGTTGAGGCTAATAATGAGCAAGCGCGTCAGCATGCACTTGACCTGTTAGATGAAAAACGTGACTTGGCAGCAGCTCGCTTGGCGATTTACCAGCAGGACCTGCGCCATTTTCACAGCCGTCGAGTTAAGTCCAGAACCTTTCAAGAAGGTGATTTGGTGCTCCGGCTCATCCAGGATCAAATTGATGCGCACAAGTTATCCCCACCTTGGGAAGGGCCCTTTGTGGTCACCAAGAACTTGAACAATGGGTCATACTACCTTATCGATGTTCGAGAGAACAAAGACTCACGTAAGTCGGAGGAGGAGACCCGCCGGCCATGGAATATCGCTCATCTGTGGCCTTACTACACTTGAGCCACCGGTTCTCATGATGTACATATTTTGACGATGTATATATTATGATAAGTAATAAAGCAGGACCTCTGTCCTTTTCATCCTCAATGATCATATGTCTTCATCATTATCATTTCAAATGACCAATTGGGGGCTGATCGTATTCGAATCTAGCTTAACCCTCTTGGTCCGGCTTATGATCGTATTCGAATGTAGCCATTAAACCTCATGATCACTAGGGGCTTCTTGTTCAAACATAGGTCGTATTCGAACCAAAGAGAACATAGTTGTTGGTACCCTCTTGATCGGCACACTGCCAAACTCACTAGGGGGCTTCTTGATCGTATTCGAATCATAGCTTAACCCCTTTTGGGTCCGACTTTGATCATATTCGAATCAGTCATTGAAACTCTCAAGGTCATTTGGGGGACTTCCTGTTCAAACATAGGTCGTATTCGAACCAAAGAGAACATAGTTCTCAGTACCCTCTTGATCGGCGCAACGCCAAAGCCACTAGGGGCTACATGATCGTATTCGAATCCTAGATTAACCCCTTTGGAACGGTTTACTGATCGTATTCGAATTAGAAGCCTTGATTTTTTTCTTTCTATTTGGTTAAGTTTTTGCAAACAGTCTTTGGTTTTGCCTTGAGACTTTTTGTTCAGATCTAAGTTTAAGTATGGTTTAAGTTTAACCTGGCTTGGCTTTGGATGATAAGTCGCCACCATATGACAATCATCATACTTTTGGAAGCGTTGACTTCTACGGATTGGGTTATCACCCTTACTATTCAGGTCAGATAAACCGGCAGTGCAAATTCGAAATCACAGGTATGATATTATAGTTGTGTTTCAAAGCTATAATTCATAACAGGCTTATCTGTGACTCTTTTTTCCATATTAATGGTTATATATAAGGATATTATGACCCGCTCTGTGGTAAGCCGCTAAGGGTTCTTGTGATCTATTTCTGTGTGCAGGACAGTTCAAAGACTTTCTTAGGCATAAGGAAAATAGATGATAAGTATAATATGGGTGAATATAAGATGGCGGCTTAACAGTGTTGAGCACCAAAACATGCACGATGGCACGACAAAGCAAAGTTATTTCTATCCTATTACATGACTCCCCGAGTCCAAGTGATTAAGTTGTTTTTCAGCAGGTTACAAATATGAGCCGCCCGACGGGTCAATTCTCTTGTTGGCCTGAAGCTTCCGGATCAACCCTCTCCGCTCCTCCGTCCTATTCCCTGTCGTGGAAGGTTGATGATGACCAGTCAATGCCATTCAAAGCTTCAAATTCAGCTTCATCATCAATTAGTCCGGCGGGGTCAACTTCCGGGGCGAAGGTATGCTTACAGATTGGATGGATGAGGCTTGTCACTTTGTAATGCAGCATTGGAATCCTCTGATTCTTCGTGTCATAACCCGGCTAGTACCTGGTGAGATCCGCTTCATCAGCAATCAGGGTGGCCACAAGGCGTATTTCCTTAACACAAGTGGCGAAGTCCTCCTATTCAAATGAAGTGCCATCCTCCTTAAAGCTTGGATAACCAATGGCGATATCGGCCGGGTCTAATTTTAGCAGCCAAGCTTTGGCCCGGCTTAAGGTAGCCACGGCTCCGGCTCTTGCAGACAATCGCCTTAGTTCATTGAATCGCTGGGGCAGCACAGAAAGCTTCTTTAGCACATCCGACAGTTGTAACGCCTCGAGTTCGATGCGGCAGGTGTCTTCCGGTTATTCGTCGTAGTTGCCATGTCATTTGCTAGCGTGTTGCTTTTGGACATGTCACCATCTGCATTTCATCTGCATGCTTTTCAAAACTTGCATCCGTTCGGGTTCCCCCGATTCTCTATGTTGTCCGTTTTGAGCCCAACCACACTTGCACGTGCCCCGTCGTCCCCTCTCAGACCTTGTTTCGTGAGCGGGAGAAAAACATTCTCGGAAAGGGCCGAGAGTAGTCGAGTGGACTTGGTATATCCCCAGGAGACCGCTTGTCAAATTTCGTTCGATTTGGAGGTCGTTTGATGCCCCAACGGTTAACCGCGTAGCGCGAAACCCCTCTCTCTTTGCAGCCCAGCACCTCTTCACCACAGCCCATGAGCCCATCCAAACCCCCTCCATGCTCTCGGTCGTTGGATCGTGATCGTGTGGGCGAAAACCACTCCCATTTGGACTCTCCTAGCTCCATCTACCTATATAAAGGCCCTCCGCTTCCAAATTCGCGGATAAACCCTAGCCTTCCTCTTCCTCTGCATCGCCGGACGCGTCCGCCGACGGCCGGACATGTCCACTAACCGCAGCCACGTCGCTCCAACCAATCCCCTGCCACCACGTCATCGCTGCTGACTCCCCGGGCCAACCGGAGCTGGCCACGTCGCCCCAGAGCCGCCTCATGCCACGGCCCGCCGAGCCCATCAGCGGACCAGCGAAGCTCGACCACGCCGCGCCGCCAAGCGCGCGAGCCCGAAAGCGCTCCGCCACCGCCGCTTGAGCTCCGCCGCCGCCCGCGATCCGCGCCGGCATCTGCCGCCTCGTTGCGTGCCCCTCCGCTCTCGCGCCACCCTGCGGCGCCGGCGCTTGAGCCCGATCGCGCCCGGATCCGCCGCCGCTGCCGGCACCGCGGATCTTCGCCGCTCTCCACCGCTGACCACCACGGCGCCACTGCGTCGCAGCTCTCCAGCACCCCGCCGCCTCCCGCCGTCTCGACCCTGACCTCGCCAGACCGCGCCTCCGCCCGCACCGCCTTGCCGGGATCCGGCCCGATCCGGCCCGGTCCGGCCTGGATTCGCTCCTCCCCGTGTTCTCCGGCGAACCCCGAGCTCCGTGTCGCCGCTCGTCTTCCTCTCCGGCGAGTCCTCCGGCGGTCCTCGAAGTCCGCACCAACCGAGACAAGATCGACCAAGCCCGCCATCCAAACGGTCTCCCCGCGCCCGGATCTCTCCGTCCCGCAACGACCCCGTCCAGTTTCGGAGGGTATATTTTCTTCCAAGTCCCGAAAATCTTACATTCTGTTGCCCACTTCATCATGCCATAACTTGTTATGTGCTGCTCTATTTTGTGCGTGTAATATATCAAAATGTTCGCCATGAGATGCTCTACATTTCATTACACTATGCCATACTTGTTTAGTTCATCTTGAGGCCCTAATCATCGTTGCAAGAGTAGTATATGATGTTAACCTGCTGAGACTATTATAACATGGTGATATGTCTTTTTCATTGTATTTTGTGTGTGCATCTTATGAGCTTGATGTCTACATAAGTTTTGAGGTACAACATGTCATCTTTACAGTGGTACAATCCATGTATTTTTGTGTGACTTGTGGTGAATGCATCAAGCTTGTGAAGTGGGCTACTTGCTGTTACTGTTTTGCTAGGCTGAATCTGTTATATCATGATGCTATGTGAACCTGCTTCTACAAGTCATTCTATGCATAGTCTGGAGATGTACACTAAGGATGTTTTGTTTTAAATGTCATGATCTATCCATCCGTGCCCTTGGTTGTATTTATAGCCTGCTGTAGCTTGTTGTAATCTTGCTCCAAAGTTGCTAAATAATGTTGCTGTCAGCCTGTTAACATTAAGTTCTGTTTTGCCATGTGTTTGGCTAGTGATCCATGCACCCTATTAACTTGCTCTTGCCATTTGTAGCTTTATAATTATGTCATCTTACTGTTGGTTGACTTCAAATGCCATGAAATGCTCTGTGGAGAGTGGTACAAGCTCACCAACATGCCTACTTATCATTGTTCCTGCCATGTGCTGTTATTTTCAGTGTCTGAATCTGTCATATCACTTGCCATGTTTGCATGGATCCTACCATCTTTTCTGTTGATCTTTGGAATTAGTTCAGTAAGGGAGTTTTGTTCTTTGTCTTTAGTAATAGCATTCCATGCTCTATTTTACCATGATAGCTTGACGTAACATGTTGTTTTATAGCTCTAAACATTGCAACCTAATGTTTATTTCTGTCATGCTCAGTGATTTTCTGCCAAGTCTGTGAGCTGTTATTATTTGCAATCTTGCCATGTCCTTTTGAGCATGTTCTTGTTGTTTCTAGAGATTGCTCAATGTTCATGTTTTGTTAAGCTTTATTTGTAAATCATGTCCATGCCTTTTGTTTTCATGTTGAGGTGTTGTAGCATGTGGTTATGATGCTTGCAAGATGCCTATTTGCTGTTTTGGACAGCTTGTCCTTTAAACTTGTTTCATGTGTATGTGTTGCACCGTTGCTCCATTTGGAGTGTGCTCTATATGAAACTTGCTTAGAATTGCATGTAGTTTCATCTTATCATGTTGCATCCATGGTTTGAGGGTGTTTGCTTGATGTTTGAATGCATTTTGCTTCAATGCCATGTTTAACTTGTTTTGCTCATATCTTCTAGGCCGTAGCTCCGAATTAAACTAACTTTATATGAAACTTGACTAGAATTTCATGTAGATCATCTTGGTGCATCTTAACTTGCTGTTTAACAACTTGAACATAAGGTTTATTCAGATCTGGACCAATTTCGAAATTTGCGGATGCTTGCTGCTCGTTCCCCGCCGGGCAGGTGGCGGCGTTGGCGGCAGGCGACGGAGAACGACGGGGAGGTCCGCCGACAGGAGCCATCTGGGCGACGCGTGTGGCGAGAGCGGCCCGGCGCTCAGCGTGAGCTCAGCGGGCGTCAGACATGGATGCGACAAAGTGACGGGACGCAGATCAGCGGAAGGAAGACTTCGGCGCACCCCTACCTGGCGCGCGAAATGTCAGATTTAGGGTTCCGGCAAAACCCTTGAGGTTCGATTAATGGGGTGGGCACGAAGATTTCTCCCTACCGAATCTCGCCCTCAGCCTCGCCGCGACCTCTAAGCTTAGCTCGATGAACTCATAACGCAAGAGATACAAGATTTATACCGGTTCGGGCCACCGTTGTGGTGTAATATCCTACTCCAGTGTGGTGGTGGTGGATTGCCTCTTGGGCTGATGATGAACAGTACAAGGGAAGAACAGCCTCCTGAGGAGAGGTGTTCTTGTGCTTGGTGGGTACGAGGATGAACTGAGTTTGTTTCAGTCTCCGGTCCCCTTCTACTGTGGTGGCTAGTCCTATTTATAGAGGCCCTGGTCCTCTTCCCAAATATTGAGCGGGAAGGGACCCAACAACGGCCAATTTGAAAGGGGATAGCCAGTACAAGCTATCCTGACTAAAGGTGGTCTTCACCTGTCAAAGGCGCTGGTGGTGACGCCGTCTTGGGCTCCATGATGACATCCGTCCTGCCATCTTGCTGGTCTTGGTTTTGTTGCACTGATATGGAAACTTTTGCCTGATGCCTCGGTACTCCGCGCCTGCGCTTGCCCCCTTAGCACCAAAGGGGAAACAAAGACACTGCACGCGCTGGCGCCCGCCTGGCCTTGGTCGTCATGGCTTGCGTCACAGGAACTTCACGAGGTACCCCTTGCCTTGATCTCTCCGCCCCCTCGCGAGCCTGCCTGGTGAGGCCGCTCCTGAGGAGGCCTTGTGTCGTCCGCCTCGCGAGGGTCTTGAGTGCCAGCTGACGAAGACTGGCCATGTTGGGCCACTGGTGGAGCCACGCCATGGGCCGAAGGCAGGCAAGTCTGGGGACCCCCGTTCCCAGAACGCCAACAGTAAGTGCGGCCTCGAGGTTCACATTCTTCGCCGCAACCTCCGGCAGCTATAGGACCACCAGGGCTTGAAAGAGTTCGTCACCATGGAGGCCGATGAGGGTGGAAGGTGTCGTGGGCACATTGGGTTAGGCCCCAAAATGGTGCATGGACACATGTCGTAGAGATGCTGCGCGTGCAGGGATTTGTTATGATGACCAGTCCATCCAACGTCCACTCCGCGTAATTATCATAGTTCGTGGGGTCATGGGACTGTAGCAGTTAATGTAAAACGGTAACTTTCTGAGGGAATGTGGCGAAGAGCCACTCGTCCCCCCATGTTCGTTCCTCATAAAGGGGGAAAACGCAGAAAGGCGTGGCTCATTCACTCCCGTTTCTCCATCATCTTCCTCCTTGTACCAGAGTGCCCGTTCTTGTTCCCACATCCCCTTCTGACACCTCACTCGGCCTTCCATTTCCTCCAAAGTTCTGGATGATGAGAAAGAAAGCTCCTATCACAAAAGGGAAGCAGGCGACCACCGTGAAGGACACGGCCATGGAGAGGAACAAGAAGAGGGCGGCAAATTTGGACATGAAGCGACGGGGACATGTGGTTTTCTTCCCGTCGAACCTAGACAGTGATGCCCTGGTTGCAAGGTATGGATATATCTGGAGGATGGAAGTTCCAAAGGGTCATGGGGCACCCGTTGTCTTGCCAAAAGGAGTAGAAGATCCGCCGAATTCATACCGGTTTTTCTGCACATACTTCATCCGCGACCTCTGCCCCCATTTTCATATTTCTTTGAGGGGATGATGATGGTGTATGGGTTTTACCTCCTGGACTTTCACACTGAATGCAATGGCGTGCATGGCGATTTTCGCCCACTTGTGTGAGAACTTTGTCGGGGTCACCCCCAATGTGGATCTGTTCCAACACTTCTTCGTCCTACGGGTGGAGAAGAAAGCCCACCGTTCCGGGAACGTAAGCTAGATCCCTCGGGTGGCGAGGGAAAGTTGGGATTATGATGCGGAGCATCCCACGGTCATCCCCATGTACACTCCGACTACTCTCCAATCCCCAAGATGACATATGACGAGACCTTGAATATACACCATTGGACACAAGGTGAACTCGCTCCTGTCCGAACCTTCACATTCTACATGTAAGACATGGCTACTACCTCATGCATGGATCTTGCATATACTTAGGTACAACCGAGACGACCATGGAGAATCCAAGGACCAAGGCCAAGCATGGAAGAGAAGGAGGAAGAGAACACGCCGCTCGAGCAGCGGTACTACCGCCCACTCCAAGCGGTACTACTGCTGAGGCCACCCAACCGGAACAACCGGTCGACTACCGCCCAACAACCGTTCCACCTTCTGTGATCGAGCCGTGCAAGGCCGGTACTTCACCGGATGTACCGACAATTACCAAATGACCGGTACTACCGTCTCGACAACTGGTACAACCGCTGGCCCCTCCAACGTCCATCTCCAGAAGCCAGCGCCCGACCTCCCAGTGGTAGTACCGCCTTCCACGTCCGGTACTTCCGCCCTGCATGAGTTACCAGCGGTACAACCGCCCCCGTGACCGGTTCCACCGGCCTGTCTGCGCAAAGTTTAATGGGCCGAGCCCATGTACCCCTTCGCCCTCACTTACTCCTTTGTGGCTCTAGACTATATATACTCCTCCACCTCCTCCTAGTTAGGGTTTGCATTGGTTTAGCTCATATTTGTGTGAGAGCCTTTCTCATCCACTTGGTTACTTCTCCTCGGAGCTCACGACCTCTACGGAGAAGATCCCCCAAGCGGATTCAAGACCCCTTCTAGGGAAGATCATCAAGACCTCCTCACGGAGAAGAACGTTCGTTTGTATCCTTACCTTTGTTGATTGTGGATCATGTGTTACTCTTTGTTCTCGGTGATCTAGCACTTGTGTGATCGATTCCTTGTTAGTTTAGTGATTCTCTCTTGTTTTCCCCGTGTTTCCCCTTTGTGCTTCCGCGTGTTCTTCGTGATTCCCCGTAGGATCCACTCCTAACGTGAAAGATTGTCCACCTAGGGTTCCGCCCTACATCATCTTGGTATCATGAGCCACGTTGATCACATTTTTGGAGCCCCTACCCCGTGTTTTCTAGCTTGATTTTGTTGTTTTCGTCCTAAATCCGAAAATCCCCACCAAAAATAGCCCCCAAACTTTTTTGTGATTTGTTGGTTTGATGATGTTTTGTTGATTTTGATCCGTGGATTTGCTTGGTTTCAAGTGGATCTAGCATTCCCCCAAGTTTCCCCTCTTCCCATCCACGAAATCCATCCAATTTTGCCCCCGAAATCATCAATTTCCGCCCCAAAATACCGTCCCGATTCGATCTGCGAAGAATCCCGACAAGAGCGGTACTTCCACCCCTCCGAGCGGTACTACCGCTGAGCACCACAAGTGGTACTACCCCCCCAAGTGGTACTACCGCCCCTCCCAGTTTCAGCGTTCCGGGTTTCACCGTTTCGGCCATAACTAATTCATCCGAACTCCGATTTTGACGTTCTTTAGCTCGTTTTGAAGCTATTACATCCCCCATCCCACAAAAATACTACCAACACCATTTGAATCCATCAAATTTTCAAAAATTTGGCAAGTTTGCCTAGGCCTTCCACCATATCACCGCATAGCCACCACCGACTTCCGCAACCTAACCCATTTTGTTCCATATAGCATTAGTGGTTGCTTGAATAGTGATTCGAGTCTCCTAAGGCGTTTCGGCTACTTAGGGACAATTGCTTCTTCATCAACCACCACCACCACTTCCGCATTGCCTAGTGCAAAACCACCACCGCTTTCCGCTACCACCATTTGACATTTGTCATTTGAGATTTTGAGTTCGCGGTTTTTGCATTTCCTAAGGTGTTTCGGCTACTTAGGGACGAGTTCCATCATCTTGGTATCTACATCAAGAACACCGCCACTCATCATCGCAAAGGATGGTAACTTCGACGACACCATTGTATATTCCCCTTGCAAATTGCATTGATAACCCCTAGCCCATTTTGCGTTACTTACCTATCGAGACTAGCCATTTGAGTATTGCCGGCAATGTAACTTGTGCACATTTGTGATCATACTTCCCATAGCACACATACCATATCATCGTGGTGCATATATTGGTATCATATCTTGTGTCACAAGTTTGTTCCCGCATATACACAATTGCTATCTTGGTTTGTACATTCTGCAAAAGTGGCCATAGAAAAAAAAAGCTTTTAAGCAAAAGAAAGAGATCAAAGAAGCTTGTAAACAATTGCCATAGCATCATACCACATTGCATATAAGATTGTCATATCCGATCATCTTGGATCATCTTGAGAGAAACACCGGGAACTATACATACATAGCATACTTGGGATAGAAGTTTATACATTTTGCATATCATAGGTTGTGCACAAGTGTCGTATCCGCCTATAGAGCAATCGTGCTAGCGTCTCTCTTGAGTTGTGCGACATGAGCGTTTTCCGTGGATTCCACATTTTGTGCTCATTCCTTGGTTGCACGACCCCATTTATCTATCCATGTGTGTGTTTCCGTGTGCCATTCATTGCTATTGGTCTACTTGTTTCACTTGCGAATTTGTGAATCTTTTTCAACATTATTGACTCTTGCTAACATCTTGCATCAAATTTTTGTGCCACTATCCTCACCGAGCTCCTCCATAAGCTTTACTTGTGTAGGTGTGAGAACCGACAAGGATTGGTACCAATAGTGCTATTTCATTGTCCGCATTTGAGTGAACTTGATTAATTGTCAACATCGGTCAAGGTACATTGGTATAAGATCTTCTCTTTCTACCACTCATATTTGCTCGAGTCTTGTGATGGATAGGCAAGGCATTTCCTCTCCGGTCTACGACAACAACGACAGCATGAACAACTACACCAACAAAGTGTCCATCTTCGATCTACAACGACAAATACAAGGCGCACAATCAAAATTGCGAGAGCGCATCGAGAACATCTCCATCGGCATTCGTCACTCCGAAGCAAGGAAAAGGGACTACATCGACAAGAAGCTTTCCGCACGTAAAGAGGAGCAAGATGCAAGGATGGAGGAGATTAGAGCCTTGATCAAGTCTTCTTCCCCTTCGTCATCTTCAAGGTGGCGACATTAAAGCCACACGTCTTCGGAGCGCCAAAACGATGCAAGTGCAAATCGTCCTCGTCCACATCTATATGTCGACCACCATCACATTCGTGATCCACATCGTGATGAAGGGCAAGTCACCCCCAAGCAACATGTGCACAACGACGACGAACGACATCTTCTACGAGCTCAAGCATGACAATGACATCATCATCATGAAGATGCTACACAAGCGCAAATGCACAAGTCCCAACAAGCCCTACTTCACGCCAAGTCAAAGCTTCAAGAGCAAAGGAGAAGATCGCGAGATGAGCACCACCAAGACGGAGCTATGGCTACAACAACCACTTTGGCATCTTCGCCAAGTGCTATCACGGCATCTTCGCCTTTGGACGTACGGCATCTTCCCCTACTTCCCATGAGTACGCCTACAACGACTTGATCAAGTCCGAGGCGACCACCTTTAAGCGAGGGCGACATTTCCATCTTCGAAAGCCCCTCAAGGAAGATGGCCGAGCATGGGAAACTCCCTTCGGTCATTGAGACGAGCTATGAGGTGCCACATCATATGGGCCTCCAACACCAAGACGGTGACAAGACGGTCGAGCAAGGGCCATCCCCTTCAACCACGACGACGAGCGCGAACCTCTTCAACAACTTGAAGACGGCGCCCATATTGGACTCATACTCCGAGTCAAGCTATGCAACCACGCACGGAGACATTTGCACCTACACCTCCCCGACATCCACATATGTTGAGATGCCCCAAGTGCCATGTGAGGAGAGCCACCACCACATGAGTGACATGAGTAACTCCACCATACGTGACATTGAGAGCATTTCCTATGAGAGGATGAGTGTGAGCACCACTAACCCCACACATGAGAGCATGCCACACATCCTATGTGAGGTTGAGCGCCATTTGAGTGACTCCACCAACCATATGAGTGAGAGCACCCTTGAGGGAGTGAGTGAGCCACAACACTTAGTGAGTGAGATAGTTGACACGGCGTGTGAGGCCACTATGATTTCTAACGACTTAACCTCTACTCCTAGTGTGTTTTCTTCTTTGGTGCTAGGTCTCCTACATGACGACATGCCTACCCTCGACGAGTCCATCCCTCTAATGGGAAAATCCATGGCCATGGTGGACGATGATGCACCCCCCACATGGTTCCATCAAGATGAAGATGACAACGAGTGGATCTTCAACACCTCACCTACAACACATGAGCGACGCTCCAAAGGTAACATAGGTGATGGTGCTTCTCTTGTCCCACTAGTGGACTCTCTTGACATCGATTGCTCCCATGATGTTGACACACCTATTCCCATGCTTCATGCTAGTGAGACTTCTTCATGCCTTGACTTACCTATTTATGATGAATATGATGATGAGCATGTTGAGTTGCCTAGTTGTGATGCTATGCTCCGTAGGATATCATGTGAAAATTCTTTTGGTCACATCATGTTTGACAACCCATTAAACTTGTCATATGCTATGAGTGAGATCTCCCATATTGCATCATTACAATCTCAACATAGTAACTATGCATGCCCTATTAAAATCAATCCCATTTGCACTTATGGCATAGATGACGAGATGATGGTCATTGGCTTTTTGTTTTTCATGTGATGATATTGCCATGCTTCCTTTACATGATTTGCGCAATTCATCTACTATGTCATGCCATGATCACATTGTTCCAAATATGCATTGTTTTGGATGTTGTCAATATTCTCCACGTGATGTTTCTACTCTTGCTCATGAGGAGACCCCCATAGTTTTCTCATACATATTAGGAGATTTTGATGCATTCCATGCTTTGCATGATTCACATAATTGCTTGCACCATATGCATTCCATGAATAACAATGCTCTAGATATTTCTCATGATGCATTACATCCTTTGAGTCTCCATTATGACAAGCATCATAACAAACCTCTCATGATGGATGACATGTTTCTTTATCACGCATCTCATTTATTTGAGCATTGGATATTTTGTGCTAACCGACACATGCCCGTGCGCATCATGATGGATGATGTGTACATATACCATGCACACACAATTTTCTCTTTGTCTTTGTTTTGTGTAGGTACTCATGTATACTCGTCAACCTCTCAATCCCAAGAGTTGACGAAATGAGCTCTTGAGAGCAACGACTCTTTGGGATCCCGTGGACTATCCTTACCACCATTCCCTTCGTGCAGGACTACGCGCATCTCTTTTACTTGGCTCTCACACGGCTATGGGCTATTTACCACTTGTCACCTTATGCCCATACTATTGTGTTCACCTTGCATGTTGTGCCTCTTTCTATGCCTTTGCCATGCAATTGTGACCCTTGCCTACAGTTACACATGATTCACCATTATGCTACTTCTATGTGTATTTGCATGCTTGGTGGAGATCCTTGTTGCGTTTGCTATGTTTATCCTGTGCCCCATGCTATTGATGCTTGTTGTGTTGGGAGAGTCATGATGCCCCATTGCTATTTACATATGGTCTCTCGCCAATACATTGATGATAATTTTCTCATATCTTGCTTTCATGCTTGTGCTATGCCATGTGAATTATTCATGCCCACTATTTGCACACATGACATGCTTGCCATGATTCCTTCTAGTATGTTGCATCTTCGCACTACTAGCTTGCTTGAATTGATCGCTATGATTGCTTGCTATGTTGCATCACCCATGTTCCACTATTACTTGCTTTCTTGGGTTGATGACATATATGCTCATGCCTCTCACATGATATATCTTGATCATTGTCTCTTGTGTCCATTAGTTGCCTCTTTCATATTGACTTGTATTGAGTGCAATCATACTATGCTTATTGATCTTGGAGACTTTGACACCTTACTTGTGATGCATGCTTCTTTCCTTGATCCTCTTGTATTTGGTTGTTCTTGCATCATATGCCTCCATACTATGAAATGCTCCATTGTACCTTCTTATGATGAGCTTGATGCATACACTTGTTGGGTATCTTACCACTTGAATGATAGGTTTTGCATTTCCGCTAACCTTATTTGTTTTTCCTAGTGTTTATCATGTTCTTGCCGTTCGGCGACATATTGGTTATGTGAAGACATACATGATGTACGACTCCAACATCTTTGGGAACTTCCTTGAGGTGAACTCCTTCTGTTTGAGCCATCCTCAAATACGCATATTGGATGGGTCACTCTTTCATTGTTGTTTCCTTCTTGTTGTCTACATGATACATATCGTGAATGGAGGAGCGACATTGGAGATTGGCTACATGGACCTTCACATTGAGGAGCGCTCGCACTTATTGGATGCACCTTCGGAACTCCACTCATGCCTCGACATCGAGCTTTGGTACACCAACACCTCCATATTTGTTGATTGTGCTCATACATGTCATGCTCGATGGACATATCATACTCACCACAAGTTTGCACCCCATGCATGGATTGACTCACATTATGCTTGTCTTGCTGCATATATTTCCATGTCATCCATGATATATGAGCTTGTGCACTTCCTTAGTAAATTTATTGTGATTTACCTTGATGGCATATTCATACATCATGACCATTTTGTCCACCATCAATTGCATGATAACATACACATGTTGAGCATCCATTGCCATATTCATGCTATTGATAAACCGTCTCACTATGACATCATTTTGCATCGAGGTTGCATTAATCATATTTACAACACATTTGTGTGCAAAATGATTGCATTTCCTCCCATGAATGCTTTGCATCTCATTCTAGATCATCTTGATAAGCTTCATGCGCTTTATCACGACCAGTCTTGCCGCACGGACTCATTCTTACATGTTGGACACTTTGCGTGCGCTAACCATTGTATTTCCGAGTGTTGCTTGTGTTTGCTCTTTTTGCATGTCTATCACTACGGCGACACCTTGGACTACTTGTATTGCACCATGTCTTCAACTTTGTCCAACTACAAGTCCATCCACGACAACCGTTTCCATGGTGATGGGGATCACGATCCGAGGTCGGATCTTTCCCAAGGGGGGAAGATGATGCGGAGCATCCCTCGGTCATCCCCATGTACACTCCGACTACTCTCCAAGCCCCAAGAAGATATATGACGAGACCTCGAATATACACCATTGGACACAAGGTGAACTCGCTCCTCTCCGAACCTTCACATTCTATATGTGAGACATGGCTACTACCTCATGCATGGATCTTGCATATACTCAGGTACAACCGAGACGACCATGGAGAATCCAAGGACGAAGGCCAAGCATGGAAGAGAAGGAGGAAGAGAACCTGGCCGCTCCAGAACGAGTGGTACTACCGCCCACTCCAAGCGGTACTATCGCTGAGGCCACCCAACCGGAACAACCGGTCGACTACCGCCCAACAACCGGTCCACCTTCTGTGATCGAGCGATGCAAGACCAGTACTGCACCGGATGTACCAGCAATTACCAGATGACCGGTAATACCGCCCCGACAACCGGTACAACCGCTGGCCCTTCCAACGTCCATCTCCAGAAGCCAGCGTGCGACCTCCCAGTGGTAGTACCGCCTTCCACGTCCGGTACTTCTGCCCTGCATGAGTTACCAGCGGTACCCCCGTGACCGGTACCACCGGCCTGTCTGCGCACAGTGTAATGGGCCGAGCCCATGTACCCCTTCGCCCTCACTTACCCCTTCGTGGCTCTAGACTATATATACTCCTCCACCTCCTCCTAGTTAGGGTTAGCATTGGTTTAGCTCATATTTGTGTGAGAGCCTTGCTCATCCACTTGGTTACTTTTCCTCGGAGCTCACGACCTCTTCGGAGAAGATTCCCCAAGCGGATTCAAGACCCCTTCTAGGGAAGATCATCAAGACCTCCTCACGGAGAAGAACGGTTCCTTTGTATCCTTACCTTTGTTGATTGTGGATAATGTGTTACTCTTTGTTCTCGATGATCTAGCACTTATGTGATCGACTCCTTGTTGGTTTAGTGATTCTCTCTCGTTTTCCCCGTGTTTGCCCTTTGTGCTTCCGCGTGTTCTTTGTGATTCCCCATAGGATCCACTCCAAACGTGAAAGATCGTCCACCTAGGGTTCCGCCCTACATCAGATTACCTTCCTAGTCAGCAGCGCGGAAGGTGGGAAGAATGGAGGGCAGACTGGTGTTGGATCCAGGACGCGGAGGCCCAGAGTTTTGCCAGGCATGGATGGAGTGTATTGTGCACGACAATGATTGGAGGGAAGTGGGCCTTACCGACGACAGGCTCTGCCCAACACTAAATAGGATCATTCGTCTCAAAGCCGTTGCGTTAACCATCGAGCAGGTGGGGGTGATTTCCGCATCGCTCCCTTGCAGAAAAGGGACAGGTTCGCCTGGTTGTACGGGGACACCGCGGACATGACGACTATACCCTGGCCTGGCCAACAACTTATCAATTTACAACCATGGCTGGTTGTGCGAACAGTTGTTTGGTAGCCTTGGGCCGTTCAAATTGCTGGCAAGTGTTATCTTGCTGAAGATCAACTATGCCCGAGTGATACAGGCAAAGGTGTCCCGTCTTTCGATGAGATGATGGATATCGCTTTGGTGGAAATTGACTTTGACGATCCGACTACGAACGTGCGAGGACGTCGCGCCTTAGCAATCGCTAAACCAACTCCGAGAGGTTATTGACCACGCCGGAGCACGATCAACCTGACCACGAGGGTCTGTTTCCTGCGAGTAAACGAAGAATCAAGCAAGAAACTGAGATTGCCATCTGGATATTGCGAATATAAGATGAAAGCTTTATTGATCAAGGTGGGGTTCTGAGATGTCTTTGTCTGGTCGCTGAACACAAACGAAGTACGCGAAGTTGCAGCTATGGCGAACTTTTAGTCTAAACGAAACCCAAAGTCTAAACAATGCCCTAAGGCCTGTATATATGGAGGAAGAGGGGGGAAATTTCATGGCCCTAGGTGGAGGGGTCCGAAATCAACCCTATCTCTTGTTTCCCCACACATACGGACTCTAAAAATGGCCTATACTTATGTATTTCGAAATTACATGGGCCTGGCCCAATAATAAGGTGACGCAGCACCTAGAATAGCCTCGGGACAAAATTTATGAAGTGACATCTTGTATATTTCGTCCAAGGCTTCATGCACCCATTATGGTGGCTCCAAAGTCCTGAAACCATCACTTGTAACTCCGTTCTTGTTCCCCTTGCGCAAGCCATCATCTCCATGCTTGTTCTTGCTCCAATGTTCATCCTTCTCCAAGCTAGGCCCTTCATTTGTAAGCAAAAAAATGTATCCAATTTAGGCAGCATCATATTCTCATGAACATTAGAATCATTACCAAGAAATGAAAGTACCTGGTAATTTAGTTGGCGTCATGTGAGCTCTAGTAATTGGTCCAAGATGTATAGCAGCAGGGGCTGTGGGTGTAACAATGGTATTGATGTCCTCATCATCCTCCCTTCTTGAAATGAAGTCGCCCTCGACGGAAGTTCATCTTCCTCACCCAAATAAGGCTTCAAATCTGCAATGTTAAAAGTGGGACTAACCCCAAAATCTGCAGCAGCTCAAGTTTATATGCATTATCATTTATTTTCACCAACACCTTAAAGGGACCATCAAGACGTGGCATTAGCTTTGATTTGCGCAAATCAGAAATCTATCCTCACGCAAATGTAACCAAACAAGATCTCCGTGCAAACACAACATGTTTTCTACCCTTATCTCCAGCAAGTTTATATTTAGCATTCATACGCTCAATGTTTTCCTTAGTTAACTCATGCATTTTTAAAGTCAATTCAACACGTTGTTTAGCATCGAAATTAACCTTCTCCGAAGATGGAAGAGGCAACAAATCAATAGGTGCACGAGGTAGGAACCCATACACAACTTCAAAAGGGCACATCTTAGTAGTAGAATGCAATGAACGATTATAAGCAAATTCAATATGAGGCAAGCATTCCTCCCACATTTTCTTATTATTCTTCAAAACAGCCCTAAGCATAGTAGACAATTTTCTATTGACTACTTCAGTTTGTCCATCAGTTTGGGGGTGACAAGTAGTACTAAAAAGCAGTTTAGTCCCCAACTTAGCCCATAAACATCTCCGAAAGTGGCTAAGAAATTTAGTATCACGATCTGAAACAATAATTTCACGAAAGAACAAATCAGCAACATTAACAGCATCATCGCTTTTATGACATGGTATAAAGTGTGCCATTTTCGAGAATCTATCCACGACAACAAATATGCTATCCCTCCCCTTCTTTGTTCGAGGTAAACCTAAAACAAAGTCCATATATATATCCTCCCAAGGAACACTACGTACAGGCAAAGGCATATATAAACCATGAGGATTGAGTCGTGACTTAGCTTTTTGACATGTAGTGTAGCGAGCAATAAAATGCTCAACATCCCGTCTCATCTTTGGCCAAAAAAATGTGTAGCAAGTACGTCCTCCGTCTTCTTCACGCCAAAGTGTCCCATTAATCCTCCTCCATGCGCCTCCTGTAACAACAAAAGACGAACGGAGCTAGCTGGAATGCATAGCTTGTTAGCAAGGAACACAAATCCATCATTAACGACGAACTTGTTCCATGTTCTTCCTTCTTTGCAATTCTGCAATACATCTTTAAAATCAGCTTCATGCACATATTGATCTTTGATGGTCTCCAAACCAAATATTTTGAAGTCAAGTTTTCAAAGCATAGTATAGCGACGAGACAAAGCATCAACAATAACATTTTCTTTACCCTTCTTGTGTTTAATGACATAAGGGAAATTCTCAATGAATTCAACCCATTTAGCATGTCTACAATTCAGTTTAGCTTGAATTTTAATATGTTTCAAAGATTCATGATCAGAATGTATAACAAATTCTTTGGGCCATAAATAATGTTGCCATGTTTCTAAAGTCCGAACAAGAGCATATAATTCTTTATCATCAGTAGAATAATTCAGACTAGGCCCACTCAATTTTTCAGAAAAGTATGCAACAGGTTTGCCATCTTGTAATAACACACCTCCTAATCCAATTCCACTAGCATCACATTCAAGCTCAAAAGTCTTATTAAAATCAGGAAGTTGGAGTAAAGGAGCATGTGTCAACTTATCTTTCAATACCGTGAAGGCTTCTTCCTGTGCGGTACCCCAAACAAAAGGCACATCTTTCTTTGTCAGCTCATTGAGAGGTGCAGCAATGGTGCTGAAATCTCTCACAAAACGCCTATAGAATCCAGCGAGGCCAAGGAAACTCCTCACTTGTGTGACCATTTTGGGCTGCGGCCAACTCTCAATAGCTTCAATCTTGGATTTATCAACTTCAATTCCCTGCGGAGTGCAACATAGCCAAGAAAAGACACACGGTCGGTGCAAAAGGTGCACTTCCCAAGGTTACCAAACAAACGTGCATCACGTAGAGCAATAAAAACAGCACGTAAATGTTCCAAATGATCCTCCAAAGATCTGCTATAAATCAATATGTCATCAAACTAAACTACCACAAATCGTCCAATGAAAGCACGTAAAACTTCGTTCATTTAGCATATCATCTAGCCTACGAATAGGATGACGATAACGAATAGTAATATTAATAATGCCTCTACAATCAACACACATACGTGATGTACCATCCTTTTTCGGCACTAGAATAATAGAAACAACACAAGGAGTAAGGGATTCGCGTATATAACCTTTGTCGAGCAGCTCCTGTACTTGACGCATAATCTTCTTCGTCTCCTCTTTATTGGTACTGTATGGTGCACGGTTAGGTAATGATGCACTGGGAATTAAGTCAATCTGATGCTCAATCCCTCGAATGGGAGGTAATCCCGATGGCACGTCTTGTGGAAAGACGCCAATTAACTCCCCGCAAAATGTTAGTGACAGCAGGAGGCAAAGAGGAAGGCACGTCCTCGAATGAAAATAATGCCTCTTTGCACACAAAAGCATAGCAAACAGATTTGCTGAAATCTAGCTCATCAATATCAGATTTAGTGGCAAGTAAACATGCACTTTTCAATTTAATTTCAGAAGCAACACTAGATGGTTTACTATTAGGCTTCATTTGTTGCTCAAATTCTTTTGCCACAATCTGATTTTCACTCTTATTTTTCTCCTGTTTTTTTTATTAGCTCTATTAAATATCATCTTTCAAAATGGAATCAGGAGTCATAGGAAGCAAAGTAATATTTTTATCCTTATGAATAAGAGTATACTGATTGTTTCTACCATGGTGTATAGAAATTTTATCAAATTGCCATGGTCGACCAAGTAATAAGGAACATGCTTGCATAGGTACCACATCACAATCAACATAATCCGCATATGTAGAGATACTAAAATGTACACGAACAGTACGCGTTACCTTAACTCTGCCGTTGTTGTTGAACCATTGGATGTAGTAAGGATGTGGATGTGGTCTTGTGGTGAGAGATAGCTTCTCCACCATCTCCATGCTAGCCAAGTTGTTGCAGCTCCCTCCGTCTATGGTGATGCGCACAGAACGTTCCTTCACAACTCCCTTTGTATGGAACAAATTGTGCCTCTGATTTTGCTCAGCTTGTGTGACCTGCACACTCAAAACACATTGAGCAACTAAACATTCATACCGCTGGCGTCTTCAGAGCCATGTATTGCGTGTCATGATCAGAATCATCTCCACCATGTTCTTCACGTGTAATAAGAGCCAAAGTCTCCTCATCGTAGTCACTAGCGGACTCATACCCACCATCCTCAGTAGCAATCATCACACGCTGAGATTTGCATTCTCTCGCATAATGACCTCTTCCCTTACAACGACGACAAATAATATCACTTGTGTGCCCTGTTGATGCCATGGAAGAAGAAGAACTCTGGGTAGGCCCAGAAGGTGCGCTCTTGGCAGATAGTGGTGGTTGTGCCTGCTTTCTTGTATCACGGCTGGAGGTAGCAGCTGATGGAGGTGCTGGTGTAGTGGAAGTAGAGGATGCACGCGGTGTCCATGATGAAAGTCGACCTGCAGAAAAGTTAGTTCGCGCCAATGCTTGTCGATCCTGCACTTCACGTTCAGCTTTACAAGCAAGATGGTAGGAACGAGTGATATTAGTATACTCCTTATACTCTAGAATGGTCTGAATCTCTCTATTTAATCCACCTATAAAACGTGCAAGCATAGCTTCATTCTCCTCAACAATACCACATCTAATCATGCCAGTTTGTAATTCCTAATAAAATTCTTCTATAGAATTTTTTTCCTTGTCTTAAACGCTGCAATTTTTGAAGCAATTCACGTTGATAATAAGGTCGAACCCAACGAGTGGCCATAGGAGTTTTCAAAGAAGCCCAAGTAGTTGGGATAGGATATAATCTACAATGTTCAGACCACCATACACATGCAAAACTAGTGAAAGCACAAATAGCAGTAGCAACCCGTCTCTCCTCGGGATATTGTAAACATGTAAAACATTGTTCAGTTTCTAACTCCCAAGTAAGATATATATCAGGAACATATCTACCCTCAAATGGTGGAATATTCAATTTCAGTTTCGGAATATGGTCATTATCTCGCACTGAGTTGGTGGTCCAGCCTACCATTGCGAATATATACCGAGGTCGACCTGCTTTGGTGGTGGTGCTGGTGGCTGCACGTAGTTCGATTTTGACAACCTCATCCTCATAATAGTCCTCCACCTCTGCAGTAACAGCAGGAGCTCTGAAGCACCAACAACACCAGAGCAGAGCGGCACACAGAATTTTTTCCTGCTCAATAGGAACATGTTGTGCTCGTCCATACTGATTCGGAAGGGGGCGTTGTTGTTGTTGTTGTTGTTGCAGAGGTGCGATAGGTGCAGCCGGCGGTGGTTGTGGAAAACGCGCGAGCAATTCATTAAACTTGCTATCAAGCTTTGTTTTGAATGTCTTCTCAATGCCATCTATCTTCTCCATGGCCTCGTCAAATCTGTTTAGCACATCTTGCACCTGTCCACTCATCATTTGCTGAAATTTATCATGTAGCTGTTTGTTCGTCAGGTTCTCCCAATCAGTCTCATCGGCTTGTGATCCTACCATGGTTAGCAGCAAATAGAAACACACAAGAATATGATCCTACAGACTACTAAGAAGTGGTGGTGGTGCATCACAAACCCGTCAAGCAAATATCAAATTCTTACCAGTTCTTACCCTGCAGCAGGTGGTGATCGGCAACCGTTGTAGTCAAAACTCTCAAAGCTTGGATAGAGCGATTACCAGGGAGAGTCAAACGCACGACGTAGATGTATGTGGAGCTGGGAAGGCTTATAATATGGTAGCCAAAAAAAGGTCAGCAATAATCAATTCAGAGATGCAAAGTTGAATAAACGCTCAACGACGGTACTATGCTGGTCCTAGGCTAGACCGTGCTAGAGACGCGAGCCTAGAACACAAACAAAATCATGGCGCTGCACTTAAACAAGGGAAAAGCACACTCTGGAATTTTTTTTGCTCTTTTTTTTGCACTTTTTTTTTGCCGAAAATCACTATAATGGCGAGTGTCTCAAAACTCTTCCCAAGTCAAGATAACAGGATAGGCACGGAATTTTTTCGACAATTTTTTTTCGACTGCCCGGACCCAAAAACTGGAAACGGGTCAAAAAAACTTTCTATAATGGCGACTGTCTCAATACGCTTAGAAACACCTAAAAGCAGGATAGCCGAAATTTTTTGTCCAAAGGCGTTTTGGAAAATTTTGGCCTAAACGGAGGGTGGTTTCCGGACTCTTTTTTTTTGGAAACCAACCTCTTCTACGGACGGCAAAAGATTGCTGGAATCCAAAACCTACTCAGACAAGGAAAACACAAATCTGGAAATAAATGGATCTCGAAACTTAACCTAATATGAGATGGACTCAGAGTGGTGGTAGTATATGGATGTTGATCGATGGTGGTATATGGACTTGGATCAGTGTTGGTATATGGACTCGGAGCGATGGCGGATAAGCGGGATGGTAGATGGCAGGAACGACGTATCTGGTGTGCTTGTGGTATATGGCAGCGGATGATGACGGTGCGACGGCGGCGTGAAGACCCGTGAACAGAACTCGAAACTCTAAAAGACTACACACTAAGACCAGCAACTAGACACGACGATGCAACCGAAAATTCAACAAAGCAAAATACTGAAAAGACTATGCAATGGCTCAGACTGGTTCGGATATGATGAACTAACCCTAATTTGTTTTTGGCTTTTTCGTGGACTGTAGGTATGAAGAACAGACTCGATCTAGACTATGAAAAACTGTAAAATCTCACCGAGCAACCTGGAAATCTGATACCACTTGATAGAGGCAAAGGTGTCTCATCTTTCGATGAGATGATGGATATCGCTTTGGTGGAAATCGACTTTGACGATCCAACTACGAACGTGCGAGGACGTCGCGCCTTAGCAATCGCTAAACCAACTCCGAGAGGTTATTGATCACGCTGGAGCACGATCAACCTGACCACGAGGGTCTGTTTCCTGCGAGCAAACGAAGAATCGAGCAAGAAACTGAGATTGCAATCTGGATATTGCGAATATAAGATGAAAGCTTTATTGATCAAGGTGGGGTTCTGAGACGTCTTTGTCTGGTCGTTGAACACAAACGAAGTACGCGAAGTTGCAGCTATGGCGAACTTTAATCTAAACAAAACCCAAAGTCTAAACGATGCCCTAAGGGCTGTATATATGGAGGAAGAGGGGGTAAATTTCGTGGCCCTTGGTGGAGGGGTCCAAAATCAACCCTATCTCTTGTTTCCGCACACATACGGTCTGTAAAAATAGCCTATAATTATGTATTTCAAAATTACATGGGCCTGACCCAATAATAAGGTGACGCAACACCTAGAATAGCCTCGAGATGAAATTTATGAAGTGGCATCTTGTATATTTCGTCCAAGGCTTCATGCACCCATTATGGTGGCTCCAAAGTCCTGAAATCATAACTTGTAACTCCGTTCTTGTTCCCCTTGCGCATGCCATCATCTCCATGCTTGTTCTTGCTCCAATGTTCATCCTTCTCCAAGCTAGGCCCTTCATTTGTAAGCAAAACAAATGTATCTAATTTAGGCAGCATCATATTCTCATGAACATTAGAATCATTACCAAGAAACGAAAGTACCTGGTAATTTAGTTGGCATGCGCAAGCTCTAGTAATTGGTCCAGTATGTATAGCAGCAGGGGTTGTGGGTGTAACAATGGTATTGATGTCCTCATCACCGAGACGAGATTCTGAAATGAATGCTAGATTGCAACGCTCATGGGGTTGTGGGTGACTGGCAGTTACCCAAGCTAGATGATGAGCAAGTGGTTCTCCGGCCTGGAGGAAAGGGCTACCAGGATGGAGACCAACATGTTCAAGCGCACCTCCAAGGTGGAGGAAGAGTTCATAAAGAAACGGATTGAGGAGGATAAAGCGCTTTGGGACGCCGGGAAAGCAAGGCCCAGAAGAGGGGAGGAGGAAGAGAAGGAGGAAGCTGAAGGTGAGGGGTCTACCCACGCCAGGAGCGAGGGGCGAGCCGCAAAAGTGGCTGTCAAGGATGACCCTGCCGATATTGAGGCTCTATACGCAGCGGCAGCGGGAGCCTAGCAAGAGGACGACATCGAGGAGGTGGGGGAGCCCGGGGAAGAGTGGGTTGCCGCGGCTTCCTAGTACCTAGAATCGGCTCTAGAACCCCGTCCTCATAGGCGGCTCGATCGGGGAGCAGCTGCCATAGCCCCCGGGCTCGTCAAGAAGGTTAAGAAGATTGCCTCCAAAGGCGGCGGGGCAGAGGTGGAGCACTGGCATTCTTCTCGCCTTTCCGAGGCCAAGACTCCTCCTGCCAAGCGACGGGCAGTCACGGGTGTTGACTCTAGCTCCCAATCAGATTCAAGCTCTTCGAGCAGCTCGTCTTTGCTAGAGATCCCTTCGCCCAAGCAAGACTTGAAGTTACCGGGGAGTACTGTCCCCCCGGTCCTGAAGAGAGGCAGAGTGCCTCCGCCACCCATGGAGTTCGAGATGGGCTCCATGCCCATGGACTCAGTGTAAGAACAATACTCTCCGTTCTCATCCGAGTCTAGCCTATTTGTTGGTTTGCTAATTCAATCTTGTTTACTGCCCTTTACAGGCAAGAGGAGGAGGAGGAGGAGACCCTCGTCCACCGAGCCAAGCGGCTCAGGCATGTAGAGCCGCCGAGGTCCCCGAGAGGCATGGCGAGGCAGGGAGCAGCACGAATGATCCAGTGGCAAGCCCCCATCCTAGCCCCCAACATGAAGACACGGGGCTGATCCCCCTGCCAAAGATAGTGCAGAAGAGCAACCCCCCATTTCCTATCAGAGATGAGGGGGAGTCTGCCCAGGATGGGGCCTTCTAGGAGGGGTCCACTCCGCCTGTTGATCGAGCTGAGGGGACCCTGACAGAGTCTCCCACACAAGGCCCCATCCAGGTTGACGCCTAGTTACCGGGGAAGGGGGTGGCGTCCGTGCCCTCGCAACTGATGTTGCCGGTAAAACTAAAGACTCTACACAGCAGACAACTTCTGGTAACTTATTTGTTTTCCTTTATCATCTTGCTCCCAGTCCTTGATCCTCCAATGCTTCTACCTCCTCATAATTGCTTGTTGGTTTTGCTGGAAGTATCACTAGCCGAGGAGCCTGAGTTGTTGGAGGAGGTGGCCAATATTAGGAAAGATGCTGCCAAGGAAGTCGCCAAAATTGCTGCCACGGAGGGGCAGGAACACGCCGCCGGGGGCACTAGCCACCGAAGGAAACAGAGAAAGCCCTGACAGTGTGTTAGGATCAGGGGTGTTAGTTGAGGAGAAAATCCCCTTTCGAATCATGATCCCTCCTCCATCGTTTGGCACCTCGGCTGGGACACCACAGCCAACCTCAAGCCAACTTGCATTAGTGCTGGCCCAACCTGGTCTTAGAGCCACCGGTTCTTCACTAGCAGTGAGTGCCGAGCTTGATGAGGAGATCCAGCGTATCATAGCGCCATTGTCTCAACAACTCGGAGAAGCCGATGACTCTTTCAACGCCATCATGGGCATGTCTTTTCTGGAATCCGTGGTCGTAGACATCAAAGAACTGCAGAACTGGTACAGCTAGAAGTGGCAGGCACTCAAGGAGTAGCGCAATTCTTCCAACAGTGTGGACCAGAAGCTGATTGTTGCACGGCAATCAGTTCCAAGTCGCGGTAGCAGGAGACGATCTTCATGGCAAAGGAGGATGTCATTGCCCGGGAGGCCCGTCTGGCAGAGCGCATAGTGCTTTTGAACGCCAGGGGAAAATGACATCTCTTCCCGGGAAGAGAACCTCAGGGCCACCCTTTGCAGCAAGGACAGGGAACTGGAGGCCCTTGTCTAGCAATGCACCAAGGAACTGGAAGACAAACACAAGGCTGCCCTCGACGCACTCTCCGCTAACTCTGCTACTCAGCTAAAGAAAGTTGCTGACGACCTTGCCGCGACATCCATTGCCAAGGCTGATCTTGATCAATAGGTGACCAAACTGACAGAGGAGCTTGTCGGGGGTACCAAGGAAATTGTGGCTCTCAAGGAGAAAGCGCAAAATGCAGAGACCCTTCTGAAAGAGGTGCAATCGCAGCTCTCCTCCAAGAGCCAGGGCCTTGAGACTGCCAGTGGCACCATTGAAGACATGAAGGCAAGGCTTGGCACCCTGGAGAGCAAAATTGTGTGTGGCGGGGTTCGTGAGAAGCAATTGATGAAGGATGTGGACAATGCGAGACTCTTTATGAAAGACGCAGAGAACAAGCTAGCAAACCAATCCGAGCAGGTCGACCTTTCGATCAAGAGCCTGGTCCATATCGCCGAGTGCCTCACTGCCCATATTGCAACAATGTGCATGGAGGGGCCAGTCTTCTCGGTTGGCAGGCATGAGGTCCCGAGCGTGAAGTTAGGGCTCTTCTTCAACGAGTTGATTGAAGGGTTGAAGACCCATGAAGAAGGAAGAGACACCCTTTTTGAAAGCGAGTCTCGGAAGCTTGCCCGCAACGCCCTCCTCATGGTCATGAGCAACCTCGCCTACCGCCACCCCGAACACAACCTTGCTAACGGTTTTAGGAAGCTCCCGGCAGATGCTGATGTTTCTGCTACCGAGGACAAAGCTACCCCCTTCACTGACAAGGTGCTCTCCGTTCCCAGGGAGCCATAAGGCTGCCAAGCACGGCCCTGAGCCATTCACATTGCTGTGTTGCCCTGTAACAAAACATTACGTATGCCTTGTGTTTAGGACCTATCGTGGAATAGTCACATCAGATGTCCTAGCGTAAGGACTTAGGTGTGGAGCCATCGCAACGTAGTTAGTTTGAAGGGGATTAAACGGGACAAGGGACACAGAGAGTTTACATTGGTTCGGCCCTCAGGGTGGAGGTAACAGCCTAATCTACTGTAGGGTGCTTATTGCTTGGGCTTCGATTACCAGGGAGCGAATATGCTTGACCTAGTTCTCAATCTTTTCGTTCCTGCCCTAACTCGCCGTCGGGTCGTCCCTTCATATACATACGTTGACGCCTGACGGCTTACAGAGTCTCGGCCAGCTCATAGACAACGTGTCCGGCTCGGTGACTAACTAAACCTGCCTTACAGTACAAGTTATTCTCATGGCGGTTCATCCTCTTGGTCCCTGAGTCGCCTCTAGGTCTTGGGCCGTCAGCGGGCTTGCTATGACCCGCCACCTTCATGGGTTATTTCCAGTGGTATGATCCGGCCCCTCCTGGGCAATTCATACCCACTAGTTATATCCCCAACATTAGGCCCCAGATTGATTTGAACTTGTTCATATCAATCTTCAACACCTGACTTGTAATATCTACATCACTTGTTGTAACTCGCCATGACGTCAGCTCTTGAAATCTTCTTAAACCGCCATGACGTCATTTTGCCTTAACTTCGCATGAGGCCTAGAGCATCTTTAACTGATCCTTATCTTAATAAACATCCCGAAAATCGAGGCGTCCCTATAGCCATATGATGATTTTGGCCTCCTCGATTCCCGTGCATGCCTTGTACTCGCCCCCTTATAAATAGGGACATGGGTCTTCCTCATATCCCCCTCGCTTCCTTCTTCGTCTTCCTCCTTTGCATAGCTGCACGAGCGCTCTGGTCCCGCCGCAGCGACCTCCAAATTACCGCATTGACCAGACTAGACCAGAGAACTCTAGTGCGCCACCGCTGATCCTCATCACCTGTAAGTGCACCTCCCCCTTTCATCTCAAATCTGCCTTAGGGTTTGTGATGTTCATTGGTGTTCTTGATGTTCTTCATTTCCTTCTTCAACTCCTACAACTTTTAATCTGGATATGTCGTAGATCTTGCGCAGAAGTAGTTTTATCATGATTTTCATTATTAAAATATCATCTCCCTATAGAAAACCACATCAATGCATCAAAGGTTTTTCACTGCCGCCACCGTAGGTTTTACTTTCACTGCCTTTTCTGAATGGTCACAGATCCGAAATTATAGTGCTAGCTTGTGAAATCCGTTTGTCTACCCCTTAGGAAATTTTTCACCTGATAGATTCAAATGCCCAAAACTGCGATGGCGGCTTATGAGATAAACAGTGACCCATCATATAGCATTAGGCCCCATGTAAGCCGCCATCATCCACTTAGCCCATAATCCGGCCATCTCCTTCCGGTTTAACCAAGCTGGTTGTTCTAAACTAGATCTCTATAGCTTTTATCCTTGTATAATGGTTGAAACAATAACGTGTAACTCACCATATATCGGCGGGTTAAATAAGATCTTGAATCGCTTATTGTAGGCCGTGCACCCAATCATGACCAAGACAGTTACATCATGCGACTGGGTCCCATCCATTGTTACCGAGGCAATGCTCAAAGATTATGTAAAGATTGGTTTCTTACCGGCCAAAGACATAATTCACTGGCATGCTCCTAATCCGGGTGAAGCCAAACCTCAGCCGCTAGCCTATGAAGTTATCGTTTTCACTAATCACATGAATCGGGGCTTCTCACCGCCCGGGTCAAAATTCTTCCGTGATGTTCTGCATTTTATGCAACTTCATCCTCAAGATATTGGGCCCAACTCCATTTTCAACATTTGCAATTTCTAGGTCTTCTGTGAAGTATACCTTCAAGAAGAACCTAGTGTTGACCTCTTCAGAGAGTATTTCTACCTGAACTGCCAGAATGAATTTACTGACAGCCCCAGCCAAGAACTCGGAGGGATCTCAATTCAGCATCACAAAGACGCCATTTTTCCTTATGCTTCGCTTCCAAGCCATCCCAAAGATTGGAATCAAACCTGGTTCTACTGCAAGGATTCTTGTGCTGATGAATATCCCTTACCAGGCTATCGTGACCAACGGCTCAACCCAAAGCACCCTCTTCCTGGCCGGCTCACCACTGCTGAATGAGCCAAACTTGAACCTACCTTCTCAAAGGTTAGGGCATTACTAGGCAATGGATTAACTGGTATTGACCTGGTTCGGTGCTGGGTATCTTGGAGGATCATTCCTTTAAGCCGCCAACCCGGTTTAATGTGTACGTACATTGGTGACACCAAAGACCCGCTGCGTTACAGTTCAACGCGTTGACTGACAAAGCCATCAATCACATGACCAAGACTCTTCTCAATGAGACCTTGGAAAGTTGCAGCAGAGTGCGTCTGAATCCCTTCTGCAAACTTAACCAGCATCGGAGGTATGTCTGTCCAGTTTATATACTTTTACTTCATTGCTCGTAGAATCCGAAAATCCTAACCTTTTATTATAAACTTTCTTAGGCTGGATCCGCTTTTTGGGATAAGAGATATGATGAAAAACACGCCAAGAAGGCCAGGGCCAAGACCAAAGCCATGAAGAAGAACAAGAAGAAATCCACCGCTTCTGACACATTTAATGTGGAGGAAGATGAAGAGTCGGAGGTAGACGTTGACTCCCTTGGCTCCTTTTTCATCCATCTTATTGACACTGATTACTATCAGGACGATGCGGAGAGCAGCCGAGCGGTTGATGATGAGGTAACCATTATTTCCTCCGACTTAGAGCCCTTGCCGAGACAAAAAATTCGACGCGTGATCCGGAAAGTAAGGTTTTCTAACCCTTTAGCTCACATGGATCCCGACTTTATTTTGAAGCAACAACAGCATGAGAAACGGTGCAGAACCCGGACCAGTGGAGGTGGAGAACTTTCCTCTGGCTTGCCTAACATGCCAGCCCCACGCTACCACTGGTATGAGGTATTCAAAAAATTCCGACTCTTATTTATTTTACTCCAGATATTATTCATCTAGTCCTTCATGCTTCTGACTCGAATTATCAGGGGACCTCTCACTCTTCGTCCGGTGATTCATCTCAGACTCAGCTTCCTGCTTTCAAGACTGCCCCTAGGTACCAACTTTAACCTATGTTTTTTAACATCTCTAAATTCATACTAACTTCCCGCATCCTCTTGTAGTGGGAAAGCAAAGCCTAGCAAAAAGGCCAAGATGAACAAGCCCATAGAAGATCCCAAACCCCATGAGCCGGAAAAACAAGCACCAATTTCTGAAGCCTTTGTTCAACAACCGGATGATCCTGCTGATGACCCGCCACCAGAAAATCATGGCACCTCTGCTGATCCTATGGTTGTTGATCCCTTGGTTTCTAAACCGCCAGGCCCAACTAAGCCTCAAAAAATGAATACTGAGGAAGTTGTGGTCACTGCCACTGGTTTTCAAGAACCGAGGAACCGTGTTGCTCTGGCTAAACATTCTGCCAAGGAAGAGCTGGTCGAGAGGCGCAAGGTCAAATTCGACATGGCCAATTACTCACATCTGAGGATTAGTGAAATCCTCTCGGGCTATGTGAATCAAGTACACAAAAGCCGTGATCTGGAAATTGACATAGTCAAGCACATGCATCAGAAACATGAGGTATTAAATTCTTGCTCCCATATAAGATATATTCCTTTAGCCCCCAAATCTACTGAATATGATAGAATAGAATATATTGTAGACTTGCTAGATAGCCTTTTTACTATGCTTCTGAGTCAGAACCTCTAGCCCCCAAGGGCCGGCTTAAACTATTACGTTAAGTCGGTTCTTTACTTAATAATAATCAACTTTGCATCTGTAGTCCCCAAGGGCCGGTTTAAACTATTGAGTTAAGTCGGTTCTTATCACTTGTGAAAAAACCTCATCTAGTCATCCTTGCAGTCCGGGCAAACTTGGATAAATGATGAACCGGGGTCATCTGTCATTGCATCATAAAACAAACTTTGCATGCATTAGCCGTCAAGTGCCAAGTGTTGCTGCTTGCAAAGGGCTTGGGACTTGTAAATAACTCCATAAAGAAACTTTATGTACCCAGTAGCCCCCAAGTGCTAAGTGATATTGCTTGCAAAGGGCTGGGGACTTATCAGTATACATTGTTTCACAACTATTCATACTTGTTTGGACTTTCTTATTTCAGGAAGCATCCAGTCAATTTCAATCGCAGCTGACTAACTTGAAAACCCGGCTTGAAACACAAGAAACTGAGAACTGGAAGGCTGACTCCAAGTTCAAGTCTAGCTTGGATGAAAATGAAAACCTCAAGATGGAATTTACCATGGAGAAAACCGCCTAGGCTGAGGAGAAGGCTGCCCTGATCCAAAGGGCTGAGGAAGCTGAGGCCTCATTGGAGGAGGTCAGGACCGAGCTTACCGTCTTAAAGCATCATATTAACCAGATTGCCAGTTTAGTAAGATTTGTTTATATCATAATGACTCTTTGTTCTTCATGTTATAAACAGCTAAATGACTTGATCATAATATGCCATGCAGGTCCCAGAAGCAGCAATCTTGGGAAGGAGACGCTGATAAAGCTCAAGGCGGTTTATACGTTAGTAGAACAACTGTATACCAGTGCTCAACACACAATAGACGCCATCTCCCCGAGTAAACAAACACCATCTCTTCTCAGTAACGTGTTATGCAGCCTTTCCATTTTGCCAGCCAGAATCAAAGAGAATAAGCAGTCGGCTGCTAGAGCCGGTGCCCTTACGACTTTAAACTGGGCTAACGCATGGCAGTCAGAACTATACCCGTCCGAGCTAGCCACTGGTTGTCCCAGTCTAAAAGAGGACGGGTCTCCCTTTGACAAGAAAGACATTGCTGCCTGTGTAAAAGTCGTGCGTCCTTTGGCAAGTCTGCTTGTTAAAGAAACTGATCTGTCCAAGTATTAGGCGGCTAACACTACAGAAAATCAGAAGATGCCCATCTCGGCTTATAAGATTGCAAATCTTATCCCTCCAATCCGTAAGCATACTTTTGCCCCCAAAATTGATCCGCCTGAGCTTATCAATGTTGATGCTGGCTTTCAAGCCTTAACTGGTATCAATTGGTCATCGCCTGACTTCTAGACGGTGGAGGAAGAAGAAGAACCGGCGCAGGATTACCTGGAAGTTTCAAACCGCCAAGGCCAGGAGAACTGATCCGCTGGGCGGCTCTTTATTTGCACTACCAGGAACTGCTTGAAAACAATTTATCCATTTGGGCTCGTGGAGCCATGTAATAGGGTAATTAAATACTGACCTGCCGTGCCATCGTGCACATTTGTTTTGCATAACATTGTTGATCCATCATGGTAAGATATGCCATTTATGCTTGATAATATCATCCATTATGCAGATCAGGTTTAGCATTTTTCCCTGCATATAAACAGATAACAAGTGCCCTGTAATATTTGTTCATACTGCCGACTTATCATAAGTTGTGTGGTAAAGGCAATAGCCCATAGACAGAAGCACAATGCCCTGTTCAATATATTCATTGATGCAGGGTGGAACCCTATAGCGTCGATCTTTCACGTTTGGAGTGGATCCTACGAGGAATCACAAAGAATACGCGGAAGCACAAAGGTAAAACACGGGGAAAATGAGAGAGAATCACTCAACCAACAAGGAATCGATCACACAAGCGCTAGATCATCGCACACATAAGGTAGCACATGGTTCAAGATCAACAAAGGCAAGGATACAAAGGAACCGTTCTTCTCCGAGAGGAGGCCTTGATGTTCTTCCCTAGAAGGGGTCTTGAATCCGCTTGGGGTATCTTCTCCGAAGAGGTCGTGATCTCCGAGGAGAAGTATCCAAGTGGATGAGCAAAGGCTCTCACACAAATATGAGCTAATCCAATGCTAACCCTAGAAAGAGGAAGGGGATGGACTATATATAGTCTACGGGGGCAAAAGGGTACATGGGCTTCGGCCCTTCACTGTTCACGCGCAGGTGAGGCCGGATGTCCGGGCGTCGGGCCGGATGTCCGGGGCTTCATGTGAGGCCGGACGTCCGGGCTGGTGGCCGGATGTCCGGGCTGGCTGTGCAACCTTCTGTAGTCTCTGGTGCGGGGCGCCGGATTTCTGGGCAGCGTGCCGGATTTCCGGGGCTTCGAGGGAGGCCGAATGTCCGGGGCCTCGGGGTCGGATGTCCGGGCCTTGTAGTCTTCTTGGCTGAGCTGCGGCTGCTGTGTTGGCGTCTCCAGGGGCCGGACGTCCGGGGTCTGGGCCGGATGTCCGGGGCCTGGAAGGTGAACTTGTCCGTTTCAGCTGGTTCTCTTCATCCGTGGAGTGGGCAGCTTGTCCATCTTCACGTGCATCCCCGGGAGGTTCTTCTTGACACCTAATCATGCATAGTGTATCCGACTTAGGTAGTAGCCATGTCTCGAGAGGGTCATATGAAATATCATTTAGGAGAGAAGTCACCTTGGTTTCAAGAGCTCTTGCACATGCTCGAGTCATAGGTCCTTGTGGGGTTGGATGTGTTGATGTAGAGTCCATGGGGATGATGGATGGATGCTCTGCATCATATCCCCTCCCTTCGAAAGGATCCGACCTCGGATCAAGATCTTCATCACCATGGAAAGGCGAGAGGTCTTTGACGTTGAAGGTGTCGCTCACGTTGTACTTGTCGCTTGGTAGGTTGAGCTTGTAAGTGTTGTTGTTGTAGCGTGCTAACACCTTGAAGGGTCCATCGGCTCGAGGTAGAAGTTTGGACTTCGTTCGTTGGGGAAGCGTTCCTTGCGAAGGTGTAGCCACACGAGATCGCCTATGTTGAAGATCATGGGTTGCTTGTTGATGTTGAGCTTGGTCGCTAGTCGTTGTACTTGGCGCTCGATGGTGTTTCTTGTGTCCTCATGTATCCTTTTGATGTAGATTGCTCGTGCACTCGCATCCATGTTGGTGCGCTCTTGTAGAGGTAGAGGTAGAATGTCCAACGGGGACAACGGGTTGAAGCCGTAGATGACCTCTAAGGGGGACTTGCTGGTCGTCGAATGTCTTGCACGGTTGTAGGCGTACTCGGCGATGGGTAGACATGCTTCCCACTCCTTGATGTTCTTCTTGATTAACACGCAAAGTAGAGTGGAGAGAGTCCGGTTCGTCACCTCCGTTTGGCCGTCGGTTTGAGGATGGTATGCGGATGAGAACAAGAGCTTGATTCCGAGCTTGGCGCAAAGAGTCTTCCAAAAGTAACTCAAGAACTTGACGTCGCGGTCGGAAACGATTGTCTTTGGTACTCCATGGAGGCGCAAGATTTCCCTACAAAAGAGATTTGCAATATGTGAAGCATCGTCTACCTTGTTGCAAGGAATGAAATGTGCCATCTTAGAAAATCGGTCCACGACAACAAACACGGAATCCTTTCCATTTTGAGTTCTAGGTAAACCAAGTACAAAATCCATGCTAATGTCTTCCCAAGGTTGATAAGGAATCGGAAGAGGCATGTAAAGACCATGAGATTGAGCTTTTGACTTAGCTTTGCGGCATGTAGAGCATCGGGTGTGAAGCGTGAGACGTCGCGGAACATCTTGGGCCAAAAGTAGTTCTTGGAGAGCATGGCGAAAGTCTTGTCGCGTACGAAGTGTCCCATGAGTCCGCCTCCATGAGCCTCTTGCAAAAGGAGCAAATGAAGAGAAGACTCAGGAATGCATAGTTTGTTAGCTCTCATAAGATAACCATCCTTGAGGTAATATTGTTCCCAAGATGTATGCGTCAAACATTTAGCGTAATGAGGTGCAAAAGATGGATCATTAGCATACAAATCTTTTATGTGCTCAAAGCCAATAACATTGAACTCAAGTTGGGTGACAAGCGTGCATTTGGGTGAAAGGGCATCGGCAACTACATTTTCCTTACCCTTAATGTACTTGATCACATATGGGAAAGATTCAATAAATTCACTCCATTTGGCATGTCGCTTGTTCAACTTAGTTTGACCTTTTAAGTACTTAAGCGTTTCATGATCGGTATGGATGACAAACTCATGAGGTCTAAGATAATGTTCCCAAACATGTAGTACACGCACTAAAGCATACAATTCTTTGTCATATATGGGATAGTTAAGTTGAGCACCGGATAGTTTTTCACTAAAATAAGCAATGGCTCGTTTTTCTTGCATCAAAACTCCGCCAATTCCGGTACCACTTGCATCACAATGAACCTCAAAAGTTTTGTCAAAATTGGGCAAAGCAAGAATTGGAGCATGAGTAAGCAAAGACTTGAGCTCATCAAAAGCGTTGGATTGCAAAGATCCCCAAACAAAAGGAGCATTTTTCTTACTCAAAGCATGCAAAGGGGCGGCAATAGTGCTAAAGTTTTTCACATAGGCGATAAAAACCTGCAAGACCAAGGAAACTTCGCACTTGTTGCAAATTGGTGGGTTGGGGCCAAGTTTTAATTGCTTTAATTTTAGTTTCATCAACATGGACACCCTTGGAAGAGACAACGAAACCCAAGAAAACCACTTTGTCAACGCCAAAAGTGCATTTTTTCAAGTTGGCATAAAGACTTTCCTTTCGAAGTGTTTACAAAACAAGCTTAACATGATCAAGATGCTCTTTCATGGTTTTGCTAAACACAAGAATATCATCGAAGTAAACGACAACAAAGATTCCAGTATAAGATCGAAGTACATGATGCATGAGACGCACAAAAGTTCCGGGAGCCTCCGATAAACCCATAGGCATGACTAACCATTCATATAAGCCAAATTTTGTTTTGAAAGCCATTTTCCATTCATCACCCTCGTGAATGCGTATTTGATAATAGCCACTTTTAAGATCAATTTTTGAGAAAAATTTGGCTCCACTAAGTTCATCAAGCATGTCATCTAAGCGAGGAATGGGATGCCTATAGCGAATGGTGATAGCATTTATAGGTCTACAATCGGAACACAAGCGGAAACTTCCAACGGGCTTAGGCATAAGTATAACGGGAACGGCACAAGGGCTTAAGCTTTCACGTACATGACCGTTGTCGAGTAGTTGTTGTACTTGCCGTTGAATCTCCTTGGTTTCTTCGGGGTTGACACGGTATGCAGCTTTGTTTGGAAGTGGCGCTCCGGGAATGAGGTCGATTCGATGCTCAATGCCTCGAAGAGGAGGTAGACCCGGAGGTAGCTCATCAGGGAAAACATCTTGAAATTCCTGCAAAAGAGATTGAAACACCAAAGGTAGCTCGTGAATGGTGTTAGTTTTTGTTTCGCCATCCTTGCACACAAGGACAAAGTGCATCACACTCGATGGGTTCTCACACACTTCTCTCATCTCACTTTTGGTGGCAAATAGTATGAGGTTTTTCTCTCTAGGCGAAGAGGCGCTCAAGTTTGGCTTGTGGCTCTCACTCACTTTTTGGTAGCTCACTTTCTCACTCTTCTCTCTTTGGTTGGTGGCTTGTTTGTCGGCTATCACTTGACTAGGAGACATGGGTCGTAGCACATATTCTTTCCCTTTCATCTTGAAGCTATAGTGGTTTGTACGCCCATTGTGGAAGACACCATGGTCAAATTGCCATGGCCGACCAAGGAGGAGGTGGCAAACGGTCATTGGGACCACATCACACTCCAAAGTGTCCTCATATGCACCGATTTTGAAGGATACTTGGACCGTATGCTCAACTCGTATAGTGCCGGAGTCACTTAGCCATTGAACCTTGTATGGGTGCGGGTGCTTCTTCTTGACCAATTGAAGCTTGGAGCATAGTTCTTCGCTTGCCAAGTTGTGGCAACTACCTCCATCGATGATGACCTTGACGGATCGTCCATTGATGCCGGCCTTTGTGTGGAAGATGTGGCATCATTGGTCTTCTTCTTGTTGATGTTGAAGTGTCAAGACCTTGGAGACAACTAGAGCGGGGCTTGTATCTTCATCACAAAAGACTTGGTCATCTTCATCTTCATTCACTCGCCTATGCATGGCCACTTGCTCAATAGCTTCCATTTCATCTTCACTCATTGAGTCGTAGGTGCCATCGTCGTTGAGTATCATGGTGCGCTTGTTGGTGCATTCATAGGACGTGTGGCCTCGGCCGCCGCAAGTGAAACATTTGAAGGAGCTTGTCTTGACGGTCTCATCGGTTGGAGTAGATGATGAAGCACGCGGCTTGAAGTTGCTTGTAGTAGGAAGAAGACGACTTGAACTTGTGGAAGTTTTCTTGTAACTTGACTTGTCGTCGTTGCTTGGGGAAGGCTTGGTTGATGTCGAAGTTGGAGTAGTTGTTGAAGCTTGGTTGTTGGAGAAGCCGTATGTCTTGGGGGAGTACTTGGCGTACTTGAAGTCATCTTGCACTTGGCGTTCAGCCTTTGTAGCTTGATGCAGGAGCTCAATGAGGTTGGAGTAGGGTTGGAAGTCGGCGATCTTCTTGATGGGATGATTGAGTCCATTCAAGAATCTTGCCATTGTTTGCTCATCATCTTCCGTGACATTGGCTCAAATCATGGCAATCTCCATTTCCTTGTAGTATTCTTCAACACTCTTTGTTCCTTGCTTGAGGAGTTGTAGCTTCTTGAAGAGATCTCGGTTGTAGTAGGTTGGCACAAAACGTGCTCGCATGACATCCTTCATTTGAACCCAAGTGGTGACTGGAGGTTCACCTCTTGCTTGCCGTCTCTCAAGGACTTGTTCCCACCATATGAGCACATAGTCTTGGAACTCAAGTGATGCCATAGCGATCTTCTTCTCTTCCTCATAATTGTGCAAACTAAAGATTTTGTCGATCTTCAATGCCCATGAGAGGTACTCTTCGGGGTCATTGCTTCCATTGAACTTGGGCATTGTGAATTTGAGCTTGCCATAGCGTTGCTCTTCATTGTGTTGTGGGCGATGGTGATGATGACGCCCTTGACGTGGAGGGTAATCATCCTCATGTTGCTCTTGGCATGGAGGAAGTCCATTATCAACTTGCTCTTGTTGACCTTGAGGTTGGGGAGGAGCTTGATGTGCTTGTGAAGGAGCTTGTGGGGCTTGACGTTGCGCACGCTGATGGTAGTTCCTCTCTTGGATCTCTTCTCAAAGGGCTTCCTCTTGATTGCGCCTTTCGCGATTGCGGTTGGCGATAGCTCAAATTGATGCTTGAAGGGCACCTTCCGCCTCACGAGCTTGTGCTTCTCGTTGTTGTTGTTGAAGACGTTGAGCCTCGGCGTCTTGTTGCTCTTGATGTAGGCGCGCTCATTCTTGTTCTTCTTGGCGACGAAGACGTTGTCGTTCTTGAGCTTGAGCAAACGCTACTTGGTTTGATTGAGGACGAGGAACTTGTTCATCGACTTGCTCTTGTGAATGCTTGTCGTGTAGCGGGTTGCGAGATGCATGACGGTCTTGACGCGCGGCTCGTCGAAGAGTGTTCGATGACGATGTACTTGTGCCGGAGAAGGAGTCGTCGGAGTGGCGACTTGAGTGGCTCCGTCTTGAGTATGAGGATGTAGAAGGAGGCCGGTTCACCAACAAGGCGCGAATCTCGTCCATTCTTGCATCGTTCTCTTGCTTATCCGCGTCGAGCTTGTTGTCGAAGTAGTCTCTTGTACGTTGCTCGGAGAGTCGCAAGTCGGTGGCGATGTTGTCGATGCGGTCGTTCATTGCTTGTTGCTCTTGATGTAGAGCTCGTTGTGCGCCAAATAGGTGGCTCTTGGTGACGTATGATGACATGTCGTCGTCTTGCTCGATGAAGAGTGGGTTGGTAGAAGTACTTGGCCTATCCATCATTTCAAGCAAAATGTGAGTGGTAGAAGGAGAAGAACTAATACCAATGTACCTTTGACCAATGTTGTAGATGAATCAAGTTCACTCAAATGTGGACAATGAAATAGCACTATTGGTACCAATCCTTGTCGATTCTGACACCACAAGTAAAAGCTTTTGGTGGTGCTTGGTTAGGATGGTGGCACAAAATTTGATGCAATAGTAAGTGAGCTTCAACAATGTTGGAAAAGATTCACAAATTTGCAAATGCAACAAGTAGACCAAGCAAGTATGGGTACACGGAAACACACACGCAAATAGATAAATGTGATTGTGCAAACCAAAAGTGAGCCAAAATGTGGAATCCACGAAAATGCTCTTGTTGCACAATACTAGAGAGACGCTAGCACGATTGCACAATAGGCGGATACGCAAACTTGTGCACAACCTACTAGGCAAAAATGCAACTATCTCTATCCCAAGTATGCTATATGTATGGTATTACGGTGCAATGATCCAAGATGATCCAACATGACAATCTTAATGTAGTATGTTGCTATGGTTCTGGCTTATAAGCTCTTTGCTTATCTTTCCTCTTTGCTTAAAAGCTTGGGTGGCTCTTTCACTTTTGAGCTCTTTTCTCATGCAAAACTTCATGAACCAAGATAGCAATTGTGTATGCTATGACAACTTTGTGACGCACAAGTGGATCCCAAGATATGCACCACTATGGTATGGTATGTATGCTATGGAGTATGATCACTAAATGTGCACAAGTCACGTTGCCGGCAATACTCAATGGCTAGTCTCGATGGGTAAGCTACGCAAAAGTAAGGCCATGTGGGGTATCAATGCAATTGCAAGTTATGACAAAGATGTCGCCAAAGTTATCGTCCTTGGCAATGTTGAGTAGTCGATGGAGATGAGCGGTGGTGATGATGACGTCGAACCGTACCTATATAGCCGAAACACAATAGGACACGGGAACCACAACTCAAAATCTCAAAGACCAAGACACATCAAAATCGACATAGGAGGTAGCGGAGAGCGGTGGGTGTGTTTTTGGAAAGTATTGTGGGTATGCGGAAGAGGTCGTGGGCACCGTGGCAAAATTTGGCCAAGTTAAGGTGAAATGGGCGCGGGGTGTTGGAGTTGCTGTTGCCAGGGGCCGGATGTCCGGGCTTGCAGCCGGATGTCCGGGAGACACGGGTCGGATGTCCGGTCTCTGGATCGGGGACGAACACGAAGAACTCCACGGGGAAAATCGCAACTCCGGGGCAAAATTCGGACGAACTGGTGGATGGAAAAGGGTGGGGAGGGTGGGGAAAGCTAGATCCACACGCAGCAACACAAATCCATGGACCAAATCCACCAAAATTTCATCACACCAACAAATCACAAAAAAATTTGGGGTTATTTTTTGGTGGGGATTTTCGGATTTAGGACGAAAACAACGAAATCAAGCTAGAAAAAGAGGGGTAGGGGCTCCAAAAATTTGAGCAACGTGGCTCATGATACCATATGATGCAGGGTGGAACCCTATAGCGTCGATCTTTCACGTTTGGAGTGGATCTACGGGGAATCACGAAGAATACGCGGAAGCACAAAGGTAAAACACGGGGAAAACGAGAGAGAATCACTCAACCAACAAGGAATCGATCACACAAGCGCTAGATCATCACACACATAAGGTAGCACATGGTTCAAGATCAACAAAGGTAAGGATACAAAGGAACCGTACTTCTCCGAGAGGAGGCCTTGATGTTTTCCCCTAGAAGGGGTCTTGAATCCGCTTGGGGGATCTTCTTCGAAGAGTTCGTGATCTCTAAGGAGAAGTATCCAAGTGGATGAGCAAAGGCTCTGACACAAATATGAGCTAATCCAATGCTAACCCTAGAAAGAGGAAGGGGATGGAGTATATATAGTCTACGGGGGCGAAAGGGTACATGGGCTTCGGCCCTTCACTGTTCACGCGCAGGTGAGCCGGATGTCCGGGAGTCGGGCCGGATGTCCGGGGCTTCATGTGAGGCCGGACGTCCGGGCTGGTGGCCGGATGTCCGGGCTGGCTGTGCAACCTTTTGTAGTCTTTGGTGCGGGGCGCCGGATTTCTGGGCAGCGGGCCTGATTTCCGGGGCTTCGAGGGAGGCCGGATGTCCGGGGCCTGGGGGTCGGATGTCCGGGCCCTGTAGTCTTCTTGGCTGAGCTGCGGTTGCTGTGTTGGCGTCTCCAGGGGCCGGATGTCCGGGGTCTGGGCCGGATGTCCGGGGTCTGGGCCGGATGTCCGGGGCCTGGAAGGTGAACTTGTCCGTTTCAGCTGGTTCTCTTCATCCGTGGAGAGGGCAGCTTGTCCATCTTCACGTGCATCCTCGGGAGGTTCTTCTTGACACCTAATCATGCATAGTGTATCTGACTTAGGTAGTAGCCATGTCTCGAGAGGGTCATATGAAATATCATTTAGGAGAGAAGTCACCTCGGTTTCAAGAGCTCTTGCACGTGCTCAAGTCATAGGTCCTTGTGGGGTTGGATGTGTTGATGTAGAGTCCATGGGGATGATGGATGGATGCTCCGCATCATTCATACTGCCGGCTTACAATGCCGCATGCAGCTGGGGGTGAAATCCCAAAATTTGAGCAAAAGATCTAATGATAGAGGCAAAGGTGTCCCGTCTTTCGATGAGATGATGGATATCGCTTTCGTGGAAGTCGACTTTGACGATCCGACTACGAATGTGTGAGGACGTCGCGCCTTAACAATCGCTAAACCGACTCCGAGAGGTTATCGACCATGCCGGAGCACGATCAACCTAACCACGAAGGTCTATTTCCTGCAGGCAAACAAAGAACAAGCAAGAAACTAAGATTGCAATCTGGATATTGCGAATATAAGAGGAAAGCTTTATTGATGAAGGTGGGGTTCTATGACGTCTTTGTCTGGTCGTTGAACACAAACGAAGTACGTGAAGTTGCATTTATGGAGAACTTTTAATCTAAACAAAACCCAAATTCTAAACGGTGCCCTAAGGGCTGTATATATGGATGAAGAGGGGGTGAATTTCGTGGCCCTTGGTAGAGGGGTCCGAAACTAACCATATCTCTTGTTTCCCCACACATACGGACTCTAAAAATAGCCTATACTTATGTATTTCGAAATTACATGGGCCTGGCCCAATAATAAGGTGACGCACCACCTAGAATAGCCTTTGGACGAAATTTATGAAGTGGCATCTTGTACATTTCGTCCAAGGCTTCATGCACTCATTATGGTGGCTTCAAAGTCCTGAAATCATCACTTGTAACTCCGTTCTTGTTCCCCTTGCGCATGCCATCATCTCCATGCTTGTTCTTGCTCCAATGTTCATCCTTCTCCAAGCTAGGCCCTTCATTTGTAAGCAAAACAAATGTATCCAATTTAGGCAACATCATATACTCTTGACCATTAGAATCATTACCAAGAAACGAAAGTACCTGATAATTTAGTTGGCGTGCGCGAGCTCTAGTAATTGGTCCAGTATATGTAGTAGTAGGGGCTGTGGGTGTAACAATGGTATTGATGTCCTCATCATCTAAGCATATGATCATAATAACCTGGCGACTTAAAGTCCAAAGCAAAGCCGGGTTAATAACACTCTGGATAAAGATATACATGAATCATAAGGCAACATGGCCCTAATTGGTTATTCAACCATGTATTGATATGTGACAAGAGACAAAACTCCAAAAAATGTCCAAATGAAAGACAAATCAGAAAACAAGGCTTTCATAGGCCGCCAAGCCTAAAACTCAAGTGCTTTTATGAGTCGCACAGCCGCTGAGTTAAACCTTAATTCAAAACCTTGTAAGCCGGACCTCACATGACCAATCACCGTTTTAACGTTGACAAGTTCAGGGTCTTTATAAGATTAACTGTCAAGAGTACAGCGAGTCATTCTAGGATTACTTGGGCAGAGTGGCAGACTTACAAAGGCAGGATAACCCGTCTTTTTTGGTGAATACACCTAGGCGTCCAAGCCTAAAGGGTCATAGCTATGCTTAATGAGCCCCCAAGTTAAAGTTCATTTCAGGTCTATAAGCCGGAATATGCTCCATGAGGAAGCCCCCAAGTATGTTTCATTCATGGCGTATAAGCCGGATCAAGAGGGTAGTGGCTATGCTAAATGAACAGGAAGCCCCCAAGTGATCGTATGAAGTGACAATAAAGACTCGTATACTCAGAAATGATATGATAGAGGCCCTGAATTATCAGGGATGCTAGCGTTATTATATTCATGATAATATATACATTGATAATGTATGTACATCACAAGAGTCGGTGGCTCAGGTGTAATAAGGCCGAAGATGAGTAATATTCCATGGTCGGCGGGTCTCCTCCTCCGACGTGCGTGAGTCCTTATGGTCTCGAACATCGATAAGGTAGTATGACCCGTTGTTCAGATTCTTGCTAACCACAAAGGGCCCTTCCCAAGGTGGGGATAGCTTGTGCATGTCAGTTTGATCCTGGATGAGCCAGAGCACCAAATCGCCTTCTTGAAAGGTCCTGGTTTAACCTGGCGGCTGTGATAACAAAGCAGATCTTGCTGGTAATTCGCCAAACGAGCCGTCGCAAGGTCACACTCCTCATCTAACAGGTGAATTGCATCCTGACGTGCTTTCTCATTGTCAGCTTCAACGTAAGCCGCCACATGAGGGGAATCGTGATGTATGTCACTAGGGAGAACCGCCTCAGTTCCGTAAACCATAAAGAAAGGCGTGTAACCTGTAGATCTGTTGGTGGTAGCATTAATACTCCAAAGCACTAAGGGTAACTCTCCCACACAGCAACCCGGTGTTCTCTGCAAAGGAACCATGAGTCGGGGCTTGATTCCTCTCAAGATTTCTTGATTAGCTCATTCAGCTTGGCCATTAGACTGGGGCGAGCCACTGATGATACATCAAGCCGGATATGTTCTTGTTGACAGAATTCTTTCATCGCTCCATTCGACAGATTAGTACCATTATCAGTGATGATACTATGAGGATACCCAAAATGGAAGATCACCTTTTTGATGTATTGAACCGCCGTGGCTGCAGCACATTTGCTGATCGGCTCAGCCTCAACCCACTTCATAAACTTGTCAACCGCCACCAAGAGGTGGGTCTTTTTATCCTTGGACCTTTTGAAAGGCCCAAACATATCCAGCCCCCAGACTGCAAACGGCCAAGTAATTGGAATCATCCTCAATTCTTGAGCCGGCACATGAGCCCGTCTTGAAAATTTCTGACAACCATCACATGTACTGACAAGATCTTCTGCATCAGCATGAGCCGTCAACCAATAAAACCCATGACGAAAAGCTTTGGCAATGAGAGACTTAGAGACGGCATGATGACCGCAATATCCTTCATGAATCTCTCGTTAAATTTCACGGCCTTCCTGAGGAGAAAAACATCGTTGAAACACCCCAGTAACACTGCATCTGTGAAGCTCACCATTGACAATAGTCATTGAATTAGACCTCTGGGTTATGTGCCTAGCCAAAGTTTCATCCTCAGGTAACTCGCCCTGGGTCATGTATGAAAAATACGGAACAGTTCAATCAGGGATAACATGAAGAGGCGCCACCAATTGTGCCTCCGGGTCAGGAACTGCCAAGTCTGATGAGGACATCAATACCATTGTTACACCCACAGCCCCTGCTGCTATACATAATGGACCAATTACTAGAGCTCGTGCATGCCAATTAAATTACCAGGTACTTTCGTTTCTTGGTAATGATTCTAATGTTCATGAGAATATGATGCTGCCTAAATTGGATACATTTGTTTTGCTTACAAATGAAGCGCCTAGCTTGGAGAAGGATGAACATTGGAGCAAGAACAAGCATGGAGATGATGGCATGCGCAAGGGGAACAAGAACGGAGTTACAAGTGATGATTTCAGGACGTTGAAGCCACCATAATGAGTGGATGAAGCCTTGGATGAAATATACAAGATGCTACTTCATAACTTTCGTCTAGAGGCTATTCTAGGTGATGCGTCACCTTATTATTGGTCTAGGCCCATGTAAGTTCGAAATACATAAGTATATGCTATTTTTAGAGTCCGTATGTGTGGGGAAACAAGAGATAGGGTTGATTTCGGACCCCTCCACCAAGGGCCACGAATCTTCCCCCTCTTCCTCCATATATACAACCCTTAGGGAACCGTTTAGACTTTGGGTTTTGTTTAGATTAAAAGTTCGCCATAGCTGCAACTTCGCGTACTTCATTTGTGTTCAACGACCAGACAAAGGTGTCACAGAACCCCACCTTGATCAATAAAGCATTCATCTTATAATCGCAATATCCAAATTGCAGCCTCAGTTTCTTGCTTGTTCTTCATTTGCTCACAGGAAACAGACCCTCGTGGTCAGGTTGATCGTGCTCCGGCGTGGTCAATAACCTCTCGGAGTTGGTTTAGCGATTGCTAAGGCGCGACGTCCTGGCACGTTCGTAGTCGGATCGTCAAAGTCAATTTCCACCAAAGCAATATCCATCATCTCATCGAAAGAGGGGCACCTTTGCCTCTATCAAGTGGTATCAAATTTCCAGGTTGCTCGGTGAGATTTTACAGTTTTTCGTAGTTTAGCTCGAGCCTGTTCTTCATACCTATAGTCCACGTAAAGCCAACAAAAAAATTAGGGTTAGTTCATCCTATCCGAACCAGTCTGAGCCTTTGCACAGTCTTTTTAGTATTTTGCTTTGTTGAATTTGCGGTTGCATCGTCGCGTCAAGTTGCTGGTCTTAGCGTCTAGTCTTTTAGAGTTTCGAGTTCTGGTCATAAGTTGTCACGCCGCCACCTCACCATCATCATCGCCCCTGCCACCTACCTCCACCGCTCTGAATCCGTATCCATATACCACCACCAATCCGTATCCATATACCATCACCGATTCATATCCATATACTACCACCGCTGCCATATACCACCACCGCTGCCATATACCACCACCATATATCCACCACCAATCCGAGTTCCTTGCATATTAGGTTTGTTTTCGAGATCCATCTGATGAGGACATCAATACCATTGTTACACCCACAGCCCCTACTGCTACATATACTGGACCAATTACTAGAGCTCGCGCATGCCAATTAAATTATCAGGTACTTTTGTTTCTTGGTAATGATTCTAATGGTCAGAGAATATGATGCTTCCTAAATTGGATACATTTGTTTTGCTTACAAATGAAGGGCCTAGCTTGGAGAAGGATGAACATTGGAGCAAGAACAAGCATGGAGATGATGGCATGCGCAAGGGGAACAACAACGGAGTTACAAGTGATGATTTCAGGACTTTGAAGCCACCATAATGAGTGCATGAAGCCTTGGACGAAATATACAAGATACCACTTCATAAATTTCGTCTAGAGGCTATTCTAGGTGCTGCGTCACCTTATTATTGGGCCAGGCCCATGTAATTTCGAAATACATAAGTATAGGCTACTTTTAGAGTCCGTATGTGTGGGGAAACAAGAGATAGGGTTAGTTTCGGACCCCTCTACCGAGGGCCACGAAATTCACCCCCTCTTCCTCCATATATACAGCCCTTAGGGCACCGTTTAGACTTTGGGTTTTGTTTAGATTAAAAGTTCGCCATAGCTGCAACTTCGTGTACTTCGTTTGTGTTCAACGACCAGACAAAGACGTCACAGAACCCCACCTTCATCAATAAAGCTTTCCTCTTATATTCGCAATATCAAGATTGCAATCTTAGTTTCTTGCTTGTTCTTCGTTTGCCTGCAGGAAACAGACCTTCGTGGTCAGGTTGATCGTGCTCCGGCGTGGTCAATAACCTCTCGGAGTTGGTTTAGTGATTGCTAAAGCGCGACGTCCTCGCATGTTCGTAGTCGGATCTTCAAAGTCGACTTCCACAAAAGCGATATCCATCATATCATCGAAAGACGGGACACCTTTGCCTCTATCAAGTGGTATCAGATTTCCAGGTTGCTCGGTGAGATTTTACAGTTTTTCGTAGTTTAGATCAAGTCGGTTCTTCATACCTACAGTGCACGAAAAAACCACAAAAAAATTATGGCTAGTTCATCATATCCGAACCAATCTAAGCCTTTGCATAATCTTTTTAGGGTTTTGCTTTGTTGAATTTGCGATTGCACCGTCGTGTCTAGTTGCTGGTCTTAGCGTCTAGTCCTTTAGAGTTTTGAGTTCTGTCACAGTTTGTCACGCCGCCGCCACACCATCTTCATCGTTGTTGCCATATACCACCACCGCTGCCATATCCCACCAACGCTGCCTTATACCACCACCGCTGCCATATACCACCGCCGCTGCCATATCCCACCAACGCTGCCATATACCACCTATCCATATCCATATACCACCACCGCTACCATATACCACCACTGCTGCCATATCCTACCACCATATATCCACCACCAATCCGAGTTCTTTTCGTAGTAGGTTTGTTTCTGAGATCCATCTAATTTCCGATTCGTGTTTCCTTGCTTGAGTAGGTTTAAAAAAAAGAGTCTGGAGACCCCCGTGCAGTTTTTAGGCCAAAATTTCGGCGACCGAAAATATTTTTCCTTATCCTATTTTTAGGTCCCCAGGAGTGTTTTGAGACATTAGCCATCATAGTGATTTTTGTCGCACTTTTTCATCGTCGCTGCCCTGATTTCCGAAAAAAAATTGTCAAAAAATTTTGTGCCCATCTTGTCAATTTTTCCTGGGAAGAGTTTTGAGACACTCACCATTATAGTGATTTTTCACAAAAAAAATAGCAGTGCAAAAAAAAGAGCGAAAAAAAAATTCCGGAGTGTGCTTTTCCCTTGCTTAAGTGCAGCGCCGTGATTTTGTTAGTGTTCTAGGCTTGCGTCTCTAGCACGGTCTAGCCTAGGACCAGCACAGTACCGTCGTTGAGCGTTTATTCAACTTTGCATCTCTGAATTGATTATTGCTGATCCTTTTTGCTACCATACTATGAGCCTTCCCAGCTTCACATACATCTCGTAATGTGTTTGACTCTCCCTGGTAATCCCTCTATCCAAGCTTTGAGAGTTTTGACTACAATGGTTGCCGGTCACCGCCTGCTGCTGGGTAAGAACAGGTAAGAATTTGCGATTCACTTGACGGATTTGTCACACCACACCGCCACCATATTCCAGTAGTCTGTATTATCATATTCTTATCTGTTTCTATTGCTGCTAACTATGGCAGGAACACAAGTCGACGAGATTGACTGGGAGAACATGATGAACAAGGAGCTTCATGATAAGTTTCATCAAATGTTGGGTCAACAGGTGGAAGGCGTGATGGCCAGCTTTGGAAAGGCAATAGAGAAGATGGATGACATTGAGCAGTCAATTGACACCAAGTTGGACGCCAAGTTTGATGAATTACTCAAACGTCTTCCACAACTAGCTCTACGCCGCGATACAGTAGGGCGAGCACAGCGTGTTCCTATTGAGCCAGGACAAAATTCTGGTGCCGCTGCTACTGCTGTTGGTTCTTCTGTAGCTCCTGCTATTACTGCAGAGGTGGAGCACTATTACGAGGATGAGGTTGATCAAAATCAGAACTACGTGCAGCCACCAGCACCACCACTAGCAGGTCGACCTCAGGTATATATTTGCAACGGTAGGCCTGCACCACCACCTCAGGTACGAGATAATGACCATATTCCAAAACTGAAATTGAATATTCCACCATTTGAGGGTCGATATGTTCCTGATATATATCTTACTTGGGAGTTAGAAACTGAACAACATTTTACATGTTTACAATATCCCGAGGAGAGACGGGTTGTTGCTGCTGTTTGTGCTTTCACTAGTTTTGCATGTGTATGGTGGTCTGAACATTGTAGATTATATCCTATTCCAACTACTTGGGCTGCTTTGAAAACTGCTATGCGTACTCGTTGGGTTCCACCATATTATCAACGTGAATTGCTTCAAAAATTGTAGTGTTTAAGACAAGGAAAAAATTCTGTAGAAGAATATTATCAGGAATTACAAACTGGCATGATTAGATGTGGTATTGTTGAGGAGAATAAAGCTATGCTTGCACGTTTTATGGGTGGATTAAATAGAGAGATTCAGACCATTCTAGAGTATAAGGAGTATACTAATATCACTCGTTTATTCCATCTTGCTTGTAAAGCTGAACGTGAAGTGCAGGATCAACAAGCATTGGCGCGAACTAACTTTTTTGCAGGTCGACTTTCATCATGGACACCACGTGCATCCTCTACTTCCACTGCACCAGCACCTCCATCAGCTGCTACCTCCAGCCGTGATACAAGAAAGCAGGCACAACCGCCTGCTGCGTGGTCAATAACCTCTCGGTGCTGGTATAGCGATTGCTAAGGCGCGACGTCCTCGCACGTTCATAGTCGGATCGTCAAAGTCGATTTCCACCAAAGCGATATCCATCATCTCATCGAATGTTGGGTCACCTTTGCCTCTATCAAAGTCCTCCTCCGTAGGCAACTTCACTGATGGGTTATGCAAAATATCAAGGAAAATATTAGGGGCGACCGGCTTACGCTGAGACCCCAGCCGGCTTAACGCATCAGCTGCTTCATTTTTCCTTCGATCCACATGCTCCACTTGATATCCTTTGAAGTGACCAGCAATAGTATCCACCTCTCGACGATAAGCCACCATGAGTGATCCTTGGAATCCCAGGTCCCTGACACTTGCTGAGCCACCAAATCTGAGTCGCCAAAACATCTTACCCAGCTTAGATTCATCTCTTTAGCCATCCGAAGACCATGGAGTAAGGTTTCATATTAAGCTGCATTGTTAGTACAAGGGAACATCAACCTTAAAACATAACAAAATTTATCACCTCGTGGGGAAGTCAATATAACTCTAGCCCCCGAGCCTTCCAACTACCTGGATCCATCAAAATGAATAGTCCAATATGTATGATCCAGCTTATCCTCAGGCATCTGCAACTCTGTCCAATCATTGATGAAGTCCACAAGTGCTTGAGATTCTATAGCCGTCTGAGGCACATATTTTAAACCATGGGGTCCAAGGTCAATGGCCCACTTAGCTACCCAACCTATGGCTTCTCGGTTTTGAATAATATGCCCCAAAGGAGCAGAGCTAACCACAGTGATGGGATGACCAAGGAAATATTGTTTCAATTTGCGACTAGCCATGAACACGCCATAAACCAGCTTCTGCCAATGTGGATATCTATGCTTAGAATGAATGAGCACGTCACTGACATAATAAACCGGCCTTTGAACTAGATGCTCCTTGCCTGACTCCTTCCTTTCAACCACAACTGCTACACTGACAACCCTATTGTTTGCTGCCACATTAACAGCAAGGGATCCTCCATAGGAGCTGCAAGAATCGGCGGCTTAGCCAGTTGCTTCTTTAGTGCCTCAAACGCCTCATTAGCAGCATCGCTCCAGACAAAATTATCTATGTTTTTCATCATGTGATACAGAGGGATAGCCTTCTCCCCCAGACGACTTATAAACTGGCTCAAAGCCACGATACGACCCGCCAAACGCTGAACATTATTGATACATGCGGGTTTAGCCAGGGAGGTGATAGCCTTGATCTTCTCCGGGTTAGCTTGATTGCCTCTCTCAGACACCAAGAAACCCAATAACTTACCTGCTAGTACACCAAAGACACACTTGGCCGGGTTAAGCATCATCTTGTAGACCCGGAGATTGTAAAAGGTTTCCTTCAGATCCTCAATCAATGTCTCCTTCTTTCTGGATTTCACAATAATATCATCCACATAAGCATGAACATTGCGCCCAATCTGGCCATGAAGGCAATTCTGAACACATCGCTGATAAGTCGCATGGGCACTCTTGAGCCCAAAGGGCATGGACACATAGCAGAAGGTTCCAAAGAGAATGATGAAATCTGTCTTCTCTTGGTCCTTAACCGCCATTTTGATCTGATGACAACCAGAGTACGCATGCAAAAAGCTCAAGCGCTCACAACCCACTGTATCATCAATAATCTGATCAATACGAGGGAGAGCAAAAGGATCAGCTGGACAGGCCTTGTTAAGGTCTGTGTAATCCACACACATATGCCAAGTGCCATTTTTCTTAAGTACTAGCACCGGGTTAGCCGACCATTCAGGATGAAAAACTTCAATGATGAACCCTACCGCCAAGAGTCGGGCCACCTCTTCACCAATTGCCTTGCGCCTTTCCTCATTAAACTGGTGAAGAAACTGTTTGACTAGTTTAAACTTGGTGATGTAGGGTAGAACCCTAGAGGCTGATCTTTCATGTTTGGAGAGAATCCCTACGAGGAACACGAAGAACACAAGGAGGGGAACGAGGGAAAAACACGAGAGAACACTCAACCAACAAGAACAAAGTCACACATGTGCTAGATCATCGAAACACAAGAGAGGTACAAGATCCAAATCCAACAAGAGACGATACAAAGGGTAACCGGTTCTTCTCCGTGAGGTCTGGATGATGGTCTTCTCCGCATGGAGGTCTTGAATCCAGGTGGATCTTCTCCGAAGAGGTGTCGGTCCCTCCCGAGGAGTAGATCCGGATGGATGAGCGAGGCTCTATCTCACAAATGAGCTAAATAAATGCTAACCCTAGCTAGGAGGTGGGACAGGTCTATTTATAGTCATAGTGCAAATGAGGGGCGAAGTGAAGGGGTACATGGGCATCAGCCCGCAACTGGAGCAGCCAGGGGTTGGACGTCTGGAGGCTCGGGACGGCCCGATCATCCGTAGATCTTCGGACATCCATAAATTTGCTTCTGTGGCGGATGCACGGTCGTCCGGCCTTCCTCGGATTTCCGTTAATTTGGTTTTGTTGGTGAAGTGTCGAACGTCGGGAAGGGCTCAATCGTCCGGAGCCTGGGAGTCGGCAGACGTCCGGGCTGGGCCGGTCGTCGAGAGCCTGTAGCTCTGTCTGTCCTCTTTTCCTTTAGCTGTAGCAACCTCCAGGGGTCGGTCCGGGCTGGGCCAGTCTTCCGGAGCCTGTAGCTTCCCAAGCAACTCTTCTTCTTGATCTTCATGCTTGGTGTCGTCGCCATCTTGTCCATTGAATGTAGCTGTTCCGTGGCTCTCTTCCAAGCACCTGATCACACATAGAGTCTCTGCGTGAGGTAGTAGCCATGTCTTGTAAGTAGAGAGTGGAAGTGCGGAGAGGAGCGAGTTCACCTTATCTTTGATAGCCTTTGCTCGAGCTCTTGTCATGGGTCCAAGTGGTGTCGAGGGAGATGTAGGTACGTCCATGGGGATGATCGAGGGATGCTCCGCATCATCTCCCCCCCCCTTGGGAAAGATCCGACCTCGGATCAAATGTTTCATCACCATGGTATGGTGAGAGGTCTTTGACGTCGAAGATGTCGCTCACATTGTAGTTGTCTCGTGGGAGGTTGATCTTGTAGGCGTTGTTGTTGTAGCATGCTAGCACCTTGAAGGGTCCATCGGCTCGAGGTAGAAGTTTGGACTTGCGTTCATTGGGGAAGCGGTCCTGGCGAAGGTGTAGCCACAGGAGATCTCCTATGTTGAATACCATGGGATGCTTGTTGATGTTGAGCTTGGTCGCGAGTCATTGTGATGTAGGGTGGAACCCTATAGCGTCGATCTTTCACGTTTGGAGTGGATCCTATGGGGAAACACGAAGAACACGCGGAAGCACAAAGGGAAACACGAGGGAAAACGAGAGAGAATCACTCAACCAACAAGGAATCGATCACACAAGTGCTAGATCACCGAACACAAAGAGATACACAAGATCCAAAGTCAACAAAGGTAAGGATACAAAGGAACCGTTCTTCTCCGAAAGTAGGCCTTGATGTTCTTCCCTAAAGAGGGGTCTTGAATCCGCTTGGGGGATCTTCTCCGAAGAGGTCGTGATCTCCGAGGAGAAGTATCCAAGTGGATGAGCAAAGGCTCTCACACAAATATGAGCTAATCCAATGCTAACCCTCACTAGGAGGAGCGGATGTCCTATTTATAGTCTTAGTGCAAAAGGGGGCGAAGTGGAGGGGTACATGGGCTTCGGCCCGAAACTGTGCGCAGACAAGTACCGGACGTCCGCTGGGGCCGGTCGTCCGGTGGCTCATGAGGGACCGGTCGTCCGGTGTCGCCGGACGTCCGCTGGAAGCTCTCTGTGAAGGGGCGCCGGACGTCCAAAAGTTTCATACTTCCGTTAATATTCGCTCTGTTGACAGGTGCCGGACGTCCGGTGTCTTCGGTCGTCCGCTCGCTGGAGAGTGGGGCCGGTCGTCCGGTGCGGGCCGGACGTCCGCTCGCTGGGGCCTGCGTTGGCTGGGTCTTTAGGCGCCGGTCGTCCGCCAAGGGCCGGACGTCCGCTCGCTGTGAGAGGCCGGTCGTCCGGTGTCGTCCGGACGTCCGCTCGCTGGAGCTTCTTCGACAACTCCTTCTCTTGGTTCTTGTACTTGGTGTCCTCGCTAGCTCGTCCATGGTCTTCCTCCTTGTTCCTGGTCATGCATAGCACACATATTTGAGGTAGTAACCATGTATCACATGTGGAAAGTGAAGGTTCGGAAAGGAGCGAGCTCACCTTGTGTCCAACGGCGTCTAGTTGAGGTCTCGTCATAAGTCCTCTTGGGGTTTGGAGAGTAGTCGGAGTGTACATGGGGATGAACGTGGGATGCTCCGCATCATCTCCCCCCCCCTTGGGAAAGATCCGACCTCGGATCGTGATCCTCATCACCATGGAAACGGTTGTCGTAGATGGACTTGTAGTTGGACGAAGTTGAAGACATGGCGCAATCCAAGTAGTCCAAGGTGTCGCTGGAGTGATAGACATGCAAAAAGAGCAAACACAAGCAACACTCGGAAATACAATGGTTAGCGCACACAAAGTGTCCATCATGTAAGAATGAGTCCGTGCGGCAATATTGATCGTGACAAAGCGCATGAAGCTTATCAAGATGATCTAGAATGAGATGCAAAGCATTCATGGGATGAAATGCAATCATGGTGCACACAAATGTGTTGTAAATATGATCAATGCAACCACGGTGTAAAATGAAGTCATAGTGAGACGGTTTATCAATAGCATGAATATGGCAATGGATGCTCAACATGTGTATGTTATCATGCAATTGATGGTGAACAATATGATCATGATGTATGAATATGCCATCAAGGTAGATCACAACAAATTTGCTAAGGAAGTGCACAAGCTCATATATCATGGATGACATGGAAATAGATGCAACAAGACCAGCATAATATGAGTCAATCCATGCATGGGGTGCCAACTTGTGGTGACTATGATATGTCCATCGAGCATGACATGTATGAGCACAATCAATAAATATGGAGGTGTTGGTGTACCAAAGCTCGATGTCGAGGCATGAGTGGAGTGCCGAAGGTGCATCCAATAAGTGCGAGCGCTCCTCAATGTGAAGGTCCATGTAGCCAATCTCCAATGTCGCTCCTACATTGACGAGATGTATCATGTAGACAACAAGAAGGAAACAACAATGAAAGAATGGCCCATCCAATATGCTTACTTGAGGATGGCTCAAAGAGAAGGGGTTCACCTTTATGAGGATGTCGAAAATGTTGGTGTCGCATATCGTGTATGCCTTCACATAGCCAATATGTCTCATGATGGTACCACCTTGTGAATCCTTCAAAACGAAAGAACATGGCAAACACTCGGAAAAACAAATGAGGTTAGTGCAAATGAAACACCTATCATTCGTGTGGTAAGATACCCAACAAGTGTATGTATCATGCTCATCATAAGAAATGACAAGGGAGTATTGCATAGTATGGAGGCATATGATGCGAGAACAACCAAATGCAATAGGCTCAATCAAACAAGCATGCATCACAAGTAAAGTGTCCGAGTCTCGAAGATCAATAAGCATAGCAAGTTGGCACTCAATACAAGGTGATATGTGAGGTGCAACTAATGGAGACAAGAGACAATGATCAAGATATATCATGTGAGAGGCATGAGCATATATGTCATCAACCCAAGAAAGCGAGTAACAGTGGAACATGGGTGATGCAACCAAGCAAGCAATCATAGCAATCAAGTCAAGCACGCTACTAGTGCGAAGATGCAACATACTAGAATGAATCAGGGCAAGCATGTCATGTGTGCAAATAGTGGGCGTGAATAATTCACATGTAATAGCACAAGCATGAAAGCAAGATATGAGAAAAATATCATCAATGTGTTGGCGAGAGGCCATATGCAAATAGCAATGGGGTATCATGACTCTCCCAACACAACAAGCATCAATAGCATGGGGCACATGATAAACATGGCAATAGAAACAAGGATCTCCACCAAGCATGCAAATACACATAGGAGTATCATAATGGTGAATCATGGGTAGATGCAAGCAAGGGTCACAATTGCATGGCAAATGCATAGGAGCAAGCATAACATGCAAAGTGAACACGGGAAAATGAGCATAAGGTGACAAGTGGCAAATAGCCCATAGCCGTGTAAGAGACAAGTGATGCGCGTAGTCCTTGCGTGAAGGGAACGGTGGTAAGGATAGTCCACGGGATCCCAAAGCATCATTGCTCTCAAGAGCTCATTTCGTCAACTCTTGGGATTGAGAGGTTGACGAGTATACATGAGTACCTACACAAAACAAAGACAAAGGAAAAATTGTGTGTGCGTGGTAGATGTACACATCATCCATCATGATGCGCACGTGCGTGTGTTTGTTAGCACAAAATATCCAACGCTCAAATAAATGAGATGCGTGATATAGAAACATGTCATCCATCATGAGAGGTTTGTTATGATGTATGTCATAATGGAGACTCAAAGGATGTAATGCATCATGAGGTATTTCTAGAGCATTGTTATTCATGGAAGGCATAAGGTGCACGCAATCATGGGAATCATGCAAAGTAAGGAATGCATCAAGATCTCCTAATATATATGAGGAAACTATGGGGGTCTCCTCATGAGCAAGAGTAGAAACATCACATGGAGAGTATTGACAACATCGAAAACAATGCATATTGGGAACAATGTGATCATGGCATGACATATTAGATGAATTGCGTAAATCATGTAAAGGAAGCATGGCAATATCATCACATGAAAAACAAAAGCCAATGACCATCATCTCGTCATCTATGCCATAAGTGCAAATGGGATTGATTTTAATGGGGCATGCATAGTTACTATGTTGAGATTGTAGGGATGCAATATGGGAGATCTCACTCATAGCATATGACAAGTTCAATGGATTGTCAAACATGAAGTGACCAATAGAATTTTCACATGATATCCTATGAAGCATAGCATCACAACTAGGCAACTCAACATGCTCATCATCATATTCATCGTAAATAGGTAAGTCAAGGCATGAAGAAGTTTCACTAGCATGAAGCATGGTAATAGGTGGGTCAACATTATGGGAGCAATCATCGTCAAGAGAGTCCACTAGTGGGACAAGAGGAGCACCATCACCTATTTTACCTTTGGAGTGTCGCTCATGTGTTGTAGGTGAGGTGTTGAAGATCGTCTCATTGTCATCTTCATCTTGATGGAACCATGTGGGGGGTGCATCATATTCCACCATGGCCATCATTTTGTCCATTGGAGGGATGGACTCATCGAGGATAGGCATGTCGTCATGTAGGAGACCTAGCACCAAAGAAGAAAACACACTAGGAGTAGAGGTTAAGTCGTTAGAAATCATAGTGTCCTCACATGCCGTCTCAACTACCTCACTCACTAAGTGTTGTGGCTCACTCACTCCCTCAAGGATGCTCTCACTCATATGGTTGGTGGAGTCACTCAAATGGCGCTCAACCTCACATAGGATGTGTGGCATGCTCTCATGTGTGGGGCTAGTGGTGGTCACACTCATCCTCTCATAGGAAATGCTCTCAATGTCACGTATGGTGGAGTCACTCATGTCACTCATGGGGTGGTGGCTCTCCTCACATGACAAATGGGGCATCTCGACATATGTGGGTGTCGGAGAGATGTAGGTGCAAATGTCTCCATGCTCAACTCTTATCGCCGTGGTCGAAGGGGATGGCCCTTGCTCGACCTTCTTGTCACCGTCTTGGTGTGGGAGGCCCATATGATGTGGCACCTCGTAGCTCGTCTCCATGACCGAAGGGAGTTTCCCATGCTCGGCCATCTTCCTTGAGGGGCTTCCGAAGATGGAAGTGTCGCCCTCGCTCATAGGTAGTCTCCTTGGACTTGATGAAGTCGATGTAGGCGTACTCGTGGGAAGTAGGCGAAGATGCCATACGTCCAAAGGCGAAGATGCCTTGAGAACACTTGGCAAAGATGCCGAAGTGGTTGATGTAGCCGTAGCACCGTCTTGGTGGTGCTCGTCTCGCAGTCTTCTTTTGTGCTCTTGAAGCTTGGACTTGGCGTGAAGTAGGGCTTGTTGGGACTTGTGCATTTGCGCTTGTGGAGCATCTTCATGATGATGATGTCGGTGTCGTGCTTGAGCTCGTAGAAGATGTCGTTCGTCTTCGTCGTGCACATGATGCTTGGAGGTGACTTGCCCTTCATGACGATGTTGATCACGAACGTGATGATGGTCGCCATGTAGATGTGGACGAGGACGATTTGCACTTGCATCTTTTTCGCGCTCCAAAGACTTGTGTCTTGAATGTCGCCGCCTTGAAGATGACGAAGGGGAAGAAGACTTGATCAAGGCTCTAATCTCCTCCATCCTTGCATCTTGCTCCTCTTTATGTGCGGAAAGCTTCTTGTCGATATAGTGCCTTTTCCTTGCTTCGGAGTGGAAAATGTCGATGGAGATGTTCTCGATGCGCTCTTGCAATCTTGATTGTGCGCCTTGCATTTGTCGTTGTAGATCGAAGATAGACGCTTTGGAGATGTAGTTGTTCACGCCGTCGTTGTTGTCGTAGACCGGAGAGGAAATGCCTTGCCTATCCATCACAAGACTTGAGCAAATATGAGTGGGAGAAAGAGAAGAACCTATACCAATGTACCTTGACCGATGTTGATAATGAATCAAGTTCACTCAAATGCGGACAATGAAATAGCACTATTGGTACCAATTCTTGTCGGTTCTCACACCTACACAAGTAAAGCTTATAGTGGAGCTCGGTGAGGATAGTGGCACAAAAATTTAATGCAAAATGTTAGCAAGAGTCAATAATGTTGAAAGAGATTCACAAATTCGCAAGTGAAACAAATGGAACAATAGCAAAGAATGGCACACGGAAACGCACACACGGATAGATAAATGGGGTCGTGCAACCAAGGAATGAGCACAAAATGTGGAATCCACTGAAAACGCTCGTGTTGCACAACTCAAGAGAGACGCTAGCACGATTGCTCTATAGGCGGATACGACACTTGTGCACAACCTATAAGATGCAAAATGGATAAACTTCTATCCCAAGTATGCTATGTTTGTATGGTTCCCGGTGTTTCTCTCAAGATGATCCAAGTTGATCGGATATGACAATCTTATATGCAATGTGGTATGATGCTATGGCACTTGCTTACAAGCTACTTTGCTCTCTCTTTTTCTTTACTTAAAAGCTTATTCTCTCTCTTTTTTTTCTATGGCCACTCTTTCACAATGCACAAACCAAGATAGCAATTGTGTATATGTGGGAACAAACTTGAGGTACAATGGATGATATCAATATGATATGATATGTATGCAATGGATGGCGGAGATCACTAATGTGCACAAGTAACGTGGCCCGGCAATACTCAAATGGCTAGTCTCGATAGGCAAGTGACGCAAAATGGGCTAGGGGTTAACAATGCAATTGCAAGGGAATATACAATGGTGTCGTCGAGGTTACCGTCCTTTGCGATGATGAGTGGCGGTGTTCTTGGTGTAGATACCAAGATGATGGAGACTCGTCCTTAAGTAGCCTAAACACCTTAGGAAACGGAAAAACCGCAAACTCAAAATCTCAAATGACAAATGTCAAATGGTGGTAGCAGAAAGCGATGGTGGTTTTGCACTAGGCAATGCGAAAGTGGAGTGATGAGCTATACATGTGTCGGAGTTGAATTTGCCGTCCCTTAGTAGCCTAAACACCTTAGGAGACACAAGGCACAACTCAAACAAAATTGGGTTAAGTTGGTGGTGGCGAAAGTGTATGGTGGGCACGGTTATGCGGAAGTGGTGGTGGTGGTTGATGAAGAAGCAACCGTCCCTAAGTAGCCGAAACACCTTAGGAGACTCGAATCACAACTCAAACAACCATGAGGAACAAAATTGGTTAGGTTGTGGAAGTCGGTGGTGGTGTAGCGGATGATGTGGTGAAAGCCCTAGGCAAAGATGCCAAATTTTCAAAAATTTGATGGAGTCAAATGATGTTGGTGGTATTTTTGTGGGATGGGGAATGTCAATAGCTTCAAAACGAGCTAAAAAACGTCAAAATCGGAGTTCGGATGAATTAGTTATGGCCGAAACAAGAATCAGCCGAAGTGGGAATGTACAGGTAGCGGACGTCCGGAAATAAAGGATGTCCGGTTGCCGGACGTCCGGTCGGGTCGAAAATCCGCTAATTTCAGCTCGGGTTAGATGTTCCGGTCGTCCGGAAAGGTCGGACGTCTGGTCGTTCCTGCGGCTCCGGACGTCCGGTAAAGTGACGGTCGTCCGGTGGGTCTGGGTCAACGCGAGATGCGAGTTCGGGGGCGCGATTTTGGGCGGAAAATGGAGATTTCGGGGTCAAAAGTCGTGAGATTTTATGGATGGAAAGTGGGGAAACTTGGGGAGATGCTAGATCCACTTGAAACCAAGCAAATCCATGGATCAAAATCAACAAAACATCATCAAACCAACAAATCACAAAAAAAATGGGGGCTATTTTTTGGTCGGGATTTTCGGATTTAGGCAAGAACACACAAAGTCAAGCTAGAAAAAGAGGGGTAGGGGCTCCAAAAACGTGATGAACGTGGCTCATGATACCATATGATGTAGGGTGGACCCCTATAGCGTCGATCTTTCACGTTTGGAGTGGATCCTACGGGGAATCACGAAGAACACGCGGAAGCACAAAGGGAAACACGGGGGAAAACAAGAGAGAATCACTCAACCAACAAGGAATCGATCACACAAGTGCTAGATCACCGAACACAAAGAGATACACGAGATCCAAAGTCAACAAAGGTTAGGATACAAAGGAACCGTTCTTCTCCGAAAGGAGGCCTTGATGTTCTTCCCTAAAGAGGGGTCTTGAATCCGCTTGGGGGATCTTCTCCGAAGAGGTCGTGATCTCCGAGGAGAAGTATCCAAGTGGACGAGCAAAGGCTCTCACACAAATATGAGCTAATCCAATGCTAACCCTCACTAGGAGGAGGGGGTGTCCTATTTATAGTCTTAGTGCAAAAGGGGGCGAAGTGGAGGGGTACATGTGCTTGCCCAGCTATCTTGTGAGACAGTACGGACGTCCGCTGGGGCGGTCGTCCGGTGGCTCATGAGGGACCGGTCGTCGGTGTCGCCGGACGTCCGCTGAAGCTCTTTGTGAAGGCGCGGACGTCCAAAGTTTCATACTTCCGTTAATATTCGCTCTGTTGACAGTGCGGACGTCTGGTGTCTTGATCGTCCGCTTCGGCTGGAGAGTGGGGCGGTCGTCCGGTCGCGGCCGGACGTCCGCTCGGCTGGGCTGCGTTGGCTTGGGTCTTGAGCGCCGTCGTCCGCCAAGGGCAGACGTCCGCTCGCTGTGAGAGGCCGGTCGTCCGGTGTCGTCCGGACGTCCGCTCGCTGGAGCTTCTTCGGCAGCTCCTTCTCTTGGTTCTTGTACTTGGTGTCCTCGCTCGCTCGTCCATGGTCTTCCTCCTTGTTCCTGGTCATGCATAGCACACATATTTGAGGTAGTAACCATGTCTCACATGTGGAAAGTGAAGGTTCGGAAAGGAGCGAGTTCACCTTGTGTCCAATGGCGTCTAGTTGAGGTCTCGTCATAAGTCCTCTTGGGGTTTGGAGAGTAGTCGGAGTGTACATGGGGATGAACGTGGGATGCTCCGCATCACATTGTACTTGGCGCTTGATGGTGTGCCTTGTATCTTCATGCGTCTTCTTGAGGTAGCTTGCTTGTGCACTCGCGTCGAGGTTGGTGCGCTCTTAGAGAGGAAGAGATAGGATGTCCAAAGGGGACAACGGGTTGAAACCATAGACGACCTCGAAGGGGGACTTTCCGGTAGTCGAATGTCTTGCGCGATTGTAGGCGTACTCGGTGATAGGTAGACACTCCTCCCACTCCTTGATGTTCCTCTTGATCAACACGCAAAGTAGAGTGGAGAGTGTGCGGTTCGTCACCTCCGTTTGGCCGTCGGTTTGAGGACGGTATGCCGAAGAGAATAGGAGCTTGATTCTGAGCTTGGTGCATAGCGTCTTCCAAAAGTAACTCAAGAACTTGACGTCGCGGTCTGAGACAATTGTTTTTGGTACTCCATGAAGTCGCAAGATTTACGTACAAAATAGATTGGCAACATGTGAAGCATCATCTATCTTGTTACATGGAATGAAATGTGCCATCTTAGAAAATCGATCCACAACAACAAACACGGAATCCTTTCCATTTTGAGTTCTAAGCAAACCAAGTACAAAATCCATGCTAATGTCTTCCCAAGGTTGATAAGGAATAGGAAGAGGCATGTAAAGACCATGGGATTGAGCTTTAGACTGTTTGCGACATGTAGAGCAATGGTTGGTGAAGCGTGAGACATCGCGGAATATCTTGGGCCAAAAGTAGTTCTTGGAGAGCATGGCAAATGTCTTGTCGTGTCCAAAGTGTCCCATCAGTCTGCCTCCACGAGCCTCTTGCAAAAGGAGAAAACAAAGAGAAGACTCGGGAATGCAAAGTTTGTTATCTCTCATAAGATAATCATCCTTGATGTAATATCATTCCCAAGATGTATGCGCCAAACACTTAGCATAAGGAGTAGCAAAGGAAGGATCATTCTCATACAAGTCTTTTATGTGCTCAAAGCAACAACATTGAACTCCAGTTTAGTTACAAGCATGCATATGTGTGAAAGTGCATCCACAACTACATTTTCCTTACCCTTAATGTATTTGATCACATAGGGGAAAGATTCAATAAATTCACTCCGACGCTTGTTCAACTTAGTTTGACATTTCAAGTACTTAAGCGTTTCATGATCGGTATGTATGACAAACTCATGAGGTCTAAGATAATGGTCCCAAACATGTAGCACACGCGCTAAAGCATACAATTCATTGTCATAGATTGGATAGTTAAGTTGAGCACCAGAGAGTTTTTCAGTAAAATATGCAATGGCTCGTTTTTCTTGTATCAATACTCCGCCAATTCCGGTACCACTGGCATCGCAATGAACCTCAAAAGTTTTGTCAAAGTTGGGCAAAGCGAGAATCGGAGCATGAGTAAGCAAAGATTTGAGCTCATCAAAAGTGGTAGATTGCAAAGTTCCCCAAACAAAAGGAGCATTCTTCTTACTCAGAGCATGCAAAGGTGCGGCGATCGTGCTAAAGTCTTTCACAAAGCGATGATAAAAACCCACAAGGCCAAGAAAGCTATGCACTTGTTGCAAATTTGTGGGTTGGGGCCAAGTTTTAATTGCGTCAATTTTAGATTCATCAACATGGACACCCGTGGAAGAAACAACAAAACCCAAGAAAACAAGCTTGTCAACACCAAATGTGCATTTTTTTCATGTTGGCATAAAGATGTTCCTTGCGAAGAGTTTGCAAAACAGCCCTAACATGATTTAGATGCTCTTTCATGGATTTGCTAAATACAAGAATGTCATCAAAGTAAACAACAACAAACACTCCAATGTAAGGACGAAGCACAAAATGCATAAGACGCACGAAAGTACGGGGAGCTTCCGATAAACCCATAGGCATAACCAACCACTGGTACAAGCCAAATTTGGTTTTGAAAGCGGTTTTCCATTCATCACCTTCTTGTATGCGGATTTGATAATAGCCACTTTTAAGATCAATTTTGGAGAAAATAGTGGCACCGCTAAGTTCATCAAGCATATCGTCTAAGTGAGGAATGGGATGCCTATAACGAATGGTAATAGCATTGATGGGTATACAATCCGAGCACATGCAAAAACTACCGTCTTGCTTGGGAACAAGTATAACAAGAACGGCACAAGGGCTTAAGCTTTCACGTACATGTCCGTTGTCGATTAGGTGTTGTACCTGTCATTGGAACTCAGTTTCTTCGGGCTTGATGCAGTATGGAGCTTTGTTTGGTAGAGGTGCTCCGGGGATGAGGTCGATTCGAAGCTCAATGCCTCGTAGTGGAGGTAGTCCCGGAGGTAGCTCATCGGGGAAAACATCTTGGAATTCCTGCAAAAGAGAAGACAACACTAAAGGTAGATCATGAGAAGTGTTAGTTTTTGGTGCCTCATCCTTGCACACAAGGACAAAGTGCATAACACTCGATGGGTTCTCACACACTTATCTCATCTCTCTTTTGGTGGCAAATAGGATGAAGTTTTTCTTGTCGATCATCGTGGAGGCACTCGGTTTTGGCTTGTGGCTCTCACTCTCTTTTGGGTGGATCACTTTCTCACTCTTCTCTCCATGATGGGTGGCTTGCTTGTCGTCTATCACTTGACTAGGAAACATAGGTCGTAGCACATATTCCTTCCCTTTCATCTTGAAGATATAATTATTGGTACACCCATTGTGGATGAAGCCGCGGTCAAATTGCCATGGTCGACCAAGAAGGAGGTGGCAAACGGACATCGGGACGACATCACACTCCTAACTGTCCTCATATGCGCCAATTTTAAAGGAGACTTGGACCGTATGCTCAACTCGTATAGTGCCGGAATCGCTTAGCCATTGGAATTTGTAGGGGTGTGGGTGCTTCATCTTGACCAATTGGAGGTTGGAGCATAGTTCTTCACTTGCCAAGTTGTCACAACTACCTCCATCGATGATGACCTTGATGGTCCTTCCATTGATGCCGGCCTTGGTGTGGAAGATGTGGCATCTTTGGTCTTCGTCTTGTTGATGTTGAAGAGTCAAGACTTTGGAGACAACCAGAGCGGGGCTCAAATCCTCATCACAAAAGACTTGATCATCTTCATGCTCGTTCACACGCCGGTGCATGGCCACTTGCTCAAGGGCTTCCATCTCCTCTTCACTCATGGAGTCATAGGTTCCATCATCATTGAGAATCATGGTGCGCTTATTGGTGCATTGGAAAGACATGTGGCCTCGGCCGCCGCAAGTGAAACACTTGAAGGATCTTGTCTGGACGGTCTCATCAGTTGGAGTAGATGATGAAGCACGCGGCTTGAAGTTTCTTGTCATAGGAGGAGGGCAACTTGAGCTTGTCGAAATTTTCTTGTAACTTGACTTGTTGTCGTTTCTTGTAGATGGCTTGGTTGAGGTGGAAGTTGGAGGAGTCGTTGAAGCTTGGGTGTTGGAGAAGCCGTAGGTCTTGGATGAGTACTTGGCGTACTTGAAGTCATCTTGCACTTGACGTTCCACTTTGGTTGCTTGATGCACGAGCTCATTGAGGTTGGAGTAGGGTTGGAAGTCGGCGATCTTCTTTATGGGATGATTGAGTCCATTCATGAAGTGTGCCATAGTTTGCTCATCATCTTCCGTGACAATGGCTCGTATCATATCTATCTCCATTTCCTTGTAGCATTTTTCAACACTCTTTGTCCCTTGCTTGAGTAGTTGGAGCTTCTTGAAAAGATCACAGTTGTAGTAGGTGGGCACAAAACATGCTCGCATGACATCTTTCATTTGAGCCCAAGTGGTGATTGGTGGTTCACCTCTTGCTTCTCGGAGCTCAAGGACTTGTTCCCACCATATGAGCACATAATCTTGTAACTCAAGAGATGCCATAGCGATCTTCTTCTCTTCCTCATAGTTGTGCAAACGAAAGATTTTGTCGACCTTCAATGCCCTTGAGAGGTACTCTTCGGGATCATTGCTTCCATTGAGCTTGGGCATGGTGAACTTTATCTTGCCATAGCATTGCTCTTCATTGTGTTGTGGTCGAGGATGATGACGACGCCCTTGATGTGGAGGATAATCATCCTCATGTTGCTCTTGGCGTGAATGAAGTCCATGATCAACTTGCTCTTGTTGAACTTGAGGTTGAGGGGGAGCTTGACGAGCTTGAGGAGGAGGTGGGGGAACTTGAAGTTGCACTCTTGATTGGTAGTTCCACTCTTAGATTTCTTCTCGAAGTGCTTCCTCTTGATTGCGCCTATCGCGGTTGTGCTTGGTAATGGCTCAACTTGAATCTTTAAGGGCACGTTGTGCCTCAAGAGCCTGTGCTTCACATTGTTGTTGTTGAAGACGTTGAGCCTCGGCGTCTAGTTCCTCTTGATGTAGACGCGCTCGTTGTTCCTCTTGGCGCCATAGACGTTGTCGTACTTGAGCTTGTGCAAAAGGATCTTGGTGTGGTTGAGGACGAAGTACTTGCTCGTCGACTTGCTCTTGCGGATGATTGTCGTCTAAAGGATTGCGTGATGCATGACGGTCTTGACGCGCGGCTCATCGAAGAGTGTTCGATGTCAGTGTACTTGAGCCGGAGAAGGTGTTGTCGGAGTGTCGACTTGAGCGGCTCCATCTTGAGTATGAAGAAGTTGAAGGAGGGCGGTTCACCAACAAAGCACGGATCTCATCCATTCTTGCATCATTCACTTGCTTGTGCACGTCGAGCTTGTTGTCGAAGTAGTCCCTTGTACATTGCTTGGAGAGTCGCAAGTCTCGGTGGCGAAGTTGTCGATGCAATCGGCCATTGCTTGTTGCTCTTGATGCAACGCTTGTTGTGCACCAAAGAGGTGGCTCTTGGTGACAAATGTTGACATGTCATCGTCTTGCTCGATGAAGAGTGGGTTGGTAGAAGTACTTGGCCTATCCATCATTCCAAGCAAAATGTGAGTGGGAGAAGGAGAAGAACTTACACCAAATGTACCTTGACTGATGTTGAAGATGGATCAAGATCACTCAAATGCGGACAATGAAATAGCACAACTGGTACCAATTCTTGTCGGTTCTACACCTACACAGGTAAAAGCTTATGGTGGAACTTGGTTAGGATGGTGGCACAAAATTTGATGGAATTGTAAGTGTGCTTCAATAATGTTGGAAAAGATTCACAAATTTGCAAATGCAACAAGTAGACCAAGCAAGTAGAGGTACACGGATACACACATGCAAATAGATAAGTGGGATTGTGCGAACCAAAAATGAGCCAAACTGTGGAATCCACGAAAATGCTCTTGTTGCACAATACTCGAGAGATGCTAGCACAATTGCACAATAGGGGGATATGTAACTTGTGCACCACCTACTAGGAAAAAAATGCAACGACCTCTGACCCAAGTATACTTTATGTGTGGTATTTCAATGATAAGATCCAATATGATTGGATATGACAATCTTAATGTAGTATGATGATATGGTTCTTGCTTATAAGCTCTTTTCTTATCTTTCCCTCTTTGCTTAAAAGCTTGTTTGGCTCTTTCACTTTTGAGCTCTTTTCTCATGCAAAACTTCACGAACCAAGATAGCAATTGTGTATGCGATGACAATTTTGTGACACAAACGATGATGCCAAGATATGCACCACTATGGTATGGTATGTATGCTATGGAGTATGATCACTAATGTGCACAAGTCACGTTGCCGGCAATACTCAAAGGCTAGTCTCGATGGTAAGCAACACAAAAGTAAGGCTATATGGTTATCAATACAATGGCATGGAATGACAAAGATGTCGTCGATGTTACCACCCTTGGCGACGATGAGTCCTTTGTGAAGATGGGCGGTGGTGATGATGATGTCGAACCGTACCTATATAGCCGAAACACAATAGGACACGGGAACCACAACCCAAAATCTCAACGACCAAAACGTGTCAACATCGTCATAGGAGGTATGGGTGAACGATGGTGTAGTATGTGGGCAGCTGTGGTGGTATAAGTGTTTGGATAATGTGGTAGAAAATGGGGAAGTGGTGGTGGCCGAACTGAAAAAAAATCAGTTTCGTCAGGGTTTTACGGACGTCCAGAAGGTCACGGTCGTCCGGTCGTTGGACGTCTGGCGGAGCCTGGTCATCCGGTGCCTAGGCGAAATCGGACACGGGAAGAACTACGTGATTACGGGGTGGACAGATTTGGTGATGTCGAATTTCCACGATTTAGCGGATGGAAAAGGGTGGGGAGGGTAGGGAAAGCTAGATCCACACGTGGCAACACAAATCCATGGACCAAATCCAACAAAACTTCAACACACCAACAAATCACAAAAAAATTTGGGGCTATTTTTGGTGGAGATTTTCGGATTTAGGATGAAAACAACAAAATCAAGCTAGAAAACACGGGGTAGGGGCTCCAAAAACGTGATCAGCGTGGCTCATGATACCAAGATGATGTAGGGTAGAACCCTAGAGGCCGATCTTTCATGTTTGGAGAGAATCCCTACGAGGAACTCGAAGAACACGAGGAGGGGAACGAGGGAAAAACACGAGAGAACACTCAACCAACAAGAACAAAGTCACACATGTGCTAGATCATCGAAACACAAGAGAGGTACAAGATCCAAATCCAACAAGAGACGATACAAAGGGTAACCGGTTCTTCTCCGTGAGGAGGCCTCGATTATGGTCTTTTCCGGATGGAGGTCTTGAATCCAGGTGGATCTTCTCCGAAGAGGTGTCGGTCCCTCACGAGGAGTATATCTGGATGGATGAGCGAGGATCTATCTCACAAATGAGCTAAATCAACGCTAACCATAGCTAGGAGGTGGGAGAGGTCTATTTATAGTCATAGTGCAAATGAGGGGCGAAGTGAAGGGGTACATGGGCATCAGCCCGCAACTGGACGCAGCCAGGGGTCGGACGTCCAGTGGGCGACGGACGTCCGGAGGCTCGGGACGGCCCGGTCGTCCGTAGTTCTTCGGACGTTCGTAAATTCGCTTCTGTGGCCGGATGCACAGTCGTCCGGCCTTCCTCAGATTTCCATGAATTTGGTTCTATTGGTGAAGTGTCGGACGTCCGGAAGGGCTTGGTCGTCCGGAGCCTGGGAGTCACCGGACGTCCGGGCTGGGCCGGTCATCCGGAGCGTGTAGCTCTGTCTGGCCTTTTTTCCTTTGGCTGTAGTGACCTCCAGGGGTCGGACATCCGGGTTGGACCGGTCGTCCGGAGCCTGTAGCTTCCCAAGCAGCACTTCTTCTTGATCTTCATGCTTGGTGTCCTCGCCGTCTTGTCCATTGAATGTAGTTGTTCCATTCTTCCAAGCACCTGATCACACATAGAGTCTCTGCATGAGGTAGTAGCCATGTCTCGTAAGTAGAGAGTGGAAGTTCGGAGAGGAGCGAGTTCACCTTATCTTCGATAGCCTTTGCTCGAGCTCTTGTCATGGTTCCAAGTGGTGTCGAGGGAGATGTAGGTACGTCCATGGGGATGATCGAGGGATGCTCCGCGTCACTTGGGATCCACATTAAGAGTGTGCTCAGCTAGTTTCCTTGGTACACGTGGCATGTTAGAAGGCTTCCATGCCAAGATGTCCTGGTTCTCACGGATGGACTCAATGAGCGCGCTTTCCTATTTCGGATCCATATTAGCACTGATACTGAACTGCTTTGATGAATTGCCAGGAACAAAATCAACCATCTTAGTATCATCTGCCGACTTAAACTTCATTAAGGGCTCATTTTCTATGGTTGGTTTCTTCAAAGGTGTCATATCCGCCGGGTCAACATTGTCTTTATAAAACATCAATTATTCAGTGGCACAAGCCGACTCAGCATAAGCAGCATCACCTTCTTCATGATCCAGAGCGATTCTTCTGTTACCATGCACCGTGATGGTGCCCTTGTGACCCGGCATCTTAAGGTGCAAATAAACATAACACGGCCGTGCCATAAATTTGGCGTAAGCTGGCCGCCCAAATAAAGCATGGTATGGGCTCTTAATTTTCACCACCTCAAAGGTTAACTTCTCAGCTCTAGAATCATTGTCATCTCCAAAAGCCACTTCTAGTGTTATCCTTCCTATAGGGTATGCCGACTTACCAGGCACCACCCAATGAAAGACAGTAGAAGACGGCCTAAGATCCTTTTCAGTCAAATTCATACGACAAAAAGGTCTCATATTAATGAATATTGATACTGCTGCCTCCATCCATGAGCACCTTTGTAAGTTTATATCCTCCTACCTGTGGAGTAACCACCAATGCCAGCTGACCCGGATTGTCGACCCGTGGCGGGTGATCCTCTCAGCTCCATGTAGTAGGCTGCTCAGACCACCTTAAGTATCGGGGCACCGCCGATTCAACAGAGTTCACCGCCCGCTTATGGATTTTCTAATCTCGCTTGCACAGATTTGTAGTGAATACATGATACTGACCACCATTCAGCTACTTTGGATTACTCTGATAACCAGACTGCTGCTGGTGGTTTCCTTTGTTAGACAATTGATTAAAACCACCTTGATTGCCTTGACCCTGAAAGCTAGAGCTTGAACCGCCACCACCAAAGCCAGGTCCGTGAGAGTTGGATCTAGAGCCACCATTCGGGCCATGATTGAGAATATTGGAATTCCTAAACTCTTTCATGATGTAACAACCCTTCCACAGATGACCAGATGGCTTATCGCGCGTGTCGTGCCTTGGACAAGGCTGATTCAGTACTGCCTCAAGGTTGAGTCTTGACCCATGGGTCGGCTTTCCCTTGCGATGCTGATTATTTTTCTGCGCATTGGTTTTAGCCACAAAATCAAAATTACCATCAGCCTTACGCTTACCATTGCTGGCTTGACCTGCTGGGTTATGCTGCTACCCCTTTACATTGCCGCCCTTCTTTCCCTTACCCGGTTTATCATCATCAGACTCGGGGTCCTTGGTACTGTCAGGTTCGGCATATTTGACAAGAGCCGCCATTAGCTCCCCCATGTCGTTGTAGTGGCGCTTAAGCCGCCCCAACTTATACTTAAGAGGGAGGAGACGACAATTTTTCTCTAACATCAGGACTGTAGAACCGGCATTGATACTATCCGACAAGTGTATGATAGACGAGATCCGGTGCACCGAATGAGTTGTTAACTCACCTTCGTCTTGAACGAAAGAATCCAAATCCAGAATTGACATAGGCTGCTTGCATGTGTTTTTGAAATTTTGAATAAAACACCTCTTTAACTCTGCCCATGTTCCAATAGAATTAGCGGGAAGGGTTTTTAACCAAGTACGAGCCGGCCCATCCAACATCATGGTGAAGTACTTAGCACATGCAGCATCGCCGACATCAAGCATCTCCATGGCCATCTCATAACTCTTGATCCAAGCCTCTAGGGGCTGATCCGCCGTGTAATTAGGCACCTTGCGGGGGCCGTTAAAATCCTTAGGCAAGCGCTCGTTGCGTAGAGCCGACACTAAACACGGCACCCCCAAGGTTCTAGAGGTCACTCCTAGTTACACAGACGCTGAAGGACATAGCGGAGATTGTTGTTGAGCCGCCAACTGAGCCGCCAGCTCCGCCTCACGCCGCGCTCTGCCCTGGTCTACCAAATCTGAGCATCATTGCCAACACGCGGTGGGTAAGGCCTGCAAGGCTGGTTGCGGTGCCGTTCACTGCTTGACATGATCGGTTCATCAGTGTGCCTGTTATAACTCCTACTTGGACGGGGTGTTGAGTGGATACGATCACGACTGTGCGAATAAGTCGCTTGCTGGGCCACAACCTTATGAAGAAGCTCTCGGGCTCTCCGTATTTCCATTGTCGCTAACGACTCATCCACGGCTGGAAGAGCCGCCAGTCGTGTAGCCGCAGCTATCATGTTATCCAAAGGGTTAGAAAAATGCCCTGGGGGTGTTTGAACGTGCTGAGGAGGGGTTATGTTCAAACGTGGGGGATCTGTAGCCCGTGGCTGAACCGGTTCCCCATCCGCTGGTGCCTCAGCGGTCCGATTCACACCGGGCGGGTTACTAGGTCCCGCCCCAGGCATGTTGAAAAGGTTCCTCGCATCGAGTCAGGGGCAGCCGGCGCACATGCCTTCTGTTGAAAACAGCGATTGATGCATCCACGTCCAAGCTTAAGCGGAAACTCTCCGCCTAAAGCCGTTATGCCTCCCTTTGTAAGGCGGCTCGCTCCGTTGCCATCTGAGTGTTCTCCGCGTTTAACTCCTCCTTGGTTTGATGGTGTAGGGTGGAAACCTATGGGGAGATCTTTCACGAATTGGAGGGGGATCCACAAGAACAAGATGAACAAAAGAGGGAAAACAAGAGGAACACTCAAGAACAAGTCAAATCACACATCCACTAGACAATCAAACACACAAGATCCACAAGGTACAGGAATAATCAAAGGGAAATAAGATACATGGTAGAGTTCATCCCAAATCCTATGAAGGAGATGAGGGCTTGATGATCCAGATAGATCCTTCCCTCGAGGGGGTCTTCATCCACTAGGGATCTTCTCCAATGGAGGTCTTGAACTCCATGGGAGTGGTCTCTCTCTCTCAAGAGGAGGAGGTAGGTGCAAAGCTCACCTAAGAATGAGCTATCACTTTGCTTACCCTAACATATGGTCTAGGTACGGAATATATAGGCATGGGGACGAAGTGGATGAAGAAGAGGCCCAAACAGCAATCACAACCATCGATCCTGTAGGGCCCGTGCGCATGGGGTAAGTTGGGCCCGTGCGCACGGGGGTCCCATGGGCACGGTACAGGCCCGTGCGCACAGGGTGCTCCAGCGCCATCTCTCTGAGTAGTCCGTGTGCACGGGGTCGCCTGGGGGTGCAGAGTTTATCTTGTTGCACTCCTTCCTCCTTGTGGCCTTGGGGTCCTTCTCCTACTCCTTTGGGGTGTCCCTCACCAGCTTGTGGACGTCGGTCTTCGTATCTAAGGACACATAGAGCTCTTTGGTGAGGTAGGAAGCAAGTCCAATGGATATGCATGATATTCTCGAAGAAGAGCGGGTTCACCTTAATTCCAATGGCGTATGTTCGAGGTCTCGTCATATGTCCTCTTGGGGTATGGGGAGTAGTCGGAGTGTACATGGGGATGAACGTGTGATGCTCCGCATCATCTCCTCCCCCTTGGGAAAGATCCAACCTCGGATCGTGATCCTCATCACCATCGAAACGGTTGTCCTAGACGGACTTGTAGTTGGACGAAGTTGAAGACATAGCGCAATCCAAGTAGTCCAAGGTGTCACTGGAGTGATAGACATGCAAAAAGAGCAAACACAAGCAACACTCGGAAATACAATGGTTAGCGCACACAAAGTGTCCATCATGTAAGAATGAGTCCGTGCGGCAAGATTGGTCGTGACCAAGCGCATGAAGCTTATCAAGATGATCTAGAATGAGATGCAAAGCATTCATGGAGGACATGCTATCATTGTGCACACAAATGTGTTGTGACTATGATCAATGCAACCACGGTGCAAAATGATGTCATAGTGAGATGGTTTATCAATAGCATGAATATGGCAATGGATGCTCAACATGTGTATGTTATCAAGCAATTGATGGTGGACAATATGATCATTATGTTTGAATATGGCATCGAGGTAGATCACAACAAATTTGCTAAGGAAATGCACAAGCTCATATATCATAGATGACATGGAAATAGATGCAACAAGACAAGCATAATGTGAGTCAATCCATGCATGGGGTGCAAACTTGTGGTGAGTATGATATGTCCATCGAGCATGACATGTATGAGCACAATCAACAAATATGGAGGTGTTGGTGTACCAAAGCTCGATGTCGAGGCATGAGTGGAGTTCCGAAGGTGCATCCAATAAGTGCGAGCGCTCCTCAATCTGAAGGTCCATGTAGCCAATCTCCAATGTCGCTCCTCCGTTCACGAGATGTATCATGTAGACAACAAGAATGAAACAACAATGCAAGAGTGAGCGATCCAATATGCGTATTTGAGGATGGCTCAAAGAGAAGGATTTCACCTCAAGAAAGTTCCCAAAGCTGTTGGAGTCGTACATAATGTATGCCTTCACATAACCAATGTGTCGCATAACGGCACCGCCTTGTGAATCCTCCAAAATGAAAGAACATGATAAACACTCGGCAAAACAAATGAGGTTAGCAGAAATGCAAAACCTATCATTCATGTGGTAAGATAGCCAACAAGTGTATGCATCAAGCTCATCATAAGAAGGTACAAGGGAGGATTTCATAGTATGGAGGCATATGATGCAAGAACAACCAAATACAAGAGGCTCAAGTAAAGAAGCATGCATCACAAGTAAGTTGTCAAAGTCTCCATGATCAATAAGCATAGCAAGTTGGCAATCAATACAAGGTGATATGAAAGAGGCAACTAATGGACACAAGAGACAATGAACAAGATATGTCATGTGAGAGGCATAAACATATATGTCATCAACCCAAGAAAGCGAGTAAGAGTGGAACATGGGTGATGCAACCAAGCAAGCAATCATAGCAATCAAGTCAAGCAAGCTAGTAGTGCGAAGATGCAACATACTAGGAGGAATTATGGCAAACATGTCATTGGTGCAAATAGTGGGCATGAATAATTCACATGTCATATCACAAGCATTAAAGCAAGATATGAGTAGAATGGCATGAATGTATTGGTGAGAAGCCATATGTAAATAGCAATGGGTCATCATGACTCTCCCAACACAAGAATCAACAATAGCATGAGGCACATGATAAACATGGCAAAAGCAACAAGGATCTCCACCAAGCATGCAAATACACATAGAATATCATAATGGTGAATTATGGGTAGATGCAAACAAGGGTCACAATTGCATGGCAAAGGCATATAAGCAAGCATGGCATGCAAAGTGAACACGGGAAAATGAGCATAAGGTGACAAGTGGTAAATAGCCCATAGCCGTGTGAGAGCCAAGTAGAAGAGATGCGCGTAGTCCTTGAGCGAAGGGAACGGTGGTAAGGATAGTCCACGGGATCCCAAAGCATCATTTCTCTCAAGAGCTCATTTTGTCAACTCTTGGGATTGAGAGGTTGACGAGTATACATGAGTACCTACACAAAACAAAGACAAAGGAAAAATCGTGTGTGCGTGGTAGATGTATACATCATCCATCATGATGCGCACGTGCATGTGTTTGTTAGCAAAAAATATCCAATGCCCAAATAAATGAGATGCATGATATAGAAACATGTCATCCATCATGATAGGTTTGTTATTATGTATGGAATAATGGAGACTCAAAGGATGTAATGCATCATGAGAAATATCGAGAGCATTGTTATTCATGTTATGCATATGGTGCACGCAATCATGGGAATCATGCAAAGAATGAAATGCATCAAGATCTCCGTATATGTATGAGGAAACTATGGGGGTCTCCTCATGACCATGAGTAGCAACATCACATGGAGAATATTGACAATATCCAAAACAAAGCATATTTGGTTCAATGTGATCATGGCATGGCATAGTAGATGAATTGCTAAAATCATGTAAAGGAAGCATGGCAATATCATCACATGAAAAACAAAAGCCAATGACCATCATCTCTTCATCTATGCCAGAAGTACAAATGGGATTTACTTTAATGGGGCATGCATAGTTACTATGTTGAGAATGAAATGATGCAATATGGTTGATCTCACTCATAGCATATGACAAGTTCAATGGATTGTCAAACATGATGTGACCAATAGAATTTTCACATGATATCCTATGGAGCATAGCATCACAACTAGGCAACTTAACATGCTCATCATCATATTCATGATAAATAGGTAAGTCAAGGCATGACGAAGTTTCACTAGCATGAAGCATGGTAATAGGCGGGTCAACATCATGGGAGCAATCATTGTCAAGAGCGTCCACTAGTGGGACAAGAGAAGCACCATCACCTATGTTACCTTTGGAGCATAGCTCATGTGTTGTAGGTGAGGTGTTGAAGATCGTCACGTTGTCATCTTCATCTTAATGGAACCATGTGGGGGGTGCATCATCGTCCACCATGGCCATCGTTGTCTCCAATGGAGGGAGGGACTCGTCGTGGATAGGCATGTCGTCATGTAGGAGACCTAGCACCATAGAAGAAAACACACTCGGAGTAGAGGTTAAGTTGTTAGAAATCATTGTGGCCTCACATACCGTGTCAACTACCTCACTCACTAAGTGTAGTAGCTCACTCACTCCCTCAAAGATGCTCTCACTCATATGGTTTGTGGAGTCACTCAAATGGCGCTCAACCTCACATAGGGTGTGTGGCATGCTCTCATGTGTGGGGCTAGTGGTGGCCACAGTCATCCTCTCATAGGAAATTCTCTCAATGTCACATATGATGGAGTCACTCATGTCACTCATGTGGTGGTGGCTCCCCTCACATGACAAATGGGGCATCTCGACATATGTGGGTGTCGGAGAGATGTAGGTGCAAATGTCTCCAAGCTCAACTCCTATCGCCGTGGTCGAAGGGGATGGCCCTTGCTTGACCGTCCTGTCGCCGTCTTGTTGTTGGAGGTCCATATGATGTGGCACCTCATAGCTCGTCTCCATGACCGAAGGGAGTTTCCCATGCTTGGCCATCGTCCTTGAGGGGCTTCCGAAGATGGAAGTGTCATCCTCGCTCATCGGTAGTCGCCTTGGACTTGATGAAGTCGATGTAGGGGTACTTGTGGAAAGTAGGCGAAGATGCCGTACGTCCAAAGGCGAAGATGCCTTGATAGCACTTGGCAAAGATGCCAAAGTGGTTGGTGTAGCCATAGCGCCGTCTTGGTGTTCGTCGTCTCGCGGTCTTCTTTTGTGCTCTTGAAGCTTGGACTTGGCGTGAAGTAGGGCTTGTTGGGACTTGTGCATTTGCGCTTGTGGAGCATCTTCATGATGATGATGTCGTTGTCGTGCTTGAGCTCGTAGTAGATGTCGTTCGTCGTCGTCGTGCACATGATGCTTGGATGTGACTTGCCCTTCATGACGATGTTGATCACAAACGTGACGGTGGTCGCCATGTAGATGTGGACGAGGACGATTTGCACTTGCATCATGGCCGCGCTCCGAAGACTTGTGGCTTGAATGTCGCCGCCTTGAAGATGAGCGAGGGGAAGAAGACTTGATCAACGTTCTAATCTCCTCCATCCTTGCATCTTGCTCCTCTTTATGTGCGGAAAGCTTCTTGTCGATGTAGTCCCTTTTTCTTGCTTCGGAGTGATGAACATCGATGGAGATGTTCTCGATGCGCTCTCGCAATGTTGATTGTGTGCCTTGCATTTGTCGTTGTAGATCGAAGATGGACGCTTTGGTGATGTAGTTGTTCACGCCGTCGTTGTTGTCGTAGACCGGAGAGGAAATGCCTTGCCTATCCATCACAAGACTCGAGCAAAAGTGAGTAGGAAATGAGATAAACAATACCAAGCTACCTTTTCCCAAAGTTGAGGATGTATCTTGTATCACTCAATGTGAAATGAAAGAATAGTGGAATTGGTACTGGACTTGTTCACTCACACCTACAAGTAAAAGCTTATGGTAGAGCTCGGTGAGGATAGTGGCACAAAAATTTGATGCAAAATGCTAGCAAGAGTCAATAATGTTGGAAAAGATTCACAAATTCGCAAGTGAAACAAGTAGACCAATAGCAAATGTGGTACACGGAAACACACACACGGATAGATAAATGGGGTCGTGCAACCAAGGAATGAGCACAAAATGTGGAGTCCACGGAAAACGCTCGTGTTGCACAACTCAAGAGAGACTCTAGCACGATTGCTCAATCGGCGAATACGACACTTGTGCACAACCTATAAGATGCAAAATGGATAAACTTCTATCCCAAGTATGCTATGTATGTATGGTTCCCGGTCTTTCTCTCAAGATGATCCAAGATGATCGGATATGACAATCTTATGTGGAATGGGGTATGATGCTATGGCACTTGCTTACAAGCTTCTTTGCTCTCTTTCTTTTGCTTAAAAGATTTTTTTTCTATGGCCATTTTTGCACAGTACACAAACCAAGATAGCAATTGAGGATATGCGGGAACAAACTTGTGACACAAGATATGATACCAATATATGCACCACGATGATATGGTATGTATGTGATGGGAAGTATGATCACTAATGTTCACAAGTAACGTTGTCGGCAATACTCAAATGGCTAGTCTCGATAGGCAAGTAACGCAAAATGGGCTAGGGGTTAACAATGCAATTGCAAGGGGAATATACAATGGTGTCGTCGAGGTTACCGTCCTTTGCGATGATGAGTGGCGGTGTTCTTGATGTAGATACCAAGATGATGGAGACTCGTCCCTAAGTAGCCGAAACACCTTAGGAAACGGAAAAACCGCGAACTCAAAATCTCAAGGACAAAAGTCAAATGGTGGTAGTGGAGATGGCAATGCGGATGTGGTGGTGGTGGTTGATGAAGAAGCAATCGTCCCTAAGTAGCCGAAACACCTTAGGAGACTCACGTCGCCACTCAAACAACCACAAATGCTAAATGGAGCAAAATGGGTTAGGTTGCGGAAGGCTATGGTGGGTTTTGCGAATGATATGGTGGAAGGCCTAGTTAAAGAAGCCAAAATGTCAAAATTTTGGTGGAGTCAAATGGTGTTGGTTCCTATGTACGTGGATAGGGGATGTCAATAGCTACTCAACGAGCTAATGAACGCGAAAATCGGACTCCGGTTGTGGAAGGTATGGGCAAAACGGTGAAGTGCACGCGGCTGCGGTAGGGGGGGCGTGCGCACGGGGTCTAGGGCCCGTCGGCACGGGGTGCCGTGCGCACGGTACACACACCGAGGGCACGGGGTCACCTGGGACACGCGGATTTGGCGGATTTCTTCCTGATCCAGGCTCCAAATGGATGGATCTCGTTGCTGGGGTTTGGTTGGGGGGAAGGGGGTGGTATGGGGGGGTGGGTGGTCGAAGGGACAGCGGCAAAACCGCACTGGAAGGGCCATGCGCACGGGGTCTGTCTGGCCCGTGTGCACGGGGTCCTGATGGCCCGTGTGCACGGGGTCCTCGAGGAGCGGACGAACAGCTCCGGATCCGTGGCAAATCTCGAATCTGAGGTCAAAATCGAAGTGTGGAAGGTAGGAGAAGGTGGTAGAGGGGTGGATCTACTTGCTGCACACCAAATCCATGGATCAAATCCAACAAAATCTCATCAAACCAACAAATCACAAAAAAATCGGGGCTATTTTTGGTGGGGAATTTTCGAATTTAGGACGAAATCACACAAAACAAGGCTAGAAAACAAAGAGGGGGGCTCCAATTTCGTGATCAACCATGGCTCATGATACCAAGATGGTGTAGGGTGGAACCCTACGGGGAGATCTTTAACGAATTGGAGGGGGATCCCCAAGAACAAGATGAACAAAAGAGGGAAAACAAGAGGAACACTCAAGAACAAGTCAAATCACACATCCACTAGACAATGAAACACACAAGATCCACAAGGTACATGAACAATCAAAGGGAAATAAGATACATGGTAGAGTTCATCCCAAATCCTATGAAGGATATGAGGGCTTGACGATCTAGATAGATCCTTCCCTCAAGAGGGTCTTCATCCACTAGGGATCTTCTCCAATGGAGGTATTGAACTCCAAGGGAGTGGTCTCTCTCTCTCAAGAGGAGGAGGTAGGAGCAAAGCTCACCTAAGAATGAGCTATCACTTTTCTTACTCTAACATATGGTCTAGGTACGAAATATATAGGCATGGGGACGAAGTGGATGAAGAAGAGGCCCAAACAGCAATCACAACCGTCAATCCTGTAGGGCCCGTGCGCATGGGGTAAGTTGGGCCCGTGCGCACGGTACAGGCCCGTGCGCATGGGGTGCTCCAGCGCCATCTCTCTGAGTAGTCCGTGCGCACGGGGTCTTCGAGGCCCGTGGGCACGGGGTCGCCTGGGAGGTGCAGAGTTGATCTTGTTGCACTCCTTCTTCCTCCTTGTGGCCTTGGGGTCCTTCTCCTACTCCTTTGAGGTGTCCCTCACCAGCTTGTGGACGTCGGTCTTCGTATCTAAGGACACACAGAGCTCTTTGGTGAGGTAGTAAGCAAGTCCAATGGATATTCATGATATTCTCAAAGAAGATCGGGTTCACCTTAATTCTAATGGCGTATGTTCGAGGTCTCGTCATATGTCCTCTTGGGGTATTGAAAGTAGTTGGAGTGTACATGGGGATGAACGTGGGATGCTCCGCATCACTTGTGCTATCTCATCATGCAATTTTGTGACCTCCACGTTATGCTAAAATTGATTTGCCGGGTAAACCTCCATTGTTAACAATGTTGTCAAAGCATCCAACAGACCAGACAAAACTTGAGCCAGCGGGCGCACATGGCCTCCTACCCCGGAAGCTGTCGCTGCTGCTGACCCGAAGATCATTGCCGCTGCAGTCATAGAGTCTTGTGTTGGCTGTGTATCGGCCATGAACACCGTGACCCGGTGTGGCGGCTCGTAGGTTTCCGGAATACTGTCGCCATCAGAACAACCCCCAAGCCCCCCATCCTGAACCTGGTAGATGGATTTGGTATCACCAGTAGAAGACTCATCGCCTGAGTAAATAACCGTCTCATCAACAGATTCAGATCCTCCTTCTAGTTCCAATCCATGAACGAAACGAACAAAAACATGCTTTGGGGCGGCTTTAGCCTTGGCGGGTCGCTCGCGCCAAGCCGACTCCACGATGTCGGTGCAGATGTCCGGCTCAGCTTCCGACTCACCAATCTCGCCGATGAAAACATGGATTCCGCCAAAGGGGAGCCCGTATCCGTACTCGATTGAGTCGGCCTCGGGGCCCCAGCCTTCGTCGTTGATGTAGAGCTTGCCACGACGACTCTTGGTCATCCGGCCCACAGCATACCTGATAGAGGCAAAGGTGTCCCGTCTTTCGATGAGATGGTGGCTATCGTTTTGGAGGAAATCGACTTTGACGATCCGACTACGAACGTGCGAGGACGTCGTGCCTTAGCAATCACTGAACCAACTCCGAGAGGTTATTGACCACGCCGGAGCACGATCAACCTGACCACGAAGGTCTGTTTCCTGCAGGCAAACAAAGAACAAGCAAGAAACTAAGATTTCACTTGTAACTCCGTTCTTGTTCCCCTTGCGCATGCCATCATCTCCATGCTTGTTCTTGCTCCAATGTTCATCCTTCTCCAGCCTAGGCCCTTCATTTGTAAGCAAAACAAATGTATCCAATTTAGGCAGCATCATATTCTCATGAACATTAGAATCATTACCAAGAAACGAAAGTACCTGATAATTTAATTGGCGTGCGCGAGCTCTAGTAATTGGTCCGGTATATGTAGCAAGAGGGGCTGTGGGTGTAACAATGGTATTGATGTCCTCATGATCCTCCCTTCTTGAAATGAAGTCGTCCTCATTGAAGCTCATCTTCCTCACCCAAATAAGGCTTCAAATCTGCAATGTTAAAAGTGGGACTAACCCCAAAATCTGCAGGCAGCTCAAGTTTATATGCATTATCATTTATTTTCTCCAACACCTTAAAAGGACCATCAGCACGTGGCATTAACTTTGATTTGCGCAAATCAGGAAATCTATCCTTACGCAAATGTAACCAAACAAGATCTCCAGGTGCAAACACAAGATGTTTTCTACCCTTATCTCCAGCAAGTTTATATTTAGCATTCATATGCTCAATGTTTTCCTTAGTTAACTCATGCATTTTTAAAATCAATTCAACATGTTGTTTAGCATCAAAATTAACCTTCTCCGAAGATGGAAGAGGCAACAACTCAATAGGTGCACGAGGTAGGAAACCATACACAATTTCAAAAGGGCACATCTTAGTAGTAGAATGCAATGAACGATTATAAGCAAATTCAATATGACGCAAGCATTCTTCCCACATTTTCTTATTATTCTTCAAAACAGCCCTAAGCATAGTAGACAATGTTCATTGACTACTTGGTTTCTCCATCGGTTTGGGGTGACAAGTAGTACTAAAAGCAGTTTAGTCCCCAATTTAGCCCATAAACATCTCCAAAAGTGGCTAAGAAATTTAGTATCCCGATCTGAAACAATAGTATTGGGCACACCATGCAAGCGAATAATTTCACGAAAGAACAAATCAGCAACATTAACAAAGATCATCGCTTTTATGACATGGTATAAAGTGTGCCATTTTCGAGAATCTATCCACGACAACAAATATGCTATCCCTCCCCTTCTTTGTTCGAGGTAAACCTAAAACAAAGTCCATAGATATATCCTCCAAAGGAACACTAGGTACAGGCAAAGGCATATATAAACCATGAGGATTGAGTCGTGAATTAGCTTTTTGACATGGAGTGCAGCGAGCAATAAAACGCTCAACATCCCGTCTCATCTTTGGCCAAAAGAAATGTGTAGCAAGTACGTCCTCCGTCTTCTTCACACCAAAGTGTCCCATTAATCCCCCTCCATGCGCCTCCTACAACAACAAAAGACGAATAGAGCTAGCTGGAATGCATAGCTTGTTAGCACGAAACACAAATCCATCATTTACGACGAACTTGTTCCATGTTCTCCCTTCTTTACAATTCTGCAATACATCTTTAAAATCAGCATCATACACATATTGATCTTTGATGGTCTCCAAACCAAATATTTTGAAGTCAAGTTGTGAAAGCATAGTATAGCGACGAGAAAATGCATCAGCAATAACATTTTCTTTACCCTTCTTGTGTTTAATAACATAAGGGAAAGTCTCAATGAATTCAACCCATTTAGCATGTCCACAATTCAGCTTAGCTTGACTTTTAATATGTTTCAAAGATTCATGATCAGAATGTATAACAAATTCTTTGGGCCATAAATAATGTTGCCATGTCTCTAAAGTCCGAACAAGAGCATATAATTATTTATCATAAGTAGAATAATTCAGACTAGGCCCACTCAATTTTTCAGAAAAATATGCAACAGGTTTGCCATCTTGTAATAACACACCTCCTAATCCAATTCCACTAGCATCACATTCAAGCTCAAAAGTCTTATTAAAATTAGGAAGTTGGAGTAAAAGAGCATGTGTGAACTTATCTTTCAATACCGTGAAGGCTTCTTCCTGTGCGGTACCCCAAACAAAAGGCACATCCTTCTTTGTAAGCTCATTGAGAGGTGCAGCAATGGTGCTAAAATCTCTCTCGAAACGCCTATAGAATCCAGCAAGGCCAAGAAAACTCCTCACTTGTGTGACCGTTTTGGGCTGTGGCTAACTCTCAATAGCTTCAATTTAGTTTTATCAACTTCAATTCCCTGTGGAGTAACAACATAGCCAAGAAAAGACACTCGGTCGATGAAAAAGGTGCACTTCCCAAGGTTACCAAACAAACGTGCATCACGTAGAGCAATAAAAACAGCACGTAATGTTCCAAATGTTCCTCCAAAGTTCTGCTATGAATCAATATGTCATCAAAGTAAACTACCACAAATCATCCAATGAAAGCACGTAAAACTTCGTTCATTAATCTCATGAAAGTACTAGGTGCATTAGTTAACCCAAAAGGCATGACTAACCACTCATATAATCCAAACTTAGTTTTAAATGCTGTTTTCCATTCATCCCCCAATTTCATACGAATTTGAAGATATCCACTACGCAAATCAACTTTGGAGAATATTGTAGAGCCACTCAATTCATCAAGCATATCATCTAGCCTAGGAATAGGATGACGATAACGAATAGTAATATTATTAATGCCTCTACAATCAACACACATACGCGATGTACCATCCTTTTTTGGAACTAAAATAATAGGAACAACACAAGGACTAAGGGATTCACGTATATAACCTTTGTCGAGAAGCTCTTGTACTTGACACATAATCTCCTTCGTCTCCTCTGGATTAGTACGGTATGGTGCACGGTTGGGTAGTGATGCACCGGGAATTAAGTCAATTTGATGTTCAATTCCTCGAATAGGTGGTAATCCCGATGGCACGTCCTGTGGGAAGACGTCAGTGAACTCCTGCAAAATGTTAGTGACAGTAGGGGGCAAAGAGGAAGGCACGTCCTCGAATGAAAATAATGCCTCTTTGCACACAAAAGCATAGCAAACAGATTTGCTAAAATCTAGCTCATCAATATCAGATTTAGTGGCAAGTAAACATGCACTTTTCAATTTAATTTCAGAAGCAACACTAGATGGTTTATTATTAGGCTTCATTTGTTGCTCAAATTCTTTTGCCACAATCTGATTTTCACTCTTATTCTGCTCATGTTTTGCTTGATTAGCTCTATTATATCATCTTTCAAAATGGAATCAGGAGTCATAGGAAGCAAAGTAATACTTTTATCCTTATGAACAAGAGCATGCTGATTATTTCTACCATGGTGTACAGAATTTTTATCAAATTGCCATGGTCTACCAAGTAATAAGGAAAATGCTTGCATAGGTACCACATCACAATCAACATAATCAGCATATGTAGAGGTATTAAAATGCACACGAACAGTACGTGTTACCTTAACCTTGCCGCTGTTGTTGAACCATTGGATGTAGTAAGGATGTGGATGTGGTCTTGTGGTGACCATCTCCATGCTAGCCAAGTTGTTGCAGCTCCCTCCGTCTATGATGACGTGCACAGAACGTTCCTTCACAACTCCCTTTGTATGGAACAAATTATGCCTCTGATTTTGCTCAGCTTGTGTGACCTGCACACTCAAAACACGTTGAGCAACTAAACATTCATACCTGTCAGCGTCTTGAGGAGCCATGTATTGCGTATCATGATCGAATCATCTCCACCGTGTTCTTCACGTGTAATAAGAGCCAACGTCTCCTCATCATAGTCACTAGCGGACTCATACCCACCATCCTCAGTAGCAATCATCACACGCTGAGATTTGCATTTTCTCGCATAATGACCTCTTCCCTTACAACGATGACAAATAATATCACTTGTGTGCCCAGTGGATGCCATGGAAGAAGAAGAGCTCTGTGTAGGCCCGGCAGGTGCGCTCTTGGCAGTAGTGGTGGTTGTGCCTGCTTTCTTGTATCACGGCTGGAGGTGGCACCTAATGGAGGTGCTGGTGCAGTGGAAGTAGAAGATACACGCGGTGTCCATGATGAAGGTCGACCTGTAGAAAAGTTAGTTCGCGCCAATGCTTGTCGATCCTGCACTTCACGTTCAGCTTTACAAGCAAGATGGAATAAACGAGTGATATTTGTATACTCCTTGTACTCTAGAATGGTCTGAATCTCTCTATTTAATCCACCCATAAAACGTGCAAGCATAGGTTCATTCTCCTCAACAATACCACATCTAATTATGCTAGTTTGTAATTCCTTATAATATTCTTCTACAGAAATTTTTCCTTGTCTCAAACGCTGCAATTTTTGAAGCAATTCACGTTGATAATATGGTGGAACCCAACGAGTACGCATAGCGGTTTTCAAAGCAGCCCAAGTAGCTGGAACAGGATATAATCTACAATGTTCAGACCACCAAACACATGCAAAGCTAGTGAAAGCACAAACAACAGCAGGAACACGTCTCTCCTCAGGATATTGTAAACATGTAAATCATTGTTCAGTGTCTAACTCCCAAGTAAGATATATATCAGGAACATATCTACCCTCAAATGGTGGAATATTCAATTTCAGTTTAGGGAGATGGTCATGATCTCGTACCTGAGGTGGTGGTGCAGGCCTACCGTTGCGAATATATACCTGAGGTCGACCTGCTGGTGGTGGTTCTGGTGGCTGTACGTAGTTCTGATTTTAATCAACCTCATCCTTGTAATAGTCCTCCACCTCTGCAGTAACAACAGGAGCTAAAGAAGCACCAACAACAGTAGCAGCGGCACCAGAATTTTTTCCTGGCTCAATAGGAACACGCTGTGCTCGTCCATACTGATTCGGAATGGGGTGTTGTTGTTGTTGTTGTTGCAGAGGTGCGATAGGTGCAGCCGGCGGTGGTTGTGGAAAACACGTGAGCAATTCATTAAACTTGCTATCAAGCTTTGTTTCGAACGTCTTCTCAATGCCATCTATCTTCTCCATATCCTCGTCAAATCTGTTTAGCACATCTTGCACCTGTCCACTCATCATTTGCTGAAATTTATCATGTAGCTGTTTGTTCATTAGGTTCTCCCAATCAGTCTCATCGGCTTTTAATCCTACCATGGTTAGCAGCAAATAGAAACACACAAGAATATGATCCTACAGACTACTAATAAGTGGTGGTGGTGTATCGCAAACCCGTCAAGCAAATCTCAAACTCTTACCAGTTCTTACCCTGAAGCAGGTGGTGATCGGCAACCGTTGTAGTCAAAACTCTCAAAGCTTGGATAGAGCGATTACCAGGGAGAGTCAAACGCACGACGTAGATGTATGTGGAGCTGGGAAGGCTTATAATATGGTAGCAAAAAAAAGGTCAGCAATAATCAATTCAGAGATGCAAAGTTGAATAAAAGCTCAACGACGGTATTGTGCTGGTCCTAGGCTAGACTGTGCTAGAGACGCAAGCTTAGAACACTAACAAAATCATGGCACTGCACTTAAACAAGGGAAAAGCACACTCTGGAATTTTTTTTGCGCTCTTTTTTTTGCGCTATTTTTTTTGTGCTCCTCTTTTTTTTTGCCAAAAATCACTATAATGGCGAGTGTCTCAAAACTCTTCCCAAGTCAAGATAACAGGATAGGCACAAAATTTTTTCGACCAAATTTTTTTTCCGACTGCCTAGACCCACAAACTGGAAACGGGTCAAAAAAAACTTTCTATAACGGCGACTGTCTCAATACGCTTAGAAACACCTAAAAATAGGATAGCCAGAATTTTTTTTGTCCAGTGCGTTTTTGGAAAATTTTGGGCCTAAACGGAGGGTGGTTCTGGACTCTCTATTTTTTTGGAAACCAACCTCTTCTACGGACGGCAAAAGATTGCTGGAATCCGAAACCTACTCAGACAAGGAAAACATAAATCTGGAAATAGATGGATCTCGAAAGTTAACCTAATATGAGATGGACTCGGAGTGGTGGTAGTATATGGATGTGGGTCGATGGTGGTATATGGACTCGGATCGGTGTTGGTATATGGACTCAGAGTGGTGGCGGATAAGTGGGATGGTAGATGGCAGGAACGACGTATCTGGTGTGGTGGTGGTATATGGCAGCAGATGATGATGGTGCGGCGGCGGCATGAAGACCCGTGAACAGAACTCGAAACTCTAAAAGACTAGACACTAAGACCAGCAACTAGACACAACGATGCAACCGAAAATTCAACAAAGCAAAATACTGAAAAGACTATGCAATGGCTCAGACTGGTTCGGATATGATGAACTAACCCTAATTTTTTTTTTGGCTTTTTCGTGGACTGTAGGTGTGAAGAACAGACTCGATCTAAACTATGAAAAACTATAAAATCTCACCGAGCAACCTGGAAATCTGATACCACTTGATAGAGGCAAAGGTGTCCTGTCTTTCGATGAGATGGTGGCTATTGTTTTGGAGGAAGTCGACTTTGACGATCCGACTACGAACGTGCGAGGACGTCGCGCCTTAGTAATCGTTGAACCAACTCCGAGAGGTTATTGACCACGCCGGAGCAAGATCAACCTGACCACGAAGGTCTGTTTCCTGCAGGCAAATGAAGAACAAGCAAGAAACTAAGATTGCAATCTGGATATTGCGAATATAAGAGGAAAGCTTTATTGATCAAGGTGGGGTTCTGTGACGCCTTTGTCTGGTCGTTGAACACAAACAAAGTACGCGAAGTTGCAGCTATGACGAACTTTAATCTAAACAAAGCCCAAAGTCTAAACGGTGCCCTAAGGGCTGTATATATGGAGGAAGAGGGGGTGAATTTCGTGGCCCTTGGTGGAGGGGTCCGAAACTAACCCTATCTCTTGTTTCCCCACACATACGGACCCTAAAAATAGCCTATACTTATGTGTTTCGAAATTACATGGGCCTGGCCCAATAATAAGGTGACACAACACCTAGAATAGCCTCTGGACGAAATTTATGAAGTGGCATCTTGTATATTTCGTCCAAGGCTTCATGCACTCATTATGGTGGCTTCAAAGTCCTGAAATCATCACTTGTAACTCCGTTCTTGTTCCCCTTGCGCATGCCATCATCTCCATGCTTGTTCTTGCTCCAATGTTCATCCTTCTCCAAGCTAGGCCCTTCATTTGTAAGCAAAGCAAATGTATCCAATTTAGGCAGCATCATATTCTCATGAACATTAGAATCATTACCAAGAAACGAAAGTACCTGATAATTTAATTGGCGTGCGCGAACTCTAGTAATTGGTCCAGTATATGTAGCAGTAGGGGATGTGGGTGTAACAATGGTATTGATGTTCTCATCAGTACCCCTTGAGCCCTGCGAAGCTGCCCTTCATGAACTTGAAACCACCGTGCGCTGGCTCCCACGGTGGGCGCCAACTATCGTGGAATTGTCATGTCAGATGTCCTAGTGTAAGGACTTAGGTGTGGAGCCATCGCAACGTAGTTAGCTTGAAGGGGTTTAAACGGGACAAGGGACACAGAGAGTTTATACTGGTTCGGCCCCTCACGGTGGAGGCAACAGCCTAATCCAGTGTAGGGTGGTTATTGATTGGGCTTTAATTACCAGGGAGCGAATATGCTTGACCTAGTTCTCAATCTTTTCTTTGCTGCCCTAACTCGCTGCCGGGTCGTCCCTTTATTACATAGGTTGACGCTCGGCGGCTGACAAAGTCCCGGCCGGCTCATAGACAATGTGTCCGGCTCGGTGACTAAATAAGCCTGCCTTACAATACAAGTTATTCTCGTGGTGGTTCATCCTCTTGGGCCCTAAGTCGCCTCTGGGTCTTGGGCCGTCAGTGCGCTTGCTATGACCCACCACCTTCATGGGTTATCTCTAGTGGTATGATCCGGCCCCTCTTGGGCGGTTCATAACCAGTAGTTATATCCCCGACAGGCCCACATTACTTTTATTCCTACAGAACTGATGTTTAATTAATTTCAAATGCATGCTATCCCTCTTGTGTTTTATCCATGGATGTTTCATATGGTTAGTTTCTTTTTACGTGTTTTGGTTGCCTGCTAGTAACCAGGGTCGGCCCTGAGGGGGGGGGGGCAGGGGGCGGCCGCCCCGGGCCCCCGAGTAGGAAGGGGCCCCGATGGATGTGTGCGATGTTTAGGAAAGAATTGTAATTTTTTGGAAATAATTCTTTCCCGTGTTGACAAATCGCCCCTGATTCTGAAAAAAGGTAAGGAATTATTTCCATGTAACATATCCATTGATTGATTTTTACATGTTTGATGTTTAGGAAAGAATTCTTTCCCATGTAACAATTTGACTAATTAACTCTCAGTCAAAAATGGAAAGAACTGTAACAGACTGTTAATTCTGGCCTTGCCTTGCGCCAATGATGTTCTCGTCTTTCTATTTCTTCTCTTCCAAAATTGGCAACGAATCGGCCATGCAAATGCCAAGTTCAATGCCATGTCACCGGCATCGTCTATTTGTGATTTTCGGCTGCTGGACGTGATTAGTGGAGGAAGGTAATGTGATTTTCAAGATTTCATCAACCACCTCTTCTTTTTTATACAGACTAGTATGATTGTTTGGTTCATGAAGTTCTAATTCTCGTACATATCTCTCTCACATACTCCAATTTCCTGTATTTTTGGGAACAGAAAAGGAAGACTAGGATTTCTGTTCGTGACTCGTAAGCAGCAGCAAAAGCTTGCAATTTTTATCTTCTAGCTATCAAGGTACCTCCTTCCATGCCTCTTTCTTGTATATTTAATTAGCAGTGTTCTTAATTTCTTGTATCGCTTTTAATCTAGTTTAAAAGTGTCCATCCGACAAAGAGAAAAAAATATGCATATGAGTTGATCGAGTCCTAGAAAAAGTCTTCTAGTGCTTTCTCAGAAATAAGGTACTTCTGCTAGTGATTGAGGAATTAGCTTTAGTTACTGTTGAAGAACAATGTAGTGAACTATTATAGGATGATAAAAAGTTGAGTTGCAGAGAAGTGTAACGAATTTGCCTAATAAAAAAAATAAGTATCGGTTGAAAAGAGTTAAAAAATGTATTGATTGAAAGGTGTGAGCAACTTTTATGTGCCCTATTTTTGAATAGTTGAGATGACAAAGCAACATAAATTATAAAATTATAGTGTATATGAGTAGTAATTTGCAATTGAAATAGAAAAAAACATATATGGAAGGGATGATAAAAGCCATATGGCTTTAGGGCCCCATTTTGTTATCTTGTCCCGGGCCTCCGAAATCTCAGGACCGGGCCTGCAAGTAACATGCTGCCGCGATTGCTGTGAGGAGAGGGTCCTTGACATTCAGCTGGCGAGGACATGTCCCGGCAAGTTTTTCCCTTAGGAGTCTTTGACACAGCCACCCGTTTCGTGAGAAGGCTCGAAACAGAGCAGGGGCATAGATAATCCGTCAAGGTGACATCACACGAAAGACTTGACCATACGAAAAACATTGATGGTCTGAGGGATAAACAAATTTAAGCCCTGAAGAGAGAGGTAATGAGCATGTCGACTTAGATTTTTGTTCATGCCTCCCTCTCCTTTCTGGTTAAGCCCGCTCATCGCCTCCGTACATCCCGGGAGGTGACGACACTTCATGAGCTGTTTATGGGCCTGTTTGGTTCCAATAAGTCACCTGACTTATAAGTCAAGTGACTTAAAACCAGTGACTTATAAGTCACACCCGTTTGGTTGTCATCTGACTTATAAGTCACCTTCCCACACCAATCAACATCATGCAGGTGGTGGGATCCATGCAAAAGGGGGTGACTTATAAGTTTTAATTTGGGGTGGAGCAACTTATGACTTATAAGTTGGGGTGACTTATAGGTTGGGTCTGTTTGGCAAAATAAGTCACTTTTTGCACTTTTCGACTTATAAGTTGGTGACTTATTTGGAACCAAACAGGCCCTATGTACCCCAGGCAAGGGCCGACAGGGACCACAAACCTATTGCGGTTGACAATGCTCGGTTCAAGGCAGGGCCGGCTTCACCCCCCTTGCTTTTGCACTTTCAAAGATCTTACGGCATCAGGCACAGAGGTCACACTAGAGCGGTCAACCTTGTCGGAACATGCTTGCTGGGGCGTCAATCAACGGATATGCACCAGTATTCTACTCAGGATTTTCCCTTAGCAGGGGAAATGCTAAACCAAGTTCCGCGCGGGCTCATCGACGTTGATGACGCTAAAAACCCGGTGCGATCCGATAGTTGATAGTGAAAGTGATAGAGGGGGAAACCATGCACCTTACCCCTTCGTCCTTTTACTCGAATGGGCCCGCATGATGGCCATGTCCCCCGAGCCGCTCGGGGTCGCCATCCCTTGCCTCCGCCGCCGCTCACAGCCGCAACGGAAATGGGTGATTGGGTTTGGGCTGGGCGAACAAAGGAGCGACGTTGCTCCCTCCCTGAGTTGCTGTGTTGTGGATGATGATGTCTCTGATGGATGTGGCGATGATGATGAAGATGACGCACTGCTTTCATCTTCGGGTTCGCACAAGCGCTCCCCCCTACCTGGCGCGCGAAAGATGTTGTGGTTCAACATGGCCACCTATGGGACCATTGGCCCCCACTACTGCAGGATGCTGCTAACACGACACTACAACCGGAGAACCTTCGAGAAACCGTGTGCGATGCAATAATCGCAAACTGTGGTGTCAGACACCGTAAAAAATGTCCAAAATGTTTGCGATGACGTATGCATCAAACACCATTCATATTTTGGTTCCGTGTGCGATGCAGGGCATACGATTTAGTTCAATTAGCTGTTTATGATGAGGAGGAACAAAAGAAACGGGCAACAAGATGAAAGCGTGTGCGATACACAACTTACGGTTCACTCGGATGAAATGTTTGTGATGAGGCGGAACAATAGAAACGGGCAGCCAGATGAAGGTGTGTGCGATATACGACATAGAGTTCACTCGGATGAACTGTTTGCGTCGAGCCAAGAGGACAGAAATGGTTCAACTTAACAAGAAGTGTGTGATACGCGGCAAACTGGTATGTAACCGGAAATGTGTGGGAAGACAGATAACAACACAGACAATTCATGTTAACAAGTCGTGTGTGTTGTGAGCAAATGATTGCTGGTATACAATCCTCAGTGATTGATTAAATCATCACCGACGGGTTCCCTTGTTTAGTTCGTGTGCGATGTGATTTGCTCTGTCTATAGAGCATCAACAAGTATACTTAAAAAGACAGCATTGCATAACCAAATTAAGCATATAATTAGACAAGTGACTACACAGATAACATTTTCACACACCAAAGTAAGCAATTACATACATACTAAACTAGGAGAAACGAGGATCTAATCATCTACTTCTTGTTGCGATGACGCTTGCCATTGCTTTGATTCTGGTTGGATCCCTCGCCGTTTTGGGGGACGAGGCACTTACTCATTTCAACGATCCACCTGTACATGTCGTAGCACGTGTACGCCTCCTTGGCCGTGTATACGACGTGATCTTTGTCGAGTTTCTTCATCCAGGCCGAGTGCCAGGCACGCTTGTCGTTGTTGCAGGAATCCTTCATGTCTCTATAGTAGGGGTCGATGATGGCCTCGGCGAGGTGAACCGGTGAGTCCTTCTCATGCTCCTTGCTGCCCCAGATCTTGTATTCGCCCTAGATGTCGACACGATTCTGGCAGGCGATGCTCGAATTCTTGAGCACCTTGACATCGTTGGTGATATCGACCGTAGCGAACGTGTAGTGGGGGCTGTTGACAAACCTGGCGAAACGCTCGCAAGGCCTTGTGGCCAGGAAGTAGTGGTAGACGAGGACGTGGTGGCCCATGCATATCTGGGCAATGGCGTCCTTGGCCGAGACCCGACACGAGCACGGGTGTGCTCGATGTCGAACCCGACCACCTTGTACTTCTCGCCACCAAGCAACAACTCCATGATGCAGATGGAGTGCTCCACCCAGACCGGGTGGTTGGTGTACACCACCGAGAGCTCCTCGAACCTTCGGTGGGTGTCCACCATGGCATGGATGGCAAACTGCTGCTCGTCGTCGGCAGCCTCTCGGAGCGCCATTGGAGCCGCGTAGGATACTCTCTAAGAATTATTCGTGGTGGGTGTGCTTCTTGCAATGGTGGGGCACGATCGAAAGGTTGAAGAGACATAAGGGTTAAATAGCCGTTGTAACAAATGGGGCCAGCTGACCTGATCGTCACGTCATGTCACGGGGTTCATAGGGGAGGATTCCAGTGCACGCTTGACAACACCGCACCGCAGTGAGGATTCCAGTGTACGCTTGACAACACCGCACCGCAGTTTGACCATGTGTGGGCCCGAAGAGGCACGAAATGTATCGTCGGTGAGCCTGTTCCCGCGCTACCGCACTGTTTACTGTGCAAGCTTCCCGGCCCGCTTGGTTTGCCACACGTCGGCTAGAACAGGGACAAGTCATGGGCGTTTATTGGAAAAAAGGTTTGTAAAAACGAAGTGTGTGGAATGACTTTGGTCATAAGTTTACCCGTGGGTGATTAGGTCAAAGTTACACAAAAGGGTGATGATGGATACTCGAGTGCAATAATTAATTCTGTGCTCTACACGACACACGATGGAAGAAACCAACTGTGTGCAATAATGTCCAAGATCGCAGTCGAGTTAGCTATACAGATCGTGTGTTGTGAGATCGACAAGGTAAACAGATTCGACAATGGTTAATAAAATTAAATCTAAGACCATTGCATATTAAGTTCAAAATAGTGCTACCAATATACGAGTCTCATACGATGACATTTCAACGATTGTACCACAAGGGCTCGAAATATTACAAGGTTCAAATTCCAGAGTTATATGGCTCAAATTCGAAGATTACAAGGTTCAAATTGATTTAGAAATGAAATTCAGCTCATCATCTACAAACGCTCGCGCTGATCTGCTGAACATGGATATCAGAGAGGTTCAAACTAACATTACCACATCTAAGTCTGGTTTCGAAACCTCACAACTTTTGCAAAGGGGTCATCCACTGAGAAGTCATGTATGGGGTTGACACAATGAGTTCCGATTATTCTGTCATCTTAAGTTCCAAAATGAAATTCAGCATTTTTGGAGCCTATTCCATTCTGTCGCAGGCGCCGTCGCTAATCAACAAACCATTCATTTTCCGAAATAAATGTAGGGCAAACCTCATTACCTTCAGCACCCTTGCTCTGAGAACAAAGAACCTGGCGAATATAATCTCCGGTAAGGTCCCTCGGTAGGAGTTCGAAGTAATTTCTGAGAGATGCAGATCTAGGCATTCGAAGTGATGCGGAGCATCCCACGTCATCCCCATGTACACTCCGACTACTCTCCAAGCCCCAAGAGGACATACGATGAGACCTCGAATATACACCATTGGACACAAGGTGAACTCGCTCCTCTCCGAACCTTCACTTTCTACATGTGAGACATGGCTACTACCTCATGCATGGATCTTGCATATACTCAGGTACAACCGAGACGCCATGGAGAATCCAAAGACCAAGGCCAAGCATGGAAGAGAAGGAGGAAGAGAACCTGACCGCTCCAGAACGAGCGGTACTACCGCCCACTCCAAGCGGTACCACCGCTGAGACCCAGCCCAGAAGGACCGGAACAACCGCCCAACCACCGCCCAGGCGGAACAACCGGCCAGCTACCACCCAACAACCGGCCCACCTTCTATGATCGAGCGGAGCAAGGCCAGTGCTGCACCGGTTTTACCGATTTCTGCCCAAAGACCGGAACAACCGGTACAACCGCTGGCCCCTTCGACGTCCATCTCCAGAAGCCAGCTCCTGACCTCCCAGCGGTAGTACCACTTTCCGCGTCCGGTACTTCCTCCCTGCATGAGTTACTAGCAGAACAACCGCCCCCGTGACCGGTACCATCGGCCTGTCTGCGCACAGTGTAATGGGCCGAGCCCATGTACCCCTTCGCCCTCACTTACCCCTTCGTGGCTCTAGACTATATATACTCCTCCACCTCCCCCTAGTTAGGGTTAGCATTGGTTTAGCTCATATTTGTGTGAGAGCCTTGCTCATCCACTTGGTTACTTCTCCTCAGAGCTCACAACCTCTTCGAAGAAGATCCCCCAAGCGGATTCAAGACCCCTTCTAGGGAAGACCATCAAGACCTCCTCACGGAGAAGAATGGTTCCTTTGTATCCTTACCTTTATTGATTGTGGATCAGGTGTTACTCTTTGTGTTCGGTGATCTAGCACTTGTGTGATTGATTCCTTGTCGGTTTAGTGATTCTCTCTCATTTTCCCCGTGTTTCCCCTTTGTGCTTCCGCGTGTTCTTCGTGCTTCCCCGTAGGATCCACTCCAAACGTGAAAGATCGCCACCATAGGGTTCCGCCCTACATCAGATTGTTATATTGTATCACATTATCCGCGACTGGGCCTAATCTCATCTGCAAAACAAGAAAACATGTTAGTGCCTAGATGCAGTTTTCAACACTACTACAGGCCTATTTGGTTTGCAGGATTTGTAAAATGCACTAACATGCCATCTTCGATCTGACATGATTAACATGGAATTGCCATCTTCCATCTTCACAAGATGTTGGAGTGGATGAAAAGTTCCCTAAGAAAGCTAGTACAGATGAATCCAAAGGAGAAATGCATATGGATTGTAACCATATGGATCAAGCATTGTCATTGTAAATTTGGAAAAGGAGACATGTATGTACTGAAATCCTCCAAAAGAATCCTTCAGAAATCGTATTACATTGTCATTGTAAACTTGGAAAAAGGTGTCACAAACTGAACTCCCTTATGATTAACATTTAACAGGAACGGAACATCACCTCCATATATATCTTCTCTAGGCACAGAAAGCATCTCAGGAAAGTGACAACTTGCTCCACGTTGGGGCCGACAGATTCTAGTGCCAAGACATTCACTGTGCGCAGTTTTGCGATCATGTTTGTCAGAATCATTTTCTGAATGACAGATGAACAAACATATTCAAAATTAGAAATAATGTTAATTTGTAGAAGGAGAAGTAGAAGGCGGCTATTGTACCTAAGCGGGTGTGGATCCAATAACAAGTTCGAAGTATTGGTCAGACGAGTAGCCCAGCAGTATCAATTTCGGCGCAGAAATGACATTGATTCTTGTTGGACCTACTTGATGAAGTACAAGTGATCTCTCAAGTGCAGGTGTGTCCTCAGTGACCATCCATGATGAGGACATCAATACCATTGTTACACCCACAGCCCCTGCTGCTATACATACTGGACCAATTACTAGAGCTCGCGCACGCCAACTAAATTACCAGGTACTTTCGTTTCTTGGTAATGATTCTAATGTTCATGAGAATATGATGCTGCCTAAATTGGATACATTTGTTTTGCTTACAAATGAAGGGCCTAGCTTGGAGAAGGATGAACATTGGAGCAAGAACAAGCATGGAGATGATGGCATGCGCAAGGGGGACAAGAACGGAGTTACAAGTGATGATTTCAGGACTTTAAAGCCACCATAATGAGTGCATGAAGCCTTGGACGAAATATACAAGATGCCACTTCATAAATTTCGTCCAGAGGCTATTCTAGGTGCTGCATCACTTTATTATTGGGCCGGGCCCATGTAATTTCGAAATACATAAGTATAGGCTATTTTTAGAGTCCGTATGTGTGGGGAAACAAGAGATAGGGTTAGTTTCGGACCCCTCCACCAAGGGCCACGAAATTCACCCCCTCTTCCTCCATATATACAGCCCTTAGGGCACCGTTTAGACTTTGGGTTTTGTTTAGATTAAAAGTTCGCCATAGCTGCAACTTCACGTACATCGTTTGTGTTCAACGACTGCACAAAGGCGTCCACGAACCCCACCTTGATCAATAAAGCTTTCATCTTATATTCGCAATATCCATATTGCAATCTCAGTTCTTGCTTGTTCTTCGTTTGCTCGCAGGAAATGACCCTCGTGGTCGTTGATCATGCTCGGCGTGGTCAATAACCTCTCGGAGTTGGTTTAGCGATTGCTAAGGCACGGCGTCCTCGCCGTTAAGTAGTCGGATCGTCAAAGTCGACTTCCACCAAATCGAAATCCACCATCTCATCGAAAGACGGGACACCTTTGCTTCTATGAAGTGGTATCAGATTTCTAGGTTGCTCGGTGAGATTTTACAGTTTTTTGTAGTTTAGATCGAGTCTGTTCATCATACCTAAAGTCCACCAAAAAGCCAAAAAAAATTAGGGTTAGTTCATCCCATCTGAACCAATCTGAGCCTTTGCATAATCTTTTCTGTATTTGCTTTGTTGAATTTGCGGTTGTATCGTCGTGTCAAGTTGCTGGTCTTAGCGTCCAGTCTTTTAGAGTTTCGAGTTCTGTTCACAGGTTGTCACGTCGCTGCCGCCATATGCCACCACCACATATTCACCGCCAATCCGAATCCATATACGTCACCACATATCCGCCGCCATCACGCCCATCCGAGTCCACCAGATTCATCTCCGCCACCAGTCCGAGTTCCACCAGATTCATCTCCGCCACCAGTCGGAGTTCCACCAGATTCATCTCCGCCACCAGTCCTAGTCCGAGTCCAGTAATTGTTGCATTGTTCTCGATTTCCAGATCACGCGATACTTCGAGTCGTGACAGCAGAGGACTCCCCAACTTCCGAGCCATCCGCAGAAGAAAAATATTTCCAGTTTCAAAAATATTTCAAGTCTGGAAAATTCTGGCTAGGCAGTTTTTAGACCATTTGTAGACTTTTTCGAAAAAAAATTGTTGCGGAGCAAAAAAAAAGTGCAAAAAAAAGACAAAAAAGAGAAAAAAAATTCAGAGTGTGCTCCTCCCTTGTTTACGTGCCGCGCCGTGATTTTGTTGGTGTTCTAGGCTCGCGTCTCTAGCACGTCTAGCCTAGGACCAACCTGATACCGTCGTTGAGCGTTTATTCAACTTTGCATCTCTGAATTGATTATTCTTGACCCTTTTGCTACCATATTATAAGCCTTGCCAGCTACACATACATCTCGTCGTGCGTTGGACTCTCCCCAGTAATCGCTCTATCCAAGCTTTGAGAGTTTTGACTACAACGGTTGCCGATCACCGCTTTCTTCTTTGGTAAGAACCGGTAAGAATTTGAGATTTGCTTGATGGGTTTGTGATACACCACCACCACTTCTTAGTAGTCTGTAGGATCATATTCTTGTGTGTTTCTATTTGCTACTAACCATGGTAGGATCACAAGCCGATGAGACTGATTGGGAGAACCTGATGAACAAACAGCTACATGATAAATTTCAGCAAATGATGAGTGGACAGGTGCAAGATGTGCTAAACAGATTTGTGAGGCCATGGAGAAGATAGATGGCATTGAGAAGACGTTTGAAACAAAGCTTGATAGCAAGTTTAATGAATTGCTCGCGTTTTCCACAACCACCGCGGCTGCACCTATCGCACCTCTGCAATGACAACAACTATGCCCCTTCGAAGCAGTATGGGCGAGCTCAAGATGTTCCTATTGAGCGGGACAAAATTCTGGTGCCGCTGCTATTGCTGTTGGTACTTCTTTGGCTCCTGCTACTGCTGCTGCTGGTACCGAGGAGGAGGATGAGTATGTGGGCGATTATGAGGATGAGGTTGATCAAAATCAGAACTACGTGCAGCCACCAAAGCACCACCACCAAAGAAGTCGACCTCGGTATATATTCGTAATGGTAGGCCTGCACCACCACCTCAGTGCGAGATGATGTCCATATTCCTAAACTGAAATTGAATATTCCACCATTTGAGGGTAGATATGTTCCTGATATATATCTTACTTGGGAGTTAGAAACTGAACAACGTTTTACATGTTTACAATATCCCGAGGAGAGACGGGTTCTTCTTCTTTGTTTGTGCTTTCACTAGTTTTGCATGTGTATGGTGGTCGAACATTGTAGATTATATCCTATTCCGCTACTTGGGCTGCTTTGAAAACTACTATGCGTACTCGTTGGGTTCCACCATATTATCAACGTGAATTGCTTCAAAAATTGCAGTGTTTAAGACAAGGAAAAATTCTGTAGAAGAATATTATCGGGAATTACAAACCGGCATGATTAGATGTGGTATTGTTGAGGAGAATGAAGCTATGCTTGCACGTTTTATAGGTGGATTAAATAGAGATTCAGACCATTCTAGAGTATAAGGAGTATACTAATATCACTCGTTTATTCCATCTTGCTTGTAAAGCTGAGCGTGAAGTCTTGAGGATCGACAAGCATTGGCGCGAACTAAATTTTCTGCAGGTCGACTTTCATCATGGACACCGCGTGCATCCTCTACTTCCACTACACCAGCACCTCCATCGGATGCTACCCCAGCCGTGATACAAGAAAGCGTGCACAACCTCCACTATCTCGCCAAGAGCGCACTGCCGGGCCTACAGAGCTCTTCTTCTTCCATGGCATCAATGGGCACACCGGTGATATTATTTGTCGTCGTTGTAAGGGAAGAGGTCATTATGCGAGAGAATGCAAATCTCAGCGTGTGATGATTGCTCACGAGGATGGTGGGTATGAGTCCGCTAGTGACTATGATGAGGAGACGTTGGCTCTTATTACGTGAAGAACACGGTGGAGATGATTACGATCATGAGACACAATACATGGCTCTGAAGGCGGACAGTATGAATGTTTAGTTGCTCAACGTGTTTTGAGTGTGCAGGTCACACAAGCTGAGCAAAATCGAAGCACAATTTGTTCCATACCAAGGGAGTTGTGAAGGCGTTACATGCGGCGTCATCACGAGACGGAGGAGCTGCAACAACTTGGCTAGCATGGAGATGGCGGAAGCTTTCTCTCACCACAAGACCACATCCACATCCTTACTACATCCAATGGTTCAACAACAGCGGCAAGGTTAAGGTAACACGTACTGTTCGTGTGCATTTTAGTATCTCTACATATGTTGATTATGTTGATTGTGATGTGGTACCTATGCAAGCATGTTCCTTATTACTTGGTAGACCATGGCAATTTGATAAAAATTCTGTGCACCATGGTAGAAACAATCAGTATACTCTTGTTCATAAGGATAAAAATATTACTTTGCTTCCTATGACTCCAGAGTCTATTTTGAAAGATGATATTAATAGAGCTAATAAAGCAAAACAGGAGAAGAATAAGAGCAAAAATCAGATTGTGGCAAAGGAATTTGAGCAACAAATGAAGCCTATTAATAAACCATCTACTGTTGCTTCTGAAATAAAATTGAAAAGTGCATGTTTATTTGCCACCAAATCTGATATTGATGAGCTAGATTTTAGCAAATCTGTTTGTTATGCTTTTGTGTGCAAAGAGGCATTATTTTCATTCGAGGCGTGCCTTCCTCTTTGCCTCCTGCTGTCACTAACATTTTGCGAAGTTCACGACGTTTTTCCACAAGGCGTGCCACCGGATTACCGCCTATTCGAGGATTGAGCATCAGTTGACTTAATTCCGGTGCTTCACTGCCAAACCGTCGCCATACCGTAACAATCCAGAGGAGACGAAGGAGATTATCGTCAAGTACAAGAGCTGCTCGACAAAGGTTATATACGAATCCCTTAGTCCTTGTGCTGTTCCTATTATTCTAGTGCCAAAAAGGATGGTTAAATCACGTATGTGTGTTGATTGTAGAGGCATTAATAATATTACTATTCGTTATCGTCATCCTATTCCTAGGCTAGATGATATGCTTGATGAATTGAGTGGCTCTATAATATTCTCCAAAGTTGATTTGCGTAGTGGATACCATCAAATTCGTATGAAATTGGGGGAAGAACGGAAAACAGCATTTAAAACTAAGTTTGGATTATATGAGTGGTTAGTCATGCCTTTTGGGTTAACTAATGCACCTAGTACTTTCATGAGATTAATGAACGAAGTTTTACGTGCTTTCATTGGACGATTTGTGGTAGTTTACTTTGATGACATATTGATTTATAGCAGATCTTTGGAGGAACATTCGGAACATTTACGTGATGTTTTTATTGCTCTACGTGATGCACGTTTGTTTGGTAACCTTGGGAAGTGCACCTTTTGCACCGACCGAGTGTCTTTTCTTGGTTATGTTGTTACTCCACGGGGAATTGAAGTTGATAAAGCCAAGATTGAAGCTATTGAGAGTTGGTTGCAGCCCAAAACGGTCACACAAGTGAGGAGTTTTCTTGCCCTCGCTGGTTTCCATAGGCATTTTGTGAGAGATTTCAGCACCATTGTTGCACCTCTCAATGAGCTTACAAAGAAGGATGTGCCTTTTGTTTGGGGTACTGCACAGGAAGAAGCCTTCACGGTATTGAAAGATTAGTTGACACATGCTCCTTTACTCCAACTTCCTGATTTTAATAAGACTTTTGAGCTTGAATGTGATGCTAGTGGAATTGGATTAGGAGGTGTGTTATTACAAGATGGCAAACCTGTTGCATACTTTTCTGAAAAATTGAGTGGGCCTAGTCTAAATTATTCTACTTATGATAAAGAATTATATGCTCTTGTTCGGACTTTAGAAACATGGCAACATTATTTATGGCCCAAAGAATTTGCTATACATTCTGATCATGAATCTTTGAAACGTATTAAAAGTCAAGCTAAACTGAATTGTAGACATGCTAAATGGGTTGAATTCATTGACACTTTCCCTTATGTCATTAAACACAAGAAGGGTAAAGAAAATGTTATTGCTGATGCATTGTCTCGTCGCTATACTATGCTTTCACAACTTGACTTCAAAATATTTTGTTTGGAGACCATCAAAGGTCAATATGTGCATGATGCTGATTTTAAAGATGTATTGCAGAATTGTAAAGAAGGAAGAACATGGAACAAGTTTGTCGTTAATGATGGATTTGTGTTCCGTGCTAACAAGCTATGCATTCCAGCTAGCTCCGTTCGTCTTCTGTTCTTGCAGGAGGCGCATGGAGGAGGACTAATGGGACACTTTGGCGTGAAGAAGACGGAGGACGTACTTGCTACACATTTCGTTTGGCCAAAGATGAGACGGGATGTTGAGCGTTTTATTGCTCGCTGCACTACATGTCAAAAAGCTAAGTCATGACTCAATCCTCATGGTTTATATATGCCTTTGCCTGTGCCTATTGTTCCTTGGGAGGATATATCTATGGACTTTGTCTTAGGTTTACCAAGAACAAAGAAGGGGAGGGATAGCATATTTGTTGTCGTGGATAGATTTGTCGTGGTTCTAAGTCTGACAGTAGAGTGGGGGGTAGGTATGGAGAGGCAAGGTCCTAGCTATGGAGAGGTTGTAAACACAAGCGATGTACGAGTTCAGGCCCTTCTCGGAGGAAGTAAAAGCCCTACGTCTCGGAGCCCTGAGGCGGTCGAGTGGATTATGTATGTATGTGTTACAGGTGCGAACCCTTCGCACTGTGGAGGGTGGCTTATATAGAGTCGCCGGGACCCCTGCCACCCACGTAATGAAGGGTTTAAAGTACATTAAGTGCAGGCGTTCTTGTAGCCCACATAAAGTGTCTTAACTACCATAAAGTCTATTCAATTACAGGCCGTTGCGGTCAGAGTGCCTCGACCTTCCGGTGGTCGAGTGAGTCTTCATGGTCGAGTCCTTCAAGTCGGTCGAGTGGGTTCCTCGTTAGTCGACTGGAAGGTGAACTCTTCTAAGGGTGTCCTTGGGTAGGGCACTTAGATCAGGCCTATGACCCTACCCCAGGTACATGAATCCATCATTAGCCCCCAAATGGATTGAGGCTTGAGTGAGGAAGGAGTTGATGCTGTTTTCGATTGACTTTTGCATACAGGTTATGCGTTGTTCTGGATCAAGATCTTCTTTGTTGATAACGAGCAACTTTTCTTCAGTCGACTTGATCCATTCTTGTCTTTGTCGAGTGATCTTTTGGGCTTCGCCAGTTCCCGAGCGACGGATCGCAGGAGATCCTGCGTCTGACAGACCGATCTGCCGTTCGCGGATTCTACGGGATACGAAATTTGGGGAAGCGCGCGAAGCGGGGCGGACCGCGGCGTTCGCATGGGATAGGACATAGACGCCTCGATCCCCGCGCTGCCTTTTCCGCCACGTATCACATCAATGCAACTATTTCGGGATATGATTAGACTGACCGGGTCCACTTGTCATCCACTCGGAAGGGATGTTATAAATGCGACCAGCGAGGGTTTTCTGAACAGTGCTTCGTCATTTCCTCTCTGCTCTCCTCGCCTCCGCCCAACGCGCTCGTTCTCGCCTCCGCAAAGCTCCTCTTCGCGCATCTCGCCGGCAGCCATGGTCAAGGAGAAGACGGCGGTGCTGGAGCACGCAAAGAAGGCATTGGCGGCGGAGAAGGCGAAGGGGAGATCCAGCAGTCGCAGCGGGTCTTCGTCTAGATCTCGCCTGCCGAAGGGCTGGGTCCAGAGAGATTGGATCCAGTCGACCATCAAGGAGAAGGATCTCCTCGACATGGCCGACGACGGGCTGATCCCTCACGGCGCTGCACGGCTTCCGGGGAAAGAGTGGCTGCCCCAGCCGGAAGAGGGTGAGTGTGTGCTCCTGGCCACCCATGTCGACCGCGGATTTTCTCTGCCACCGAGTATTTTCTTTCGTGGTTTTTTGAACTTCTTTGGAGCCCAACTCCACCACTTCACCCCGAACTCCATCGCGTATCTTGCTGCGTTTGTATCCATGTGTGAGAATTTCTTGGGCTGTCGACCGCACTGGGGCTTGTTCAAGAACATATTCACGTGTCGCTCCCAGACCGTGAAGAAGGCGAGCCCAGGCGATGAGAAAATCCAAGTCGTTCAAATGTGCGGGGGCCTGGTGTCGGTGTCAAAACCGGCGGATCTCGGGTAGGGGGTCCCAAACTGTGCGTCTAGGCGGATGGTAACAAGAGACGAGGGACACAATGTTTTTACCCAGGTTCGGGCCCTCTCGATGGAGGTAAAACCCTACGTCCTGCTTGATTAATATTGATGATATGGGTAGTACAAGAGTAGATCTACCATGAGATCAAGGAGGCTAAACCCTAGAAGCTAGCCTATGGTATGATTGTTGAGATGTATGTTGTCCTACGGACTAAAGCCCTCCGGTTTATATAGACACCGGAGAGGCTAGGGTTACAGTCGGTTACAATGGTAGGAGATCTACATATCCGTATTGCCAAGCTTGCCTTCCACGCCAAGGAAAGTACCTTCCGGACCACGAGCGGAGTCTTCAATCTTGTATCTTCGTAGTCTTGGAGTCCGCGGATATTGATAGTCGGCTATCCGGACACCCCTAGTCGAGACTCCTCGGTAGCCCCGAACCAGGCTTCAATGACGATAAATCCAGCGTGTTTATAGTCTTGGCGTTGCAAAGCGGGTTCTCCTTCAAATTCCACGTACCAGCCGAATAGTGTCCGCCGTCTTGAATCTTGTGCTCCTCGGCTTCTCGCCAAATAATGGCCCTCTTCCACGTGTCGTCTTTAATCTGAAAAGCCAGGTGTCTTTGCATTTACCCCCTAATTGTGCGAGTCGTCCGCCTATAAAAGAGGCAAGAATCCAGATCCAAACCGCACCGTCTTCCTCCAGCGTATACTCCATCGAGCGCTCGACCTAGAAATCCATTCCACCATGGATCGTCAGCGCGCTCTTCTTCACGCTCCCAGCCCACCGCCGGGGTTGGAGGAGGTGCTCTATTTCGCACAATGAGCTAGTGAAGCTCCAAGCGGAGGATTCTCCTCCGGCCTTCATGATTCGATCCGGGCGGACTGGTTACTTATCAAGGTGGGAGGCGGCGGAGGACACTCCAAGCCCCAATAAGGAGGAGCGAGTGCTTCCGTCCCCTATCGATAAGGGGACTCGGTTTCAATACATCCGTTCCTCCGGGGCTCTGAAGTTCTCGGACTCCAGCTCCACCACCTCACGCCCGCTTCATGCTGCACATCGCGGGCTCGTAGCTCTTTGTGAGCTATTCTGGGCATCGAGCCCCATTTTGCTTTGTGGAAGAGGCTGTTTTGCCTCGTGCCCGTTCTCATGAGGGGTCCATATATCAAGTGGGCGGCGCCAAATATGGCGCATCGCCGGGACGGATACCTATCCGGCACTCCCAAGCGTCCAAGACTGGCCCTCGAGTGGTTTTATATTGAGACGCCTTGTTGGGCAGATCCATCGGATCGGCCTCCCGAGTTTAATCTTGCTCCTTTGAAGAAGCGCTTCACCGGGCGCCCATGAGCCCCGATTGGAGGAAGACAAGAGCGTCCATTACTTGATGGGCGGATAAGATTAATGGCTCATTCGGCTTGACCATGATTGGAGTCATGGCGACATGCATCAGCGAGGTACAGCCACTGCAATGAGAGGCCACCCTATGTGGGATTTCAGCAGGGCGGATGGCGCCACCGCACGACCGCAAAAGGGCGGATTCGCCGAGGATCGGCAAAGATCTGTCCGGCCTGTATAAGGGGAGAAGGAGGATTTCCTTCATACGAACCCTTTAAGCGGGTTTTCCATGATCAACCCCAGAGGATGGGTAAGTGAATACCTTGAAGGGCTCAACCCAAGCTTTTGAAGTTTAAGCTTCTTATATTATGTCTTTGGCGCAGGATCTACGCCGGACTGTGGAGGACATGGTGAGTCCCGCTCCGCAACCTGAGGATCCGGAGGGATCCCTGGGTCCGGCCTCCGAAGAGGACCCGGACATCGAGGTGGAGCTGATCGACGGGGTGTATCACCAGCTCAGCATGGACAATGCTCTGGTGGCCATTATTGCGGACTACCCCGGACTAAGTCCGGCTTCCCAGGTGACCGCGACCGAAGTCCGGACATCGGTATTTCTTCCCTGTCCATCTCTAACCAAACGATGGTATTTCGCAGGAAGCGCCTTCTGGCGAGGAGCGAGCTGCGGCGGCTGACCCACAGAGGCCAGTCCGGACCAGCAGGCGGAAAAGGAGCGCGGTGCGGACGGAAACGTCGCCGCAAAGGTATAGCTCGTATTCGAATTTTCAGATCAACGTTCCGAGGAAACGCTTGAGAGCTCATGATTTCTGTAGGAGAAAAAGCGCTCACCGAACTGCGAGCGCGGGAATTGCCGATCCGACCAACACCAGCCAGGCTCCAGCGCCTGGACTGGAGGGGGAGGCAGGCGCAAGACGCGAGCCGGATCCTTCTCCAACGGAGGATACCGGCTGATCGTCCGCCACCAAGTGCGAGGTGGAGAGCGCCATGAACCATAGGCGCCGCCGGACAGCATTTCGTGAAGCGTGCTTTTCCCCTGAGGCATTGGATGCCTTTAACGCAGGGGACACGCATCTCCGTGCCGCTCAAGATGGTTTTACCAGAGCCACGGAGCAGTATGTGAAAGACACACGGGTAAGGGAATTTCAATGGTTATATACCAGTAGCCCCCGAGACTTAAAGTAGTTTATGTAAACTGATTTATGGATCATTTGAAAATGCTGGCGCTTACCGAGAAGAACGCCCAGCTGTCCCAGGAGCTACAAGATTGCAAGGCCCAACTGGAGGCCGCACTTGCTGCCGCAGGAGGAGACGCAAAGACCCCTCCTGGTAACACATTTTTATTAATAAACATAAGCGCTGCACGGCGTGCGCAGAAGTCTAATAATGACATTGCAGGTACCGCCGGACAAGATCCGGATAGGCAAGCATTGCTGCGCCAGCTAAAGGCCGGCGAGAGTGTGCTGAATAGGGTTCAGCAGGAAAGGAACAAGCTCCAGGATGCCAACGCCAAGCTCGGAGAAGAGCTGAAAGGCGTTGATGCCGAGCTGTCCGGCTCCGTTAAGGAGAATCAGCGGCTTCGTCGCGGCATTTATAGTAAGTGCTTGAGCGGACTCCTTTGAAAAGAAGAGTTGGCGAGGAAGTACTGACATGATTTGTCTTGTAGGTATACTCACGGGTCATCCTGCGGAGGAGATGCCCATATCAGCGGGTGATCAACTTCCCGAACTGTTGCAAGCTGCTCGAGCGAGTTCGGCGGGCAATGGCGGCGTCGTTAAGGGCTTTATGGCCAGCCTTCACCCCACCCGAGGGCCTCGGGAGCTTCGGAGAAGCTGCGAGTCTTGCAGCGCTTCCGTTTGTGGAAGGTTTCGCCTGCTGTCGAGGTGCCGGGAGGCTTGGGCCATGGTGAAGGCAGCGGTACAAGAAGGCGGATCCCAACCACATGGCGAGTTGGACCGATGGGGCCCGATGGGAAGGAGATCCTGTGAGTTTAATGTACAGCCAAGTAGAGTTGGCTGCTAAATTTTCCCAGCGGATCAGAACTAGACAGCTGTTAGGCGGGATTGAGGAGGAATACAATCAATAAATTTGACAATGTATGTTATCCTGTAAAGTGACATGTGAAAATGCCTTCTAGCGGATTGTAGATCGTTTGTCTTTGCCGACCTTTTAAGCCGACCTCGGGACCCTAGAGTCCGGAGTGTGTCGAAATACCTTGTTGGTTAGAAACAACCGTGGTATGCATGGAGACCAGGCATAGGGGTCATTAGTGCTTTATCAGACAAGTGCCCAACTAGTTATGTTATATTACATGGTTAGTAAGAAACATGTTCCAGGGAGAATAGTTCCGTTAAGGGTTCCTTTCGCTGGGAGGCATGCCCTAAGGTGCATGCCCGGACTGCAAAGAAAGCAGTAAAACATCTGGGGGCAAATAGATAAATAGGTAAAAGTTCATCTTTTAAATCACCGACCGAATATTCCCTTAAGAACGCTAGCTTTCGGCTTCACCCAGTCTGAGGTACACATCCGGCTGACCCGGCAGTAACAATCGCAGAGGTGCTCCCTTTACCTCCTAGCCGAACAATCGGGAACGTAGGGGTAAGCACAGGAGCCAGGCAACCCAGCTTGGCCAAAACTTAAGTCATATCGATGCATATAATGGTGAGTAAAAGGTACATGTGGAAGCGTGACACATGTGTTGGGTATGAAACCCGTATAATTAAGCTTCTATAAAAGAAGCCCCCAGGAATAATGAGTGCGGATGGCACATCATATGTATGCAAAGAATGCGGAAATAGGCCCGTAAGGGCTTTCGAATAAAAAAGGATAAAAAAGAGAAACAAAAAGACAGCCGAAGTGTAAAAGTTTGGACGGGGGAAGGGGACGAACTCTTAGTCCGGCGCTAGGCATAGAATCGTCGGAGGCGGGCTGCGTTCCATGGGTTCGGCTCGAGTCGGTTGTCCGACGCATTTCGTAGACGGTATGCTCCGCCGGTCAGTACTTGATCGATAATGAAGGGGCCCTCCCATTTAGGCTTGAGCTTGTCCTTTTTCTTGTCCGGCAGGCGTAGAACTAGTTCGCCAACGTTGTAAGTCTTGGCCCGTACTTCTCTGCTTTGATATCTTGAACTGTTGCGATAGAATGCGGAGCGAGCTTCGCGACGTCACGTTCTTCCTCCAATGTGTCCAAGCTGTCCTGCCGATCTAGCTCGGCCTCTCTTTCCTCATACATGCGCTTTTCGAGGTGAGTCATGAATAATGTCCTGATCAAGACTGCCTCTGCGCCGTATACCATAAAAAATGGTGTGAATCCGGTAGTACGGTTAGGCGTTGTCCGCAGCCCCCAGAGTACGGAGTCGAGCTCCTCGACCCATTGTGCGTCGGATTTAGTGAGTGACCTCACTAGTATGGGTTTAATGCCGCTCATTATTAGACCATTTGCTCTTTCCACTTGACCGTTGGTTTGAGGGTGATAGACTGACGCATAGTCGAGCTTAATGCCCATATTTTTGCACCATGACTTAACCTCATCGGCAGTGAAATTCGTGCCGTTTTCGATGATGATGCTGTGGGGGACTCCGTAACGGTGTACCACCCCTGATATAAAGTCTATCACTGGTCCGGACTCTGCCGTTTTGACCGGTTTGGCCTCTATCCATTTGGTGAACTTATCCACCATGACCAATAGGTACTTTTTCTTGTGGGTTCCCCCTTTAAGGGTCCAACCATGTCAAGCCCCGGACATGAACGGCGGGTAATGGGTATGGTTTTGAGGGCGGTGGGTGGCATATGGCCTGATTAGCAAAGAGTCGACAACCAACGCATCGCTGGACCAAGTCTGTCGCGTCCTCGAGCCGTCGGCCAATAAAATCCTGTGCGGAATGCCTTTCCTACAAGGGCCCGGGCTGCTGCGTGGTGTCCGCCTAGTCCGGCATGAATTTCAGCCAGGAGGTTTCGCCCTTCCTCTTCGGAGATACCTTTGAAGGACTCCGGTAGTACTTTTCTTATAAAGTTCTCCCTCATGAACCTTGTAGGCCTTTGATCGCCGGACTATGTAGCGGGCCTCATTTTGGTCCTCGGGAAGTTCCTGCCTAAGTAAGTAGGCTAGGAAAGGTTCTGTCCACGCGGCGATTACTGCCATTATAACGTGGGCGGAGGGTGTTATGTCATCTGCCGAATCACCGGTTGGTGTAGTTTTCTCCGGTTTGTCACTACCGGACTCCTCTTCCCATAGTATGGATGGCTTGAAGAGCCGTTCCAGGAAGATATTTGGAGGGACAACATCACGTTTCGCACCTATGCGTGCCAGGACGTCGGCCGCTTGGTTATTATCTCGGGCTATGTGATGGAATTCAAGTCCTTCAAACCGGGCTAACATTTTTAGGACAGCGTTGCGATACGCTGCCATTTTCGGATCCTTGGCGTCGAAGTCTCCGTTTATTTGGGATATTGCAAGGTTTGAGTCCCCGCGCACCTCTAGGCGTTGAATGCCCATGGAGACCGCCATCCGGAGACCATGTAACAGGGCCTCGTATTCGGCTGCATTGTTGGAGTTCGTGTACATTATTTGGAGTACATACTGGACTGTATCTCCGGTGGGGGACGTCAGCACGATGCCAGCCCCCAGTCTGGCCAACATTTTAGAACCGTCGAAATGCATAGTCCAATTGGAGTATGCGCCGTACTCTTTAGGGAGTTCGACTTCTGTCCATTCGGCGACGAAGTCAGCCAAGACTTGTGACTTTATAGCTCGTCGAGGTTTGTAAGTGATGTCGAATGGTAAGAGCTCTATGGCCCACTTTGCTACCTTGCCCGTTGCGTCGCGGTTATTTATAATGTCATTGAGTGGTACTTCAGAGGCCACTGCGACCTTCCCAGCCATGACGTTTCCCGAGTCGGTCAGGGGCTGGCAGTCGACCTGGTTCTACTGCCAGAATGAGACAACGCCGGGGCAGTCGAGTGGACTCCCTCCATTCACCATGGACCGAGTGAACAAGCCCTCCTCTCTGAAGGTGATTCCGGAGGAGAGAGCTGACGTGAAGATGCTGATGGATCGCGTGGTGCGGTTGGTTCGGGGCGGCGTTCGGCATGGTCCTTTTGGAGGTTTTCCTTGGCGGCGTATCCAGCCTCTTGATTCGGAGCCATTGCATGTGGTTGTCTTGCGGGCGAAGGCGAGACTTCGGATCCACCGGAAGCGATCGGCAGCGCCACGGTGGAAAGGTGGATGGCAGCGGTCACTGGGAACAAGGATAATCCCCGTGGATCTAGGAGGATTCCTCCACTCGACCATCACAGCGTTCGAGACAATGTACGTTTGCTCTGCCTTCCATTGTATACTTGTCGTATTTGTTTCTGTATGTTCTGCAAACTGGTCGATTGATCTCTATCTTGACGTCTTTCGAGGCCCTCACCGAGCTGTACTCGATGCCCAATGGAGCTCGAGCTCCGGCGAGGAGGAGAAGCCAGTGAGGCGAGAGCCGGATGAGTGGAACTCGAGCGCTGCGAAGATGACGAGCGATGGCGGCAGCGATGATGAGGACGAAGAAGAGGAGGAGGAGGAGGTTGCTCCGCCGCGCTCGGAAAGGCGGTCGAAACTTGTCCACGACCCTGCGACTAAACGTGGCAAGGGGGTTGCGACTGTCTCGCCTGATCGACCAACGCCCTCGGACCACTTCTCGGTGCCGGTGAAAAGGCGCCAAGCGATCGAAGGTGGCTCCGTCAAAACCAACCAAGCTCTGCCGAAGATGAAGGTGTCCATCCCCACCATATCGGGGGTAATCATCTTTGCTTAAGTCTTCTTGTTTTGTACAAGCTTTTATTTCGGTTGATACTTGAATTAGTCGATGATTCTTTGGAATTGCAGTCTTGCAACCACGAGACCTCGAGGCAAGGCCGGCGACCATGAGATGGAGGGCGAGCAACCTCAAATCCTTGTACTATACTCTTAATTCCATCTTTAGTCGACTGACTCATGATCTCTAACTCTGATTCTTTTCTGTAGCTCCATCCAATGCTGTTATCACCCTTCCTGATGATGATGATGAGGATGAGGAACCGCTGAAGCATAGGAGGAGCAGGAAGGCATCTGCCGGCAAGGTGGTCCGGGATGTGTCGCCCGAAACTCTGAACACGGAGGGGGAGAACACCACTCGACACACCGTGTCTTTCGCGGTGCCGTTAACGAGTGCTCATTCCACTTTGTCGAGTGCCACACAACCTTCTCTCTTCACGACGCACCACGTCCCGGAGGACCAAGCCAGCGCTGCCAAGGAAGCGATACGCCAAGCAGGGGCCATGATGGAGTAGATGAAGACCATCCGGGACGCGAGCCAAGCAGCCTACGACGCCAGCTCCGCCCTTCAAAGCAACGTTCAGGTCAGTCGACCATCGCTTGTTCTGTTAGGATATGCTATCAAAACTTCTCTTTTTCCGGAATCCATAGCAGTCACCCACTGGTGTGTTGATTAAAACTCCGTGTTAGCGGGCATCTTGAGTGCACCCGTGGGTGTAATCCCCAAGGCTAAGGTCATTGGCGGCGATCGACCTTAAACTTTATAAGTAAAGTCTTTGTCATTCGATGAAGCGAATGGATTTCGAAACCGGTGGGGGCACGCTGAGTGCACCCAGGTGTAGTCCCGAGGCGTGGTCGATCGCTGGCGATTGATTACGGTCTGAAGAATCGTCTCTCCTTTTTTGTGGGTCGATAGTCGACTTCATCTGAATAGAACTAGTGGGGGCACGCTGAGTGCACCCACCGAGTGTAATCCCGAGACTACGGTCGAATGCTTGCATTCATTGTAGTCTTAAAGCGATATGATTTTCTCTTATCCACTCGGAAGTGAATTATCTTTGATATTTTGTCGATTGGTTCTTCATAGAAATCCTGTGACCTTGCGGCTCGCTATCTTGAAATGTGGGCGAAGCATATTCAGCTCGAGCTGGATCTGAAGCTGGTTCATGAGAATCTGACGAAGGTGAAGGAGGAGACCAAAGGTATGTTCGGTGAGACCTCGACGACTCCTTTTTCCCTTTATTCGTTTCAAAATCTGACCTTGCTGTAACTTGCAGGCAAGGTGAAGGAGAACCTGAAGAAAATACCTTGAGCTAGTTGAGAAGACCAAGCTTGCGGACGAAGTTAACCGGTCACCAAGCTTGAACAGGAAAATACCAATCTGAAAGCTGCTCTTGGGATTGCCAACAAGGAAGTCGACCGACGGAAGGCTGACAAGACTACTCTGACCAACAAGATCAATCAGCTGACTGGGAAGAAAAATGGCCTGGAGGCCTTCCTGAGTGGACTTGCCAAGAAGTTGTTCCTTATGCTCGAAGGTAACTCTGACTCGACAACCATTTCCAATTGTGATGTTTCCATTCGACCACCGCCTTGACTTGGTGTTTGTCCTTGCAGAATTCTGTCGAAACTTTGAAGAAGAGACTAGCCAGTTGGAATCAAACCTTGACCCCGTCAATTCTCCAGTGAATGATGAAGTTGCCATGAACATCTTCCATTTGGAGTCCGTGTTCTTGACTGTCGTGGACTATCTTGCAAGATTGAAGGCACGCCCGTCCGCATCGACTTCGGCGCTATGGCCCGGGCGACACTCTAGAATGACCTCGAGTCGGCGATGGCTCGGTGAACGCGTCCTGACCGAGTGCGAGGAGTGGAAGAAGTCCTCGGCTCGTTGCGGTGCGAGATGTTGCTCGTATGCAGCTCGAGTCCCTTGCAAAGACGCGAGAAGACAAGCTGGCGGCTCTGCGGGTGGCTAACACCAAAAACACGACTTGGGTCCTTCATGGAAACCTTCATCGCTGCAGCCACTCGGATCACGAGGCGGAATCGACCTTGATGAGTTCGTTGCTCCTTCGACCCTCCGCGGAGGGGTAAAAACTTCTTTTAAGCCCGAAACTTTTAAATTTGCCTCGGTATGCGAGTGGAGTTATAACCGATAAACCTTAACAGGCTTAGCGCTGAGCACTTCGGTTCCTTTAGGTATCGACCTAAACTTGGATTTGATGTTTGAATATGATTGCTTTTGGCTCGAAATGTTCTTTGCGGGTTCACGACAAGATGCCCACTGCGATCGACTTATTCCTTAGGCGAGCACTTGGGCTTGCTAAACCTCAGTGAGAGGTTTGCTCTGCACTTTCGGTAGGATTTTTATATCTTAGGCGAGCACTGGGCTGCAGCTAAGCCCCAGTGAGAGGTTTGCTCTGCACTTTCGGTAGGATTTTTATATCTTAGGCGAGCACGGGCTGCAGCTAAGCCCCAGTAAGAGGTTTGCTCTTCACTCGGTAGGATTTTATATCTTAGGCGAGCACTGGGCTGCAGCTAAGCCCCCGAGTGAGAGTTTTGCTCTTCACTCGATAGGATTTTTATATCTTAGGCGAGCACTGGGCTGCAGCTAAGCCCCCGAGTGAGAGGTTTGCTCTTCACTCGGTAGGATTTTTACGTTGTATTTGTGGCGAAGCTCAGAGGAGAGGGTCGCAGTCGACCCGCACCTCGTCTTCCTCACGAGCGCACATTGTACTTATGGCGTAGCTCAGAGGAGAGGGTCGCAGTCGACTTGCACCTCGTCCTCCTTGCGAGCATATGTTGTACTTATGGTGTAGCTCAGAGGAGAGGGTCGCAGTCGACCTGCACCTCGTCCTCCTTGCGAGCGTACGTTGTACTTAGGCGAGTACTTGGACTGCGGCTAAGCCCCCGAGTGGAAGTCTGGCTTACCACTTGGTAGGATTTTGATAACTTAGGCGAGTACTTGGACTGCAGCTAAGCCCCCGAGCGGAAGTCTGGCTTACCACTCGGTAGGATTTTGATAACTTAGGCGAGTACTTGGACTGCAGCTAAGCCCCCGAGTGGAAGTCTGGCTTACCACTTGGTAGGATTTTGATAACTTAGGCGAGTACTTGGACTGCAGCTAAGCCCCGAGTGGAAGTCGGCTTACCACGGTGGGATTTTTATAACTTAGGCGAAAGCGGATTCGGGCTAAGCCTCGAGTGGAAGTCCGACACCACTCGGTGGGGTTTTTACAAACTTAGGCGAAAGCGGATTCGGCTAAGCCACCTTGGGGAAAATTTTACTGGACAAAAATAAAAAGTGACAAAAATTATGAAGGAATTATGACACTATTATTTCGAAATCCATGAACTACAGAAGTACTTTATTACAACTCATCCGAGTGAAAAACTTTAAGTGTAAAATGGGCGGAGCAGATCCGCATTCCAAGCTCGGGGCTCTTCGATATTGTGTTCGACGTTGTAAAGAAGATATGCCCCATTGTGGATAACCTTGGTGACGATGAAGGGTCCTTCCCAAGAAGGAGCGAGCTTGTGTTGTTTCTGTTGATCCACTCGGAGCACTAGATCTCCTTCCTGGAAGGCTCGACCTCTCACATTTCTGGCGTGAAAGCGACGCAAGTCCTGTTGGTAGATGGTCGATCGGATCGAGCCATCTCCCTCTCTTCCTCTAGGAGGTCATTGCGTCTGTGACGCGCTTGCTCAACTTCGCCGTTGTAGAGTTCAACTCGAGGAGCATTGTGAAGAAGATCACTCGGCAAGACTACTTCAGCTCCATAGACCAAGAAGAATGGAGTTCTTCTGGTCGACCGATTGGGTGTCGTCCGCAATCCCCAAAGCACCGAAGGGAGTTCGTCGACCCATGCTCCAGCCGCATGCTTGAGATCACGCATCAGTCGGGGCTTCAAACCCTTGAGGATTAAGCCATTGGCTCGTTCTGCCTGTCCATTCGACTGCGGATGGGCGACTGAAGCATAGTCGACTCGTGTACCTTGAGAGTTGCAGAAATCCCTGAATTCTTCCGAGTCAAAGTTCGACCCATTATCCGTAATGATCTTTGTGCGGGACTCCATATCTGAGCGTCGGCTCCACGATGAAGGTAACAGCGATGCAAGCGTCAAGATTCTTGATTGGTTTAGCCTCAATCCACTTGGTGAACTTGTCATTGCTACCAAGACATGCGTGAAACCACTCCGACCTGTTCTCAAGGGACCGACCATGTCCAACCCCCATCTGCGAAAGGCCGGGCGGTGGAATAGTCTTGAGCAGCCGACGCAGCTTGTGTGACATATTGGAGTAGAATGACATCCTTCGCACTTGTGCACTATTTCGCCGCCATCTCATTACGCCTCGGCGATAAAATTGACTCGGTATGCTTTGGCTACAATGGTCCGAGAGGACGCATGGTGACCACAGGTCCCCGAGTAGATATCATTGAGAATGATTCGACCTTCTTCGGGCGTTATGCATTTTTGACCAACTCCAGTCGGGCTCTCCCTATATAACTGTCCTTTGATAACGGTAAAGGCTTTGGATCGACGGACGATCTGCCGAGCCTCTTCCTCATCCTCTGGGAGCTCTTTTCTCAGGATATACGCTATATAGGGAATTGTCCAGTCGGGAGTGATTACTAAGACCTCCATGACTAAGTCGACCACTGCTGGGACCTCAACCTCAGTCGGATCTGCGGCACTCTTGGGTTGTGGAGCTTCCTCTGTGAAGGGATCTTCTTTGACTGACGGAGTGTGTATATGCTCCAAGAAAACACCACTCGGAATGGCTTCTCTTTTGGAACCTATCTTTGCCAGATCATCTGCTGCCTGATTTTTCATCGGGGATGTGATGGAGCTCTAACCCTCGAACTTCTTTTCCAGCTTCCTCACCGCATTGCGAGATCCGATCATAGCTAGGCTTCTCGTCCCACTCCTTCATCACTGGTTGACCACTAAATCTGAATCTCCATAGACCATCGGTGACGGACGCCGAGTGAGATGGCCATGCATAATCCATATAAAAGTGCCTCATACTCGCCTCATTGTTGGAGGAATCAAAGTGAATCTGGAGCACATACTTGAGCTTATCTCCTCTGGTGCACACAGGACAACCCCAAAGACGGAACCATTCAGCATCTTAGAGCCATCAAAGAACATGGTCCAATGCTCCGAGTGAACTTCGATCGGCTGCTGCTGTTCAATCCACTCGGCGAGAAATCTGCTATTGCACGGGACTTAATGGCTTTCTTTGCCTCAAATTTGATATCAAGGGAAGAAGTTCAATCGCCCATTTAAGCCACTCGACCGATTGCATCTCATTGTGCGAATCTCGATAGTGGAGCGTCATTGCGATTCGATAGAATGATCGGAGAAATAATGAGCAACCTTCTTTGTGGTCATGTATATCCCATACACAAGCTTCGATGGTGAGGGTATCTACTGCTTGGATGGAGTCAAGACTTGAACAAATAATACACTGGGCGTTGAACTTTGAAGGCTTTTCCTTCCTCTTCCCGCTCGACCGTAAGCACTGTACTAACGACTTGTCCTGTGGCTGCAATATAAAGCAACAGAGGCTCTTTGCTGATTGGAGCAGCAAGCACCGGCTGGGTGGAGAGCAGAGCTTTTAGCTCGGCAAGCGCTGCATCAGCCTCGAGTCCACTCGAACTTGTGCGCCTTCTTCATCGGTCGGTAAAGAGGCAACGCTTTTCACCGAGTCGTGAGATGAATCGACTTAATGCGGCCAAGCATCCAATAAGCTTCGGACATCGTGCACTCACACGTAGGCGTTTCATTGGGAGAATAGTGCCTATCTTCTCGGATTAGCATCGATTCCTCGCTCGAAGCGAGAAACCGAGTAATTTCCACGGGAACTCCGAATGTGCACTTTGATGGATTGAGCTTGATATCATACCTTCGAGGTTGGCAAATGTTTGGCAAGGTCAGCGAGCAGGTCGGAACCCTTCGTGACTTGACGACGATATCATCCATATCGCTTCCACATTCCGACCGATTTGGTGAGTAGACACTTCGAATCATTCGCATAAATGTGGCTCCGGCATTCTTGAGGCCGAATGGCATGGTGATATAGCAGAAGCACCCGAATGGAGTGATGAAAGCTGTTTTTATCTCATCGGGACCATACAGACGGATCTGATGATACCCGGAATAAGCGTCTAGAAAAGACAACCTCTCGCACCCCGCGGTCGAGTCAACAATTTGATCTATGCGAGGGAGAGGAAAATGATCTTTCGGGCAGGCCTGATTGATGTGCTTGAAATCAATGCACATGCGGAGTGACTTGTCCTTCTTGGGAACCATGACGACATTAGCGAGCCACTCGGAGTGGTATATCTCGCGAATAAATCTGGCCGTCAACAGTCGAGCCACTTCCTCACCAATAGCCTTTCTCTTCTGGACGGCGGACCGCCGAAGATGCTCTTTTACTGGTTTTGCTGATTTGTCGACTCTGAGGTGATGCTCAGCCAGGTCCCCAGAACACGGCATGTCGGTGGCTTCCATGCAAAATGTCCCGATTCTCACGGAGGAACTGGATGAGCGTTTCTTCCTATTTCGGGTCGAGTGTGGTGGAAATGTGGGTCGGGGCTGCATTGGGGCCGGTCGGGTGAATGTGGACAGGCTTCGTCTCATCGGACGACTGAAATGCAGATTCTGTGGCGGGTTTCTTGGATCGCAGCAAATCACTCGGATCTGCGTTTTGCTTATACTCTTCAAACTCGACCGCTGTCACCTGGGAATCGACAATCTTGGAGCCCTTCTGAAAGCACTCTTCTGCCTTCTTCCGATCACCCGTGACAGTGATCACTCCTTTGGGACCGGGCATCTTCAGTTTGAGGTACACGTAACATGGTCGAGCCATGAATCGTGCGTAGGCTGGCCTCCCCAAAATAGCGTGGTACGCACTCTGAAAGTCCACGACCTCAAACGTCAACTTTTCCTTGCGAAAATGCTTCAAATCACCGAACACCACGTCCAGGGCTATTTGGCCGAGTGACTCAGCTTTCTTCCCTGGTATGACTCCATGGAAGCTCATGTTACTGGTGCTCAGTCGGGACATCGGAATGCCCATTCCTTTCAGTGTGTCTGCATACAACAAGTTCAGTCCACTTCCACCGTCCATCAGCACCTTCGTCAGTCGAGTGCCTTCGACAACTGGGTCGACCACCAAAGCTTGCCTCCCGGGGTGGCAATATGAGTCGGGTGATCGGTGGTCGAATGTGATGGGTGTTTGGGACCATCTCGGATAACTTGGTTTCTGCTGGGCAACCATGTTCACCTCACGGTTGATGACTTTCGATCGACTCTTGCTTTCCACATCCGCGAAGATCATCAGTGGAGTTGACATGCGGATATCCTTCCTCCTTGTCCTCTTTGTCTTGGCTTTGTCGACTCCTTCTCCTTGTCCTTAGACTGTTTTCCTGGCTTCTTTGGATCGAGAGTCGACCTTTGGCGAGTGGTATGCTTTGGGTAAATGATATTGCCCTCTTCATCTTTCTTCGTGTGGATGTGACACGGCATATCCATCACGTCGTTTCTTCTTTATCCTTTACTTTCTTAGGATTCCGGGATCCTTTGGCTTCCCCTTGAACTTTCCACGAGTCACGGCCGGGGCCTCTCCAGAGCTGCTTGGCTCGGCTTTCCTCTTCTGTTTCCATTGGAATTTCCCTTCTCCGATGACTTGGCTTGTACTTGCCGCTTGGTCGGTCCTCTTCCTCGCCGTTGCGTGCTTGGTAACAATCTCCATCATCCGACTCGGGGTCATGTCCCGGTTCGACCAAACTTCAGACTCAATTCTACATTCTTGGCGCCATCTTTGAAGGCGCAAACTGCCTGATGATCAGACACATTTTCCACAGTATGGTGCAGAGTGATCCACCTCTGAATATACTCTCTGAGAGTCTCATTGGTTTTCTGCACACAGACTTGCAGCTCAGTCAATCCAGCAGGTCGCTTGCAAGTTCCTTCAAAGGTTCTGACAAACACTCGGGACAAATCCTCCCAAGTGTAAATACTGCTAGGAGGTAACTGATTCAACCACGCTCTGGCTGATCCTTCCAACATGAGGGGCAAATGCTTCATGGCCACCTCGTCATTCCCACCACCAATCTGAACAGCCACTCGGTAATCTTCAAGCCAAGTTTCAGGCTTGGACTCACCAGTGAACTTCCTGACTCCTGTTGCCAACCTGAAATTGGGGGGAATCACTAGGCTCTGATAGCCCTGCTAAAACACTCTGGACAAGAAACATGCACTCGACTGCTCGTGGGCGCATCTCTCTCGGGTCCGCCTCGATGGGCTCTGTTCCGGTCGACCAAGCCTTGCACGATAATGGATCGCGCGTCGAGCTTTGTTTCCACAGGGTCGACCGGAGCTCTTCGCCCAAGACTGAATCGCTTTGTCATCCTGTCCCGAGGAGCATAAGACCCATCCTCGGAGGGGAAGCGGGCAGTCGACGCCTGTCATCTCGGTCGTGTCGGTCTCCATACTGATCTTGCCGGTTGTCGCGCCCTTCTCGCCGCGGAGGCGATCTAGGACTGTGAGCCGACCGAACCGTATTTGCAGCGACGGATCAACTGTGAATTCTGTTGCGCGACTCCGACACGGCCGAGTTCTGGTCTCCTGCTGCCCGAAGCAAATCTCTGATCTGCATCAAACCTCTGCCAGCCTCCGACTGAGAGGGCTGGATGGACTCTGCTATACGGGTTGCAACTGCTAAATTCTGGATTGGGGTTCGATATACCTGAGTCGGCGGGAAGAGTTGACGTCGATTGGCGTCGGGAACTTCGTTGCAGCAGCTCGTCGAGTGCTCGCTGAAGGTTTTCGGTCGGCGCGTTCAGCGAGATTAATAGCGTGCCTCCTCCAAGGCGCGAGCCTCGGGGTTTCTCCGCGATGGGAGTATCAGGGGCATCCATGTTCTGGGCGAAGCTCTTCTCTCTGCAGAGTCGAGTGTCTCGGGCTGGTACTCTTCGTGGTCTCGTATGGGGTCGCCCCGGCCGCCTGCCCCGCCCTCATAGGCGAAGCCAGGAGGACTGCGGGTCCGTTGACCATCGGGATTTCCGCCGCGGATCCTCTTTGTCGCATTCGGATGAAGTCTCTGAGCCGGTCGGCAGATTGAGCAGCCGTAGAGATTCGTCGGGCTCGATTAGTCGCAACTTAGGCGATGGCGTCTGGCGAGCCACCGCGTGCTTCACCCACCGCTGGAGCCTCGACCGACCAGGCGCTTGCGCGGTGGGAGACCGAAAGGTGGCCGATAGAAGTCGACCGATCTGGGTCGACGGTTGCCACAGCAGAACGCCCGCGGACACATGCGCGAAAATCGTCGCACCATGGACGGGAGCGCATCAATGTCGAGTGGAGCCTCCTGGAGCCACGCTGGTCGTCAGCGACAGAGGTGAGAGCGCCGAGACGGATCTCGCGCCCCTCGACCAAAACTCCAGTAGTCATCATGATGAAAGTACTCGGAAGTACCGCAACTTCTCCACAAAATCGCTAAAACACCAGCCCCAAGGTGGGCGCCAATGTCGTGGTTCTAAGTCGGCGGTGAGAGTGGGGGTAGGTATGGAGAGGCAAGGTCCTAGCTATGGAGAGGTTGTAAACACAAGCGATGTACGAGTTCGAGCCCTTCTCGGAGGAAGTAAAAGCCCTCGTCTCGGAGCCCCGAGGCGGTCGAGTGGATTATGTATGTATGTGTTGCAGGGTGCGAACCCTTACACTGTGGAGGGTGGCTTATATAGAGTCGCCAGACCCCAGCCAGCCCACATAATGAAGGGTTTAAAGTACATTAAGTGCAGGCGTTCTTCGTAACGCCCACATAAAGTGTCTTAACTACCATAAAGTCTATTCAATTATAGGCCGTTGCAGTGCAGAGTGCCTCCTGGCCTTCTGGTGGTCGAGTGAGTCTTCATGGTCGAGTCCTTCAAGTCAGTCGAGTGGGTTCCTCATTAGTCGACTGGAAGGTGAACTCTTCTAAGGGTGTCCTTGGGTAGGGCACTTAGATCAGGCCTATGACCCTACCCCAGGTACATGAATCCATCAGATAGATTCTCAAAAATGGCACACTTTATACCATGTCATAAAAGCGATGATGCTGTTAATGTTGCTGATTTGTTCTTTCGTGAAATTATTCGCTTGCATGGTGTGCCAAATACTATTGTTTCAGATCGTGATACTAAGTTTCTTAGCCACTTTTGGAGATGTTTATGGGCTAAGTTGGGGACTAAATTGCTTTTTAGTACTACTTGTCACCCCCAAACTGATGGACAAACTGAAGTAGTCAATAGAACATTGTCTACTATGCTTAGGGTTGTTCTAAAGAATAATAAGAAAATGTGGGAGGAATGCTTGCCTCATATTGAATTTGCTTATAATCGTTCATTGCATTCTACTACTAAGATGTGCCCTTTTGATGTTGTGTATGGTTTCCTACCTCGTGCACCTATTGATTTGTTGCCTCTTCCATCTTCAGAGAAGGTTAATTTTGATGCTAAAGAACGTGCTGAATTGATTTTAAAAATGCATGAGCTAACTAAGGACAACATTGAGCGTATGAATGCTAAATATAAACTTCTTTGGAGATAAGGGTAGAAAACATGTTGTGTTTGCACCGGAGATCTTGTTTGGTTACATTTGCGTAAGGATAGATTTCTGATTTGTGCAAATCAAAGCTAATGCCACGTGCTGCTGGTCCCTTTAAGGTGTTGGAGAAAGTAAATGATAATGCATATAAACTTGAGCTGCCTGCAGATTTTGGGGTTAGTCCCACTTTTAACATTGGAGATTTGAAGCCTTATTTGGGTGAGGAAGATGAACTTCCGTCGAGGATGACTTCATTTCAAGAAGGGGAGGATGATGAGGACATCAATACCATTGTTACACCCACAACCCCTGCTGCTATACATACTGGACGAATTACTAGAGCTCGCGCACGCCAACTAAATTACCAGGTACTTTTGTTTCTTGGTAATGATTCTAATGTTCATGAGAATATGATGCTGCCTAAATTGGATACATTTGTTTTGCTTACAAATGAAGGGCCTAGCTTGGAGAAGAATGAACATTGGAGCAAGAACAAGCATGGATATGATGGCATGCAAAGAGGGACAAACGGAGTTACAAGTGATGATTTCAGGACTTTGAAGCCACCATAATGAGTGCATGAAGCCTTGGACGAAATATACAAGATGCCACTTCATAAATTTCGTCCAAAGGCTATTCTAGGTGCTGCATCACTTTATTATTGGGCCAGGCCCATGTAATTTCGAAATACATAAGTAGAGGCTATTTTTAGAGTCCGTATGTGTGGGGAAACAAGAGATAGGGTTAGTTTTGGACCCCTCCACCAAGGGCCACGAAATTCACCCCCTCTTCCTCCATATATACAGCCCTTAGGGCACCGTTTAGACTTTGGGTTTTGTTTAGATTAAAAGTTCGCCATAGCATAACTTCGGCGTGCCGTTTGTGTTCAACGACCGGACAAAGCGTCCACAGAACCCCACCTTGATCAATAAAGCTTTCATCTTATATTCGCAATATCCAGATTGCAATCTCAGTTTCTTGCTTGTTCTTCGTTTGCTCGCAGGAAACAGACCCTCGTGGTTAGGTTGATCGTGCTCCGGCGTGGTCAATAACCTCTCGGAGTTGGTTTAGCGATTGCTAAGGCACGACGTCCTCGCACGTTCGTAGTCGGATCGTCAAAGTCAACTTCCACCAAATCGAAATCCACCATCTCATCGAAAGACGGGACACCTTTGCTTCTATCAATCCATGGTACACATCTTGTGATGTCTTCTTGCCGAACCAACAACACACATAAATAGTCCTTAACTTGGTGACGCGCAGCGTGGGCGCGCGGCGGAGCGCGGACGTTGGCAGCGAGTGCATATGCCCATCATCAAAAGTGAGCTTGTCGAGCTGATCTAGGGCAGGGGATCTGAACCAGTCATCAAGCTTTGGTCGGTCCCTGCCGTTAGAACTTGCCCATTCTAAGGCCTCTTCTTGGGTCAGGGTGACTGCCGAGGATCTTGGAGAACACATCCAAGCTTTTGCGATAGCCATGGCTGAGCTCATGGGTGTCGATGAGGTCGAGAGGGGTGAAGTTCCATAGGGGGTGCCACCGTCGGGAAAGGATGGTTGTCTACGCCCCACATTTGATTGGGAGAAAGGAGATGATGACTATTAACATATCACCGGGGAGGCTAATGATGAAGTCTATGCCTGCTGGAGTCACTTGTGGTTCTAGCTTTCCCCGCCTCCCCTTGTTGGCAGGCTGATACGCCTCCAACGTATCGATAATTTTTTATTGTTCCATGCTATTATATTACCCGTTTTGGATGTTTATGTGCTTTACTTTACACTTTTATATCATTTTTGGGACTAACCTACTAACCGGAGGCCCAGGCCGAATTGATGTTTTTTTGCCTATTTCAGTGTTTTGAAGAAAAGGAATATCAAACGGAGTCCAAACGGAATGAAACCTTCGGAAGCGATCTTTTTGGAACAAACGCAATCCAGGAGACTTGGAGTGGACGTCAAGAAGCAGCCTTCGTGGCCACGAGGCAAGAGGGTGCACCCTAGGGGGTGGGCGCACCCTCCACCCTCGTGGGCCCCTCGTGGCTCCCCTGACCTACCTCCTTCGCCTATATATATCCACGTACCCTGAAAACATCCAGGAGCACCATGAAAAACTATTTCCACCGCCGCAACCTTCTGTATCCGCGAGATCCCATCATGGAGCCTTCGCCGGCGCTCCGTCGGAGGGGGAATCGACCATGGAGGGCCTCTACATCATCTCCAAGGCCTCTCCGATGAGTTGTGAGTAGTTTACCACAGACCTTCGGGTCCATAGTTATTTAGTAGATGGCTTCTTCTCTCTCTTTGAATCTCAATACAAAGTTCTCCTCGATATTCTTGGAGATCTATTTGATGTAACTGTTTTTGCGGTGTGTTTGTTGAGATCCAATGAATTGTGGGTTTATGATCAAGTTTATCTATGAGAAATATTTGAATCTCCTCTGAATTCTTTTATGTATGATTGGTTATCTTTGCGACTCTCTTCGAATTATCAGTTTGGTTTGGCCTACTAGATTGATCTTTCTTCCAATGGGAGAAGTGCTTAGCTTTGGGTTCAATCTTGCGGTGTCCTTTCAAAGTGACAGCAGGGGCAGCAAGGCACGTATTGTATTGTTGCCATCGAGGATAAAAGATGGGGTTTATATCATATTGCTTGAGTTTATCCCTCTACATCATGTCATCTTTCTTAATGCATTACTCTGTTCTTCATGAACTTAATAGTCTAGATGCAAGCAGGAGTCAGTCGATGTGTAGAGTAATAGTAGTAGATGCAGAATTGCTTCGATCTACTTGTTGCGGACATGATGCCTATATACATGATCATGCCTAGATATTCTCATAATTATGCACTTTTCCATCAGTTGCTCGACAGTAATTTGTTCACCCACCGTAATATTTATGCTATCATGAGAGAAGCCACTAGTGAAACCTATGGCCCCCGGGTCTATCTTTTATCATATAAGTTTCCCACCTACTTTTATTTGCATCTTTACTTTCCAATCTATATCATAAAAATACGAAAAATACTTAGCTTATCTTATTATCTCTATCAGATCCCACTTTCGCAAGTTACCACGAAGGGATTGACAACCCTTTTATCGCGTTGGTTGCGAGGTTCTTGTTTGTTTGTGTAGGTACGACGGACTTCTGTGGAGCCTCATACTGGATTGATACCTTGGTTCTCAAAAACTGGGGGAAATACTTATGCTACTTTGCTGCATCACCCTTTCCTCTTCAAGGGAAAACCAACGCAGTGCTCAAGAGGTAGCAAGAAGGATTTCTGGCGCCGTTGCCGGGGAGGTCTTCGCTCAAGTCAAGACATACCAAGTACCCATCACAAACTGATCTCCCTCACATTACATTATTTTCCATTTGCCTCTCGTTTTCCTCTCCCCCATTTCACCCTTGCCATTTTATTCGCCCTCTCTTTCCCGTTCGCCTCTCTTTTTCGCTTGCCTCTTGTGTGCTTGTGTGTTGGATTGCTTGTCACGATGGCTAAAGATAATACTTAATTGTGTGACTTTTCCAATACCAACAATAATGATTTCCTTAGCACTCCGATTGCTCCTCTTAATGATGTTGAATCTTGTGAAATCAATGTTACTTTGTTGAATCTTGTTGTGAAAGATCAATTCTCTGGCCTTCCTAGTGAAGATGCCACTACTTATCTAAACAACTTTGTTGATTTGTGTTATATGCAAAATAAGAAAGATACAGATAATGATATTGTTAAATTGAAGTTATTTCCGTTTTCACTTAGAGATCATGCTAAAACTTGGTTTTCGTCTTTGCCTAAAAATAGTATTGATTCGTGGAATAAGTGCAAAGATGCTTTTATCTCTAAGTATTTTCCTCCCGCTAAGATCATCTCTGTTAGAAACTATATTATGAATTTTAAACAACTTGATCATGAGCATGTTGCCCAATCTTGGGAGAGAATCAAATTAATGATTCGGCATTGCCCTACACATGGTTTGAATTTATTGATGATCATACAAATTTTTTATGCTGGATTGAATTTTGCTTCTAGAAATCTTTTAGATTCGGCCGCGGGAGGCACTTTTATGCAAATCACCTTAGGAGAAGCTACTAAACTCCTAGATAATATTATGGTTAATGATTCTCAATGGCACACCGAAAGATCTACTAGTAAAAAAGTTCATGCGATAGAAGAGATTAATGTTTTGAGTGGAAACTTATGAAATTTTTTGCTACTAAGAGTGCTCCTATTGATCCTAATGATATGCCTTTGTCTACTTTGTTTGAGAATAATAATGAATCTATGGATGTGAATTTTGTTGGTAGGAATAATTTTGGTAACAACACGTATAGAGGAAACTTTAAACCTAGGCCGTTTCCTAGTAATTCCTCTAACAATTATGGTAATTGCTACAACAATACTTATGGAAATTTTAATAAGATGCCCTATGATTTTGAGAATAGTGTTAAAGTTATGATCTCTCAAAAGAATTTCAATGCTTTGCTTGAAGAAAAATTGCTTAAAGTTGATGAATTGGCTAGGAAGGTTGGTATAATTTCTCTTGATATTGATTCTTTGAAACTTAGATCTATTCCACCAAAGCATAATATCAATGAGTCTCTCAAAGCCATGAGAATTTCCATTGATGAGTGCAAAGAAAGAACTGCTAGGATGCGTGCTAAGAAAGATTGCTTTCTAAAAGCGTGTTCTTCTAGTTTCCATGAAAATAATGATGAAGATCTAAAAGTGATTGATGTGTCTCCTGTTAAATCTTTGTTTTGCAATATGAATCTTGATAATGATGGGACTGGAGATGAATCAACTTTAGTTAAAAAGCGTCTCAATGATTCAGAGTTTTTAGATCTTGATGCTAAATTTGGTAAAAGTGGGGCTGGAGAGGTCAAAACTTTACATAGCAATGAACCCACTATTATGGATTTCAAGGAATTTAATTATGATAATTGTTCTTTAATAGATTGTATTTCCTTGTTGCAATCCGTGTTGAATTCTCCTCATGCTTATAGTCAAAATAAAGCTTTTACTAAACATATCGTTGATGCCTTGATGCAATCTTATGAAGAAAAACATGAATTGTAAGTTTCTATACCTAGAAAACTTTATGATGAGTGGGAACCTACTATTAAAATTAAAATTAAAAACCATGAATGTTACGCTTTGTGTGATTTGGGTGCTAGTGTTTCCACGATTCCAAAAACTTTATGTGATGTGCTAGGTTTCCGTGATTTTGATGATTGCTCTTTAAACTTGCACCTTGCGGATTCCACTATTAAGAAACCTATGGGAAGGATTAATGATGTTCTTATTGTTGGAAATAGGAATTATGTGCCCGTAGATTTTATCGTTCTTGATATAGATTGCAATCTTTCATGTCCTATTATTCTTGGTAGACCTTTCCTTAGAACGATTGGTGCAATTATCGATATGAAGGAAGGAAATATTAGATTCCAGTTTCCATTAAGGAAAGGCATGGAACACTTTCCTAGGAAGAAAGTCAAATTACCTTATGAATCTATTATGCGAGCCACTTATGAATTGAATGCCAAAGATGGCAATACTTAGATCTATTCTCGCTTTTATGCCTAGCTAGGGCCGTTAAACGATAGCGCTTGTTGGGAGGCAACCTAATTTTATTTTTGTTTCTTGCTTTTTGCTTCTGTCTAGTAATAAATAATTCATCTAGCTTCTGTTTCGAAGTGGTTTTATGTTTTAATTAGTGTTTGTGCCAAGTAGAACCTATAGGATAATCTTGGGTGATAGTTAATTTGATTCTGCTGAAAAACAGAAACTTTTGTGCGCACGAGAATAATTTTAGTAAATCACAGAAACATGACTTTTAGTTATTCTTTTTGCAGTAGATTAGTAGACAAATTTTCTTGGAATTCCTATTTTGGTAGGAATTTTAGAGATGGGGAAGTATTAGGATATTACAGATTGCTACAGACTATTCTGTTTTTGACAGATTCTGTTTTTCATGTGTTGTTTGCTTTTTTGATGCATCTATGGCTAGTATCGGGGGTATGAACCATAGAGAAGTTGGAATACAGTAGGTTTAACACCAATATAAATAAAGAATGAGTTCATTACAGTACCTTATGTGGTGGTTTTTCTTTCTTGCACTGACGGAACTCATGAGATTTCCTATTGAGTTTTGTGTTGTGGAGTTTTCAAGTTTTGGGTAACGATTTGATGGACTATGGAATAAGGAGTGGCAAGAGCCTAAGCTTGGGGATGCCCATGACACCCCAAGATAATTCGAGGACAACCAAAAGCCTATGCTTGGGGATGCACCGGAAGGCATCCCCTCTTTCGTCTTCGTCTATCGGTAACTTTACTTGGAGCTATATTTTTATTCGCCACATGATATGTGTTTTGCTTGGAGTGTTGATGCGGAGCATCCTTCCATCATCCCCATGGACTCTACATCGACACATCCAATCCCACGAGGACTCATGACGAGAGCTCGAGCACGTGCTATTAATTCCGAGGTTAACTGTCTCCTTGTTGAACTTCCCTTTAACCCACTTGAGACATGGCTACTACCTCAAACGGAGATGCTTTGTGTGCTTAGGTACCAAGAAAGTAACCAAGGAGAAGTCACGATGCAAGACAAACATCAAGAGCATGTAGACGATCTGCCCAGCCCAGAAGCACCGGAACAACCGCCCAACCACCGCCCGGGCGGAACAACCGGCCAGCTACCGCCCAACAACCGGCCCACCTTCTGTGATCGAGCGGAGCAACGCCGGTGCCGCACCGGTTTTACCGGTTTCTGCCCAAAGACCGGAACAACCGCACCGACAATCAGTCCAGCCGCTGGCCCCTTCGACGTCCATCTCCAGAAGCCAGCGCCTGACCTCCCAGCGGTAGTACCGCCTTCCCCGTCCGGTACTTCCGCCCTGCATGAGTTATCAGCGGAACAACCTGAAGGAAATATACCCTAGAGGCAATAATAAAGTTATTATTTATTTCCTCATATCATGATAAATGCTTATTATTCATGCTAGAATTGTATTAACCGGAAACATGATACATGTGTGAATACATAGACAAACATAGTGTCACTAGTATGCCTCTACTTAACTAGCTCATTGATCAAAGATGGTTATGTTTCGTAACCATAGACATGAGTTGTCATTTGATTAACGGGATCACATCATTAGGAGAATGATGTGATTGACTTGACCCATTCCGTTAGCTTAGCACTTGATTGTTTAGTATGTTGCTATTGCTTTCTTCATGACTTATACATGTTCCTATGACTATGAGATTATGCAACTCCCGTTTACTGGAGGAACACTTTATGTGCTACCAAACGTCACAACGTAACCGGGTGATTATAAAGGTGCTCTACAGGTGTCTCCGAAGGTACATGTTGAGTTGGCATAATTCGAGATTAGGTTTTGTCACTCCGATTGTCGGAGAGGTATCTCTGGGCCCTCTCGGTAATACTCATCACTTAAGCCTTGCAAGCATTGTAACTAATGAGTTAGTTACGAGATGATGTATTACGGAACGAGTAAAGAGACTTGCCGGTAACGAGATTAAACTAGGTATTGGATACCGACGATCGAATGTCGGGAAAGTAACATACCGATGACAAAGGGAACAACGTATGTTGTTATGCGGTTTGACCGATAAAGATCTTCGTAGAATATGTAGGAACCAATATGAACATCCAGGTTCCACTATTGGTTATTGACCGAGAATCGTTCTAGGTCATGTGTACATAGTTCTCGAACCCGTAGGGTCCGCACGCTTAACGTTACGATGACAGTTTTATTATGAGTTTATAAGTTTTGATGTACCGAAGTTTCTTCGGAGTCTCGGATGTGATCACGGACATGACGAGGAGTCTCGAAATGGTCGAGACATAAATATTGATATATTGGACGACTATATTCGGACCTTTGGAAGTGTTCGGGTGATTTCGGAGAAAACGGAGTGCTTGGGAGGGTTACGGAACCCCGGGAGAGTTAATGGGCCACATGGGCCTTGGTGGGAAGAGAGAGGGCGGCCAGGGTGGGCGCGCCTCTCTCCCTCTGGTCGAATGGACTAGAAGGGCGCCCCTTCTTCCTTCCCCCTCTCCCCTTCCTTCCCTCCTAGTAGGAGTAGGAAAGGAGGAGTCCTACTCCTACTAGGAGGAGGATTCCTCCTCCTTGGCGTGCCCCAATGGCGGCCGGCCTCCCCTTGCTCCTTTATATCTGAGGGGGGGGCACCCCATAGACACACAAGTTGATCTACGGATCGTTCCTTAGCCGTGTGCGGTGCCCCCCTCCACCATATTCCACCTCGGTCATATCGTCGCGGAGTTTAGGCGAAGCCCTGTGCCGGTAGAACATCATCATCGTCACCACACCGTCGTGCTAACAGAACTCATCCCCGAAGCTTTGCTGGATTGGAGCCCAGGGGACGTCATCGAGCTGGACGTGTGCTGAACACGGAGGTGCCGTACGTTCGGTGCTTGGATCGGTCGGATCGTGAAGACGTACGACTACATCAACCGCGTTGTCATAACGCTTCCGCTTAACGGTCTGCGAGTGCGTGAGACAACACTCTCCCCTCTCGTTGCTATGCCATCACCATGATCTTGCATGTGCGTCGAATTTTTTGAAATTACTCGTTACCCATGATGGCATCCGAGCCAGGTTTTATCGTTGATGTTATATGCACGAGTAGAACACAAGTGAGTTGTGGGCGATACAAGTCATACTGCTTACCAGCATGTCATACTTTGGTTCGGCGGTATTGTTGGATGAAGCGGCCCGGACCGACATTACTCGTACGCTTACGCGAGCTGGTTCTACCGACGTGCTTTGCACACAGGTGGCTGGCGGGTGTCAGTTTCTCCAACTTTAGTTGAACCAAGTGTGGCTACGCCCGGTCCTTGCGAAGGTTAAAACAGCACTAACTTGACGAACTATCGTTGTGGTTATGATGCGTAGGTAAGAATGGTTCTTGCAAAGCCCGTAGCAGCCACGTAAAACTTGCAACAACAAAGTAGAGGACGTCTAACTTGTTTTTGTAGGGCATGTTGTGATGTGATATGGTCAAGACGTGATGCTATATTATATTGTATGAGATGATCATGTTTTGTAACGAAGTTATCGGCAATCGGCGAGAGCCATATGGTTGTCGCTTTATTGTATGAAATACAAGCATACATAATTGCTTTACTTTATCACTAAGCGGTAGCGATAGTCGTAGAAGCAATAGATGGCGTAAATGACAACGATGCTACGATGGAGATCAAGGTGTCGCGCCGTGGCGATGGTAATCACGACGGTGCTTGGAGATGGAGATCACAGCACAAGATGATGATGGCCATATCATATCACTTATATTGATTGCATGTGATGTTTATCCTTTATGCATCTTATTTTGCTTTGATTGACGGTAGCATTTTAAGATGATCTCTCACTAAAATTATCAAGAAGTGTTCTCCACGAGTATGCACCGTTGCCAAAGTTAAATCGTGCCCGGACACCACGTGATGATTGGGTGTGATAAGCTCTCGTCCATCTACAACGGGTGCAAGCCAGTTTTACACGCGAATACTCAGGTTAAACTTGACGAGCCTAGCATATGCGAGATATGGCCTCGGAACACGGAAACCGAAAGGTCGGCGTGAATCATATAGTAGATATGATCAACATAGAGATGTTCACCATTGAAAACTACTCCATCTCACGTGATGATCGGTTATGGTTTAGTTGATTTGGATCACGTGATCACTTAGATGACTAGAGAGATGTCTGTCTAAGTGGGAGTTCTTAAGTAATATGATTAATTGAACTTAAATTTATCATGAACTTAGTACTGATAGTATTTTGCTTGTCTATGTTTGTTGTAGATAGATGGCTCGTCTTTGTTGTTCCGTTGAATTTTAATGTGTTCCTTGAGAAAGCAAAGTTGAAAGATGATGGTAGCAATTACGGATCGGGTCCGTAACTTGAGATTATCCTCATTGTTGCACGGAAGAATTACGTCCTGGAAGCACCGCTGGGTGCCAACTGCTGCTGCAGAGCGATGCGGATGTTGTGAGCGTCTGGCGAGCAAAGCGATGACTACTCTATAGTTCGATGTGCCATGCTTTACGGCTTAGAACCGGGTCTTCAACGGCGTTTTGAGCGTCATGGAGCATATGAGATGTTCTAGGAGTTGAAGTTAATATTTCAAGCAAATGCGGATTGAGAGATATGAAGTCTCCAATAAGTTCTACAACTGCAAGATGGAGGAGAATAGTTCACGGTGAGCATATACTCAAAATGTCAGGGTATAATAATCACTTGATTCAACTGGGAGTTAATCTTCCGGATGATAGCGTCATTGACAGAATTCTCCAATCACTACCACCAAGCTACAAGAGCTTCGTGATGAACTATAATATGCAAGGGATGAACAAGACAATTCCCGAGCTCTTCGCAATGCTAAAGGCTGCGGAGGTAGAAATCAAAAAGGAGCATCAAGTGTTGATGGTCAACAAGACCACTAGTTTCAAGAAAAAGGGCAAAGGAAAGAAGAAGGGGAACTTCAAGAAGAACAGCAAGCAAGTTGCTGCTCAAGACAAGAAACCCAAGTCGGACCTAAGCACAGCTGAGTGCTTCTCTGCAAGCAAACTGGTCACTGGAAGCGGAACTGCCCCAAGTATTTGGCGGATAAGAAGGATGGCAAAGTGAACAAAGGTATATGTGATATACATGTTATTGATGTATACCTAACTAGAGCTCATAGTAGCACTTGGGTATTTGATCTTGGTTACATTGCTAATATTTGCAACTCGAAGCAGGGGACTACGGAATAAGCGAGCAGCGCCAAGGATGAGATGACGATGCGGCGTGGGAAAGCGGTTCCAAAGTCGATGTGATCACGGTCGGCACGCTACCTCTACATCTACCTTCGGATTAGTTTTAGACCTGAATAATTGTTATTTGGTGCGGCGTTGAGCATGAACATTATATCTGGATCTTGTTTGATGCGAGGCGGTTATAAATTTAAATCAGAGAATAATGGTTGATCTATTTATATGAGTAATATCTTTTATGGTCATGCACCCATGAAGAGTGGTCTATTTTTATTGAATCTCGATAGTAGTGATACACATATTCATAATGTTGAAGCCAAAAGATGCAGAGTTGATAATGATAGTGCAACTTATTTGTGGCACTTGCCGTTAGGGTCATATCGGTGTAAAGCGCATGAAGAAACTCCATCTTGATGGACTTTTGGAATCACTTGATTATGAATCACTTGGTACTTCGAAGCGTGCCTCATGGGCAAGATGACTAAAACACCGTTCTCGGTACTATCGAGAGCAACAGATTTGTTGGAAATCATACATACGAGATGTATGTGGTCCGATGAATGTTGAAGCTCGTGGCGGATATCGTTATTTTCTCACCTTCACAGATGATTTGAGCAGATATGGGTATATCTACTTAATGAAACACAAGTCTGAAACATTTGAAAAGTTCAAAGAATTTCAGAGTGAAGTGGAAAATCATCGTAACAAGAAAATAAAGTTTATGCGATCGATCGTGGAGGAGAATATTTGAGTTCTGAGTTTGGTTTACATTGAAACAATGCGGAATAGTTTCGCAACTCACGCCACCGGAACACCACAGAGAAATGGTGTGTCCGAGCGTCATAATCGTACTTTACTAGATATGGTGCGATCTATGATGTCTCTTCTTGATTTACCGCTATCATTCGGGGTTATGCTTTAGAGACGGCCACATTCACGTTAAATAGGGCACCATCAAAATCCGTTGAGGCGGCGCCTTATGAACTATGGTTTGGCAAGAAACCAAAGTTGTCGTTTCTTAAAGTTTGGGGCTGCGATGCTTATGTGAAGAAACTTCAGCCAGATAAGCTCGAACCTAAATCGGAGAAATGTGTCTTCATAGGAGACCCAAAAGAGATTGTTGGGTATACCTTCTATCACAGATCCGAAGGCAAAACATTCATTGCTAAGAATGGATCCTTTCTAGAGAAGGAGTTTCTCTCGAAAGAAGTGAGTGGGAGGAAAGTAGAACTTGATGAGGTAACTGTACCTACTCCCTTATTGGAAAGTAGTTCATCATAGAAATCAGTTCGTGTGACAAATACACAAATTAGTGAGGAAGCTAATGATATTGATCATGAAACTTCAGATCAAGTTTCTACTGAACCTCGTAGCTCTACCAGAGTAAGATCCGCACCAGAGTGGTACGGTAATCCTATTCTGGAAGTCACGTTACTTGACCATGATGAACCTACGAACTATGAGGAAGCGATGATGAGCCCAGATTCCGCAAAATGGTTAGAGGCCATGAAATCTGAGATGGAATCCATGTATGAGACCAAAGTGTGGACTTTGGTTGACTTGCCCGATGATCGGCAAGCCATTGAGGATAAATGGATTTTTAAGAAGAAGACTGACGCTGACGGTAATGTAACTGTTTATAAAGCTCGACTTGTTGCGAAAGGTTTTCGACAAGTTCAAGGGGTTGACTACGATTAGACTTTCTCACCCATAGCGATGCTTAAGTCTGTCCGAATCATGTTAGCAATTGCCGCATTTTATGATTATGAAATTTGGCGGATGGATGTCAAAACTGCATTCTGAATGGATTTACGGAAGAAGAGTTGTATATGATGCAACCGGAGGGTTTTGTCGATCCTAAGGGAGCTAACATAAGCTCAGCGATCAATCTATGGTGCGGTGCAAGCCTCTCGGAGTTGGAATAAATGCTTTGATAGTGTGATCAAAGCATATGGTTTTATCTGAGACTTTTGGAGAAGCTGTATTTACAAGAAAGTGAGTGGGAGCTCAGTAGCATTTCTAATATTATATGTGGATGACATATTGTTGATTGGAAATGATATAGAATTTCTGGATAACAAAAAGGATACTTGAATAAGAGTTTTTCAATGAAAGACCTCGGTGAAGCTGCTTACATATTGGGCATTAAGATCTATAGAGATAGATCGAGGCGGCTTGATTGGACTTTCACAAAGCACGCATACCTTGATAAAGTGTTGAAAAGGTTCAATATGGATCGAGCGAAGAAAGGGTTCTTGCACAGTATTACAAGGTATAAAGTTGAGTCAGACTCAATGCCCGACCACTACAGAAGATAGAGAGAAAATGAAAGGAGTTCCCTATGCTTCAGCCATAGGCTCTATCATGTATGCAATGTTGTGTACCAGACCTGATGTGTGCCTTGCTATTATTTTGGCAGGGAGGTACCAAAATAATCCAGGAGTGGGTCACTGGACAGCGGTCAAGAACATCCTGAAATACCTGAAAAGGACTAAGGATATATTTCTCGTATATGGAGCTGACAAAGAGCTAGTCGTAAATGGTTACGTCGATGCAAGCTTTGACACTGATCCGGACGATTCTAAATCGCAAACCGGATATGTATTTTTAATAAACGGTGGAGCTGTAAGTTGGTGCAGTTCTAAACAAAGCGTGGTGGCGGGATCTACATGTGAAGTGGAGTACATAGCTTCTTCGGAAGCAGCAAATGAAGGAGTCTGGATGAAGGAGTTCATTTACAATCTAGGTGTCATACCTAGTGCATCGGGACCAATGAAGATCTTCTGTGACAATACTGGTGCAATTGCCTTCGCAAAGGAATCCAGATTTCACAAGAGGACCAAGCACATCAAGAGACGCTTCAATTCCATTCGGGACCAAGTCCAAGTGGGAGACATAGAGATTTGCAAGATACATACGGATCTGAATGTTGCAGACCCGTTGCCTAAGCCTCTCTCACGAGCAAAACATGATCAACACCAAGACTCCATGGGTGTTAGAATCATTACTATGTAATCTAGATTATTGACTCTAGTGCAAGTGGGATACTGAAGGAAATATGCACTAGAGGCAATAATAAAGTTATTATTTATTTCCTCATATCATGATAAATGTTTATTATTCATGCTAGAATTGTATTAACCGGAAACATGATACATGTGTGAATACATAGACAAACATAGTGTCACTACTATGCCTCTACTTAACTAGCTCATTGATCAAAGATGGTTATGTTTCCTAACCATAGACATGAGTTGTCATTTGATTAACGGGATCACATCATTAGGAGAATGATGTGATTGACTTGACCCTTTCCGTTAGCTTAGCACTTGATCGTTTAGTATGTTGCTATTGCTTTCTTCATGACTTATACATGTTCCTATGACTATGAGATTATGCAACTCCCGTTTACCGGAGGAACACTTTGTGTGCTACCAAACGTCACAATGTAACTGGGTGATTATAAAGGTGCTCTACAGGTGTCTCCGAAGGTACATGTTGAGTTGGCATAATTCGAGATTAGGTTTTGTCACTCCGATTGTCGGAGAGGTATCTCTGTGCCCTCTCGGTAATACTCATCACTTAAGCCTTGCAAGCATTGTAACTAATGAGTTAGTTACGAGATGATGTATTACGGAACAAGTAAAGAGACTTGCCGGTAACGAGATTAAACTAGGTATTGGATACCGACGATCGAATCTCGGGCAAGTAACAAACCGATGACAAAGGGAACAACATATGTTGTTATGCGGTTTGATCGATAAAGATCTTCGTAGAATATGTAGGAACCAATATGAACATCCAGGTTCCACTATTGGTTATTGACCGAGAATAGTTCTAGGTCATGTCTACATAGTTCTCGAACCCGTACGGTCCGCACGCTTAACATTACGATGACAGTTTTATTATGAGTTTATAAGTTTTGATGTACCGAAGTTTGTTCGGAGTCCCGGATGTGATCATGGACATGACGAGGAGTCTCGAAATGGTCGAGACATAAAGATTGATATATTGGACGACTATATTCGGACACGAAGTGTTCGGGTGATTTGGAGAAAACGGAGTGCTTGGGGGTCACCGAACCCCGGGAGAGTTAATGGGCCACATGGGCCTTGGTGGGAAGAGAGAGGGCGGCTAGGGTGGGCCGCGCCCTCTCTCCTCTGGTCCGGTGGACTAGGAGGCGCCCCCTCTTTCCTACCCCTCTCCCCTTCCTTCCCCTCCTAGTAGGAGTAGGAAAGGAGGAGTCCTACTCCTACTAGGAGGAGGATTCCTCCTCCTTGGCGCGCCCCAAGGGCCGGTCGGCCTCCCCGCCTTGCTCCTTTATATACGGGGGCAGGGGGGCACCCCATAGACACACAAGTTGATCTACGGATCGTTCCTTAGCCGTGTGCGGTGCCCCCCTCCACCATATTCCACCTCGGTGATATCGTCGCGGAGTTTAGGCGAAGCCCTGCACCGGTAGAACATCATCATCGTCACCACGCCATCGTGCTGACAGAACTCATCCCTGACGCTTTGCTGGATTGGAGCCCAGGGGACGTCATCGAGCTGGACGTGTGCTGAACACGGAGGTGCCGTACGTTCGGTGCTTGGATCGGTCGGATCGTGAAGATGTACGACTACATCAACCGCGTTGTCATAACGCTTCCGCTTAACGGTCTACGAGGGTACGTAGACAACACTCTCCCCTCTCGTTACTATGCCATCACCATGATCTTGCTTGTGCATAGGAAATTTTTTGAAATTACTACGTTCCCCAACACAACAGCCCCCGTGACCGGTACCACCGGCCTGCATGTGCGCAGAGAAAGGGTAGATGACCCGTGTATCCTCTCCCACTTACCCCCTTCGTGGCTTAGCACTATATATACTCGTCTCCTAGCTTCGTATTAGGGTTAGCATTGGTTTAGCTCATATTTGTGTGAGAGCCTTGCTCATCCACTTGGTTACTTCTCCTCGGAGCTCATGACCTCTTCGGAGAAGATCCCCCAAGCGGATTCAAGACCCCTTCTAGGGAAGACCATCAAGACCTCCTCACAGAGAAGAACGATTCCTTTGTATCCTTACCTTTGTTGATTGTGGATCATGTGTTACTCTTTGTGTTCGGTGATCTAGCACTTGTGTGATTGATTCCTTGTCGGTTTAGTGATTCTCTCTCGTTTTCCCCGTGTTTCCCCTTTGTGCTTCCGCGTGTTCTTCGTGCTTCCCCGTAGGATCCACTCCAAACGTGAAAGGACGCCACCATAGGGTTCCGGCCTACATCATCTTGGTATCATGAGCCACGTTGATCATGTTTTTGGAGCCCCTACCCCGTGTTTTCTAGTTTGAATTTGTTGTTTTCGTCCTAAAATCCGAAAAGTCCCCACCAAAAATAGCCCCAAATTTTTTTTGTGATTTGTTGGTTTGATAATGTTTTGTTGATTTTGATCCGTGGATTTACTTGCTTTTAAGTGGATCTAGCATTCCCCCAACTTTCCCCTCTTTCCATCCACGAAATCCATCCAATTTTGCCCCCAAAATCATCTAGTTCCGCCCCAAAATTGCGCCCGAATTCGATCTGTGACGAATCCCGACACAAGCGGTACAACCGCCCCTCCAAGCGGTACCACCGCGGAGTACCATAAGCGGTACTACCGCCCCTCCGAGCGGTACTACCGCCCATGCCAGTTTTAGCATTCTGAGTTTCACCATTTTCATCATAACTTTCACATCCGGAGTCCGCTTTTCGCGTTCTTTAGCTCGTTGAGAAGCTATTGACATCCCCCATCCACCTAGATAGACTATAACATCATTGGACACCATCTAATTTTCCGAACATTGGCATCTTTGCCTAGGACTTTCACCACATCATCTGCTATACCACCTCCGCTTTCCGCTACCACCATTGTTGCTTTTGGTCTTTGAGAATTTGAGTTGTGGTTCCCGTGTCCTATTGTGTTTTGGCTATATAGGTACGGTTCGACGTCAACATCACCACCGCTCATCTTCCCCAAGGACTCATCATCGCCAAGGACGGTAACCTCGACGACATCTTTGTCATCTCTCACAATTGCATTGATAACCATCATAGCCCATCTTTTGCGTTGCTTACCCATCGAGACTAGCCTTTGAGTATTGCCGGCAACGTGACTTGTGCACATTAATGATCATACTCCATAGCATACATACCATACCAAAGTGGTGCATATTTTGGCATAAACTTGTGTGTCACAAAGTTGTCATCGCATACACAATTGCTATCTTGGTTCGTGAAGTTTTGCATGAGAAAAGAGCTCAAAAAAGAAAGAGCCAATCAAGCTTTTAAGCAAAAGAGGAAGATAAGCAAAGAGCTTATAAGCAAGAACCATAGCATCATACTACATTAAGATTGTCACATAAGATCATCTTGGATCATAGCACCGAAATACCATACATATGGCATACTTGGGATAGAGATCGTTGCATTTTTTTCCTAGTAGGTTGTGCACAAGCTCCGTATCCGCCTATTGTGCAATCGTGCTAGCGTCTCTCTAGTATTGTGCAACAAGAGCATTTTCGTGGATTCCACATTTTTGGCTCACTTTTGGGTTGCACAATCCCACTTATCTATTTGCGTGTGTGTTTACGTGTATCACTACTTGCTTGGTCTACTTGTTGCATTTGCGAATTTGCGAATCTTTTTCAACGTCTTTGAGTCAAACTAACGATTGCAATCAATTTTGTGCCACCATCCTAACCAAGCTCCACCATAAGCTTTTACTTGTGTAGGTGTGAGAACCGACAAGAATTGGTACCAACAGTGCTATTTCATTGTCCGCATTCGAGTGAACTTGATTCATCATCAACATCGGTCAAAGGTACATTGGTATAAGTTCTTCTCCTTCTACCAGTCACATTTTTGCTTCAAATGATGGATAGGCCAAGTACCTCTACCAACCCACTCTTCATTGAGAAAGACGACGACATGTCATCATACGTCACCAAGAGCCACCTCTTTGGTGCACAATGAGCGTTGCATCAAGAGCAACAAGCAATGAACGACCGCATCGACAACCTCGCCACCGACTTGCGACTCTCCGAGCAACGTACACGAGACTACTTCGACAACAAGCTCGACGCGCACAAGCAAGAGAATGATGCAAGAATGGACAAGATCCGTGCCTTGTTGGTGAACCGTCCTCCTTCAACTTTTTCATACTCAAGACGGAGCCACTCAAGTCGACACTCCAACGACTCCTTCTACAGCTCAAGTACACCGTCATCGAACACTCTTCGACGAACCACACGTCAAGACCGTCATGCATCTCGCAACCCGCTACACGTCAAGCATTCACAAGAACAAGACGATGAGCAAGTCCCTCATCCTCAATCAAATCAAGTCGCTTTTGCCCAAGCTCAAGAACGACAACGTCTTCGTTGCCAAGAAGAAGAAGAAGAACGAGCGCGTGTACACCAAGAGCAACAAGACGCCGAGGCTCAACGTCTTCAACAACAACAACGAGAAGGAGAAGCTCTTGAGGCGGAACGTGCCCTTCAAGAATCAAGTCGACCATCACCAACCGCAATCGTGAACGGCGCAATCAAGAGGAAGCCCTTCGAGAAGAAATCCAAGAGAGGAACTACCAACCGCGCGTGCAACGTCAAGTTCCTCAAGCTCCTCCACAAGCTCGTCAAGCTCCACCTCAATCTCGATTTCAACAAGAGCAAGTTGATCATGGACTTCCTACACGCCAAGAGCAATATGAGGATGATTACCCTCCATTGCAAGGGCGTCATCATCACCATCGCCAACAACACAATGAAGAACAACGCTATGGCAAGCTCAAATTCACAATGCCCAAGTTCAATGGAAGTGATGATCCCGAAGAATACCTCTCATGGGCATTGAAGGTCGACAAAATCTTTCGTTTGCACAACTATGAGGAAGAGAAAAAGATCGCTATGGCATCACTTGAGTTCCAAGACTATGTGCTCATATGGTGGGAACAAGTCCTTGAGCGCTGATAAGCAAGAGGTGAACCTCCAATAACCACTTGGGCTCAAATGAAGGTTGTCATGCGAGCACGTTTTGTGCCAACCTACTACAACCGCGATCTCTTCAAGAAGCTACAACTCCTCAAGCAAAGAACAAAGAGTGTTGAAGAATACTACAAGGAAATGGAGATAGCCATGATTCGAGCCAATGTCACGGAAGATGATGAGCAAACAATGGCACGATTCTTGAATGGACTCAATCATCCCATCAAGAAGATCGCCGACTTCCGACCCTACTCCAACCTCATTGAGCTCGTGCATCAAGCTACAAAGGCGGAACGTCAAGTGCAAGATGACTTCAAGTACGCCAAGTATTCATCCAAGACCTACGGCTTCTCCAATAACCAAGCTTCAACAACTACTCCAACTTTGACATCAACCAAGCCTTCTCCAAGCAACGACGACAAGTCAAGTTACAAGAAACATTCGTCAAATTCAAGTCGTCTTCCTCCTACTACAAGCAACTTCTAGCTGCGTGCTTCTTCATCTACTCTGACCGATGAGACCGTCAAGACAAGCTCCTTCAAGTGTTTCACTTGCGGCGGCCGAGGCCACAAGTCCTATGAATGCACAAACAAGCGCACCATGATCCTCAACGACGATGGCACGTACGACTCAATGAGTGGAGTTGAAATGGAAGCTATTGAGCAAGTGGCCATGCATAGGCGAGTGAATGAAGATGAAGATGACCAAGTCTTTTGTGATGAAGATACGAGCCCCACTCTTGTTGTCTCCAAGGTCTTGACTCTTCAACATCAACCAGAAGAAGACCAACGATGCCACATCTTCCACACAAAGGCCGGCATCAATGGAATGTCCGTCAAGGTCATCATCGACGGAGGTAGTTGCCACAACTTGGCAAGTGAAGAACTATTCTCCAAGCTTCAATTGGTCAAGAGGAAGCACCCGCACCCCTACAAGGTTCAATGGCTAAGTGACTCCGGCACTATCCGAGTTGAGCATACGGTCCAAGTCTCCTTCAAAATTGGTGCATATGAAGACACTTTGGAGTGTGATGTGGTCCCCATGACCGTTTGCCACCTCCTTCTTGGTAGCCCATGGCAATTCGACCGTGGTGTCTCCCACAACGTGAGTACCAATCACTATAGCTTCAAGATGAAAGGGAAGGAATATGTGCTACGACCTATGTCTCCTAGTCAAGTGATAGCCGACAAGCAAGCCACCCATCATAAAGAGAAGAGTGAGAAAGTGATCCACCAAAAAGTGAGTGAGAGCCACAAGGCAAACTTGAGCGCCTCTTCGCCTAGAGAGAAAAACCTCATACTATTTGCCACAAAAAGTGAGATGAGAGAAGTGTGTGAGAACCCATCGAGTGTGATGCACTTTGTCCTTGTGTGCAAGGATGGGGAACAAAAAACTAACACCTGTCACGAGCTAACTTTAGTGTTTCAATCTCTTTTGCAGGAATTCCAAGATGTTTTCCCCGATGAGCTACCTCCGGGTCTACCTCCTCTACGAGGCATTGAGCATCAAATCGACCTCATCCCCGGAGCCCCACTTCCAAACAAAGCTCCATACCGTGTCAATCCCGAAGAAACCAAGGAGATTCAACGACAAGTACAACAACTAATCGACAATGGTCATGTACGTGAAAGCTTAAGCCCTTGTACTGTTCCAGTTATACTTGTGCCTAAGCCCGATGGAAGTTTCCGCTTGTGTTCCGATTGTAGACCTATAAATGCTATTACCGTTCGCTATAGGCATCACATTCCTCGCTTAGATGATATGCTTGATGAACTTAGCGGAGCCAACTTTTTCTCAAAAATTGATCTTAAAAGTGGCTATTATCAAATCCGCATACAAGAGGGTGATGAATGGAAAACTGCTTTCGAAAACAAATTTGGCTTATACGAATGGTTAGTCATGCCAATGGGTTTATCGGAGGCCCCCGGTACTTTCGTGCGTCTCATGCATTATGTGCTTCGCCCTTATATTGGAGTCTTTGTTCTGGTTTACTTCGATGATATTCTTGTGTTTAGCAAAACCATGAAAGAGCATCTTAAGCATGTTAGGGCTGTTTTGCAAACCCTTCGCAAGGAACGTCTTTAGGCCAACATGAAAAAGTGCACATTTGGTGTTGACAAAGTGGTTTTCTTGGGTTTCGTTGTATCATCCAAGGGTGTTCATGTTGATGAAACTAAGATTGAAGCAATTAAAACTTGGCCCCAACTCACCAATTTGCAACAAGTGCGTAGTTTACTTGGTCTTGCGGGTTTTTATCGTCGCTTTGTGAAAAAATTTAGCACTATCGCCGCTCCTTTACATGCTTTGAGTGAGAAGAATGCTAATTTTGTTTGGGGATCTTTACAATCCACCGCTTTTGATGAGCTCAAGTCTTTGCTTACTCATGCTCCGATTCTTGCCTTGCCCAATTTTGACAAAACTTTTGAGGTTCATTGTGATGCAAGTGGTACCGGAATTGGCGGAGTTTTGATGCAAGAAAAACGAGATATTGCATATTTTAGTGAAAAACTCTCCGGTCCTCAACTTAACTATCCCATCTATGACAAAGAATTGTATGCTTTAGTGCGTGTCGTGGCCGCTGGGAGCACGAGCACCTATGGGGCAGGGGGCCCCTTCTGGTACGGCAAGGGACCGGAGGGGGCGCGCAGAGCGGATCGAGGCGAAGGCACGCGGGGGATTTTACCCAGCTTCGGAGCTCTCCGGAGAGATAAAACTCCTACTGCTGCTTTGTGTTTGTATTTGTTCTTGCTCGAAAGCGTGGGTATGCTGTGGTTTCGAATGAGTTGGACTGAACCGAACCTCCTCTACGTGCGCACGGGCCTCCTTTTTATAGTCCAAAGGGGTCACCGACAGGTGGCAACGCAGAGAGAGCGGTAGAAAGGTAAAAACACGGGTTGGTACAACCACTATCAACAGTGTCCCCTACCTAACTCTGACGGCAGGGGACAAGAGCATTTAATGCCCGTCCGGTCGCTCCAACAGTGCAGGAAACGACCGTTAGGGGCGCCACCGATCGCCACGATGGCCTGCTAGTCACCTTCGCTCGCCACCTCGCACCGCTAGGCTGCACAGCCACCTGCCACGTGCCCCAGGAGTGATCCTGCGGCGAACATCGTCGGGTGAGCTGGAGCGCAGGCGCAGAATGGTGGCTTCGCCGCGGCAAGCGCCTTGCCGCGGTCTCTGCCTTGTCGCACCCGCAAGCTTGCCGCTCGTCGGGTCTTGCCGGGACGCGCGGTGTGTCACGGCAAGTCTGCTGAAGTGCCTTGGTTGGCCTTCCCGGCAAGCTCCTCTTGCCGGGGTCTTGTCCTTCCCGGCAAGCTTCTCTTGCCGGGGCTTTGTCTTCTCAGCTAACACTTTGTTCTTGAATGGCAGTAAAATAGAAATGACGGAGGGTCTTGGCGGACGCCCGGCAAGCCTTGCCGCGGGCGCTGCGACTGCCCGTGCACAAGTTCGGGGTACTAAGGTGCCCCTACTTTAGTACACCGACAGGAGCCCCCGGGCCTGGGCCATACACGGTGCCGAGCGCTGTTGGGCCAGGCCCAAAACAGGGCACGGGCACGCGCGGCCTGGGTCCAAACCAGATCCACTCTGAATCCACCGCGTCCTCTCGTAACGGCACGCGTCAATCGCGGCGTCGTGGGAGACGTGGGTGGTGTGCGTGATTTTCGAGGCGCCCACCGCCCGTGATCACGGGGCGGGGCGAGGTCACCTCATCCGTCGCTTCTGCTCTGCACCCCCGCCACGCGGCTCCCATGCACTTGGGGTCACGGACGGTGGGAGTGGGAAACTGGGCCGTCGCGAACGGAGGCAGCGGGTAGGCCCCGATTCTCTGCTCTTCTCGTGCCTTGATTGGCTGAGCGAGGCGGCCGAGCCCCCACCTCGCTCCTTAAAAAGAGCGGAAGGGGAGCGCAGAAGCCCGCACTTTCTCACCTCCTCCTTTCTTCAGCTTCTGCTCCCCTTCCTCTCATTTGCCATGGAGGGAGGGAACCCCGGCCCTTCATCGGTGGCGGCGAGAGACGCTGCCAGGCAGCGCGCCCATCCCTATCCCGTGCTCGTGGTGGCAGTGCCATCCACAAGGGGAAGAGGGAGGGGGCGAGGTCGTGGAAGAGGTCAAGGACGAGGTCGAGGCGCTCGAGGAAGAGGCTGGCGTGGCGGCGCACCATCTCCGCCTCCGCCGGCGGTTCCTCTCCCCGTGGCGGTCCACACAGGGGACGACCCTTGCGAGTTCTTCGTCAAGCTGCGTCGGGCGCCTCGTCGTCGCCTCCGGCTTCCAGCTCCATTTGCGAGCGCGATGGAGTCGGATCCGCCCGAGACGCTGAGATTGCACATGCGGGGCTGTGGGATCAGCGGCACGCGAGTCCGCGTCGTATTCCCAGCCCCTAATGTGATGTATCTTGACCGTGGGTGGAAGACGTTCGCCCGTATCCACAGCCTGACGGCGGGTTTACCCTCCATTTTAAGTTAATGGAGGGCGACCTCCTCTCCGTCAAGGTCTTCGGGGACTCCGGCACTCGAGCGAAGTGCTGCATGGACAGCTCCTCCGACAGCGAAGACTCCCCCTCGAGCGAGAGTGACGAGGAGGAGAGCGACAGCAACGATGAGGGTAGCGGGCGGCGGGATGGCGGGCCCGACTAGGTGTCGGGCGTCGCCTCGTGTGCCACCGGCGACCCCATCATCCGGGTCGCCGGCTCCTTGAACTCCCGGGGTCGTCTCCTTGGGCGGCTGGCGTAGGGAGGCTGCGGAAGGGGAAGAAGGCTGGCGACAAGGCCGTCAAGTCGGAGTACGAGGGCGTATTGCCCTCGACAGCGTGTTGACGTCCTTCCGCCCCGTCTTCGAGCCCCGCTTCCGGCGTCGCCATCACCGTCCAGCCTCCGGACAGCCCCCGGGATGTTCTCTTGGTGTCTTCTGGCACCCGTAGCTCGCCTAGGCGCTCCTTTTGCCCTTTTCACCTCCTTGACCTATCTCCTGAAGAGAGGGACAGGAAAGGGATTACGGGCATCTTATCTTTTTAATTTGTAAGCCTTCTGGCCTTAGCTGCATCTAAAACTTATAATCCTCTCTTTCATGTTTTTCATCCTCTATGGACTGTATCTGTGTGGGATGTTTTTTAATGAAAAGGGGATGCTTGCCGGGTTTTTTTTTGTCTTGCGGGTTACACCTACGTCAAGGAGCTAATCCTTGGTATCCCTCGGACAGACATTTCATCTCCCGGCAATAGGCCCCGCCGCCTCCCCGTCTCGTCCCTTGTATGTTTTTACCCTACGCTTTTAGGGAACTTGCCGGCGCTAACACGCTTGCCGCGAGCGCTGAGTGCAGAACATCAGCAGCCTGCTGGCGGTGTCGCCTCCGGCAAGAAACCTCGTCGGGGCTAGTTGCAGCATGCTTTTATTGTTGAGCGGACTCGAAACAAAGTAAGGGCGCAACTTAGCCACGAGCCGGTTCCTCCGCGCACAGGTCTTCCATACAAGGCGCGGTAGTTTTTGGGAAGAAACGTGGTTTCGCATTCCCCAGTCCATAAGAGGATGCATGATGAGGGATGAAAGACTTATCTGATATCGCAGCCCCCGGCAACTCTGGCTTGCCGCGGATGAATCTTGGTACTCGCGGCCTCCAGCAACACCGGCTTGCCGGGGCCCAGGTGCCGACGCGCCCTTCTTCTCCTTCCTTGTCGCTGTTATTTTGGTTATGAGAACAACCTAGTCAGCGCCGTAACAAGTTACTTTCATAATATAACTTTGTCCTGGGCAATGCTGGTTATGTTATCTCCTTTATTCAGTTCCATTCCTTGTATGTATTTACCCTACGCTTTTAGGGAACTTGCCGGCGCTAACAAGCTTGCCATGAAGCGCCGAGTCGCGAACATCAGCAGCTTCTTTGGCGGTGTTGCCTCCGGCAAGAAACCTCGTCGGGGCTAGTTGCAGCACACTTTTATTGTTGAGCGGACTCGAAACAAAGTAAGGGTGCAACTTAGCCACGAGTTGATTCCTCCGCGCACAGGTTTTCCATACAAGGCACGGTCGTTCAAGGAGATAACATAAAAATTTAGAAACTGACTATGCTCAAACTTTGGCAACTTAGCTTTTCTGTATTCTGCGTTTCGGCAAGGCTATGCTTCTTTGAATGACACCTAGTCCACATCGTTATCAAGCTCCGACAACGAGGACTAAAGGCGCAAATATTGTTGCGGGAACATCCGCTTCTATGGCAAGAATCTGGGATCCTGCCGGAGCGTGATGCTCCTCGGCAAGCGTGTCTGGACACAGCTTGTCGGGAGCGTCTGCTTCAATGAGACAAACCCTAGGGCTTGTCGGAGCAGACTGCTCCTCAGCACTTTCTGTGTTGATCCTGGGGACCTTCTTGGCGGCAGCTTCGGGGAGCTCTGCCGGAAAGTAGTCGCCAGTAACCAACTTTCTCTTCTTGCGGCTGCACAGATCCATCCTTGCCGGAGCCAGAACTCGTCGGGGAAGCCCCCTGCTTGTCGCTGGATTCGCTTGCCGCGGCCGCTGGCTCATCATCCGCCTCCCTCTCCGCTACTAACGCAGCACTAACCACTTGATTAGTTGCCGCTAGATATAGCAGCAACTTCTCTTGTGGCCTAGGTGTGACAAGTGTTGGAGTCGAGGATAGGTATCTCTTCAGGTCCTGCAGCGCAGCCTCCGCTTCCGGAGTCCATTTCATTGGACCTGCCTTTTTCAAAATCTTGAAAAATGGCGGTAGCTCCAATGACTTAGAGATGAACCTACTGAGAGCAGCAACACAGCCGGCAAGTCTTCGCACATCCTTGACGCGCTTCGGGGCTTCGATCTGCTCGATGGCCTTGATCTTGTCGGGATTGGCTTCGATCCCCCGCTGAGATACAAAGAATCCGAGAAGCTTGCCGGAAGGAACTCCAAACATGCACTTCTCGGGATTCAACTTGAGGTTGATCTTGCGCAGATTTGCAAAAGTCTCGTCCAAATCTTGGATCAGAGTCTCTTTGTCCTTGCTCTTGACTACTATATCATCCATGTAAGCTTCTATATTTCTATGCAGCTGTGGCTCAAAAGCATGACTGACTACTCTTGCAAATGTTGAACCGGCATTCTTTAGTCCGAAAGGCATTCGTACAAAGCAGTACGTGCCACATGGAGTAATGAATGCGGTTTTCTCTTCATCCTCTTCTGCCATGAAGATCTGGTGATATCTTGAGTATGCATCAAGGAATGAAAGCAGATCACATCCTGCCGTGGAGTCGACAATCTGGTCAATGCGCGGCAAGGGAAATGGATCCTTGGGACAAGCTTTATTAACATCAGTGAAGTCAATACAAAGCCTCCATTTCCCGTTTGCCTTGCGCACGACTACCGGATTGGCTAACCACGTTGGATGGAGTACTCCTCGGACCAAGCCTGCTGCTTCCAATTTCTTGATTTCTCCAGCAATGAACTCTTGATGCTCTACTGCTTGCTTCCTGACTCTCTGCTTGATGGGCCGCACGTGAGGGCAGACGGCAAGGTGGTTCTCAATTACTTTCCTGGGAACACCGGGGATGTCAGATGGTTGCCATGCAAACACATCGACATTCGCCTGCAGGAAAGCAACGAGCGCGCTTTCCTATTTAGGATCAAGCGTGGCACTGATGGTGAAGGTACCACCAGTGCCGTCCTCCTTGGCGGCCACTTTCTTGGTCTCTGGTGCTGCTGTCTTTGCCTTCTTGCACTTGCCGGTGGAGCTCGATGGTACGTCCTCGACGGTAGCGCAGCACTCCGAAGAGGTGCGCTTGCCGGAGTGGGCATCAGAGCTACTCTTGCCGGACTTGATCTTCCTCTTCTTCCCCCCGGGAGCTTTAGCGGCAAGTGGTTTGCGTTCTGCTGCGGCTGCTGCTTCCCGGTAGATCTTGTCAGTACAGATAAGTGCATCTTTCTTGTCGCCGTGGACAGAAATAACACTTATCGGACCAGGCATCTTGAGCACATTGTATGCGTAGTGAGAGGCTACCATGAACTTGGCGAGCGCTGGACGGCCGAGTATCCCATTGTAGGGCAATGGGAAATCAGCAACATCAAATGTGACTCTCTCTGTCCTGAAGTTCAGCTCGCTGCCAAAAGTTACTGGCAGTGTGGTCTTCCCCTTCGGCTTGCTCCTTCCCGGGTTGATCCCTTGAAAAGTGCCGGTCTCTTCGAGCTCGCTGTCGGGGATTTGGAGCTTGTTGAGCACCGCGGAAGAAATCAGATTTAGGCCGGCCCCGCCGTTAACCAACATCTTCGTGACCTTGAGGTTGCGGATGGTTGGTGAAACCAACATCGGCAAGCACCCGACCGCAGTGATGCGATCAGGGTGATCCTCAACATCAAAGACGATGGGCGTGCTGGACCACTTCACGGGCTTGCGCGATTCGACCGATGGTTCTGCTGCATTCACCTCCCGCACCCACTGTTTGAGTTGACAGTGCGAGGGGTGCAGAGAAGCACCGCCGTCAACGCACAAAACCTCCGTCGCCTTCTGAAACTCTTGGTCGTCGGTCTCATCATCCTCATCTTCTTCTTCGTCTTTGTCGTTGCCACGGGGAGGTCTATCTCCTTGCCGCTGCTTGGCCTTGCGGCGGCGCCCTCCACGGGCGGGAAGTTTCTTGCCGGATCCTCCGCCACCTTCCCGGGCCTTCTCCTTGTCGCGATGCTCATATTCAGCTTTCTGTAGCTCTGCCATCTGCTCAACCTTCTTGCATGCTTGGAGGTCATGGCCCTTGGTGCGATGGATCTTGCAGTACTGCTTGCCAGAGCCGTCCTGCTTGTCGGTGGCCACCACAGCCTCGCCCTAGTCGCCAGCTTTGGCCTTGTCGGAGCCGCCTCCATTGCCGGACTGCTCAACAACTAGCACATCCTTAGCCTTTCTCTTTCTGTTATTCCGCCTCCGGTTCCTCTTTGCCGGAGGGGCGTCCTCACTGTCAGATCCTTCTGCTCCTACATTCTCTCCGAGGAGTTTCCTCCCCTCTTCGGCATGTGCACACTTGTCGGCCAGAGCATATAGCTCGCTGACATCTCTGATCTTGCACATCGCCATCTCCTCCCTCATCCTGCGGTTACACACGTTCTGATGGAACGCGCTGATAACTGCGGCAGGGTGGACGTCAGGATGTTGCGCTGCACTGGCTGAATCTCTGTATGTACTTTTGCAGGGATTCTCCTTCCTTCTGGGCAAGCAAATGAAGATCGCTTTCCTGGCCATGGGGCTTGTGGCCGCCTGTGAATGCGCCGACAAACTGATGGCACAGGTCCGCCCACGAAGAAATGGAGCTGTCCGGCAAGTGCATGAGCCAAGATCTGACGTTGGGCTTGAGCACCAGCGGGAAGTAGTTGGCGAGGATCTTCTCATTGCGCCCCCCGACAGCCTGCACCGCGATGGTGTAGACGCTGAGGAACTCTGACGGATGTATCCTGCCATCGCATTTCTCGCACGCGTCGCTTGAATTTCTTGGTATTGGGCCATCGACTTGCCGCAGCTCACGAGTGAACACAGGCAACCTATCACAGACGGCATGTCGCTGGTTCTTCGGCGCATGCATATCGACATGGGCCCAGCGCTGGTCGATTGACGCCGCTTCTCTCCGCGCCGATGCGAGTACGAGCGTCTTCGTGTCGACGTTCTTGGAGAACGTGGCGTTGATCGCGGCGAGCTCGCGGGTCCGACGACGCGGTGGAGACGGTGTCGAGGTTGGCCCGGCGAGTCGGCGATCTTGGCCTTCGGGGCGGGGAGTGCGCGGTAGTGGCACCCGGCGGTCTTGTCGGCGTCGGCTTGCGCCTAAGCATTTTGCCGGGGCTTCGATGTGCTCGTTTGCCGGGGCTTGTCGGCGTTGGCGAAGCCGACGAGGCTCTGAATGGTCATCCTCCAGTCGTCGATTTTGTCTGGCGCTGAGGGTAATCTAGAAGCAGCCGAGCTCGGGCGGTGCTTCCTCTGGAGTCTTGGGCGGCGGTGGCGAAGCGATGCGAGTGCGGGATATGCTCGACTCCCAACCGGGTTGGGAGGAGCAGTACCCGCCCAGCGATCGCACCTCGCTTCGTGCCGCATGTTTGGCGTGCACGCTGGTCTTGAACGCCTCGCGATCCGCCAGGCAGCCTCGTTCCATCGCGAGCACGGTGCTAGGGGCACCGTGGCGTTGTCGATCTTGCACCTCCCGAGAGGGTGCGGTGGATATCCAGATGTCAAGCTTGCGGGCCTTGTCCTTGACCTGGTGACGACGTGAGTCCCACCGCCGGCGCCCGCTCCTCCGCCGGCGTCCACCCCATCGCCCGTTTGCTCCGGTGGCGATAGGACAGTCGCAGACGGAGCGGCTACTTCCGAAGCCTTCTTCTTCGGTGGCATGTCGATGAAGATGTTGATGTAGCGCGCTTAGACGCTGGATCAGATACGCACGACCTCGACGCCCCCCTACCTGGCGCGCCAAAGATGTCATGGCCGCTGGGGGCACGAGCACCTATGGGGCAGGGGGCCCCTTCTGGTCCGGCAAGGGAGCGGAGGGGGCGCGCAGAGCGGATCGAGGCGAGGGAGCGCGGGGGTTTTTACCCAGCTTCGGAGCTCTCCGGAGAGATAAAACTCCTACTACTGCTTTGTGTTTGTATTTGTTCTTGCTCGAAAGCGTGGGTATGCTGTGGTTTAGAATGAGTTGGACCGAACCGAACCTCCTCTACGTGCGCACGGGCCTCCTTTTTATAGTCCAAAGGGGTCACCGACAGGTGGCAACACAGAGAGAGGGGTAGAAAGGTAAAAACGCGGGTTGGAACAACCACTATCAACAGTGTCCCCTACCTAACTCTGACGGCAGGGGACAAGAGCATTTAATGCCCGTCCGGCCGCTCCAACAAAGGCAGAAACGACCGTTAGGGGCGCCACCGATCGCCACGATGGCCTCCTAGTCACCTTCGCCGCCACCTCGCACCGCTAGGCTGCACAGCCACCGCCACGTGCCCGGGAGTGATCTGCGGCGACACGCCGTCGGGTGAGCTGGAGCGCAGCGCAGAGTGGTAACCGCGCCATGCAAGTGCCTTGCCGCGGTCTCGCTTTGTCGCACCCGCAAGCTTGCCGCTCGTCGGGTCTTGCCGGGGCGCGCGGTGTGTCACAGCAAGTCTTCTGAAGTGCCTTGGTTGGCCTTCCCGGCAAGCTCCTCTTGCCGGGGTCTTGTCCTTCCCGGCAAGCTTCTCTTGCCGGGGCTTTGTCTTCTCAGCTAACACTTTGTTCTTGAATGGCAGTAAAATAGAAATGATGGAGGGTCTTGGCGGACGCCCGGCAAGCCTTGTCATAGGCGCAATTGATCGCCTGCAGACAAGTTCGGGGTACTAAGGTACCCCTACTTTAGTACAACGACAGTGCGTGTGCTACATATTTGGGAACATTATCTTAGACCTCATGAGTTTTTCATACACACCGATCATGAAACGCTTAAGTACTTAAAAGGTCAAACTAAGTTGAACAAGCGTCATGCCAAATGGAGTGAATTTACTGAATCTTTCCCCTATGTGATCAAGTACATTAAGGGTAAGGAAAATGTAGTTGCGGATGCACTTCCACGCATATGCACGCTCGTCACTAAACTTGAGTTGAATGTTATTGGTTTTGAGCACATCAAAGACCTGTATGCTAATGATCCATCTTTTTCTATTCCTTATGCTAAGTGTTTGACGCATACTTCTTGGGAACAATATTACATGAAGGATGGTTATCTTATGAGAGCTAACAAACTATGCATTCCCGAGACTTCTCTTCGTTTGCCCCTTTTGCAAGAAGCTCATGGAGGCGGACTCATGGGACATTTCGGACGCGACAAGACATTCGCCACGCTCTCCAAGAACTACTTTTGGCCCAAGATGTTCCGTGCCGTCTCACGCTTCACCACACAATGCTCTACATGTCTCAAAGCTAAGTCTAAAGCTCAATCCCATGGTCTTTACATGCCTCTTCCTATTCCTTATCATCCTTGGGAAGACATTAGCATGGATTTTGTACTTCGTTTGCCTAGAACTCAAAATGGAAAGGATTCTGTGTTTGTTGTTGTGGACCGATTTTCTAAGATGGCACATTTCATTCCTTGCAACAAGATAGACGATGCTTCACACGTTGCAAATCTCTTTTGTAGGGAAATCTTGCGCCTCCATGGAGTACCGAAGACAATCGTCTCCGACCGCGATGTCAAATTCTTGAGTTACTTTTGGAAGACGCTATGTGCCAAGCTCGGAATCAAGCCCTTGTTCTCATCTGCATACCATCCTCAAACCGACGGCCAAACAGAGGTGACGAACCGGACACTATCCACTCTACTTCGTGTGTTGATCAAGAAGAACATCAAGGATTGGGAGGCGTGTCTACCCATCACCGAGTACGCCTACAACCGTGCAAGACATTCGACTACCGGCAAGTACCCCTTCAAGGTCGTCTACGGCTTCAACCCGTTGTCCCCTTTGGACATTCTACCTCTACCTCTACAAGAGTGCACCAACATGGATGCGAGTGCACGAGCAAGCAACATCAAGAAGATGCATGAAGATACAAGGAACATCATCGAGCGCCAAGTGCAACGACTAGCAATCAAGCTCAACGTCAACAAGCAACCCATGACCTTCAACATAGGCGATCTCGTGTGGCTACACCTTCGCAAGGACCGTTTCCCTAACGAACGCAAGTCCAAACTTCTCCCTCGAACCGATGGACCATTCAATGTGCTAGCATGCTACAACGACAACACCTATAAGATTGAACTCCCACGAGACAAGTACAACGTGAGCGACATCTTCAATGTCAAAGACCTCTCGCCTTTCCATGGTGATGAAGATTTTGATCCGAGGTCGGATCTTTCCCAAGGGAGGGGAGATGATGCGGAGCATCCTTCCATCATCCCCATGGACTCTACATCGACACATCCAACCCCACGAGGACCCATGACGAGAGCTCGAGCACGTGCTATTAATTCCGAGGTTAACTCTCTCCTTGTTGAACTTCCCTTTGACCCACTTGAGACATGGCTACTACCTCAAACGGAGATGCTTTGTGTGCTTAGGTACCAAGAAAGTAACCAAGGAGAAGTCACGACGCAAGACGAACATCAAGAGCAAGTAGACGATCTGCCCAGACCAGAAGGACCAGAACAACCGCCCAACCACCACCCAGGCGGAACAACCGGCCAGCTACCGCCCAACAACCGGCCCACCTTCTATGATTGAGCAGAGCAAGGCCGGTGCCGCACCGGTTTTACCGGTTTCTGCCCAAAGACCGGAACAACTGCCCCGACAACCGGTACAACCGCTGGCCCCTTCGACGTCCCTCTCCAGAAGCCAGTGCCTGACCTCCCAGCGGTAGTACCGCCTTCTCCGTCCGGTACTTCCGCCCTGCATGAGTTATCAGCAGAACAACCGCCCCCGTGACCGGTACCACTGGCCTACCTGTGCACAGAGAAAGGGTAGACGACCTGTGTATCCTCTCCCACTTACCCCCTTCGTGGCTTAGCACTATATATACTCGTCTCCTAGCTTCGTATTAGGGTTAGCATTGGTTTAGCTCATATTTGCGTGAGAGCCTTGCTCATCCACTTGGTTACTTCTCCTCGGAGCTCACGACCACTTCGAAGAAGATCCCCCAAGCGGATTCAAGACCCCTTCTAGGGAAGACCATCAAGACCTCCTCACGGATAAGAACGGTTCCTTTGTATCCTTACCTTTGTTGATTGTGGATCATGTGTTACTCTTTGTGTTCGGTGATCTAGCACTTGTGTGATTAATTCCTTGTCGGTTTAGTGATTCTCTCTCATTTTCCCCGTGTTTCCCCTTTGTGCTTCCGCGTGTTCTTCGTGATTCCTTGTAGGATCCACTCCAAATGTGAAAGGTCGCCACCATAGGGTTCTGCCCTACATCATCTTGGTATCATGAGCCACGTTGATCACGTTTTTGGAGCCCCTACCCCGTGTTTTCTAGCTTGATTTTGTTGTTTTCGTCCTAAAATCTGAAAAATCCCCACCAAAAATAGGCCCAATTTTTTTGGTGATTTGTTGGTTTGATGATGTTTTGTTGATTTTGATCTGTGGATTTGCTTGGTTTCAAGTGGATCTAGCATTCCCCCAAGTTTCCCCTCTTTCCATCCACGAAATCCATCCAATTTTGCCCCCGAAATCATCCATTTTCACCCCAAAATTGCGCCCCGATACGATCTGTGATGAATCCCGACACGAGCGGTACAACCGCCCCTCCAAGGGGTGCCACCGCTGTGTACCATAAGCGGTACTACCGCCCCTCCGAGCGGTACTACCGCCCATGCCAGTTTCAGCATTCTGAGTTTCACCATTTTCATCATAACTTCCACATCCGGAGTCTGATTTTTGTGTTCTTTAGCTCGTTGAGAAGCTATTGACATCCCCCATCCACCTAGATAGAATACAACATTATTGGACACCGTCTAATTTTCCGAACATTGGCATCTTTGCCTAGGACTTTCACCACATCATCCGCTATACCACCTCCGCTTTCCGCTACCACCATTGTTGCTTTTGGTCTTTGAGAATTTGAGTTGTGGTTCCCGTGTCCTATTGTGTTTTGGCTATATAGGTACAGTTCGACATCAACATCACCACCGCTCATCTTCGCCAAGGACTCATCATCGCCAAGGACGGTAACCTCGACGACATCTTTGTCATCTCTCGCAATTGCATATTTTGGCATAAACTTGTGTGTCACAAAGTTGTCATCGCATACACAATTGCTATCTTGGTTCGTGAAGTTTTGCATGAGAAAAGAGCCCAAAATAGAAAGAGCCAATCAAGCTTTTAAGTAAAAGAGAAAGATAAGCAAAGAGCTTATAAGCAAGAACCATAGCATCATACTACATTAAGATTGTCACATAAGATCATCTTGGACCATAGCACCGAAATACCATACATATAGCATACTTGGGATAGAGATCGTTGCATTTTTGCCTAGTAGGTTGTGCACAAGCTCCGTATCCGCCTATTGTGCAATCGTGCTAGCGTCTCTCTAGTATTGTGCAACAAGAGCATTTTCGTGGATTCCACATTTTGGCTCACTTTGGTTTGCACAATACCACTTATCTATTTTCGTGTGTGTTTACGTGTATCACTACTTGCTTGGTCTACTTGTTGCATTTGCAAATTTGCGAATCTTTTTCAACATCTTTGAGTCAAACTAATGATTGCAATCAATTTTGTGCCACCATCCTAACCAAACTCCACGATAAGCTTTTACTTGTGTAGGTGTGAGAACCGACAAGAATTGGTACCAATAGTGCTATTTCATTGTCCGCATTCGAGTGGACTTGATTCATCATCAACATCGGTCAAAGGTACATTGGTATAAGTTCTTCTCCTTCTACCACTCACATTTTTGCTTCAAATGATGGATAGGCCAAGTACCTCTACCAACCCACTCTTCATTGAGCAAGACGATGACATGTCATCATACGTCACCAAGAGCCACCTCTTTGGTGCACAACGAGCGTTGCATCAAGAGCAACAAGCAATGAACGACCGCATCGACAACCTCGCCACCGACTTGCGACTCTCCGAGCAACGTACACGAGACTACTTCGACAACAAGCTCGACGCGCACAAGCAAGAGAATGATGCAAGAATGGACGAGATCCGCGCCTTGTTGGTGAACCGTCCTCCTTCAACTTCTTCATACTCAAGACGGAGCCACTCAAGTCGACACTCCGACGACTCCTTCTACAGCTCAAGTACACCATCATCGAACACTCTTCGACGAGCCGCGCGCCAAGACCGTCATGCATCTCGCAACCCGCTACCCATCAAGCATTCACAAGAACAAGCCGATGAGCAAGTCCCTCATCCTCAATCAAATCAAATCGCTTTTGCCCAAGCTCAAGAACGACAACGTCTTTGTTGCCAAGGAGAAGAAGAACGAGCGCGTCTACACCAAGAGCAACAAGACGCCGAGGCTCAACGTCTTCAACAACAACAACGAGAAGCACAAGCTCTTGAGGCGGAACGTGCCCTTCAAGAATCAAGTCGAGCCATCGCCAACCGCAATCGTGAATGGCGCAATCAAGAGGAAGCCCTTCGAGAAGAAATCCAAGAGAGGAACTATCAACCGCGCGTGCAACGTCAAGTTCCACAAGCTCCTTAACAAGCTCGTCAAGCTCCACCTCAACCTCAAGTTCAACAAGAGCAAGTTGATCTTGGACTTCCTACATGCCAAGAGCAATATGAGGATGATTACCCTCCATGTCAAGGGCGTCATCATCACCATCGCCACAACACAATGAAGAGCAACGCTATGGCAAGATCAAATTCACAATGCCCAAGTTCAATGGAAGCAATGATCCCGAAGAATACCTCTCATGGGAATTGAAGGTCGACGAAATCTTTCGTTTGCACAACTATGAGGAAGAGAAGAAGATCGCTATGGCATCACTTGAGTTCCAAGACTATGTACTCATATGGTGGGAACAAGTCCTTGAGCACCGACAAGCCAGAGGTGAACCTCCAATAACCACTTGGGCTCAAATGAAGGATGTCATGCGAGCATGTTTTGTGCCAACCTACTACAACCGCAATCTCTTCAAGAAGCTACAACTCCTCAGGCAAGGAACAAAGAGTGTTGAAGAATACTACAAGGAAATGGAGATAGCCATGATTCGAGCCAATGTCACGGAAGATTATGAGAAAACAATGGCACGATTCTTGAATGGACTCAATCATCCCATCAAGAAGATCGCCGACTTCCAACCCTACTCCAACCTCATTAGCTTGTGCATCAAGCTACAAAGGCGGAACGTCAAGTGCAAAATGACTTCAAGTATGCCAAATATTCATCCAAGACCTACGGCTTCTCCAATAACCAAGCTTCAACAACTACTCCAACTTCGACATCAACCAAGCCTTCTCCAAGCAACGACGACAAGTCAAGTTACAAGAAACATTCGTCAAGGTCAAGTCGTCTTCCTCCTACTACAAGCAACTTCTAGCCATGTGCTTCTTCATCTACTCTGCCCGATGAGACCGTCAAGACAAGCTCCTTCAAGTGTTTCACTTGCGGCGGCCAAGGCCACAAGTCCTATGAATGCACAAACAAGCGCACCATGATCCTCAACGACGATGGCGCCTACGACTCAATGAGTGAAGATGAAATGGAAGCTATTGAGCAAGTGGCCATGCATAGGCGAGTGAATGAAGATGAAGATGACCAAGTCTTTTGTGATGAAGATACAAGCCCCGCTCTTGTTGTCTCCAAGGTCTTGACTCTTCAACATCAACCAGAAGAAGACAAACGATGCCACATCTTCCACACAAAGGCTGGCATCAATGGAAGGTCCGTCAAGGTCATCATCGACGGAGGTAGTTGCCACAACTTGGCAAGTGAAAAACTATGCTCGAAGCTCTTCCCAAGTCAAGATAACAGGATAGGCACGAAATTTTTTTGACCAATTTTTTTTTGACTGCCCGGACCCAAAAACTGGAAACGGGTCAAAAAAAACTTTCTATTACGGCGACTGTCTCTATATGCTTAGAAACACCTAAAAATAGCATAGCCAATTTTTTTTTCAAGTGCGTTTTTGCAAAATTTTGGGCCTAAACGGAGAGTGGTTTCCGGACTCTTTTTTTCGAAACCTACTCAGGCAAGGAAAGACGAAGCGGAAATTAGAAGGAACTTGAAAATAAACCTAATATGCAAGGAACTTGGATTGGTGGTGGATATATGGTGGTGGTATATGGCAGCGGTGGTGGTATATGGATACAGATTGGTGGTGGTGCGGTGGCGGCGTGACAACTTATGATCAGAACTCGAAATTCTAAAAGACTAGATGCTAAGACCAGCAACTAGACACGACGATGCAACCGTAAATTCAACAAAGCAAAACCCTAAAAAGATTATGCAAAGGCTCAGATTGGTTTGGATATGATGAGCTAACCCTAATTTTTTTTGGCTTTTTCATGGACTATAGGTCTGAAGAACAGACTCAATCTAAACTACGATAAACTATAAAATCTCACCGAGCAACCTGGAAATCTGATACCACTTGATAGAGGCAAAGGTGTCCCGTCTTTCGATGAGATGGTGGTTATCGTTTTGGAGAAAGTCGACTTGGACGATCCAACTACGAGCGTGCGAGGACGTCGCGCCTTAGCAATCGCTAAACCAACTCCAAGAGGTTATTGACCACGCCAGAGCACGATCAACCTGACCACGAAGGTCTATTTCCTGCAGGCAAACAAAGAACAAGCAAGAAACTAAGATTGTAATCTGGATATTGCGAATATAAGAGGAAAGTTTTATTGATCAAGGTGGGGTTCTGTGACGCCTTTGTCTGGTCGTTGAACACAAACGAAGTACGCGAAGTTGCAGCTATGGAGAACTTTAATCTAAACAAAACCCAAAGTCTAAACGATGCCCTAAGGGCTGTATATATGGAGGAGGAGGGGGGGAAGATTTCGTGGCCCTTGGTGGAGGGGTCCGAAATCAACCCTATCTCTTGTTTCCCCACAAACACGGACTCTAAAAATAGCCTATACTTATGTATTTCGAAATTACATGGGCCTGGCCCAATAATAAGGTGATGCAGCACCTAGAATAGCCCCGGGACGAAAGTTTTGAAGTGGCATCTTGTATATTTCTACCAAGGCTTCATGTACCCATTATGGTGGCTTCAAAGTCCTGAAATCATCACTTGTAACTCCGTTCTTGTTCCCCTTGCGCTTGCCATCATCTCCATGCTTGTTCCTGCTCCAATGTTCATCCTTCTCCAAGCTAGGACCTTCATTTGTAATCAAAACAAATGTATCCAATTTAGGCAGCATCATATTCTCATGAACATTAGAATCATTACCAAGAAACGAAAGTAGCTGGTAATTTAGTTGGCGTGCGCGAGCTCTAGTAATTGGTCCAGTATGTATAGCAGCAGGGGCTGTGTGTGTAACAATGGTATTGATGTCCTCATCACCCTCTCCAGGGCAATGAGCCGCGCCCCACGGAGGGCGACGATCGCCCTGCAGAACCCTTGCCTCTTGAATCTCCTCGACTACCTTGCTGATGAACTCCTGAGCGCCTGACGCCTTACGCTCTACGCCTTCTCCTGGGAAGCATGCATTGAAGCATGCCTCCACGTGGTGCCCGAGCGCCTGCGTCATGACGTTGGCTAGGTCTGAGGCCCTCTAGAGGAGAGCCCCCGAGCCCAGCCTAAGAGGGGCGCCGGGGCGCCTTCCTATGCGATAGGTGAAGGCGCCCAATCAATGGATGCGAGGCTAAGCGCGGCGCTGTCGGGTGATGCTTTCTCATGGGATCCTTGATACATCTGCAGCTTCTTCGTCTTGGGGGAGACCTCAGGAGGGAGGACACTGCCCTCGTCTTCAGAGTTCTGAACTATTGCAGCCTGGTAGGCGTGCTCGAGGTAGCACACCGCGTCCTGTCCTTGCAGGGGACTGTGTTGATGCCGCTGCTCCCTGGCATCTTGAGGACGTTGTAGCCGCGGTGCGTTGCTGCCATGAACATGGCCAGTGTTGGGTACCCAAGGATCGCATTGTATGGCAGACGAATGTTGGCGATGTCGAAGTCAATGAGCTCGATGTGGTAGTTGTCGCTCGCCGAAGGTGACACGGAGATGGATCTGCCCTATCGGATGCGTGGAACCGTCGGTCACTCCTGAGAATGGCTTGGTAGGCTGAAGCTGGTGATACGACACTTGGAGTCTGTTGAACATCTGGATAGAGAGACCATTGAGCCCTGCTCCACCATTGATGAGGGTCTTGGTGAGGACCACGTTGCTGATGACAGGCGAGCAGAGCATTGGGAGCGCGCCAGCAGTGGCCGCGCACTTGAGCTGATCGGAGGAGTTGAAGGTGATTGCGTATTTGGTCCACCTGAGCGAGCGAGTTGCCTCAGTCTTGGGGAGCGCTGCGTTCACCTCGCACGCGAACTGCTTGAAGAAGCGGTGAGAGGCTGGGGCCTGGGAGCCGCCCAGGATGCAGGCGATGGCTCGAGGCTCCTGGAAGCCCCCAGCCCCCTTGTCTTGGTGATGATCTTTGTTCCTTCTTGGTGGCGGAGGTAGTGGAGGAAGATCAGCGTTGCCCTGAGGCCGGTCCTTGCAAGGTTGGTCCCTCCAGGCACACTCACGAGGCTAGCCCGGCCAGCGGTCCTCTTGAGGCTGGTCGCGCTACTCCTGACAATGGTCGCGGCCGTCCCAGCATCCTCCACCTCGGTCACCTCCGCGACCATAGCCTCGATCGTTGCACTCGGGGCGTAGACCGAGGCGCCCGTCGTGGAGGGCCCTGAGCTCCTGGCAGTAGTTTGTGTTGTGGTTGTGGACGTTGTGGAAGACGCAGAACGGTCAGTTGCTCTTGGGTGATTTGGGGTTGTCGCAGCCGCGCTTCATCTCTCGCTCAGCTGCAAGCACAGCTGGTCCCTTGGGCTTCACTTCCTTGGCCTTGGCTTTCTTATCTCCTGGGTCAGCATCGGGGAGCTGGAGGAGGGAGAGGCGTCCCTCCTCGGCCCTCACGCACTTGTTCGCCATGTTGAACATCTCCAGGGCTGTGCAGAGGTCCTCGTGGATGGCGAGCTCCTCCTTCATCTTGACGTCCTGGACGCCGTTAGTGAATGCTGAGATGATGGCCTCGACCGACACCTTGGGGAACTTGAGGCGAACATTGTTGAAGCGTTGGATGTACTTCTACAGGGTCTCCCTGGCTACTGCTTGATGCGTCGTAGGTCACCTGCGGCTAGCGGGCAATCGTGAGTGCCCTGGAAGATGGCGATGAAGCGGTCGTGCATCTTGTCCTAGGAGGAGACAGATCCCACGGGGAGATTCAGGAGCCAGGAGCACGCGCCATCCTTGAGGGCCATGGCGAACCAGTTTGCCACAATCTTCTCGTCGCTGTTGGCCGCCTCGATGCTCAGCTCATAGAGCTGCAGGAACTCATCGGGGTCAGCGGTGCTGTCGTACCATGGGGGTAGGTCAGGCTTGAACTTGCCTGGCCAAACGACGTTGCGAAGCTCCGGGGTGAACGCGCGGCACCCTGTTGTGGTCATGGGAGCCCGTCGAGGAGGTGGAGCCTGGTCTTGGTGCCCGCGCGCCACCATCATCACAGGCGGCACATGGTCTTGGCGTGGGGGTGCTGGAAGCACACGTTCATCTTCTTGGGGCCGCTGCACCACTTGGCAGCTCGACTCTTCACACGCAGGCACCTGACGCGGTGGGTCGCGCCGTGGTGCCACCCGCCTTGGCTCGATGATAGCACCCTGGGCTGCAGGTGGTGGAGGTTCCCCATGAGCCACGTCCCCTGCGGCAGGCGGCTGCTAAGGCAGCGAGCGGGCCAGTGCAGTGGAGTCTCCGGTGGTGCTGACGAGCTCGGCGATGCGCTCGAGCCACTCCTCGTAGAGGTCATCGACTGGGCGGTACCGAAGGAGCTCCCGCACCATGAGCAGAGCAGCTTACGCGTTTGCCGGGCCGCGATGCACGTGGCAGGACAAAGCAGCCGGGGTCAGCGACGGAGGTGGTGCACCCGTCATGGCGCACCGAGGGGTGCAACGATGAAGCTTGCTGCTCATGGCCAGCAGGGCCCGTGGCAGCATTGGTTGCCGGTGACGGAGGACGACAAGGACAACCGTTGCTCGCCAGAGCTGTCTGAGCGATGCGGGTGGCAAGCGCGTGCCCAACGTGCGTCAGCCATGGAAGTGTCGGAGTAGCGGTGGATCGATTGATGGAAGAGAGGATCTGACGCACCCCTACCTGGCTCACCAAATGTAGAATTTCGGGTTCCACAAACCCTTGGTAGGTTCGAACTCTAGGGTGCGTGCAGAGATCTCAACCTACCCAGCCTGCCTACTCGCGATCTTCCTAAGCCTAGCGCGTCGAGCTCAAAGGGATAGAGAGACACAACAGTTTATCCTGGTTCAGGCCAACTTGCGATGTAATACCCTACTCTAGCATTTTGGTTGATTGCCTTGAACGGTCGAGGAAGAACTAGTACAGTGGATGAACTGGCCTCAGGAGGTGAGGTGTTCTTGAGCTCGAGAGAGCTGGTGAGGTGGAATTGCTTTGCCATGTTTGTCCCCCTTTTTGGTGGTGGCTAAGTCCTATTTATAATGGCCTTGGTCCTCTTCCCAAATGTTGGCGGGAAGGGATCCCACAACGGCCAGATTTGAAGGGGGACAAGTAGTACATCCTATCCTGACTAAAGTGGTCTTCGTCTTTGAAAAGCCTCTGGTTGTGATGGTGCGGTGGGCACCGTTATGACCTCCGTCCTGCCGTCGTCGCGGTCTTGGTCTTGTTGCACCAGAATGGAAACCTTTGGCCGATTCCTCGGGACTCCGCACCTGCCGCTTGCCTCCTTTGCACCAAAGGGGAAACTGGCGCTCTACGCAAGCTGGCGCCCGCCTAGCCTTGGTCATCATGGCTCACGTCAGCTGAGCCTCATGAGGTGGACCTTGCATAGAACTCTATGCCCCTCGGGAGCCAGCCTGAGGAGGCTGATCCCCTCGGGGGTCTTAGCGTCGTCCGCCTCGCAAGGCTTGTCCCCTCGCGAGGGTCTCGAGTTGTCGATGCTGAAGCTAGGCCGTACCAGGCCATCGATGGAGCTGCGTAGTGGGCCGCAGGAAGGCAAGTCTGGGTACCCCTGTATCCAGAATGCCAACAGGTCCGCACGCAGCCTCCCCCAAGGATGGAGCTGCGCTGCCTGCGGGTGGCGCGGGGACCTCCCAGGGCAAGAAGATGAACCCGCCAGCGCACGCGCCGCAGTCCTCTCAGTTCGTTGCTACCTCTTGAGCACTGTGTTGGTTTTCCTTGAAGAGGAAAGGGTGATGCAGCAAAGTAGCGTAAGTATTTCCCTCAGTTTTTGAGAACCAAGGTATCAATCCAGTAGGAGGCTCCTCAAAAGTCCCACGCACCTACAAAAACAAACAAGACCCTCGCAACCAACGCGATAAAGGGGTTGTCAATCCCTTCACGGTAACTTGCGAAAGTGAGATTTGATAGAGATAATAAAATAAGATAAATATTTTGGTATTTTATGATATAGATTGGAAAGTAAAAGATGCAAATAAAAGTAGATGGAAAACTTATATGATAAAAGGTAGACCCGGGGGCCATAGGTTTCACTAGTGGCTTCTCTCAAGATAGCATAAGTATTACGGTGGGTGAACAAATTAATGTCGAGCAATTGATAGAAAAGCGCATAGTTATGAGATTATCTAGGCATGATCATGTATATCGGCATCACGTCCGTGACAAATAGACCGAAACGAGTCTGTATCTACTACTATTACTCCACACATCGACCAACTCCTGCCTGCATCTAGAGTATTAAGTTCATGAAGAACAGAGTAACGCATTAAGAAAGATGACAAGATATAGAGGGATAAACTCATGCAATATGATATAAACCCATCTTTTTATCCTCGATGGCAACAATACAATACGTGCCTTGCTGCCCCTGTTGTCACTCGGAAAGGATACCGCAAGATTGAACCCAAAGCTAAGCACCTCTCCCATTGCAAGAAAGATCAATCTAGTAGGCCAAACCACACTGATAATTCGAAGAGACTTGCAAAGATAACTTAATCACACACAAAAGAATTAAGAGGAGATTCAAATATTTCTCATAGATAAACTTGATCATAAACCCATAATTCATCGGATCTTGACAAACACACCGCAAAAAGAGTTACATCGAACAGATCTCCAAGAAGATCGAGGAGAACTTTCTATTGAGATTCAAAGAGAGAGAAGAAGCCATCTAGCTAATAACTATGAACCCGAAGGTCTGTGGTAAACTACTCACAACTCATCGGAGAGGCCTTGGATATGATGTAGAGGCCCTCCATGGTTGATTCCCCCTCCGGCGGAGCTCCGGCGAAGGCTCAAAGATGGGATCTCGCGGATACAGAACGTTGCGGCGGTGGAATTAGGTTTTGGTTGTGCTCTTGGATGTTTTTAGGGTACGGGAGTATATATAGGTGAAGGAGCTACGTCAGTGGAGCAACAAGGGGCCCATGAGGGTGGGGGGCGCGCCCACCCCGTTAGGGCGCACCGGGCACCCTCGTGGCCACCTCGTTTACAGCTTGACGTCCACTCCAAGTCTCCTGGATTGCGTTTGTTCTGAAAAGATCGCTCCCGAAGGTTTCATTCTGTTTGGACTCCGTTTGATATTCCTTTTCTTCAAAACACTGAAATAGGTAAAAAAACAGCAATTCGGGCTGGGCCTCCGGTTAGTAGGTTAGTCCCAAAAATGATATAAAAGTTTAATGTAAAGCCCATAAACATCCAAAACGGGTAATATAATAGCATGGAACAATCAAAAATTATAGATACATTGGAAACGTATCACTCGTGCGCGATGAACAGCACCGTGATGTTGAATACCCCGGGCATCTCCGCGGCGAAAGCCCTCAGCGTCACTCTCGGGATGGGCAGGGCCGACATGCACACCATGATGCTAGCAAAAAAGGCGCACGGCCGCGGAATCGTGATGGGACTCGTTCTAACATAGTTAGAGGTCCGAGTTCCTCCCATTCCTCATGCCTGTCTCTGCCACCCACACGAGCAGAAGCACTGTCGCAAGCGCAGCTACTCCTCAACTTTCCTCCTGCTCTGGAGAAGCAACAAGAGTGGAGGGCTGCCATTCAAAGCCTTATTGGCATGCCAACAGGGATGGCCACCAGGAAGCAAGTCCCTCGCGGTGCAGGACCATCGAGCCGGCGCGCGTTGACAGTGGAAGGGCTGGAGGCACCGCAACCACGGTGCACTCGCCTCCACCGTGGCCAGCCCGTCGGGTTGACGCCCGTGAAAACGTGTCCACAGTGTCGTCTGACCGACGGACGCATCATGACCAACGTCAAGTTCTTCGAGAGCGGCTCAAGGAAGATGCCCAGACTACCATCGAGCGCCGACGGGAGGCACGTCACCAATCTGATAGGCGTGCTGGGCCTACTGCATACAAGCCTGCGCCGAGGGATGCTGGCGAATTGCCCTATGCAATAACTTGTCCAGCATTCACCCATGAGCTGCGGTAGTTCCAGTGGCCCAACACCCTTGTGTTCAAACCGGAGGTCCTGGAGAAGTACGATGGAAAGACCCATCCATCTGAGTTTCTAAGCGTCTACACCATCACGATGCAAGCCACGGGAGCACGAGAGAACAAGGTACTCGCCAACTATTTCCCATAGGCGCTCAAGCCAATTGTCAGGTCATGGTTGATGCATTTGCCGATAGACTCCATCTCCTGTTGGTCCGATCTGTGCCACGAGTTTGTTGGTGCCTTCACGGGCGGCCACGTAGCTCCTGGCCAGGCAAGCGATTTGCATGTGATCCCTCAAAGGGACAGCGAATGCTTGTGCAAGTACATACAGAGGTTCAGCGGTGTGTAATACAACATGCCCGATGTTCATCCCGCCGCTGTCATCAGCGCGTTCCATCAGAATGTGCGCAATCGTAAGATGCGTGAGGAGCTAGTGATGAACAAGGTTGCGAGTGTTGCCAAACTGTTTGTTCTGGCCGACAGATGTGCCTGAGCTGAGGAAGGAAGAAAGTACCCCGACGAGGATGCTGATGTGGGAAGTGACCCTAAGGACGAAGACGTCACCGCCCCGGCGAAGAAGGGCCGACGACGCAACAAGAAGCACAAGGGCAAGACCGTGCTTGCCGTCGAGGAATCCGGCGACCCTGGCGCTGCCAAGAATGCCAAGGTTGACGACCCCGGCAAGGAGATTGCCGGGTGCAACGCCTACCTGGCCTTGGTGGCTACCGGCAAGTCAGAGGTCTCCGACAAGCAGTACTGCAAGATTCATCGTACCAAGGGACACGACCTCCAGAATTGCCGACAAGTGGAGCTACTAATGGAGAAGCAAAGGGCTGAGTACAAGAGACGAGACAAGGAGAAGGGCCAAGGTGGCGCTGAAGGATCCGGCAAGAAGCACGGCGGCCGAGGAGGACGCGGCGACAAGGAGAAGCAACAAGAAAGGCCTTCCCGAGGCCGCGACAAGAAAGAGGAGGATGACGATCATGATGATGATGACGAGTCCACCGAGCATGAGTTTCAGAAGGTGGCAAAGGTCATGAGTGTTGACGGAGGTGCCTCGTTGCATTCCTCTCACCGCCAACTAAAACAGTGGGTGCGTGAGATTAATGCAGCGGAACCGATGGTCGACGCATCGACGCCACTGAGGTGGTCCCACACGCCTATCATTTTCGACGCCGAGGATCACCCTGATCGCACAACTGCGGTCGGGTGTTTGCCGTTGTTGGTATCACCAACAATATGCAACCTCAAGGTGACGAAGATGTTAGTTGACGGTGGGGCCGGCCTGAACTTGATCTCGCCCAACGTGATCAAGAGGCTGCAGATCCCTGATGAAGCTCTTGAGGTAACGGGTACGTTCCAAGGGGACAATCCAGGGAGGAGCCAGCCCAAGGGACGCTACAAGTCATGTTGGGTGGCGACCTTAACTACAGGACAGAGAGAATCGTGTTCGATGTTGCCGAGATCCCGTTGCCATATAACGGGATCCTTGGCCGCCCGGCGCTGGCCATGTTCATGGCGGCATCACACTACGCATATAACAAGTTGAAGATGCCCGGCCTGATGAGCATCATCACCGTCAGCTGCGATAAGAAGGACGCGCTCATCTACGCCGATCAGCTCTATCGAGAGGCGGTTGCAGCGTCCGCCGCCAAGGCACCTGCTCCTGCTGCCGAGAAGAAAACTAGCAAGGCCTCGGCCGCCGGCAAGACTCCTGGCTCTGGCAAGGGTTCCTGCACTCACTCCCGCAAACGCGCCTCTTTGAAGTGTTGTGTTCTGACTGAGGGCATGCTAGAGAGCTCTACCGAAAAGAGCAAGAAGTCTAAGGTTGTAACACCCCGAGACCGATGCTCCATGATACCATGATCATGTTGAGTGCTTTGTCATATATTTGCTTCTTACTTCATGATCATATGTGATAGCCTGGCGTATTAGGGATGATAGACTACTCATATAAATAAGGAATTCCTTCTTTTCTAGGAGCCCATTTAGACAGAACTTCAAAGTTAAGCGTGCTCAGCTTGGAGTAGTTTCAGGATGGGTGACCAACCGGGAAGTTGCTCCCGGGTGCGCATGAGTGGGGACAAAGTGCGTAGAAAAGACTAGTATTGATCTGTGGGGCTAGTCTAGATCCCGTCAGGAGTAACGACCACCGGCGGGTGTGTCCGGGGCATTACAAGTTGGTATCAGAGCCTCGACCGACCATAGGAGCCCCCTTGATTGATCGTAGTTTGTCATTGTCGAGTCTATAAGAAAATTGTTTTCACAGTCTAGTTATATCGGAGAGTAGGAATTCTTTTTACTCCTCAGCCCTTCGTTGCTCTGGTGAGGAATCTTGACGTAGGTGTCTTGAATTACTTCTCTTCCCTTTCAAATTTTCTTTAGGGTCACGTAGTTGGTTTTCCGATCGTTGGATCTCAGCTCTTTTCATCCAGTGCATTTCTCGTCAAGTTGACTCGACCCTCTTGGTCTTTTGCAAGATCAATCCTCAGTTCTTTCTCAGCGACGAGATTCTCCCCGTCCTCGGTTGTTTTCTTTTCCCACCCACCCACCCTTTTTCTTCTCGGAGCCGGAGTCCGTAATCGAGTATCCATCCGACTCGTGCGAAGTCTTTGCATTCTTTCCTCAATTATTTCAACCGGTGTTTTCTCTTCAAGTTATTCATCAGTTCTCCTGATGTAGGGTAGAACCCTAGGAAGGACCTTTTCACACTTGGAGGGGGAAAAGGATTGAAATCACAAGAACAACAAGAACACAAGGATGATCACAAAGAGGCAATCACTCCAACAATTCCCTGTTACACATCCACTAGAGTAACAACACAAGATCCACAAGTCTCAAACACAATCAAAGGAAAGATACAATGGTAAAGTTCATCCCAAATCCAAAGGAAGAGGGGACTTGGTGGTAATCTTCTCCCAATGGAGGTCTTGAAATCCTCAAGGATTGTTCCCTATGGGGTCTTGATCCTCAAAGAGGGAAGGTAATGGAGCAAAGCTCACCTAGATCTCATCTAATACTTTGCTAACCCTGAACATGGCCCTAGGTACGGAATATATAGGGTTGGGGTCGAAGGAGAAGAAGTGGAGCCGAAGAAGCCATCTCAGCCGCCCATCCTGGGAGGCCCGTGCACACGGGGTAAGTTGGGCTGTCAGGCAAGAGGGGTCCCGTGGGCACGGTACACGCCTGTCTTGCACGGGTGCTCCAGCCGGTTTCTGTGTAGCCCGTGGGCACGGGTCTCGGGGCCCGTCTTGCGCACGGGGTCACCTGGGACTTGCTGTTTTGCTGTGGTTGCACTCCGTCTTGATCCTTATGGCCTTGGGGTGGTTCTCCTTCTCCTTGGAGATGCTCCTGAGCTTCTTAGTGGTGTTCCACTTCATACCTAAGGAGGCATAGCATATTTTGGTGAGGTAGTAGACATGTTTCATTTGTGTCCATATGCAAGTCTAGTAGGAAGGAGTTCACCTCGGTTTCCAAAGCACGTGCTCTAGCTCTTGTCATGGGTCCATGTGGGGTTGGATGTGTTGATGTAGAGTCCATGGGGATGGTGGAAGGATGCTCCACATCATCTCCCCTCCCTTCGAAAGGATCCGACCTCGGATCAAAATCTTCATCACCATGGAAAGGCAGGAGGTCTTTGACGTTGAAGATGTCGCTCACATTGTACTTGTCTCGTGGGAGTTCAATCTTGTAGGCATTGTCGTTGTAGCGTGCTAGCACCTTGAATGGTCCATCGGCTCGAGGTAGTAGTTTGGACTTGCGTTCGTTGGGGAAGCGGTCCTTGCGAAGGTGTAGCCACACGAGATCACCTATGTTGAAGATCATGGGTTGTTTATTGACGTTGAGCTTGGTCGCTAGTCGATGTACTTGGCACTCGATGATGTTTCTTGTATCTTCATGCATCTTCCTTATGTAGCTTGCTCGTGCACTCGCATCCATGTTGGTGCGCTCTTGTAGAGGTAGAGGTAGAATGTCCAATGGGGACAATGGGTTGAAGCCGTAGACGACCTCGAAGGGGGACTTGTCGGTAGTCGAATGTCTTGCGCGGTTGTAGGCGTACTCGGCGATGGGTAGACACGCCTGTCACTCCTTGATGTTCTTCTTGATCAACACGCGAAGTAGTGTGGATAGTGTCCGGTTCGTCACCTCCGTTTGGCCGTCGGTTTGAGGATGGTATGCGGATGAGAACAAGAGTTTGATTCCGAGCTTGGCGCATAGAGTCTTCCAAAAGTAACTCAAGAACTTGACGTCGCGGTCGGAGACGATTGTTTTTGGTACTCCATGGAGGCGCAAGATTTCCCTACAAAAGAGATTTGCAATATGTGAAGCATCGTCTATCTTCTTGCAAGGAATGAAATGTGCCATCTTAGAAAATCGGTCCACAACAACAAACACGGAATCCTTTCCATTTTGAGTTCTAGGCAAGCCAAGTACAATATCCATACTAATGTCTTCCCAAGGTTGATAAGGAATAGGAAGTGGCATGTAAAGACCATGAGATTGAGCTTTGGACTTAGCTTTGCGGCATGTAGAGCATCGGGTGGTGAAGCGTGAGACGTCGCGGAACATCCTGGGCCAAAAGTAGTTCTTGGAGAGCGTGGCGAAAGTCTTGTCACGTTCAAAGTGTCCCATGAGTCCGCCTCCATGACCCTCTTGCAAAAGGAGCAAACGAAGAGAAGACTCAGGAATGCATAGTTTGTTAGCTCTCATAAGATAACCATCCTTGATGTAGTATTGTTCCCAAGATGTATGCGTCAAACATTTAGCATAATGAGGTGCAAAAGATGGATCACTAGCATACAAGTCTTTTATGTGCTCAAAGCCAATAACATTCAACTCAAATTTAGTGACAAGCGTGCATATGCGTGAAAGTGCATCGACAACTACATTTCCCTTACCCTTAATGTACTTGATCACATATGGGAAAGATTCAATAAATTCACTCCATTTGGCATGACGCTTGTTCAACTTAGTTTGACCTTTTAAGTACTTAAGCGTTTCATGATGGGTATGTATGACAAACTCATGAGGTCTAAGATAATGTTCCCAAACATGTAGGACATGCACTAAAGCATACAATTCTTTGTCATAGATGGGATAGATAAGTTGAGCACCGGAGAGTTTTTCACTAAAATATATAATTGCTCGTTTTTCTTGCATCAAAACTCCGCCAATTCCGGTACCACTTGCATCACAATGAACCTCAAAAGTTTTTTCAAAGTTGGGCAAAGCAAGAATCGGAGCATGAGTAAGAAAAGACTTGAGCTCATCAAAAGCGGTTGATTGCAAAGATCCCCAAACAAAAGGAGCATTCTTCTTACTCAAATCATGCAAAGGGGCGGCAATAGTGCTAATGTTTTTCACAAAGCGACGATAAAAACCCGCAAGACCAAGAAAACTTCGCACTTGTTGCAAATTGGTGGGTCGGGGCCAAGTTTTAATTGCTTCAATTTTAGTTTCATCAACATGGACACCCTTGGAAGAGACAACGAAAGCCAAGAAAACCACTTTGTCAACACCAAATGTGCACTTTTTCATGTTGGCACAAAGACTTTCCTTGCGAAGTGTTTGCAAAACAAGCCTAACATGATCAAGATGCTCTTTCATGGTTTTGCTAAACACAAGAATATCATCGAAGTAAACCACAACAAAGACTCCAATGTAAGGTCGAAGTACATGATGCATGAGACGCACAAAAGTACCGGGAGCCTCCGATAAACCCACAGGCAAGACTAACCATTCATATAAGCCAAATTTTGTTTTGAAAGCAGTTTTCCATTCATCACCTTCTTGTATGCGGATTTGATAATAGCCACTTTTAAGATCAATTTTTGAGAAAAATTTGGCTCCACTAAGTTCATCAAGCATATCATCTAAGCGGGGAATGGGATGCCTATAACAAATGGTGATAGCATTTATAGGTGTACAATCGGAACACAAGCGGAAACTTCCATCGGGCTTAGGCACAAGTATAACGGGAACGGCACAAGGGCTTAAGCTTTCATGTACATGACCGTTGTCGATTAGTTGTTGTACTTGTCGTTGAATCTCCTTGGTTTCTTCAGGATTGACACGGTATGGAGCTTTGTTTGGAAGTGGCGCTCCGGGGATGAGGTCGATTCGATGCTCAATGCCTCGTAGAGGAGGTAGACCCGGAGGTAGCTCATTGGGGAAAACATCTTGAAATTCCTGCAAAAGAGATTGAAACACCAAAGGTAGCTCGTGAGTGGTGTTAGTTTTTGGTTCTCCATCCTTGCACACAAGGACAAAGTGCATAACACTCGATGGGTTCTCACACACTTTTCTCATCTCACTTTTTGTGGCAAATAGTATGAGGTTTTGCTCTCTAGGCGAAGAGTCGCCCAAGTGTGGCTTGTTGCTCTCACTCATGTTTTGGTGGTTCACGTTCTCACTCTTCTCTCTACAGTGGGTGGCTTGCTTGTCGACTATCACTTGACTAGGAAACATGGGTCGTATCACATATTCCTTTCCTTTCATCTTGAAGCTATAGTGATTGGTACGCCCATTGTGGACGACACCACGGTCGAATTGCCATGGTCGACCAAGAAGGAGGTGGCAAACGGTCATTGGGACCACATCACACTCCAAAGTGTTTTCATATGCACCAATTTTGAAGGATACTTGGACCGTATGCTCAACTCGTATAGTGCCGGAGTCACTTAGCCATTGAACCTTGTAGGGGTGCGGGTGCTTCCTCTTGACCAATTGAAGCTTGGAGCATAGTTCTTCACTTGCCAAGTTGTGGCAACTACCTCCATCGATGATGACCACGACGGACCTTCCATTGATGCCAGCCTTGGTGTGGAAGATATGGCATTGTTGGTCTTCTTCTTGTCGATGTTGAAGTGTCAAGGCCTTGGAGACAACGAGAGCGGGGCTCGTATCTTGATCACAAAAGACTTGATCATCTTCATCCTCGTTCATGCGCCGGTGCATGGCCACTTGCTCAATAGCTTCCATTTCATCTTCACTCATTGAGTCGTAGGTGCCATCGTCGTTGAGGATCATGGTGTGCTTGTTTGTGCATTGGAAGGACTTGTGGCCTCGGCCGCCAAATGTGAAGCACTTGATTGAACTTGTCTTGACGGTCTCATTGGTTGGAGTAGAGGAAGAAGCACGCGGCTTGTGGTTGCTTGTAGTAGGAGGAAGATGACTTGAACTTGACGAAGGTTTCTTGTATGTTGTCTTGTCGTCGTTGCTTGGAGAAGGCTTGGTTGAAGTAGATGTTGGAGGAGTTGTTGAAGCTTGATTGTTGGAGTAGCCGTATGTCTTGGATGAGTACTTGGCGTACGTGAAGTCGTCTTGCACTTGACGTTCCGCCTTGGTTGCTTGATGCACTAGCTCGATGAGGTTGGAGTAGGGCTGGAAGTCGGTGATCTTCTTGATGGGATGATTCAGTCCATTCAATAATCGTGCCATTGTTTGCTCATCATCTTCCTTGACATTGGCTCGAATCTTGGCTACCTCCATTTCCTTGTAGTATTCTTCAACACTCTTTGTTCCTTGCTTGAGGAGTTGTAGCTTCTTGAAGAGATCACGGTTGTAGTAGGTGGGCACAAATCGTGCTCACATGACATCCTTCATTTGAGCCCATGTGGTGATTGGAGGGTCACCTCTTGCTTCTCGGCGCTCAAGGACTTGTTCCCACCATATGAGCACATAGTCTTGGAACTCAAGTGATGCCATTGCGATCTTCTTCTCTTCCTCATAGTTGTGCAAACGAAAGATTTTGTCGACCTTCAATGCCCATGAGAGGTATTCTTCCGGATCATTGCTTCCATTGAACTTGGGCATTGTGAATTTGAGTTTCCCATAACCTTGCTCTTCATCTTGGTAGAGGTTGCGGTATCGCTCTTGCCTTGGAAAGTCCTCGAATGCTCGCTCCTCATGATGTCGCTCTTGGTGTGGAGGAGGGTCTTGAAGCACTTATTCCACTTGGTGTCGCTCTTGTTGCACTTGGGGTTGAGGTGGAGCTTGACGAGCTTGGGGAGGAGCTTGAGAAACTTGACGGTGCACACGTGGTTGATAGTTCCTCTCTTTTATTTCTTCTCGAAGGGCTTCCTCTTGATTGCGCCGTTTGCGATTGCGGTTGGCGATGGCTCGACATGATTCTTGAAGGGCGCGTTCTGCCTCAAGAGCTTGTGCTTCTCGTTGTTGTTGTTGAAGACGTTGAGCCTCCGCGTATTGTTCCTCTTGGTGTAGATGCGCTCGTTCTTCTTCTTCTTGACAACGAAGACGTTGTCGTTCTTGAGCTTGAGCAAAAGCGACTTGGTTTGCTTGAGGACGAGGAACTTGCTTATCGACTTGCTCTTGTGAATGCTGATGTGTAGCGGATCTCGAGATGCATGATGGTCTTGACGCGCGGCTCGTCGAAGAATGGTTGATGACGGTGTACTTGAGCCGAAGAAGGTGTCGTCGGAGTGTCGACTTGAGTGGCTCCGTCTTGAGTAGGAAGAAGTTGAAGGATGCCGGTTGACCAAAAAAGCTCGGATCTCATCCATTCTTGCATCGTTCTCTTGCTTGTGCGCATCGAGCTTGTTGTCGAAGTAGTCGCGTGTACGTTGCTCGGAGAGTCGCAAGTCGATGGCGAGGTTGTCGATGCGGTCGTTCATTGCTTGTTGCTCTTGATGGAGAGCTTGTTGTGCACCAAAGAGGTGGCTCTTGGTGACGAAGGATGACATGTCGTCGTCTTGCTCGATGAAGAGTGGGTTGGTAGAGGAGCTTGGCCTATCCATCATAAGAAAGTGGTGGTGAGTAGGAAAATGAGAGAACAAAACTAAAGTTACCTTTTCCGAAGATTGTGGATGTAACAAGTACGATCCCACGTGATGTTACAATAGGGGAATTGGTACCGGGAATTGTTTCTCACACCTACACGTAAATGGTCTATGTAGGAGCTTGGTTAGGAAAGGCACAAATAATTCAAGCAAATGTTAGTCAAGATGTTGATAAAGTTGAGAAGATTCACAAATGGCAAATAAGATAAATAGATCAACCTCCCAAGATAACACGAGGAACACACACACGGAAGATAAATGGGAACCGCACAACCAAGGAATGAGCTCAAAGATATCGAAATACGGGAAAAGCTCTTGTCATACGGATACTAGAGAGACGCTAGCTCAATTGCACTAATGGGCTAGATACGCTAGTGCACCAACCTAATAGAGAATCTACTCGTCTCACTATCCCAAGTATGCTTATGTATGTGGTGACCAAGATGATGCACGAATGCGAAGGCTCGTTGCTATTGCTTATAAGCTCTTTGCTTCTCTTCTCTTTTGCTTAAAAGCTTTTTTTCAACTATGCCACGATGCATGATATGCGAGCCACACAACGAGGTAACAAGTAGTAGATGTACGGGATGGACGAAACACTAAATGGTGCACTAAGACGTGGCCCGGCAATACTCAACAAGCTAGTCTCGATGGGTAAGCTACGCAAAATGTCTCGAAGCTACCAAGTTAATGGCAAGGAGTACAAGGTGTCGTCGAGGTTACCGTCCTTGCTTACGGTTGAAGATGATCTTGTCGAAGTCGAAGTGATGTCCGAGTCGATGATTGGGGGCGATGATGATACCAACTTGCGCCTAAGTAGCCGAAACACCTTAGGACACAAGAGAAATCGCAACCGAACGCTCAACAAACACGTGGAAAGGTGCGGAAGAACACGAGAGGTAGTTGTGAAACAAAATAAGAAAAACAGAGAAATGGCCGAAAGTTTCTAGATGGCCCGTGCGCACGGGGTCAGTGAGGCCCGTGTGCACAGGGTCCCGTGTGCACGGGGTCCCGATGGCCCGTGTGCACGGGGTCTCCCGAGAGCGGATGAACTTCTGTGATTTCATGCTGATTGCAAGTTTTTGGCCAAATTCCAGTGGGGGATGGGTGGGGATGATGGTGGCAGTGTAGATCCACTTGCCAAACACCAAATTCGTGGATCAAATCAACCAAATCTCACAAGATCAACAAATTGCAAGAAAAAATTTTGGGGCTATTTTTGGTGGGGATTTTCGGATTAGGACGAAAAACAACAAAATCAAGCTAGAAAGTGGAAGGTAAGGACTCCAAGATGTGAATCAACGTGGCTCATGATACCATATGATGTAGGGTAGAACCCTAGGAAGGACCTTTTCACACTTGGAGGGGGGAAAAGGAGGGAAATCACAAGAACAACAAGAACACAAGGATGATCACAAAGAGGCAATCACTCCAACAATTCCCGATTACACATCCACTAGAGTAACAACACAAGATCCACAAGTCTCAAACACAATCAAAGGAAAGATACAATGGTAAAGTTCATCCCAAATCCAAAGGATGAGGGGTCTTGGTGGTAATCTTCTCCCAATGGAGGTCTTGAAATCCTCAAGGATTCTTCCCTATGGGGTCTTGATCCTCAAAGAGGGAAGGTAATGGAGCAAAGCTCACCAAGATCTCATCTAATACTTTGCTAACCCTAAACATGGCCCTAGGTACGAAATATATAGGCTTGGGTCAAAGGAGAAGAAGTGGAGCCGAAGAAGCCATCTCAGCCACCCATCCTGGGAGGCCCGTGCGCACGGGGTAAGATGGGCCCGGACGCACGGGGTTCCTGTGGGCACGGTACACGCCCGTGCGCACGGGGTGCTCCAGCGCCGGTTTCCCGTGTAGCCCGTGGGCACGGGATCTCGGGGGCCCGTGCGCACGGGGTCACCTAGGACTTGCTGTGGTTGCACTCAGTCTTGATCCTTATGGCCTTGGGGTGGTTCTCCTTCTCCTTGGGGATGCTCCTGAGCTTCTTGGTGGTGTTCCACTTCATACCTAAGAAGGCATAGCATATTTTAGTGAGGTAGTAGATATGTTCCATTTGTGTCCATATGCAAGTCTATTAGGAAGTTGTTCACCTCGGTTTCCAAAGCACGTCCTCTAGCTCTTGTCATGGGTCCATGTGGGGTTGGATGTGTTGATGTAGAGTCCATGGGGATGGTGGAAGGATGCTCCTCATCATCTCCCTTCCAAGTTGCCTTTATTTTTTCCACCCTCCCACCAATCTTCTTCCCGGAGCGTGAGTCTCTTTCGAGCATCAATTTCACTCGTGCAGAGCCTCTTCAGTCTTCCCTCAATTATTTCAACCGGTGAATTCTCATCTCATTTGACATTCTTCATCTCTTTTTCTTCTCCGGTGGACTCAATTCAAGTTTTTTCGGGTTGATCATATTCTTTTCCTTTGATCAAGTGTTTTCCCTGCTTGTTCGTCTCTCGCCAGTTTATTATTCCGGAGTTCGGAAGACATCTCAAGAGATTTGTCTGTGTTCCAATTAATTCGAGGTTATCACCTCATTCAAATATTTCAAATTGTTCCGGTGCATTATCTATCTCTTTAACAATCCTTTTTCAATAGTGTTTTCTTTTAGTGGGCCCTAACCCACGGGTCTTTTCCCAGGATCTTACCTGACTCTTCTAAGTATTTCGGAGTTATTCTCAAATTCTTTTCAATATTTGATGTAAGAATGGATTCCATCAGTCACATGCCTTCTTCAAGATCGCTTTCGAATTCTTTTCAACTTTGGTTCAACTTTTCCTCTTTTCATTCTTCCGAAGTGTCTCAAGAATTCTTGGTAGTTGTCGTTGTCATTCTCAGCTTTGAAGACCGAAGAAAAGTTTCTCTTAAATCTTGTCCATTCTCTCGAAGATTCATGGTTCTAGCTTCATGTTATCCTCTCGAATTATTCTGTTCATCAGATATTCTTTTTTTACCCATACGGAGCATTTCAGGAGTTCTTTTCTGTTTCGTTTCACCGGAGGCCATCATTACAGAAGAATTCTTCGTCCTCACATTCCAGCTATCTTTATCCAGTTATCCCGACGCGTCTATCAAGAAGTCTTTAGTCAGCTCATGGTCTCTTCATTCTTTGGCTTCTATATCCCCTCAAGCATATTTGTTCTTCTAATTCTTCCCGAAGATTCATTCTCTTTTCTTCATTCTTTTCGAATTCATACGGTGGTTCATTCAGGATTCCTTTTCCTTTGTTATCATATCAATTCACTCGTTCTTTCCAATCCTATTGGTGGTTCATGAAGACTTTCTCAAGTTTTGGGCTATATCCCCCTTAATCTTTCTCTACAAGAATAAGTATTATGCAAAATCCGTTACTTGTCATCTATTTAATTTGATGAAGGATAAGCATACAATAAATCTTAGTCTTATATCCTGGAAGTGATTGACCCCTTCTTTCGGAGTTTGTTCTTGATGAACAAATTCTAGTTCCAAGTGTTTTCATCTTTTCTTTTCTGGAATTCAAAATTTCCTCAGCCATCTCGTCGGGACCTTCCATCTAAGTCATCGCAAAGGTTTAATATTATTCTTTTCATCCTTCAATTCTATCTAATCATCCTTTTGTCATAGGAGTTCTTCATGGTGGTTCTGCATGCTTTAATTCATGCTTTCAAGAGTTCATCAAGATTCTTGTTGGTGGAGCTCAAGTTTTATTCTTCTTGCATCTTGAAGTGCAATTAATTCCCCGTATTCTTTTGAAGTGGAGTTTTGCATTTCTTTGTTCTTCTCAGATATTCAAGCATTTGGTTGTGGCACAATTTCACCTCAAGTTTTGAGATGTTTTTCCATAAGTCCTCAACAAGATGATTCTTGTGTTGCTGATTTTCTCAACAACTCTGTTCAGTTCTTCCTTCTAAGGATGCTATCAAATTCGTGGTGCAAGTTGTTGTTCTCTCATCCTTCTTTTCATTCCATTCTTTCAGTTCTTCTGGAGGTATTGTGTTGTGGCTCTCGTCAATTGTCATTCCATCTTGTGAAGTTCCTGTCTCCATAACTTCCATTTTCAGCCGGAGTGTTGCCGCAATTCTTTTGTTCTTATTCCTTTCCTATCTTATTCTAACCAGAGTGGTTTCAGAGTCTTATCTTATACCTTGAGTTTTTGATTCTCGTCATATTCGACGTTCCTCTTTTTCACCGAGTGCTCTCGACTTTGTTCTTCTTCTCTCTTGCGTTCTTACTTCACCTCTTCCTTTTTCTCTTCCGTCTCGTTCCTGAGATCTCGGGACGAGATCTTCTGTTAGTGGAGGAGAGTTGTAACGCCCCGAGACCGATGCTCCAGTTGCCTTCCATTTATTTTAGTTGTTTTCATGTCTTTATTATGTTTGTTGCATTAACTTAATTGTTTTGCATATTTCCTTTCCCTACGTTGATGCCATGATCATATTTAGTGCTTTGTCATATATTTGCTTCTTTGCTTCACGATCACCATTGTTTACATTGCATTGTGCCTTTTGTCATTTTGCATTCCATCATGATCACCATGTGCATTGCATTCTTCATGATGTTGTCTTGCTATATTCATGTCGTATCTATCAACCCCCTTTGCCATCTCTCTCAAACCTAGCCATGCACCGTCACCTTCTTCTTCCTCTTCTTTTACTTCTTCATGCAAGTGAGTTATTCCCTGCCCCCATTAATGTTCATTCTTTTCCTGATGCTAGTGCACCATGCTTACACCCTCTATGTAAAATTTCATCTCTTTTAAAGTTGTATTTGTTGGGCTAAGAATTTACTCAAGTTTGAATAAAATTCTAACTTGTTTAAATTTTCTGTCTCTAAATCTGCCAAACCAATTTTATTAAATCTTGCATGTTCCAGGAGCATGAGGATATTCTCATATCATCCAAATTTTCTCCCTAGCTCCCCCTTCTTTTCCTTTTCTGAAATCTGCTTATTATAAAAACATAGAAAAGGGAACTACCTTTTCCTTATCTGGGTGCTACACTTGGGCCTTCCTCTCTCCTACAACCAGCACCAGTGTCCCAACAGCAGCCTCGCAGCGCAGCCCACCAGTCCTCCAGCACAGGGTCGTCCCCTACCTCTGTATGACGCACATCCAGGGGCGCCACGTTGGCAGCCGGCTTGATTTGACGGCCGGGACAGCCTCCCTACCTCCTATAAATCATGCTCCGGTGCCATAGGGTCTCTCCTCTTTCCATTCCTCCCTCCTCCTCGTCTAGCCGTTGTAAGGTAAGCTACTCCACGCCATAGCCGTCGCCAATGCCACCATGCCCGAGCTCTACTCCAGCGCGATCAAGCTCGACGCCGTCGTCTTCTTCCTCGGGGAGCGATGCACGCGTCCCTGACTTGGTCCTTGGCTCCGCAGCAAGTACCTAGAGCCCTGGATCAACTTCCTCCGTAATGTCTTATTCCCCTTCTTCGTCCTCATGCACCCATACGTCCCCGACAATCAGCACCTCCGCCATCTCCTCTGCTTCCCCGGCGAGTCTGTCATCACCAGAAAACCCACGGTGATGCTCAGCTCCTTCTCCCGTTTTCCTGCTCCGTTCCATACGTTGTAGTCGCCGCCCTTCGCGAACAGGAGCTCCGGCCATCATGACCTGCCATGGTAGCCAATGGAAGCTCGTGCCTTTAGCTCTTCTGTTCGGACCCTTGCGTGCGAGACCCGCAACACTCGCACGCCCACGCTGCCACTTAGCCTAGCACCATAGCCAGCAGATCTCGCACGCGACCGAAGCCTTGCTCATCGCCTTGCATGCCTCTGCAACTCCGTGTCCCAAGGGATCACGAGCTCGTCCTCGAGATCCCGCTCACCCGAATCTTTGCATACGCCCGCCTCGTCGCATGTGCATCCACGTCCCAAATCCGCACGCCCGCCGCAGGTTCATAACCCCAACAGTCGTCTTTTGTGCTTGCCCTCGCCGTCGGTTGCCACCGTGCAGCCATGGCCAAGCTCGACCTGTTGTTAGCTGCTCAAAAGAGCCTGGGAGCACTTTGTATCACGAGCACTAAGCTAGCCTAGTGGTTCCTCCCTCGTGCACACATCCACCCCACTTTTTGCTCTGTTTTTTATTTCTTTTGCACACACCATAGCCATTCGGGCCAAGTCCTCCAGGGCCGCTGTAGGTTGCTGCAATCCATCCCGCGTTTGATTTTTTTCCTCTCAGAGTTTTTTCTATTTTCAGTGCATGCATAATTACAGAAATGCCATCATTTTGGACTGTGAATAACTAAATATGCATGCATCCAAATTAAACAAACCATATATGTAAAATGCTTAGAATTTTATCTAGTTTCACAATTTGCTGCTTTCATCCATGCTAAAAAAGTTTAAACATTCAGTTTCAATTAATTTGCTCAAGTGACATGCTAAAATGGTTTATTTCATGACTTAATAACTGTAGCTCCGAATTTAATAAACTTTATATGTATTTGGGGTAGAAAAATGCATAGATTAACTTGATGCACTTACTTTTGCTGTTTAATAACTGTGAAATATGGTTTAGGGCAGAACAGTACCAAATTCAAATATTGCATATGGGGATATTCCGGAATTGTTGTTTGTTATTCCGGCCTAATTTAAATTTCCTAGATAGGTAGTTTTATTGTGCTTCACCTCTTGCCATGTTAACAACATTTAACCTTATCATGCATCATACTTGCTTGTGCATCACGCCTTGTTCATGTGTTGTTTGTTTACTATGTTGTTTGCTTCTTTCTAGTTGTGCTTCTTCTCAATAGTTCCTGTTTTGTTGCGACCGTGAGGGTTCGTTCGTCTACGCTTGGTTCGTCTTTGCCCGTTCGTCTTCTTCATGGACTCGTTCTTCTTCCTAGCGGGATTTTAGGCAAGATGACCGTTACCCTGGATCTCACTACTATCATTGCTATGCTAGTCGCTTCGTTCTCACTGTGATGCACTACCTATCACTTGTTTATCAAGCCTCCCAAATTGCCATGTCGGCCTCTAACCTTTTTCACCCTTCCTAGCAAACCGTTGTTTGGCTATGTTACCACTTTTGCTCAGCCCCTCTTATAGTGTTGTTAGTTGCAGGTGAAGTTGAAGATTGCTCCATGTTCGAATAGGATTATTTTGGGATATCACAATATCTCTAATTTAATTAATGCATCTATATAACTGGTAAAGGGTGGAAGGCTCGGCCTTTTGCCTGGTGTTTTGTTCCACCCTTCCCGCCCTAGTTTCCGTCATACCGGTGTTATGTTCCTTGATTTTGCGTTCCTTACGCTGTCGGGTTTATGGGAACCCCTTGACATTTTGCTTTGAATAAAACTCCTCCAGCAAGGCCCAACATTGGTTTTACCATTTACCTAACATAACTAAAATTTAAATAGGGGATTTTCTCCGGACCCCTAGTTTCTTAATCAACCCCCCCCTGGGCCAGTGCTCCTACGAGTGTTGCACTACAAAAATAAGACACATCAGATGACATTTTGGGCCGAACAAATTTTTTTCTGTCATACTTATGACACTTCTATGACGATAATTTTGAAAAAACCGGTACCATCATAGATGTGATGGGCTCCTACTTCTATGACAAAATCATGACAGAAAATGGGCTTTTCATCCTGGGCGGGCCGGAGACGCAGCTGCATGACATTCTTTGGGCCGTCCATGACAGAAAAACCCATGGTAGAAGCAAGGGCGAGGAAAATATCGGGGTGTTCCCGGTTATGGTGGGTGGTCGGGGCCTAGTGATGCGCGTTTCTCTCATACAACTACGTGCGTGTGTGTGAGGCATTGGGCTCGAACTGAACCGGAGCGAGGCATTGGGCTCTAACTGAACCCGAGCGATTATACTGCAGGCTACGCGTTACTGAACCTAAGCGATCGATCGATGGCTGTTAACTGAACCCGATCGAGCGATTCCTTCGCTACTGCTGCTAACTGAAGCCGATCGATGCTACCTCTGTATGAAGAGTGAGCGTTGCTGGGGGTTTGGATGAACAGTGAGCGGTGGGGGTGGATGAACAGGACCCCGTGGTGCTGCCTCTAGATGAACAGGACCCCGATCGATCGAGCCGGTTGGGGCCGGATGAACAGGACCCCGTGGAGGGCTAGATGAATAGGACAACCTCGTGCAGGGCTGGATGAACAGTAGAGGATGGAGGGGTGGATGAACAGTAGCCCGTGGAGGGGTGGTTGGACAGGAGCCCATGGAGAGGGGTGGTTGAACAGTAGCCGGTGGAGTAGCGCGCAGTGGAGGCTGGATGAACAGGAGCCCGTGGATGAACAGTCGCAGGTGGAGGCTGGAGGATGTCGACGGTGGATGAATAGTAGCCCGTGGAGGCTGGAGGGGGTCGACGGTGGAGATGAACAGTATCCCATGGAGTCCCGTTTTGCGGTACACCACACCCCTCCCGATGAACATGACCCCCGTTTCGACCGTAGCGCTCCAACACAAGTCCGTTTCGTCCGTTTTGCCTTACGCCACATCCCTCCCGATGAACCGGACCCCCGTTTCGACCGTAGCGCTCCAACAGAAGTCCGTTTTGATGAGGACATCAATACCATTGTTACACCCAGAGCCCCTGCTGCTATACATACTGGACCAATTACTAGAGCTCACAAGACGCCAACTAAATTACTGTGTACTTTCGCTTTCTTGGTAATGATTCTAATGTTCATGAGAATATGATGCTGCCTAAATTGGATACATTTGTTTTGCTTACAAATGAAGGGCCTAGCTTGGAGAAGGATGAACATTAGAGCAAGAACAAGCATGGAGACGATGGCATGCGCAAGGGGAACAAGAACGGAGTTACAAGTGATGATTTCAGGACTTTGAAGCCACCATAATGGGTGCATGAAGCCTTGGATGAAATATACAAGATGCCACTTCATAACTTTCATCCCGAGGCTATTCTAGGTGCTGTGTCACCTTATTATTGGGCCAGGCCCATGTAATTTCGAAATACATAAGTATAGGCTATTTTTAGAGTCCGTATGTGTGGGGAAACAAGAGATAGGGTTGATTTTGGACCCCTCCACCAAGGGCCACGAAATTCCCCCCCTCTTCCTCCAAATATACAGCCTTAGGGCATCGTTTAGACTTTGGGTTTTATTTAGATTAAAGTTCGCCATAGTTGCAACTTCGCGTACTTCATTTGTGTTCAACGACCAGACAAAGGCGTCACAGAACCCCACCTTGATCAATAAAGCTTTCATCTTATATTCGCAATATCCAGATTGCAATCTCAGTTTCTTGTTTGTTCTTCGTTTGCTCGCAGGAAACAGACCCTCGTGGTCAGGTTGATCATGCTCCGGCGTGGTCAATAACCTCTCGGAGTTAGTTTAGCGATTGCTAAGGCACGACGTCCTCGCACGTTCGTAGTCGGATCGTCAAAGTTGACTTCCACCAAAGCGATATCCATCATCTCATCGAAAGATGGGACACCTTTGCCTCTATCAAGTGGTATCAGATTTCCAGATTGCTCGGTGAGATTTTACAGTTTTTCATAGTTTAGATCGAGTCTGTTTTTCATACCTACAGTCCACGAAAAAGCCACAAAAAAATTAGGGTTAGTTCATCATATCTGAACCAGTCTGAGCCATTGCATAGTCTTTTCAGTATTTTGCTTTGTTGAATTTTCGGTTGCATCGTCGTGTCTAGTTGCTGGTCTTAGTGTCTAGTCTTTTAGAGTTTTGAGTTTTGTTCACGGGTCTTCACGCCGCCGCCGCACCATCATCATCCGCTGCCATATACCACCACCACACCAGATACGTCATTCCTGCCATCTACCATCACCGCTTATCCGCCACCGCTCCGAGTCCATATACCAACACCGATCTGAGTCCATATACCACCATCGACCCACATCCATATAACCACTCCGAGTCCATCTCATATTAGGTTAACTTTCGAGATCCATCTTTTTCCAGATTTGTGTTTTCCTTGTCTGAGTAGGTTTCGGATTCTAGCAATCCTTTGTCGTCCGTAGAAGAGGTTGGTTGCCAAATAAAATATCCAAAAACGCACTGGACAAGAAAAATTCTGGCTATCCTATTTTTAGGTGTTTCTAAGCGTATTCAGACAGTCACTGTTATAGAAAGTTTTTTTTGACCCGTTTCCAGATTTTGGGTCCGGGCAGTCGAAAAAAAAATTGGTCGAAAAAATTTCGTGCCTATCCTGTTATCTTGACTTGGGAAGAGTTTTGAGACACTCGCCATTATAGTGATTTTCGGCAAAAAAAGAGCGCAAAAAAAAAGAGTGAAAAAAAAATTCAAAGTGTGCTTCTTCCTTGTTTCTGTGCAGCGTCGTAATTTTGTTAGTGTTCTAGGCTCGCGTCTCTAGCACAGTCTAGCCTAGGACCAGCACAGTATCGTCGTTGAGCGTTTATTTAACTTTGCATCTCTGAATTGATTAATGCTGACCCTTTTTGCTACAATATTATAAGCCTTCCCAGCTCCACATACATCTACATCGTGCGTTTGACTCTCCCTGGTAATCGTTCTATCCAAGCTTCAAGAGTTTTGACTACAACGGTTGCCGATCACCACCTGTTGCTGGGTAAGATCTGGTAGGAATTTGAGATTTGCTTGACGGGTTTGTGATACACCACCACCACTTCTTAGTAGTCTGTAGGATCATATTCTTGTGTGTTTCTATTTGCTGCTAACCATTCATGGTAGGATCACAAGCCGATGAGACTGATTGGGAGAACCTGACGAACAAACAGCTACATGATAAATTTCAGCAAATGATGAGTGGACAGGTGCAAGATGTGCCAAACAGATTTGACGAGGCCATGGAGAAGATAGATGGAATTGAGAAGACGTTTGAAACAAAGCTTGATAGCAAGTTTAATGAATTGCTCGCGCATTTTCCACAACCACAGCCGGCTGCACCTAACGCACCTCTACAACAACAACAACAACGACTACCTCCACGACGCGAAACAGCCCTCCGCCGAGCGAGCCGTGTCCCTCTTGCGTTTGGCCAAACTGTTGGTGCTTCTGTTGATACTTCTGTGGCTCCTACTGCTGATGCAGAGGAGGATGATTATGTGGGAGATTACGAGGATGAGGTTGATCAAAATCAGAACTACGTGCAACCACCTGCACCGCAACCACCAGGTCGTCCACATGCAAATAATCACAATGGTAGGGCTCGCCCTCAGGTAAGAGATCATGACCGTCTTCCTAAACTGAAATTGAATATTCCACCATTTGAGGGTAGATATGTTCCTGATATATATCTTACTTGGGAGTTAGAAACTGAACAACGCTTTATATGTTTACAATATCCTGAGGAGAGACGGGTTGTCGCTGCTGTTTGTGCTTTCACTAGTTTTGCATGTGTATGGTGGTCTGAACATTGTAGACTATATCCTATTCCAACTACTTGGGCTGCTTTGAAAACTGCTATGCGTACTCGTTGGGTTCCACCATATTATCAATGTGAATTGCTTCAAAAATTGCAGCACTTAAGACAAGGGAAAATTCTGTAGAAGAATATTATCAGGAATTACAAACTGGCATGATTAGATGTGGTATTGTTGAGGAGAATGAAGCTATGCTTGCACATTTTATGGGTGGATTAAATAGAGAGATTCAGACCATTCTAGAGTATAAGGAGTATACTAATATCACTCGTTTATTCCATCTTGCTTGTAAAGCTGAACGTGAAGTGCAGGATCGACAAGCATTGGCGCGAACTAACTTTTCTGCAGGCCGACCTCCATCATGGACACCGCGTGCATCTTCTACTTCAACTGCACCAGCACCTCCATTAGGTGCCACATCCAGCCGTGATACAAGAAAGCAAGCACAACCACCATTATCTGCCAAGAGCGCACCTGCCGGGCCTCCACAGAGTTCTTCTTCCATGGCATCAACAGGGCACACAAGTGATATTATTTGTCGTCATTGTAAGGGAAGAGGTCATTATGCGAGAGAATGCAAATCTCAGCGTGTGATGATTGCTACCGAGGATGGTGGGTATGAGTCCGCTAGTGACTATGATGAGGAGACTTTGGCTCTTATTACACGTGAAGAACATGGTGGAGATGATTCTGATCATGAGACGCAATACATGGCTCCTGAAGACGCTGACAGGTATGAATGTTTAGTTGCTCAACGTGTTTTGAGTGTACAGGTCACACAAGCTGAGCAAAATCAGAGGCACAATTTGTTCCATACAAAGGGAGTTGTGAAGGAAGATTCTGTGCGCGTCATCATAGATGGAGGGAGCTGCAACAACTTGGCTAGCATGGAGATGGTGGAGAAGCTATCTCTCACCACAAGACCACATCCACATCCTTACTACATCCAATGGTTCAACAACAGCGGCAAGGTTAAGGTAACACATACTGTTCGTGTGCATTTTAGTATCTCTACATATGCTGATTATGTTGATTGTGATGTGGTACCTATGCAAGCATGTTCCTTATTACTTGGTCGACCATGGCAATTTGATAAAAATTCTGTACACCATGGTAGAAACAATCAGTATACTCTTGTTCATAAGGATAAAAATATAACTTTGCTTCCTAGGACTCCTGATTCCATTTTGAAAGATGATATTAATAGAGCTAATAAAGCAAAACAGGAGAAAAATAAGAGTGAAAATCAGATTGTGGCAAAAGAATTTGCGCAACAAATGAAGCCTAATAGTAAACCATCTAGTGTTGCTTCTGAAATTAAATTGAAAAGTGCATGTTTATTTGCCACTAAATCTGATATTGATGAGCTAGACTTCAGCAAATCTGTTTGCTATGCTTTTGTGTGCAAAGAGGCATTATTTTCATTCGAGGACGTGCCTTCCTCTTTGCCTCCTTCTGTCACTGACATTTTGCAGGAATTCGCTGACGTTTTTCCACAAGACGTGCCACCGGGATTACCTCCCCTTCGATGGATTGAGCATCAGATTGACTTAATTCCCGGTGCATCATTACCCAACCGTGCACCATACCGTACCAATCCAGAGGAGACGAAGGAGATTACGCGTCAAGTATAGGAGCGGCTTGACAAAGGTTATATACGTGAATCCCTTAGTCCTTTTGCTATTCCTATTATTCTAGTGCCGAAAAAGGATGGTACATCACGTATGTGTGTTGATTGTAGAGGCATTAAGAATATTAATATTCGTTATCGTCATCCTATTCCTTGGCTAGATGATATGCTTGATGAATTGGGTGGCTCTACAATATTCTCCAAAGTTGATTTGCGTAGTGGATACCATCAAATTCGTATGAAATTGGGGGATGAATGGAAAACAACATTTAAAACTAAGTTTGGATTATATGAGTGGTTAGTCATGCCTTTTGGGTTAACTAATGCACCTAGTACTTTCATGAGATTAATGAAAAAAGTTTTACGTGCTTTCATTGGACGATTTGTGGTAGTTTACTTTGATGACATATTGATTTATAGTAGAACTTTGGAGGAACATTTGGAACATTTACGTGCTGTTTTCATTGCTCTACGTGATGCACGTTTGTTTGGTAACCTTGGGAAGTGCACCTTTTGCACCGACCAAGTGTCTTTTTTTGGCTATGTTGTTACTCCACAGGGAATTGAAGTTGATAAAGCCAAGATTGAAGCCATTGAGAGTTGGCCGCAGCCCAAAATGGTCACACAAGTGAGGAGTTTTCTTGGCCTTGCTGGATTCTATAGGCGTTTTGTGAGAGATTTCAGCACCATTGCTGCACCTCTCAGTTAGCTTACAAAGAAGGATGTGCCTTTTGTTTGGGTACCACACGGGAAGAAGCCTTCATGGTATTGAAAGATAAGTTGACACATGCTCCTTTACTCCAACTTGCTGATTTTAATAAGACTTTTGAGCTTGAATGTGATGCTACTGGAATTGGATTAGGAGGTGTGTTATTACAAGATGGCAAACCTGTTGCATACTTTTCTTAAAAATTGAGTGGGCCTAGTCTGAACTATTCTACTTATGATAAAGAATTATATGCTCTTGTTCAGACTTTAGAGACATGGCAACATTATTTATGGCCCAAAGAATTTGTTATACATTCTGATCATGAATCTTTGAAACATATTAAAAGTTAAGCTAAACTGAATCGTAGACATGCTAAATGGGTTGAATTCATTGAGACTTTCCCTTGTTTCATTAAACACAAGAAGGGTAAAGAAAATGTTATTGCTGATGCATTGTCTCGTCGCTATACTATGCTTTCACAACTTGACTTCAAAATATTTGGTTTGGAGACCATCAAAGATCAATATGTGCATGATGCTGATTTTAAAGATGTATTGCTGAATTGTAAAGAAGGAAGAACATGGAACAACTTCATCGTTAATGATGGATTTGTGTTCCGTGCTAACAAGCTATGCATTCCAGCTAGCTCCGTTCGTCTTTTGTTGTTGCAGGAGGCGCATGGAGGAGGACTAATGGGACACACTTTGGCACGAAGAAGACGGAGGACATAGTTGCTACACATTTCTTTTGGCCAAAGATGAGACAGGATGTTGAGCGTTTTATTGCTCGCTGCACTACATGTCAAAAAGCTAAGTCACGACTCAATCCTCATGGTTTATATATGCCTTTGCCAGTACCTAGTGTTCCTTGGGAGGATATATCTATGGACTTTGTTTTAGGTTTACCTAGAACAAAGAAGGGGAGGGATAGCATATTTGTTGTCGTGGATAGATTCTCGAAAATGGCACACTTTATACCATGTCATAAAAGCATTGATGTTGTTAATGTTGCTGATTTGTTCTTTCGTGAAATCATTCGCTTGCATGGTGTGCCAAATACTATTGTTTCATATCGTGATACTAAATTTCTTAGCCACTTTTGGAGATGTGTATGGGCTAAGTTGGGGACTAAACTGCTTTTTAGTACTACTTGTCACCCCCAAACTGATGGACAAACTGAAGTAGTCAATAGAACATTGTCTACTATGCTTAGGGCTGTTTTGAAGAATAATAAGAAAATGTGGGTGGAATGCTTGCCTCATATTGAATTTGCTTATAATCGTTCATTGCATTCTACTACTAAGATGTGCCCCTTTGAAGGTGTGTGTGGTTTCCTACCTCGTGCACCTATTGATTTGTTGCCTCTTCTTTCTTTGGAGAATGTTAATTTTGAAGCTAAAGAACGTGCTGAATTGATTTTGAAAATGCATGAGTTAACTAAGGAAAACATTGAGCGTATGAATGCTAAATATAAACTTGCTGGAGATAAGGGTAGAAAACATGTTGTGTTTGCACCTGGAGATCTTGTTTGGTTACATTTGCGTACGGATAGATTTACTGATTTGCGCAAATCAAAGCTAATGCCATGTGATGATGGTCCCTTTAAGGTGTTGGAGAAAATAAATGATAATGCATATAAACTTGAGCTCCCTGCAGATTTTGGGGTTATTGCCACTTTTAACATTGCAGGTTTGAAGCCTTATTTGGGTGAGGAAGATGAACTTCCGTCGTGGACGACTTCATTTCAAGAAGGGGAGGATGATGAGGACATCAATACCATTGTTACACCCACAGCACCTGCTGCTATACATACTGGACCAATTACTAGAGCTCGCACACGCCAACTAAATTACCAGGTACTTTCATTTCTTGGTAATGATTCTAATGTTCATGAGAATACGATGCTGCCTAAATTGGATACATTTGTTTTCCTTACAAATGAAGGGCCTAGCTTGGAGAAGGATGAACATTGGAGCAAGAACAAGCATGGAGATGATGGCATGCGCAAGGGGAACAAGAACGGAGTTACAAGTGATCATTTCAGGACTTTGAAGCCACCATAATGGGTGCATGAAGCCTTGGACGAAATATACAAGATGCCACTTCATAACTTTCGTCCTGAGGCTACTGTAGGTGCTGCGTCACCTTATTATTGGGCCAGGCCCATGTAATTTCGAAATACATAAGTATAGGCTATTTTTAGAGTCTGTATGTGTGGGGAAACAAGAGATAGGGTTGATGTCGGACCCCTCCACCAAGGGCCACGAAATTTCCCCCTCTTCCTCCATATATACAACCCTTAGGGCACCGTTTAGACTTTGGGTTTTGGTTAGATTAAAGTTCGCCATAGCTGCAACTTCCCGTACTTCGTTTGTGTTCAACTACCAGAAAAAGGCGTCACAGAACCCCACCTTGATCAATAAAGCTTTCATCTTATATTTGCAATATCCATATTGCAATCTCAGTTTCTTGCTTGTTATTCATTTGCTCGAAGGAAACAGACCCTCGTGGTCAGGTTGATCGTGCTCCGGCGTGGTCAATAACCTCTCAGAGTTGGTTTAGCGATTGCTAAGGCGCGACGTCCTCGCATGTTCATAGTCGGATCGTCAAAGTCGACTTCCACCAAAGCGATATCCATCATCTCATCGAAACATGGGACACCTTTGCCTCTAATTTGTTTCCTCTGTTTTGCGGTATGCCACACTCCTCCCGATCAACAGGACCGTGTTTCGACCGTAGGAGGTCCAACACAAGTCCGTTTCCTCTGTTTTGCGGTACGCCAGACCCCTCCCGATGAACAGGATCACGTTTCGAACGTGGTCGGTCGAACACAAGGCGGTTTCCTCTGTTGTGCGGTACGCCAGACCACGTTTCAATCGGCTATTCCGTCCAAATCGATTGGCTCCCACGCGTTCCGTTGCCTCCCCATGAACAGGACGCATTCCGTTGCCTCCCGATGAACACGACGCATTCCGTTGCCTCCCCATGAACATGACGACGACGCAGGTTCTCCGTTCTGACCCAGCCATGTTCATGAGCCCTGGCCATACGTATGTGCGAGTAGGCGTTCGAGACCCCGCCCGTATGTACGTACGTGGCCGTATTTACTTTCTTGCATCCTGGCCGTTGTACGGACGTGTACATGCTACGTGCGTGCCTCTACGACACATGTGCGCCTCTACTACGACACGTGTGCGCCTCTACATCGACGAGTATGTATGTACATATTCGCGACCAGAATGACAACGCTACGTACGCTTTCGACCAGGTGGGTCCCGACTGTCAGGCACTTCCTTGCATGCGAAGATGTAGCTAGTGGGTCCCAACAGTCAGGGGGGCTAATCGTTTTTTTGCCCGTAATATGGACGCACTTCCTTGCGTGCGAAGATGTAGCTGGTAGGTCCCAGCAGTCATGGGGGAATTTTTTTTCACAAAATACGGTGTCCCGTCCGGTGGGTCCATGCTGTCAGGTGGAGGATCATTATTTTCCACGTAATAAGGAGGCACTTCCTTGCTGCGGTTGTGGACCCAGCTGTCAGCCTCTCCAAGTATAGTCCACGTCCGATGGAAGTCGTTCCTTGACCACGTTGACCATGCCGCGCCGAGAGCACCAGGGCGGTGGACGACGGCGAGGCCTAGGAAAGGGACGATGCGGAGCCAGGGAAGACGCGGCAGCGGAAGCCCGCGCGGAGACGAGTACGAGGGTTCACTAGTTCGGCTGCAGCGTGAGGCTGCCGTCGTTGCAGGGCCTGGCCAGCGGTGGGAATAGTAGGGGGCGGTGAGGCCTCCACGTCAGCACAGGCGGCCACAAGAGGCAGGAGCATGCGGCACGACCGGTGCTGGTTTGGGCGGCTAGAGCAAGAAGACCAGAGGTTGAAGAAGCACTACGGGCGTTGGATGGATATCGTACGGTCACTGGAGCTAGAATCGTTCATATTGACTAAGTTGACAAAGCCCTCCGTCCCCGTCAACTTAGTAGGCCCACAAGTCAGCCTCCCACCGAGGTGGGTCCCAGTTAGCAGGGGGAGTATTCATTTTTTTGTACGCAATAAGCAGGCACTTCCGAGGGTCCGAGCTGACAGCGAGGGGAACATTTTTTTCATGAAATACAGTGGCCCGACCGGTGGGTCCCAGCAGTCAGGGGGGAAACAATTTTTTTCACGAAATAAGGTGGCCCGTCGGGTGGGACCTTGCTGTCAGGTGGAGGAATAATTATTTTGCGCGTAATAAGGAGGCACTTCCATGCGGCTGCCGTGGAACCAACTGTCAGCCTCTCCACGTACAATACTCTTCCGATAGAAGTCAGTTGTTGACCACATTGACCACACCGCGCCGAGAGTACCACGGCGATGGACGACGGCGAGGCCTAGGAAGGGGACGACGCGGAGCTGGGGAAGACGCGACAGTGGATGCCCATGCAGAGAGGAGTACAAGGTTTCACTGGTTCGGCTGCAGTGTGAGCCTATCGTCGCGACAGAATAACAGGGGGTGTGGGTGAGTGGCGCGATGGCCTGTCCAGCGGTGGGAGTAGTAGGGGGCGGTGAAGCCTCCGCGGCAGCACAGCCGGCCACGAGAGGCAGGAGCATGCGGCACGACCGGCGCTAGTTTGGGCGTCTGAAGCAAGAAGACCAGAGGTTGAAGAAGCACTACGGCCGTTGGATGGACATTGTACGGTCACTAGAGCTAGAATCGTTCATATTGACTAAGTTGACAAAGCCCTCCGTCCCCGTCAACTTAGTAGGCCCACAAGTCAGCCTCCCACCGAGGTGGGTCCCAGCTAGCAGGGGGAGTATTCATTTTTGTGTGCGTAATAAGGAGGCACTTCCGGTGGGTCTGAGCTGACAGCGGGGGGAACATTTTTTCGCGAAATATGGTGGCCCGTCCGGTGGGTCCCAACAGTCAGGGGGGAAAAGTTTTTTTCGTGAAATACGGTGGCCCCTCTGGTGGGTCCCTACTGTCAGGTGGAGGAATAATTATTTTGTGCGTAATAAGATGTCGGTGGGAAACAACACCTATGGGATCACGAGGATCCCTTCTGCGGTTGCGGGGTGCGGGGACTGTGAGAAGAGCAGGATTAGCAACCAGCATAAGGATCGTTTACCCAGGCTCGGGCCATGAGGATGCGTCAAACCCTAGTCCTGCTTTGGTGGCTGTATTGAGTGTTCTTGAGCTCTTGAACTAGCTGCGGTGGCTGCGTGGTTCAAAAGAGTCGAATCCCTCTCCAGTGCGCCATGGGCCCCCTTTTATAGTCGAAAGGGGCTGCCACAGTGGCACACAGGAGGTGGAAAGGCCTACAGTGCTACGAGCTTATCGCTCGTATTACAGGACAAGGCGCATTTAATACGTGGCTTAGGTGTCCTCTTGCTTTATCAGGGACAGGAGCGAGGCCCGTCCCGTCCGTCGCCGCTTCTCCTTGCTTCGACACGTGCCCTGGCCAGCGATGCATGCGGCACCATGTAGGCAGGCAAGCAGCTGAGGTGGCGCGGTGGTGGAGCCTCCACGAATATCTGCATGCCGCCACGCAGCCGTGTGCTGAGTTGGCCCGGAAGCTGCATGTTGACAGGCAGGTGCCTGCCCAGCTGGTTGGGCTGGCAGCTGCATGTGAACGGCGGTGGAGACTTGGTTGGCGCGGGCCTGGTAGTGGCCCCGCTGACGCCCTTGGCAAGGGCCTTGCTGGGTGGCCCGGCAAGGGTCTTGTCGTGGCGCGCTGTCGTCCCCGGCAAGGATCTTGCCGGGGGTCTTGCGGATTTCCTCGGCAACGATCTTGTCGAGGACCGTTGCCTTCCAATCCTCATCTGATCTTGAATATTCTGTGTCTTCACAAAGATCTGCATGCCACCATGGAGGTGCCTTTCGAGCCCTGGCCCAACGTGGTTGATGATGTTGGGGACCGTGGGTTCGAGGGTGGCTCACTCCGCTGGTGTGGGCGCGCCGCCCCGGGAAGGGCCTTGCCGGGGAAACCTGCTTCGTCCATCTGCTCTTTGTAGTCTCGGTCTCTGGCGTTGCGCTGATTGTCTTGTGCCTTCAGCTTCTCTCCGGCTCCCCCTCCTTTGCCCTGCTATGTGCGGCCGTGGCGCGTGGCTCTGACTGCCCGTGCACAAGGGGTCAAAAGGAGAGCCCCTACTTTTGTACACCGACATAAGGAGGCACTTCCTTGCGGCTGCCGTGGACCCAGCTGTCAGCCTCTCCATGTACAGTACTCTTCTGATGGAAGTCGGTCGTTGACCACATTGACCACGCTGCACTAGGAGCACCATGGCGGTGGAAGACGGCGAGGCCTAGGAAGGGGACGACGCGGATCCGAGGAAGACGCGGAAGTGGATGCCCATGCGGAGAGGAGTACGAGGGTTCACTGGTTCGGCTGCGCTGTGAGGCTGCCATCGCCGCAGAATAATAGGGGGTGTGGGTGAGTGGAGAGATGGCCTGGCCAGCGATGGTAGTAGTAGGGGCGGTGAGGCCTCCGCAGCAGCACAGCCAGCCACGGGAGGCAAGAGCAGGCGGCACGACCGGCACTGCTTTGGGCGGCTGGAGCAAGAAGACCAAAGGATGAAGAAGCACTATGGCCGTTGGATGGACATCGTACGATCATTGGAGCTGCAATCGTTCATAAGTTGACAAAGCCCCCCGCCCCCATCAACTCAGTAGGCACACAAGTCAGCTACCCACTATGGTGGGCCCAGCTAGCAGGGGGTATTCATTTTTTTGGGCATAATAAGGAGGCACTTACTCGCGTGCGAAGATATAGCTGGTGGGTCCGACCTGTCAGCGGGGGGAGGGGGACGTTTTTTTTGTGAAATACAGAGGCCCTTCCCGTGGGTCCTAGCTGTTAGGTGGAGGAATTGTTATTTTGCGCGTAATAAGGATGCATTTCCGTGCGTGCGGCCGTGGACCCTGCTGTCAGCCTCTCCACGTACAATCTACTTCCGATGGATGTCGTTCATTGACCACGTTGACCAGGCCGCGCCAAGAGCACCATGGCGGTGGACGACGACGAGGCCTAGGAAGGGAATGACACGGAGCTAGGGAAGACTCGGCAGTTGTTTCCCACGCGGAGGAGTACGAGGTTTACTGGTTCGTCTGCCGTCCCCGGAGAATAACAGCAGGTGTGGGTGAGTAGATGGATGGCTAGGCCAGCGATGGGAGTATGGTGCGGCGGTGAGGCCTGCGTGATAGCATAGCCGGCCGCGGGAGGAGGGAGCAAGCAGTCCCGCTGGCGCTTGTTTGAGCGGCTGGAGCAGGAAGTGCAGAGATTGAATAAGCGCGACAGCCATTGGATGGACATCCAACAATCATTGTTCTCGTGTGTTGACTAAGTTTACACGGCGTTGCGTGTGCGTCAACCTTTTTTCTAGGAAAGCATATGCGTCAACCTGTAGTAGGCGCACAACTCAGCCTCAAATCTGTGGAAAACAGCAGACAGTCCATCTACCATTATTTCTAATAATGTACAGCCCATTTGTTAATTCTTAAGAATTTTTTTGGAACCATCTTCTTTTTGTTAGAATTACACCCCATATCGTGGCCACGGTTAAAAAGTATACAAAATTTTGCATATTTCGGTGCGGTCAACTATTTTTAATCCCGAAATATCAATTCACATTCAAACTATTTTGAAAAATAATTTATTTAAATATAAAATCCAAATAATTGTCCACGCATAAAAATCAATGGAATTTAAAATCTTGTAATGAAGAAAATTTGAAACTAATTCCGCGTTTGATGTGTTTTAAAAATGTAGAGCCCATTTCTGGAAAAACCGAATGAAACTCTCCTCATCTTGAAAGACTTACAGCCCAGCAGGGCTGATAAAGCAAGTAAGCCTCGTTTGGGTATTTCTTTTAAAAAATAGAACTGGGCTAGCCATTTTCAGCAAGAAAATAACACAACTGGGCTCATGATGTGGTAAACATGAATAAAACCATGGCTAGATGGGCCACAGCCCCCACACAGCCCCATTGTTACCCTGATCCGTCGCTAAAACTAGTATAAATAACAACTGCTTGTTCCTAAAAAAATTGCGCGAGCTGTTGGGTCCTTGGTGTCAGCCGTTCGTAGTGTAATTCCCTCGTTTATTGACTACGTTGACAATGGCGTGAGCCCTAGATGTCCAACCATTAGGAGGAACCATATTTTTAGGCTTGTAATATAGAGGCACTTGGTTGCGTACTGCCATGACGCTGGTGGGTCCCTACTGTCATCCTCTGCACGTACAGTCATCTCATTGTTCCTCTCGGTGGTTGACGATGTTGACAACGCAAGAGGGCGGCGCACCGCACACGGCGAGTGAACCAAGACCGCAAGGTGGAGGATGACGGCGAGGCCTCCGATGGAATGAACAGGAGCCATGGAAGATGCACTGTTCCAGTCGCAGGCGGAGGGGAAATACGAGGGTTGACTGGTTCGGTTGCGGGCGCGTGTTGGGGCTGACGTCGCCGGAGAATAACAGGACATGTGGGGAATAGAGGAAGGGACTGGCCAACGTTGGAGGGTACGTACGGTAGGGCGACGGAGGCGCCGCCAGCCATGGGAGGCGGGAGCAGGCGGAGCCGACGGGGTGGTTTCGTTTGGGCGGCTGGAGGAAGAAGAAGACAAGAGATAGAAGATACACGACAGATGTTGGATGTCAATCCAACGGCTGCTAGGCAGAATCATTTGTTGACTGGCTAGTAAGTCGACACCACCTTGGATAGGCTATTTCCTCGCGGGTCCAAAATGTCAGAATCCAAATCTATCACGGTCATGTAGCCTTTCCTATGAAAATTTACAGCCCATTTGATGTGCTAGTTCGAAATAAGTTTGTGGGTGCTGGTGGGGGCTAATCACTTGGCTTCTGTATATACAGTGAGCTCAAGCAGCCGACGAGAGTGATGTTATTTCCCTTGGTTGGGATTTGTTACAATATTTCACTCTAAATTAAACGAATGGCAAGCCATTTGCCTTGTTTCAAAGAAAATTTGGCAGTCACAGTCGAGTTGAAAAGGGCAAGAACATCTAACTCCATCTTACAAACTGTACAAAAGCACGAGGGTTAATTGTTCATCAGGTTTACAAAAAAAACCATGTTGAAAAGGGCAACAACATATAACTCCGGCACTGTTTTCGGCAGTCACAATCAAATGGATCGTTCAGGTCCACAGAATGAACATCCTGGGTCGTAAAATTTACTGGATTATGACCAAAAGATGTTGTAAATAGAAGCCCGGCACATTCAGAATCCCTTTTGCCCACCTGAAACTCCTTTTTTTGCTCTTCGACATACACATCAGTCAAAACCATGCTACTGATAAACATAAGCCTGATGGACAATAGTAACCTCGCATTCAGCAGGAAGAATGTGACAAATCTAGTGTTTGCACGGTTGGCTACATATCGTTCTAGCATTATTGTCCTCAATCGAATCTCATAAGAAGTGAGAAAATCCCGATGCTTACGAATCCACCAATTGGTTATAACTTTCTTACCCCGTCCTGTTGCCTAAATAGACATGAAGATTGAAAACAGTTAAGGTCTAAAAAAAGAGTGTCGAAAGAGGAACAACTGAACTGTTAATTCTAGTACACTATATGCGGGCTTCCAATGTGCGTGAAATTATCACCTTACATGGAAAGCATTCCAACAAGCCAATAATCTTGTTTAGATCAAAACTATTCATTTGGATATATAAGATCTTGACAGAATCCAGCACCATTGATAGGCCATCCATGGAGAAACTCTTCATTGAGCATAGAACACAATATTAGTACAAAATGTCGACTCCAAGATGATATATAACTTATGCGCAGAAATTTAAAATGCAGCTTATGGTTACAAGTGTAGATGATAATATAACGCACCTGGAGAACTGTGGAGCCAAACACCATATTGAAATGAGCACAAAGATGATGTATTACACCCAAGGTCTCCAGTTTAGGCGCAGAGAGGACGGTTATTTGCAATGGTGAATAACTAGAATCAAGGATCAACCTTTGAAGTGAAGGGGCATCTTGGATGATGAGCTGCCTTCCATCAATAGAAATTCCAATTCTTACAAGGTTAGGCGACTTTATTTGGAGACAACCGATTCTAACTGTGAAAAGAAGCACCAAGCACTCTAGGGCAGGGCAACTGGAGTGGATGATGTTGTGCAATGAGGCCTCGGATATACGAACCCGCACAAGTGAAAGTTTCTTGAGAAATGGGAGTCGAAGGTTTAGTACAGATTGTGCAGTAGGTAGCACAAGCAAAAAGGTGGCGGTGTGGAGAGAGGAGGAAAACCGCGAGATGGACATCGGTGCTGAGGGCACAAGTACATGGCGTTCGGTATGTGGTATGTGATTTCCAGGGGAATAGTAGAACTCAAGCAGCTGTAGTTCTATGAATTCAGGGGATTTCAGCCAGGCGTCCACCATGCAGGGCATGGTATGCTTGCTCAGGTAGCATGACGGGATGCAGAGGCTTTGAACGGAGCCGTGGTGGGAGGAGATGATGGCTCTGGGATTTCAAAATCATTGAAGAGAGATAGCTGACGACAGTCGAGATTAAGGGGCACGGCACGCCATTGAGGGCGCCACCGAATTGAGAGGACTTGGGTGCAGCAGCAATCCTTGGTGGGGAGAAGCAAGATGATCTCCCCAAGGACGGCATTCGGGAGATCGTTGATGCGGTCCACCCGTGATTCTACGGGTTCGTAGGATCCAGTGGGGGCGGGGACGCCGCCTCTCCCCGCGCTGCCAGGTGCGGGATCTACAACAGGCGTTGCCGCTGGTGGGAGCCTCATCTTCTTGGCGCTAGGGGTCAGCCGACTCCATTTTCCTCAGGGGCATCGCGTCGCGCTCACGGATTTGAGCAGAGTAATGAATGACGAGCCTAGTTGTAGTGCGAGTGAAGAAGAAGGGGAGCTGGGGTTTTTCTATAGTAGTGAGGAAGAAGGGGAGCTGGGGTTTTCTGTAGGAGTGAGGAAGAAGGGGAGATGGGGTTTTCTGTAGGAGTGAGGTGAGGAATTTGGGGGTACGAGTGGCACGAGCTGACGTGAGGTGGGTGCGAGTGAGGAGGAAGAAGAGCACCCAGGTTTTTTTGGGGAGCGGTGTGCTGGGTGTGGCTAGCGCCTCTCATTCAGTAAATATATGGGCTTTTTAATTGATTTTACTATTTACTAGGGTGGATGGGCTGTTTTGTCTTGGGCCCAGAGAAACAATTACTACTAGTACATCGGAGACACTCTATAGCTACCCATAAAAACAATTACTACTAGTACAATGGATACAATACCGCTTCGGGCTCCTCCTATGTCATCCAAACCTCTCCCACTACTGAATGTCATTATACTTTTGTTCATCGACATGCGGGCCATGCAGCGTGTGGGCCCAAATGCCATCCACAAAATTAGAAGGCAGTATGCCGGCGGAGAGTCACCCCGGTCGTTGTGCGGCAGTAACAAGCCATCGTATCACAAAACCCCACCTCCCCGCAGTCTAAGTTTGACAGACGAAGCAACCATCATTTCACTCTTCGCTGAATCCCCTTCTCCCTCACCGTCTTCAAGAAAGGCAACACTCGCATCTGCCACTTTTCTTCTCTCCCAACGAAGGGAAGGTAAGCAGATCCGTGATGTTGGTATATTTTCGTTCAGAGAAAAAAAAGAACTTTTGCAAAGCAGTAACCGATCCTCACTCTCTTTTTTGTTTCATTGTCATTGCGATTGTGTTTTCCTTTCAGTGGTCTCCTAGTATTCGTCAGTTTCATGATGGACCAAGGAGAACCAGGCAAAGATCTGCCGATATTGGAGCAGACGTGGGAGGCTGATCCCCATGAGACAGAGAGCTCCAAGAAGATGGAGGCAGCCACCGAACCGACCCCAAATATGCTCATGGCCACTACTAATATGGTCAACGCCCCGTTTGAGGTTACAACCCCCGTGGCACTACAGGAGCAGTTTTTCCCCCTTCGAGGATGTGTCCCCCCCCCCCACTGAGTTGCCCAAGGTGATTTTCTCCTTTGCCGATCTCGATTGTGGTTTTTCATCTAAGAATGTGGTGATGAATAATGCAGAATTTTATTAGCTTCGATGCCATGCTATACATAGTGGTTTAAATAACTTGTGTTTCTTATGCTGGAAAGTAATTCAGAATTTGTTTCTGTTTCAATTAGAGCCCTGATGCAGACAAGGATTGTGTGGTTGTACATGTCACTCGCTATGAGGCGGATGACCTGAATATACGCACTGGGAAAACAGAGTTCTTAGGCTGTTGGATCCTGGAAGCCATTTGCGATTATACCAATGAAGAGTTGTATTCCATCCTCACTGTTGTCAGGCGTGTTGTCCAGGGTGTACTGAAGCACAAGAAGTTCAAAGCTACTCCTTCATTTGTGAGGCATACTATTCTTGTCAAGCTTACGCAGGAAGATGACGTGGCATGCCTCCACAAACAAGTTTATCAATGGCAAGGCCACAAGGTTGTCTTCATGAAGGTTCACAGGATTGAGCTACTGCGGGATGTCCTCGGTGATGTTCATGGCAAGGTCTGTCTTGTGTCCAACCCAAATTAGATCTAGGCATGAAATAGTTGCCCCATCTAGTGTTTAACAGTAGTTTGGATTGTGTCTAATTATCCGAACCTTGCCTATTATCCAGCCCTCTAGGGCTAGTACTCTGTTTGAATCGGTCTATGGGAACTGCTGCTACTTTTGTGTGCGCGTGAATCATGTGAGAACCATCGTAATTGTTGTCGAAACACATGCGTCCTCACTAGTTTTTTCATGAATATGGCATGGTAAGACATAAGTTGTCACGATTTATCATACAAGCAGTGTGTGTTTTGATGAAATAGAGTACTCGATGAAGAACTATGCGCATACGTATACATAAGTACTTGTAAACATTGTTGGTGCTACCCCACTTGTAAGCAGTTGTGCAAAAGACATCACATTGGCTCAGCTCGCTTCAACACTAGACTATCGACCAGCTAACAATCAATAATCTGCTGCCTGACATATAAGCAACTATATATCTTGTTACAGTGGTTCATGCAGTTAACTGAGGCCATAATGTAAAATCCAAACGTTCACATGCTAGTCCAGCACTCATGTGGAACACTCACATTAAACTCATCTTCATAAAAAACTTGAAAAGCATAAGTTAAGCAATTTTATACATCTCAATGATTCATAGAACATAACAAACATATACTAGTTCACAACAAAAGACAAAGTTGTGAGAAGGTTTACGAATCAGGAAAAAACAAGCAAGGCTTCTCTGAGCAAAGGGCCTCCCGGCAGCTTAAATTTCCTGGAGTTCACTCTGGTTTTTCCTTGTTCCCACCATCTAGGGTTAGGTTCTCTCATTCCAGAATAACCAATAATAATTGTGGTCTCAGCTGGAATGCTGAACTGAACCATGCAGTGTACTGACCAGGTGAAATTCATGTGCATTCCACTAAATTTAAGCACCACTATTTGCAGAAATAAGGCACCACAATGCCTCTTGTCCGCAAGACTTTGTCAAAAAACCGCCGTGCAACAGTGCCAGCTAGTCCTCGGTCCATGGATGAACTGGTGGAAAGTGCATTCCGGACTAGGATGCAGTTGTTTTCGCTCGTCCCTACACTGCAATCAGGAAGTAAAACGTACAAATCAACTTCTTTTAGATTGCATTGGTCATTCTACCTAGTAACTACCAATGTAGGAATACCTGGAAGACGGGTGGTTAGACGACGACAACGAGGGATAGCCATCTCATTTCGCACAGTTCTACTAAAACTGAGGTGTGTGCTTTTGATTGCGCGGATAGAAACGATACGAAGACAGACATCCCGAAATGATATGGAGATAGACATATCTGTTTGCGCAAATACAAAATACGGTTATTTAAATAGTGACAGATATTTGCAGCGGCGTATGATTAACAGCGGCATCTATTGCGTTATAATTGGCACTAGATTGATAGTATGAAAGTGTCCTTAAGTAAGTAGCATCACATTGCATCAACACTGCCACTAGATTAACATGCAGAACAATAGCATTAGTATTACTGTCGTGAGAGTAGCACATGGTCAGTAAATGTGCAATCAAATTTGTGTAGTTCCACTGGGATGAAGCAATGTTTAGCAGTGTGAGATTTAAGTGTAACTGCAAAAACCCAATTCATGGGAAATAAAGCAAGATGGAAGCACGTCATAAAATGGTGGTAGCATTGCTTCAATTTATCAACGGCACTAGACCATTACTTATAGTGACATTAGGTGGCATTGCTTAATGCTTCATGTGATTTTACATTAATGGTAGCGATATGGGCGTAGGGACAACAGGGGCATAAAGTGGTGAGGCAGATGTGGCTGCCGAGAGCAGCAAACACTCAGGCAGCATGTCTGCATTTGTCCCATTTTTTATCTCCTCGGTGACATTTTCCTATGTGAGCATAGGAAATCTAGACCTGCTCATTCTCATTTGTGTTGTCCCCCAACACCCGTCACTTTCTTTCCTTTTTCAACCAAGATATAGGTCCACTTCCCCCCACCCTTCGCCATCCACCATGCTTTCTTTGTCTTTTCAACCAAGAGACCGGTTGGGTAGCCAGTATCTACTACTTTCCCCCGTTTCCTCTTTGAACCGAGTCCTAGGTTCATGCTACAGCTTTCCCACTTTCTTCCCTATTTGAACCAATGCTTAGAGTCGACTGTATGAAGTAGCTTTACCTCCAATAATAATAAAAGTCTAGGTGGCTTTGGAACAACAGACGGAAGAAGAAAAAGATCCACACGAAGCCAAGTGGGGAGCTGGGGCAGTAGAGCAAGGCAGGTTTCGAAGGAATATGATAGAGGCAAAGGTATCCCGATCTTTCATGAGATGATAACTATCGATTTGGTGGAGACGACTTTGACAATCCGACTACAAATGTGCACGACGTTGCGCCTTAGCAATCGCTAAACCAATCTCCTGAGGTTATTGACCACGCCGGTGCATGATCAACCTGACCACGAAGGTCTATTCCTGCAAGCAATCGAAGAACGAGCAATAATATGATAAAAGCAATCTGAATATTGCAAATATGTATGAAGTATTGATAAAGGTAGGGATCTGAAAGCGGTCTTGGTCTGGTCGTTGGACACAAACGAAGTACACAAAGTTGCGTTGGCTAACTTTTAACTAAACAAATCCCAAGGGAAAAGCTACTAGATGGATCTACTTATATAGGAGCAACGGGTGGCGGCCAAGGAGGTGGGAGGACGTCCCAAGGCAGCCTAAAACTAACCCTAGGTCGTACAAGGCCAATGGGCCCAAGTGGAGGTAACATAACACCTTTGGACTTGTAGTTTGACTCGGATTCTGCTGCAGCATCAGATTGTTTCGTCCATAACTCAACGCTCCGGACGAATTTTAAGGTGATTCCAATTGGGTTGGAAAGAGCATGAAATCTATTTTCCAACAAAAAAAAGAATCACCCAATTCAGAGTCCGGATGAAAGTGTTCTTGGCGTTTTGAATCAGGTATGTCTGTGCAGTCCGAAGCTGAGTCCAGAACGTGAGAGACTTGGACTCTATCTTCTCTTGGGCCAAAAGTGACGTGAGAGAACTTTTTGAATAGCAAGTAAACATCTCTTTCTCCCTAATCTTCATATGTGGATTGTACAAATGCCTCATACACCTGCAATTAGACATGGCACAAAAGTTTGTGAAGTATTTTTGTCCTGTATGACATAAATAAATTATTGCATAGTTTGCATTAGAAATCACCTCACAAATATACATGTATGCAATATATTTGGTCATATCCAAGGTAGTCATGTCCTCATCAGAATATATACCTGAGGGTCGTCGACATGTGGAAAAGACGGTGTCGGGAGGCCGCATCTTGGCTACAATACCGCAGGGAGGAAGAAGGGGTCGGAGGCCCTCCCGAGCCGACGCACGCTCTCACGGAGAGAATGGCACGGCCGCCGATCGGGACACGCGGACAACTGTTGGTCTCCTCCCTCCCCGCTGACGACAACGTAAACGATGCACCTACACCCCTACCCCGGTCAAGGTTGTCCGATCGGATTTGTGACCAGCCGTGCACTGAGAGAGAGTGTGGCCACCTATGTCTTGCTTAGATCTGGAGAGCATGAGAGAGTGAACAAGAGGAACCCTAGTAAAGCAAGCGCTAAGGATCCTGCTTATATATATAGTGGAGTGATTTTGATGTACCAGCTTCAAAAAAAAATGTGCTCCTACGTGTACCCGCGAGTGGGTGTGAGAGAACTAGTGCGTGTGTGCACCGCTTCCCTTCGTGAGAGTACAATATACTATGCCCAACGAACGTTCGCCACAAGAGTAATAGTATAAGTGTGTGACGTATGAGCTAAAATAAAATGTGCATGACGTCTTTTGTTTTTTAGAAGTTCTGAGGGTATGGTGTGAAGAGCACATATGTGTGTGACGTCTACCTGCAGATAGACGGTGGGTGCGAGAGGACTCGGGAGAGTCGTGACTCGTGAGGGTGCGTGTGCTTGAGAGGGAGGGGGGAATGTATCAATGCAATGCATGTGTCCGTAAATCATTATCCGACAAACATTCGCCACAAGCTTTTTCCTGACGAACGCCGTAAGAACCGTTAGATTGGCATTCGACAGTGTCAGTTTTGCCATGTCATTTAACAGAACAGCCACTCCTCCTACACATAAATCTTCCACGTGAGCGTTAGCAACTGTCGTATGCTCCCTGCGTTCCCAAATGCAGTGCATATAGCTTTATTGAAAATTCGAACCTCGCAAACTTTTACCGAGTGTTCGTGTACCAAATTGCACATGTAGAATACCCTGTATATACCATTTCATTCATCTCGAGGTAACTATAAAGATGGGGGAGGAGTCTACAAAGGAAGACCATCGTATCACCTGCAGCAATTTCAACCATCCTTTTGTGTGGAGGAATATCATAGGGCTCTATATGATATGATTTTTATAGGATTTTTTTCTTTTGAGCCAATCGGTTCATAGGAATAAATTCATATACTCCACGTTTCAAAAGAAATAAACATGATATCATTTCTATAGCTTTAGAGCCTCTTGGTTCATATGAATGGATTCCTATACTCCCATAATTTCAAAGGAAAATAAACATTAGCGTATATTCAATAAAAAAGTTCCTATGATATGAACCAAATTACATGTCTTTTCTAATCCCTCCTCATAGGAATTGAGATACATGCCATCTCTAGATTCAATAGAAAAGTTCCTATGATGTGAACCAAATGACATCTCTTTTCCAATCCCTACTCACAGGAATTGAGATACTCCATGTCATCTCTTTCTCTACAATTTCCATCCATACATCTTCTATTTCTAAATAGCTTTTTTCCAGGACATGCAACTATGGCACAAGAACTATATAGTGTGCGAATAACTTTGAAAGATGGTCGCTGGACGAAGCTAATCCGACGGTGCAGAGATGGCAAATCCGAGCACTACTGGCCATTGGATATCATCAACATTCCACCAGATCTGCCACATGTACAATTTAGAAGACTCCATGGTTGAACTTAAGCATAATGAACAAACCTCAAAACACAAGCACTTCTCCTTTGTTCTAGAATCTTCTGTATCATAATTGATTTTTTTTCCTAAATGGCCATTATTTGTTTTTTATTTTATGCTTTACAATGCACAACCCCATGAATCTTAACATTTTTATAAAAATAATTAATTTCGAAAGAGATGAACTATAAGGACTAAATGAACATCTACATCATGCATATATGACTCAAAGCTTTACATGCTATAGTGTGTATTTATTCATAATTTGGTTTCAAAATCTCATGCGTTCAATTCATGTGTACCTTACTAGTTTTGAGTAGAGTAGCAAATTTCACATGGCCCCGGGTATATCAAAATGCCGGGCCCATGCATCATTGCCTTTCGGTCGAACCTATGTCCACGATTTTTTGTACGTACTATATCTCCACTGGTCCCCGGACCCAAAATGCTGCCTCGTCCCGTAAAACCAAGTGGCCCACACATATTTATGGCGTCGACTCGAACTCAATCCCTCTCCTGTTTACTACGACGTGGCCCCGCACGCCGTAGTACTCCTACAAACCCTACCGCCGCACGCATCATTGGCTTTCTTCAAGAGGACGAGGGAGAAGCCGATTTGTAGTGGAGGTGCTTTCAAAAAAAAGGATCTGTAGTGGAGACCCCTACCCTAGGGTGCCCTAGGTAGCTGCCGCATGCATCATTGGTTTTCTCCTTCTTTATGCTCTTGCGCCCTAGAGTGAAATGATGGTTGCTTCGTCCGTCCAACTTAATGCAGGAAAGGTGGGGCTTTGTGATTTGACCCCTCATCGCTCATTTTCTACTACTACGGCGCTACGACCGGGGTGCCTCCAATTCCAACCGCTGCTCCGAACTGTAATTTGGTGCATCACACGTGGAACAAGACGGTGATAAGCCACATGTCGGACAAAGTGGTCCTGTTAAGTATGTCGCCATTTCATGTGCGGACTGACCCTACTTGAGTTGCTACGCGAACACGACAGGAGCATCCTACCACTTGGTTTTGCTCCTTGGTGAATCCCGACTATATTGATCTAAAAAGATATGTATTGAACTACCCTCTCCGTCTCGTTTTTTAGGCATCTCGGTTTATAGGGTGTGCACGTAGTTCTAGGTCATCCATTTGACTAACTAAATATGAGTTACTATGTCACAAAAAGTATATCATTGGATCTTAAGAGGATGTAGTTTCTAAACATATACTCCCTCCATCTAGGTATGTAAGTCATCTGATGAAAACGAAATAATCCCAAAACACTTAGGCGTGGTGCATTAACTTCTACCTTGTTTCTTGTTTCTTCATATATCAACCAATAAGAGACGAGGGGTGTGCATGCTTTTAATGACTTGAGACTACCAAACACGACATGCAGTGGTTAGTTCATTGCATGCGATGCTATTAATTAGCAAATAAACATTAAGGTCTCTTGTTTGCCCCTCCTCCTTGCTCACCTAGACAGAGGGAGTATTTAAAAGTCGAGGGCGGGGCTTTTCCTGCGCGGTAGGCGGGGCAGTTCCGCCTAGTCGGTTCGACAGAGACGCGAGAAGATGAGGGAGTAGGCTGCTGCAAACGTAGGGCTGTGTGATTTGACAGTGAGTTACTGCTGGATAGGTGGGGCCCCGTGATTTGACTTGCCATTATCATTTTAACTGCGGCACTACGACCGGCGTGAGTCTCCTGATTCCTGACCACCTCCATCCAGGTGCCTCTCCCAATGCTCCAACATGTAGTAGAGGCTCGCTCTTCCATGAGAGCCCACTTCTCCACTTTTTCCTTGCCTCTTTCCTCAACATATGCAAAAATGCCATGTAAAGCGGGCTTATAGCCCACTATTGTACTTACTTGCTCCTACTGGTGCTAAGCTTGCCACATAGGCATAATGTCTGATGTGGCAAGTTAATTAAGAAGAGAGAGACTAGTTTGGTGACCCAAGGACGAAACAGTGCTAAGCGCGTGTACCTAGGTGAAAAGACAATATTGAGTCTATAGCTAATTAAATGAAGCAAACTTAAAGCAACGAAAAACTAATAAGCACCTATGTATTGGGGACTTGATTGCTAAGCCATTTAATGCCCTTAGCACCTCATCTAAGCACTATTTCATTGGAAGAGGTCACTCCTTGGCAAATGCAATAAATAGTACTCCCTCTGTCCCATAATATAAGAATGTTTTTGGCACTACACTAGTGTCAAAAACGTTCTTATATTATGGGACAGAGGTCAGAGGGAGTACGAAGAAAGAGATTGAGAGAAGTAAAAAAATACACTTATAGCCAACCTTATAGCTAACCTTCTTGTAGTATGACTGATTAAGTGATTACTATGCATGACATGCCAACATCAGTGATAGAGGCAAAGGTGTCTCGTCTTTCGATGAGATGGTGGCTATCGTTTTGGAGGAAGTCGACTTTGATGATCCGACTACGAACGCGCGAGGACGTCGCGCCTTAGCAGTCGCTAAACAAACTCCGAGAGGTTATTGACCACGCCGGAGCATGATCAACCTGACCACGAAGGTCTGTTTCCTGCAGGCAAAAGAAGAACAAGCAAAAAACTAAGATTGCAATCTGGATATTGCGAATATAACAGGAAAGCTTTATTGATCAAGGTGGGGTTCTGGGATGCCTGTGTCTGGTCATTGGACACAAACGAAGTACGCGAAGTTGCTGGCAGCCCTTGGATCTGAGATCGAACGGTCCCATGCTAAGTTGATGAAAATTTGCAGAATAATCCTCCAGGATAGGATATTCACCCATAGTTCTAGAATCACGCCATGCAATCGTTCGATCTTAGATCCAAGGGCTCTCGGAAGCTCGTATCATGGGAGAATGGAAAGCCACTACCCTGCCGTTCGCTCGCTGGTAGTTCGCTCCTACTCGTCCCCGCACGTCCTTTAATATTACGACGGTTTGCTCCTAGTCATCCCGTCCTTTCACATTACGACAGTTCCACTAATCCTAACCCTCCTCCCAAATCCATGGCGTCCCAAATCTCCATGATCGGCGGTGAGTACAAGGTTAGAACCATCACCGGCGATGAGTTCGATGTCATCTACACCTGTTCTTCCGCGACGGTGAAAGGATGCCTTGGTCGCTTTAGACACATGTTCGAAAACTCAAATGCTGAGTGGGTCGCTGGGCTAGATGTTGAGTATACCACAGTCCTGGGGCGAGAGAAGGATCTAAAGGAGGAAAAGAGGAAGAAGCCCGCCGTGATCCATGTTTGCGTGCATGACTTATGCTTGGTCTACCACATATGCCATGCCGACGTTGAATGCCAGGATTTTAAGAACTTCCTCAAGAGCGACCTAGTCAAATTAGTTACTGTAGACTTTACGAACGACGAAAGAGTCCTGGGTCGGATAGGCCTCGTTGTAGGCAACCCCTTCGACCTCCAGAAGATTCGGCTGCTGCCCTCTAGTGGTCAGCCTTCAATGCTGACCCTGGCAGGAGCCATGGTTCATCATTCATACGGTAAACTGCAGAAACCTCATTACACGTTTCATCGTCATGCATGGCAGTGGAATGTACTAGATATAGAACACATCCACTAGGCTGCAATGGATGGCTACCTTTTTCCAATATCTACAAGGGTTGGATGAAGAGTAAGAGACAAGTGTGCGGTTCAAGCAAAGAAGTATCGACCAAGAGGAAGAGGGACAAGGACAAAGTCGAGGACGTGGACGAGAACTCCGAGTAAGGTGGTAGTGTCATTGCTCATGGTGGTTCTAATGCAGTGTCTACCGGATTAGTTGCATAGTTTAATTTTGTGTGTGCTTAGTTTAATTTGAGGGGTGTGTTGTGCTGAGCCCCCAGCAGAACTATGTTATGTTTATTCTCGTTACTTTAACTCTTCAGTACGTACATACTAGTATTTCCTTAATAGAATTTAGCACCCCATTTAAGCATGTACTAGCTTTTTTAATAGTACCATATGCATAATTTGGCGACGAGCGCTCTCTATATGTACCACCTTTTTTTTAATTTCAAGTTTTGCTCCATGGTGCAATCCATCGATATTACTACTATACAAAAGTATACATTTTTAAAAGGCTAGAGTACTGTTCATCACATATATAGCCAGTTAAATTCTCAACCTAGAACGACGTGCATGCCATGTAAACCGATACAGAGGAAGTATAGTAAAAATGAGGTGATTTTACTGAGCGATCGGCGGGGGAGCATGGCCTGTCATGCGGTCCCACGTGTCATGATGTACCAAGGCGATGCGCGTGTCCCTCTTGAGGTGGGAGCAATACTACAAGGTTTGAGGTGATGGCGAACCGAAGTGTGAAATAATGGTTGCTTCGTCCGTCTAGGAAGGTGCGGCATTGTGATTTGACATCTCATTGCTCATTACTACTACTGGGGCGGTACGACTGGGGTGCGCCCCCTGCTGTTCTGCATTGTTATTTGGTGCTTGACACGTCGACCCGGTTGCTATATGTCCCACATGTCAGCAACAGGAAGTACATAATTCGTGAAAGGGAGCGTCGACGGAGGAGTACAAGAGACGGCTTGGGTTTTTGCTGCTTCGCGCGATCCATCGATACAAACCCGGACTATAAAAAGGCGAGGGCGGGTCTTTTCCCACGCGGTAGCCAGGGGAGTTTGGCATAGTCTGTTCGAGGCAAGGAGGCAGGAAGGGAAACAAGCAATTAAAGGTTGAGCGACTTAGTTTTGGATAATCTGATTTTATGGAGTACGTACCCACTAGGGTTTGTAGGGATCATCTAATAAACATTCATTGTTCCGTTTTATAAGTCTCAATTCTACTACTAGTAGTAGTACCAACACATGTTGGATTTCGAGGTGCGTTAGATCACCCGATGCAAGCAGTGTCAAGAGAAAACTCACCAATGCATGTAGAAGTTCATGGAAATTTAGTGGTCATTCATGCATTCGTTCTAATTAATGCCTCAGTAAACATAACTTCTTGAGAAAAACGAGCGTACTAATTACTTGTGCAAACTACGAAATTAATTCGACCACTCACCGTCTACCTTGGTTGGAGAGATTTTGAAATTGATCCATAAATTGGAAAGGAGGGAGTAGTAACTTTTGTCTCGATTACTAGTTGTGGCCTTGTATAGATGCAAAATGTATAATTTTTTATAGTGGCCTTGTATAAGTAAATGGAGGGATTACTAAAGGACATATATATTCCAAATAATATGATAATCTCTCTAACCACGGTAGTAGGGACGAGGAGTAAACGGAGGGAGTGGTAAAATTTTCTCCTCGTCCTACGAGCCGCCGCGCCCGTGGGCGGGGGAGATGACGTGCTAAGCAAGCTTCTCCTCGTTCCGCGAGTTGATGGGAACCATCAAAAGTACTCCAGTGTATAGAGACTTGCCTCTAAGGTACGCCCCACATAGTTTGCCTATTTTTTTAACATAACACGTCAAGTCGCAATTTCTTTGTTCACCCGTGGTAGACGATCCTCCCTCCATCAAGTGGACAACCAGTACACATGTCAAATTACCACGTGGGCTGACTTTTCATACAGAAATGGGCTCCACCGTGTACCCACGCGGGTGTGGTTGGGAAAGAGACGGGAGTACGTGCGCCGTGCGTGCACCTCTTCTCTCCGTGCACATCCCCCACCTACGTGGGTGTGTGTGAGAGAGATACAAACCTAGACATAATGCGCCGTCCATCACCATGCCTCAGCCCAGTCCGACCACCAGTCACCACCACGCCCCACTACTCCTCACCTTATCTCTCATATTTCTTCCTCCATTTTTATATACAAGGCCACTATAAAAATTACAATTTGCAGCTATACAAGGCCACTAACACTAATCGATCCAATATTAATGGTGTTTGCCTCGTAGTACTAGCAAAGGAGAACATTAATTATCCCTTGCATGCATGCGGGAGTGTGAGCATTAGCTTGATGTGCATGAACAAGAAGAATACACATTAATTTACACGGCAAACAAGGAAACAAGGTGGCTTGCAACATTGACTTAAAAGACATTAATTTTTGCCTTGGTACCTGTAATATGGGTTTGTAGCCTTGTATACAAAAATGGAGTCCAATAAAATTCTCGAGATACCATTTATCCGATAAAATTCTCGAGATATCATTAGGTTTTACAAAATGGGATTACTCCTGCATGGGTCAATCACAACAGGTGTTTTGCAAAAAAATGCATCTTGATGTTCCGTGCAATGCACGGGCATCTTGCTAGTCCATGAAAACAACACATGGCAAAATTCCACGGCAAAGAGGTATTTGAATCTGGTGGGAGGGGCTGTTTGGATCTTGCCCGGGGTAGCCAAAATATTGGGAACCCTTTTGTCCACCGGTGCCTTTGCCACCGATGAAAGAGGAATGGCTTGGGTGCTTATGCATCCTCCAGCGCGCACGTTGGAGACGAGCTCGCACGAGCTGTGTTTTTTTGTCCCACCAAGCCGCTCGAGCCGCCCGCAGACCGACCGGCTACCCACAAATTACGCCATCAAACCATAGCCGCACATATTATGACATCAACTCAACCAACCGGACAAAATTCACGCAAACACGGCGATATTTCATATAAACAACGACGGAAATCATATAAAATACCGGCTTTCATACAAACATACGGATTTCATTACATTCAAATGAACTACGCAGCGCTAGTTCTGGACAGCACATGTATATAATACCTGGCCTAAATGGTCGCCCGCCGATTGATTTGTGTTCCTCATGTACGGCAGCACGATCATCGAACCGCTGTATGCTTCAGCGCAAAGTTTTTAAGCTCGCTTCCCCACTGCCCAACTGATATCATTGGCTGGTGCCGAAGATGATGGTGGAAGGGGGCTTCCCCCCTTCCGTGGAGCCCATGCGGGGTCGACGAAGGTCCTCACAACAAAAGGATCCGGCAAGACACCTGCTGTGTACGCCGGCGTCGTCTCCGCGGTGGCCTTCATGGGACACAAGCGGCGGCGGCCTCCTGTGTTCTACTTCTCCTCGATGATGGCGGAGGACGCGGAGGCGCTGGCCACCGACTCGTCGCTCTCTACGCACCCGGCTTCTGTTGCTGCTTGCATGGCACGGCTGCCGGCATGGGAGTCATGGCCACAGAAATGGGAGATGCGGTACGAGGTGGCGACGTGGACGGCAGCAACGACGCCCGTGCGCCGCTCCTTGTCGAGCTGGCCTGGAGCAGCGAGTTGCTGAACCACACACCGGCTTGGGGCGGCAACTGGCTCCGTCGGGCGAGCGGTGGGAGGTGGATCAGCAAGCTGCATAGCTCGTATCCGGCAGGCTCGGCGGGCCACCCAGCCGGCTTGGATGCGGAATAACTACTCTTCGTAAGCCATTGGAAGAGTGGACAAAATTGTGAAGGAGGAGATAGGGGAGCGGCAGAGGTGTGCGGTTCATGGTCGGCGTTTAGCCTCGTTTAGATAGGAGATTAAATAGACGTGGACGGGAGGAGCTCGGCAGGTGTTGCGTTTAATGACGGCCTGGTCATGAACGGACATGTGTCCAGAGTGGGTTTCTCGGCTTCCACACGGGCGGGTTTCATGGAGGCGTTTGAATGCGGCAAGGAGGCGTGTTCAGCCGGGCGTGCAGCGAGTGGCACCCTCAACTCCGACGCAGGACACCGCGCCGTTCTTCCACTGACGTGTGAGATCTTTGGGCACATGGCCTGCATGTCAGTGACCCAACGCAGGCAGCGCACAGCAGAGGAACCTTTGGTGGGCCAGGGCGGTCAGAAGCGGGCATTTCATAAACCGATGATTGTTCACTGAGTGTGACGTCATCTTTTTCATGTAGATAAGCCTATTATTTTGATAACCCATTTGATACGTTGAGATTCATAAAGACCGCCACAAACATCAATGTTCTGCTTATCATAGATAAGATTGATTAATACCCGTAACAATCCATGTCCTTAACAAAGGGTGCATGCACATATAGGTAGAGCGTGTGTCTTGCGTCGTGTGCTGTGTGCATGCAGGCGTGTGAGTGTTGCATGCGTGCAAGGGTACGTTTCAGTGTTGCATGCATGTGTGCGTACGTGCATGTGTTCGTGAGTGCATGTGTACGTGTCACTGTTGCATGCCTGCATGCGTGCGTGTGTTCGTTATGTCTACGTGTCAGTGTTGCACGCCTGCATGCGTGCGTGTCTTGCATGCGTGCATGTGTACGTGCGGGGTGAGGCTACACCTCAGTCGACTGACTTTTTCATCTCTGGTCATTAGATTTTCCAGCCGGTGGATACGAAATCAAGGGTCTGCAGTTTATCATCAAATTCCACCACCCTGAGCTGCCAGCCACCACCGGCCGAACCGCCGGCCCCCGCTGCCCGCGGCTGGCCCGCGCCGCCACACCCGCCCCGAAAGAACTCCCCACCGCCGGTCCACCGCCGCACCGGCCATCCCTCTAGCCCCCCCCCCCCGTGCCGAGCTTTTTCTCTAGCGATCTCCACCCCACCGCCCAATCAACGTGCCCCCCACACCATCGTCGACTGCCGACCAGAGGTCTCACGACTTCGAATACCCACCAACCACTAATTTATTACCATTTCTGTCCTTCATATACACGCTAATGGGTTGGCCCTACAATAATGTGCGCTGCTGAATGTGGACCGTTTGACTAGTCAATTGATCGTGTCATCAACAAATTACGGAGCTGTATGGTGAGCCAATGATCGTATGATCACCCTAAAATGTATTTTGTTAACATAGTACAGAATCAAACTACCATTTCTTTCTTTCATATACAGGCTGACAGGTGGGCCCCACGGTTACGCGCCACGATGGTGCAACACTAGTTGCGCCACATGGAACGTTTGACTGGTCAATTGATTGTGGCATCAACAAAATATGAAGTTGTACGGGTGAGCCAGTGACCGTATAATCATGACGTGTATTTTTTTAACACGGTACAGACACAAGGGCTCATATATATGCGCAAGCACTCACCGCTATAAGCGCACACACGCAGACCCTACCCCTATGAGCACCTTCGAGAGAGTGAGCCAGCATATGATTTTGAGATTTTATGAAGTCACCATAGGTGCCTCGTACTCGAGTGGAACGTCTCCTCCCACTGAATGCACGTCGTCAAAAAATACTGAAATTAACCCAAGTTTAATGCGAGCACCACGACTTTAACCCTGGTGGGCTCGAGAAACCACCATCCTCCTAACCATCCAACCACATGTTGGTTAGCACGACAAAATGTATGTGGTGACCTTGATGAGCTTATTCTGAAGTCCAGTGACCATACCGTGCTTCCGCTTCAAATACAATGACTGTAAGTGTCGTCAACAAAATACGGAGCACGCATCAAATGCAAAGTTCGTCAGTGTCATCAAGAAAATACGGAGACGTATCATGAGCTAGATACCGTATGATCACCACGAGAATGTATACGGTGACCATAATGAGCATATTCTGAAGTCCAGTGACTGTATAGTGCTTTAGCTTGAAATATAGTGACCGTCACGCATGAATGGTCGTGGGCATGCATACTATTAGAGGGCCGAGAGATAGTTTGTGTGCGTACGTGAAAGTGGTGTAGAAAGAGGGGGTGTCCGGTGGAGAGAAGGAGAGATATGCCCTTTGTTTCTCTTTCCCGTGACTAATATTTTAGGAGAATATATAAACATTCACAATGCAGAACAAATATTTTTGGATGCACCATGCAATTAACTTTCATGTATAACATTGTACTATTCTATATTCTTATTTTCTTAGTGACCGATTGCATGTGTGGTGTGGTGGGCACATCATTTCTAGTTGTGGTGGGTCAACATGAGGACTCATGGGTCGGTTCCATCCTGCGCCACATATGTTGGACCGAGACGCATTATACGAAGACCCATGTGGAGGACTCGGCATACAACACGAAGCTACCAGAGTCGCGGAGGACTCTATCCCCACTGGTGATAAGCCGACTATATATGATTTGTAACCCTAGGCCCCCAGTATGTTATAGAAGCTTGGGGGCTAGTTCGTCGATAGTATACACACACGCACAATGCACGGTATTCACGTGTACTTTGTACACACCCATCACTAATATACAAGCATACAGGAGTAGGCTTTTTCCTTAACTGCAAGGGTCCGAACTAGGGTAAAACTTTGCCTCGTATTACCATCCAGCCTAACAGTCAGGGATATCCTACCGAATGATATGATGGAATCATATCTGCTAACTACTAAGAGAGAGGTGTGTCGGGGGGGCAATGTGTGCGAGAGAGGCCTCAAGATAATGTGCGTGCGGGAGACAGGTAGGCACATATATGTGCGTATAGAGGGCTAGTAGAGACCGTGCGTGTGTATATATCCATGCGAGAGAAATAGTGTTTTCCAACTAAGATTAGTGAAAAGAGTGGTACATAGTAGTCAGAAAGAGAGAGAGAGATACAGAGAGAGCATGTGCATCAGACACCCCGACACCCCGAGAGAGATTGTGAGCATGTGTGAAAGAGAAATGCCGATGCATATAAAGTGTGTGCACTTATGCGTTAGATAGAGATATATAGCGCATTTGTGAGAACGGGCCGAGGCAAGTGCATCTACATGTAAAAGGCGGTTCTACGCATATAATTAAAATATAAATGGCATTATTATTTTTGGATGAGATCATGAATTTTGCAATTTTCGTATGGACGAAAATCGGTCTATCAGACACCCATACTCTATTGAAATCTAGCATGTACATGTGTTTATGTCATATTATCGATCCATAGAGTGAGAGCGGTTTGAAATTCAGGCAATGGATGCTTTTGCAATTCATATATAAACATTAATTAGTGCACTCCATGTTGTTAGTGTGAAGCACTTTATACATTTTTCACTTGCATGGATACATTCCAAATTGCTAGCTACAAAATAGAATACATGTCGAATTCAACATAAAGGGGGTTTCAAAGATTCGAATCCATAGGTAGTGCATTAATCTATTTGAACCCGAGATAATGGCATTTGTAAATCAGGTGTAAAAGGGGGCATCAATCTTTGTTGTGCGTTTAAACATGCTATATATATTCATACGCATGTCTAACTTTTTTTTTGCAACCAAGGAGATTATATCTGGAACCATGCATGAACTGAGGTAAGTTGCATATTTTTTAATATATACTCGTGTACAATGTATATTCGAATGTACCCCCTCCATTCCAAAATAATCGTAGCTTTAGGATTTTCAAGAGTAAAGATTTGTGAAGTTTGAAAAATCCTGAAAGTTCAGAGAACCGAAAATGTTAATGCTTCTGCTCCCAAATATTGAACGAAGCGCCAAATAGGCCTCTGGTCACCTGGAACCGCGTGAGACTAATGTTTGGTGGTAGGAAATTACTGGCCTAACTCTGGCCTGTGTAGCCTATCGGCCCGATGTCCAAAGGTCTAAACCGGGGTAGGTTTGTAACTTCACCAAGACGCCAGTCTCAACCACCTCCGAGAAGCATCCATATGCCGTGGGCGCCTAAACACCCATGCGCTCGGCCAAAATCTATCCCGCCCACATTTGGGACACCTGAGATTACTGGCCTACCGCGAACCCGCAATATGTCCAAAATTTTAGATGGGGGTAAAGTCTGTAACTTTCCCCAAATTTCAAACAAGCGCGTCCCAAACCGAAACATTTTTTCCCCTTAGTTCCCCGCCTCCCTCCATTTCGCCATTCATTCTCCGTGGGCGCCAAAACGCCCTCTCCACCAGCCGCGAAACCCCAGCCTCCTCCGTCCTCCACCCCATAGCGCCCAATCCACCGCCGCCCTCCTCCATCACGCCGGAGCCGGTACCCCAAAGTCGTCGTCCAACACAACCGCAACCGCAACCGCAATGCCCTCAAGGACTTAGCAGCTGAAGCCAAGGCAGAGCTGCCTCCACGACGCCAACGTGCGCCGTACCAGAACCACTCCGACCACGCCGTCCTGCGCCTCACTGCTGCCGCCCCACTGTCACAACCGTCCACCGCACCGGAGCTGTTCCCGCTACGCCATCGTTCGCCGCCTTGGATCTGGTTCCCCGCTGATAGACGGCCACCGCATCACACTCAACAACTTGGCCATGGGTTCGTCCAAGGCTCCATCGTCCTCCACAACTTCTCGTTTCCAGCGAACCACAAGAGGATTGTTGGAAAAACTAAAGGAGGACACAACACTGCCAGTAGAATGAGGTACTCCTCTTCCCTTATTCATGCAAATCTTATGTCTCTGCTCACACCGTATTCATCCCACGAAACAAACTAGTTGAGCGCTTCTTACTACATCTTCTTCGTGATACTAAATGCACAAGGTTTCCTCCCTTTACTATTTCACCTTCGCTAGAGGTCAGTAGCCCGCCTGGATTTCAATTCAGGGTCCGTCAAACCGCAATTAAAAGAAGCAGCACCCGCTTAGGCGCGCGGAGCACCTAGTATGCCTGTTCGCCGAGGAAGCGGCACATCGGTGTCTATCATAGGGGTGTGGGGCATAGGAGCTGCTTCCGCCCGATCTGGAGGTCGGCGGGGCTTGAATGGATGGCCGGGGGGCGGTGCCAAGCACGGCGATGCGGTGAGGTCGAGGGGATGGTGCAGGCAGGGGATTGGGCCGGTGGTCTCTGGTGTTTCGAGGAAGATCATCAACACTGACTGGCTGGAGGTAGATGAAGGTGATCTACCCGTTCTTTGTACATCAGACAGTGCAGAAAAAATGGACTGACCTGTTTGTTTATAGTCAACCGTTATTTTCATAGAATCCTGTCGTAATTTAGTGTGACATGCATGTTGTAGAGCTATCATATGTCTCCCGTCATTTATTTCTCACCGACCTACTATCTGCTACCTTTACACTGTACTAATTGTGCACACACTTCACCCATACTCACACTCTTTTTTATGCATGGGTATTTCAGACTCTGACGCAGTGTTGATGAATGCAGAAAAGAAAAGATAGAAGTCGCTCGAGCATAATTCGAAGATCAACACTAAGCGTTTCAGCGCTCTAAAGGGTGCAGTGTCAGCAGTTGGAGACAGTAAACGTAGCTCTGCAGTTGATGATCTCAATTGCCACACACAACCATCCCAGGTGCTTGCTTTAACTTCGCGCTGTCAAATGTGGTTGCATGCTGCATATGGTGTCTAGCTTGTATTGCTTCCAATTTGGTTAAATTGCATCTGCTTACTTTACACATTATACCTTTGATAATGACATGCCTTCATGTTTGTGATACATACTACATATGTCTATTAACCATGTTCGTACATCAAACTAATGCTCTTTTGTATCCCTCATCAATCACTTATGATGAGACAGTCACCCCAGTGGGTTACTGTGAGACGCCCTACTCGTTTAAAGAGTGCAGTGTCATCCTCCCCACTTGATGCTCAAGAAACAGCAAGGCTAAATGAAGATAGTCAACGTAGCTCTCTAGTAGATGACCGCAATTCCCCCACACCACCATCGCAGGTGCTTGCTCTTACTTGGTAGTGTGATATGTGGTTGCATGTTGCATATGGTGTCTACCTTGTAATGCTTCTAATTATGGTAAATTGCATCTGCTTAGTTAACACATTATACCTGTGAATATGACATGCCTTCCTGTTTTTGGTACATACTACGTCTTTCTATCAACCATGTTCTTACATCAAACTACTTTTCTTGTGTATCCCTCATCAATCACTTCTGACTATACACCTTCAAGTTGACTGTGTAATATTGGTTGCATCTTGCATATCATTTCAAACATGTATTGCCTCTAATTTGTTGAAGTGCCACCTATAATGAGACACATCTAACTTGGTAAAGTGATTTTGGTTGGATCTTTCATATGGTGTCTAGATTGCATTGCTTCCAATTTGTTGAAATGCCTTCTGCTTAGCGTTTTTCATACATATTCCATCGTCCTAAAATGTGGTTGCCATACATAAAAGTTATGTTCGTCAGTATCATGCATCAACGAATTTGGAAGTACGAATTTCATTCCTTTTTCTTGTGTGTTTACTTGACAAGGCAAAATCTGAAAGGACGAAGGCACGGAATGATGGTGGTCCTCTGGAGCAACTGAAACAGATGATCTCTGCTGATTCTCCTGCTACTCGTACTAGAGTGCTAGTTCCAAATCTCATCTCCCCTACTCCACAACGCAAGGTGCTTGCTCTAACATGGCAGTGTGATATCTAGTTGCATGTTGCATATGGTGCCTAGCTTGTATTGCTCCTAACTTGTTAAATTGCATCTCCTTAGCTTACACATTATACATGTGAATATGACACGCCTTCCTGTTTTTGGTACATACTACATCTGCCAATCACACCATGTTCTTACATCAAACTACTGTTCTAGTGTATCCTGCATCTATCGCTTATGATGAGACAGTCCTGCCCGTGGGTAAATATGAGACGCGCTACTCTTATAAAGAATGCAATTTCATCCTCTCCACATGATTCTCAAGAAACAGCAAGCCTAAATGAAGATATTGAACGTAGCTCTATACTTGAAGACCGCACTTCCCCTACACCACCATCACAGGTGCTTGCTCTAACTTCGCAGTGTGATATGTGGTTGCATGTTGCATACATGCTTGTAATGCTTCTAATTAGGGTAAATTGCATCTGCTTACTTTACACATTATACCTTTGAATATGACATGCCTTCCTATTTTTGGTACACACTACATCTATGAGGTAACCTTGTTCTTACATGAAACTACCTCTCTTCTGTATCCTGCATCAATCACTTACGATGAGTCACCTTTATTTGTTGCATATTGCATATTAGTTCTAGCCTGTTGCCATGTATTGCTTCCAGTTTGGTGATGAGGACATCAATACCATTGTTACACTCACAGCCCCTGCTGCTATACATACTGGACCAATTACTAGAGCGCGCGCACGCCAACTAAGTTACTAGGTACTTTCGTTTCTTGGTAATGATTCTAATGTTCATGAGAATATGATGCTGCCTAAATTGGATACATTTGTTTTGCTTACAAATGAAGGGCCTAGCTTGGATAAGGATGAACATTGCAGCAAGAACAAGCATGGGGGTGATGGCATGCGCAAGGTGAACAAGAACGGAGTTACAAGTGATGATTTCAGGACTTTGAAGCCACCATAATGGGTGCATGAAGCCTTGGACGAAATATACAAGATGCCACTTCATAAATTTCGTCTCGAGGCTATTCTAGGTGCTGCGTCACCTTATTATTCGGCCAGGCCCATGTAATTTCGTAATACATAAGTATAGGCTATTTTTAGAGTTTGTATGTGTGGAGAAACAAGAGATAGGGTTGATTTCGGACCCCTCTACCAAGGGCCACGAAATCCCCCCCCCTTCCTCCATATATAAAGCCCTTAGGGCATCCTTTAGACTTCGGGTTTTATTTAGATTAAAGTTCGCCATAGCTTCAACTTCGCGTACTTCGTTTGTGTTCAACGACCAAACAAAGACGTCTTAGAACCCCACCTTGATCAATAAAGCTTTCCTCTTATATTCACAATATCCAGATTGCAATCTTAGTTTCTTGCTTGTTCTTCATTTGCCTGCAGGAAATAGACCTTCATGGTCAGGTTGATCGTGTTCCGGCGTGGTCAATAACCTCTCGGAGTTGGTTTAGCGATTGCTAAGGCGCGACGTCCTCGCACAATCATAGTCGGATCGTCAAAGTCGACTTCCTCCAAAACGATAGCCACCATCTCATCGAAAGACGGGACACCCTCACCTCTATGAAGTGGTATCAGATTTCCAAGTTGCTCGATGAGATTTTACAGTTTTTGGTAGTTTAGATCGAGTCTGGTCTTCATACCTATAGTCCACGAAAAAGCCAAAAAAAAATTAGGGTTAGTTCATCTTATCCGAACCAATTTGAGCCTTTGCATAATCTTTTCTGTATTTGCTTTGTTGAATTTGCGGTTGCATCGTCGTGTCAAGTTGTTGGTCCTAGCGTCTAGTACTTTAGATTTTCGAGTTCTGTTCACAAGTTGCCACGCCGCCGCTGCACCATCATCATCACCGCTGCCATATACCACCATCGTCATCACCGCTGCCATATACCACCATCGTCATCACCGCTACAATATACCACATATCCACCGCCATCACGCTAATCCGAGTCCACCTCCATCACAGATTCGCCACCAGTCTATGTTCCATCCCCCTGGAAATATCCACAAGATTCATGTCCGCCACCAGTCCTAGTCCGAGTCCAGTAATTGTTGCTTTGTTCTCGATTTCCAGATCACGCGATACTCAGAGTCGTGACAGAGTAGGACTCCCCAACATCCGACCCATCCGCAGAAGAAAAATAGTTCCAGTTTCAAAAAAAAAAACTAAGTCTGGAAAATTCTGTCTAGGCAGTTTTTAGGCCATTTGTAGACTTTTTCGAAAAAAAAAAATTGTTGCGGAGCAAAAAAAAGAGGAAAAAAGTGCAAAAAAATGAAAAAAAATGAAAAAAAAAGAAAAAAAATTCAGAGTGTGCCCCTCCCTTGTTTACGTGCAGTGCCGTGATTTTGTTAGTGTTCTAGGCTCGCATCTCTAGTACGGTCTAGCCTACGACCAGCACAATACTGTCGTTGAGCATTTATTCAACTTTGCATATCTGAACTGATTATTGCTGACCGTTTTTTCTACCATATTATAAGCCTTCCCAGCTCCACATACATCTACATCGTGCATTTGACTCTCCCTGGTAATCGCTTTATCCAAGCTTTGAGAGTTTTGATTACATCGGTTGCCGATCACCACCTGCTGCTGGGTAAGAACTGGTAAGAATTTGAGTTTTGCTTGACGGATTTGTGACACCCACCACCACCACCACTTGTTAGTAGTCTGTAGGATCATATTCTTGTGTGTTTCTATTTGCTGCTAACCATGCCAGGATCACAAGCCAACGAGATTGACTGGGAGAACTTAATGAACAAGGAGCTTCATGATAAGTTTCAGCAAATGATGACTAAACAGGTGCAAGAGGTGCTGAACAATTTTGAAGAGGCCATGGAGAAGATCACTGGCCTTGAGAAGACATTCGAAACAAAGCTCGATAACAGATTTAATGAACTGCTCACGCGTCTTCCACCACCGGCCGCACCTGCCGCACCTCTGCAACAACAAAAACAACGACTACCTCCACATCGCGAAACAGCCCTCCGCCGAGCGAGCCATGTTCCTCTTCAGCCTGGCCAAACTGTTGGTGCTGCTATTGATAATTCTATGGCTCTTGCTGCTGATGGGGAGGAGGATGATTATGCGGGAGATTATGAGGATGAGGTTGATAAAAATCATAACTACGTGCAACCACCAGCACCACAACCACCAGGTCGTCCACATGCCAATAATGGCAATGTTAGAGCTCCCCCTCAGGTATGAGATCATGACCATCTCCCTAAACTGAAATTGAATATTCCACCATTTGAGGGTAGATATGTTCCTGATATATATCTTGGGAGTTAGAAACTGAACAACGATTTACATGTTTACAATATCCTGAGGACAGACGTGTTCCTGCAGCTGTTTGTGCTTTCAGTAGCTTTGCATGTGTTTGGTGGTCTGAACATCGTAGATTATATCCTGTTCCAGCTACTTGGGCTGCTTTGAAAACTGCTATGTGTACTCGTTGGGTTCCACCATATTATCAACGTGAATTGCTTCAAAAATTGCAGCGTTTGAGACAAGGAAAAAATTCTGTAGAAGAATATTATCAGGAATTACAAACTGGCATGATTGGATGTGGTATTGTTGAGGAGAATGAACCTATGCTTGCATGTTTTATGGGTGGATTAAATAGAGAGATTGAGACCATTCTAGAGTATAAGGAGTATACTAATATCACTCATTTATTCCATCTTGCTTGTAAAGCTGAACGTGAAGTGCAGGATCGACAAGCATTGGCGCGAACTAACTTTTCTACAGGTCGACCTTCATCATGGACACCGCGTGCATCTTCTACTTCCACTGTACCAGCACCTCCATTAGGTGCGACCTCCAGCCGTGATACAAGAAAGTAGGCACAACCACCACTATCTGCCAAGAGCGCACCTGCCGGACCTACACAGAGCTCTTCTTCTTCCATGGCATCAATAGGGCACACAAGTGATATTATTTATCGTCGTTGTAAAGGAAGAGGTCATTATGCGCGAGAATGCAAATCTCAGCGTGTGATGATTGCTACTGAGGATGGTGGGTATGAGTCCGCTAGTGACTATGATGAGGAGACTTTGGCCCTTATTACACGTGAAGAACATGGTGGATATGATTCTGATCATGAGACGCAATACATGGCTCCTGAAGACGCTGACAGGTATGAATGTTTAGTTTCTCAATGTGTTTTGAGTGTGCAGGTCACACACGCTGAGCAAAATCAGAGGCATAATTTGTTCCATACAAAGGGAGTTGAGAAGGAACGTTTTGTGCGTGTTATCATAGACGGAGGGAGCTGCAACAACTTGGCTAGCATGGATATGGTGGAGAAGCTATCTCTCACCACAAAACCACATCCACATCCTTACTACATTCAATGGTTCAATAACAGCGGCAAGGCTAAGGTAACACGTACTGTTCGTGTGCATTTTAGTATCTCTACATATGCTGATTATGTTGATTGTGATGTGGTACCTATGCAAGCATGTTCCTTATTACTTGGTCGACCATGGCAATTTGATAAAATTCTGTCCACCATGGTAGAAACAATCAGTATACTCTTGTTCATAAGGATAAAAATATTACTTTGCTTCCTATGACTCCTGATTCCATTTTGAAAGATGATATTAATAGAGCTAATAAAGCAAAACAGGAGAAGAATAAGAGTGAAAATCAGATTGTGGCAAAAGAATTTGAGCAACAAATGAAGCCTAATAATAAACCATCTAGTGTTGCTTCTGAAATTAAATTGAAAAGTGCATGTTTACTTGCCACTAAATCTGATATTGATGAGCTAGATTTTAGCAAATCTGTTTACCATGCTTTTGTGTGCAAAGAGGCATTATTTTCATTCGAGGACGTGCCTTCCTCTTTGCCCCCTGCTGTCACTAACAGTTTGCAGGAGTTCGCTGACGTCTTCCCACAAGATGTGCCACCGAGATTACCACCTATTCGAGGGATTGAACATCAAATTGACTTAATTCCCGGTGCATCGCTACCCAACCGTGCACCATACCGTACCAATCCAGAGGAGACGAAGGAGATTATACGTCAAGTACAAGAGCTTCTCGACAAAGGTTATATACGCGAATCCCTTAGTCCTTGTGTTGTTCCTATTATTTTAGTGCCGAAAAAGGATGGTACATCGCGTATCTGTGTTGATTGTAGAGGCATTAATAATATTACTATTCGTTATCGTCATCCTATTCCAAGGCTAGATGATATGCTTGATGAATTTAGTGGCTCTACAATATTCTCCAAAGTTGATTTGCATAGTGGATACCATCAAATTCGTATGAAATTGGGGGATGAATGGAAAACAGCATTTAAAACTAAGTTTGGATTATATGAGTGGTTAGTCATGCCTTTTGGGTTAACTAATGCACCTAGTACTTTCATGAGATTAATGAACAAAGTTTTACGTGCTTTCATTGGACGATTTGTGGTAGTTTACTTTGATGACATATTGATTTATAGCAGAACTTTGGAGGAACATTTGGAACATTTACGTGCTGTTTTTATTGCTCTACGTGATGCACGTTTGTTTGGTAACCTTGGGAAGTGCACCTTTTGCACCGACCGAGTGTCTTTTTTTGGCTATGTTGTTACTCCACAGGGAATTGAAGTTGATAAAGCCAAGATTGAAGCCATTGAGAGTTGGCCGCAGCCCAAAACGTTCACACAAGTGAGGAGTTTTCTTGGCCTTGCTGGATTCTATAGGCGTTTTGTGAGAGATTTCAGCACCATTGCTGCACCTCTCAGTTAGCTTACAAAGAAGGATGTGCCTTTTGTTTGGGTACCGCACAGGAAGAAGCCTTCACGGTATTGAAAGATAAGTTGACACATGCTCCTTTACTCCAACTTGCTGATTTTAATAAGACTTTTGAGCTTGAATGTGATGCTAGTGGAATTGGATTAGGAGGTGTGTTATTACAAGATGGCAAACCTGTTGCATACTTTTCTTAAAAATTGAGTGGGCCTAGTCTGAACTATTCTACTTATGATAAAGAATTATATGCTCTTGTTCAGACTTTAGAGACATGGCAACATTATTTATGGCCCAAAGAATTTGTTATACATTCTGATCATGAATCTTTGAAACATATTAAAAGTCAAGCTAAACTGAATCGTAGACATGCTAAATGGGTTGAATTCACTGAGACTTTCCCTTGTGTCATTAAACACAAGAAGGGTAAAGAAAATGTTATTGCTGATGCATTGTCTCATCGCTATACTATGCTTTCACAACTTGACTTCAAAATATTTGGTTTGGAGACCATCAAAGATCAATATGTGCATGATGCTGATTTTAAAGATGTAATGCAGAATTGTAAAGAAGGACGAACATGGAACAAGTTCATTATTAATGATGGCTTTGTGTTCCGTACTAACAAGCTATGCATTCCTGCTAGCTCTGTTCGTCTTTTGTTGTTGCCGGAGGCGCATGGAGGAGGATTAATCGGACACTTTGGCGTGAAGAAGACGGAGGACGTACTTGCTAAACATTTCTTTTGGCCAAAGATGAGACGGGATGTTGAGCGTTTTATTGCTCGCTGCACTACATGTCAAAAAGCTAAGTCACGACTCAATCCTCATGGTTTATATATGCCTTTGCCTGTACCTAGTGTTCCTTGGGAGGATATATCTATGGACTTTGTTTTAGGTTTACCTTGAACAAAGAAGGGGAGGGATAGCATTGTTGTCGTGGATAGATTCTAAAAAATGGCACACTTTATACCATGTCATAAAAGCGATGATGCCGTTAATGTTGCTGATTTGTTCTTTGTGAAATTATTCGCTTGCATGGTGTGCCAAATACTATTGTTTCAGATCGCGATACTAAATTTCTTAGCCACTTTTGGAGATGTTTATGGGTTAACTTGGGGACTAAACTGCTTTTTAGTACTACTTGTCACCCCCAAACTGATGGACAAACTGAAGTAGTCAATAGAACATTGTCTACTATGCTTAGGGCTGTTTTGAAGAATAATAAGAAAATGTGGGAGGAATGCTTGCCTCATATTGAATTTGCTTATAATCGTTCATTGCACTCTACTACTAAGATGTGCCCTTTTGAAGTTGTATGGTTTCCAACCTCGTGCACCTATTGATTTGTTGCCTCTTCCATCTTCGGAGAAGGTTAATTTTGATGGTAAACAACGTGCTGAATTGATTTTAAAAATGCATGAGTTAACTAAGGAAAACATTGAGCGTATGAATGCTAAATATAAACTTGCTAGAATAAGGGTAGAAAACATCTTGTGTTTGCACCTGGAGATCTTGTTTGGTTACATTTGCGTAAGGATAGATTTCCTGGTTTGCGCAAATCAAAGTTAATGCCACGTGTTGATGGTCCTTTTAAGGTGTTGGAGAAAATAAATGATAATGCATATAAACTTGAGCTGCCTGCAGATTTTGGGGTTAGTCCCACTTTTAACTTTGCAGATTTGAAGCCTTATTTGGGTGAGGAAGATGAGCTTCCGTCGAGGACGACTTCATTTCAAGAAGGGGAGGATGATGAGGACATCAATACCATTGTTACAGCCACAGCCCCTACTGCTACATATACTGGACCAATTACTAGAGCTCATGCACGCCAATTAAATTATCAAGTACTTCCGTTTCTTGGTAATGATTCTAATGTTCATGAGAATATGATGGTGCCTAAATTGGATACATTTGTTTTACTTACAAATGAAGGGCCTAGCTTGGAGAAGGATGAACATTGGAGCAAGAACAAGCATGGAGATTATGGCATGCACAAGGGGAACAAGAACGGAGTTACAAGTGATGATTTCAGGACTTTGAAGCCACCATAATGAGTGCATGAAGCCTTGGACAAAATATACAAGATGCCACTTTATAAATTTCTTCCAGAGGCTATTCTAGGTACTGCGTCACCTTATTATTGGGCTAGGCCCATGTAATTTCGAAATACATAAGTATAGGCTATTTTTAGAGTCCGTATGTGTGGGGAAAGAAGAGATAGGGTTAGTTTCGGACCCCTCCACCAAGGGCCATGAAATTCACCCCCTCTTCCTCCATATATACAGCCCTTAGGGCACCGTTTAGACTTTGGGTTTTGTTTAGATTAAAAGTTTGCCATAGCTGCAACTTCGCGTGCCGTTTGTGTTCAACGACTGCACAAAGGCGTCCAGTAACCCCACCTTGATCAATAAAGCTTTCATCTTATATTCGCAATATCCAGATTGCAATCTCAGTTTCTTGCTTGTTCTTCGTTTGCTCGCAGAAATGACCCTCGTGGTCGGTTGATCGTGCTCGGCGTCGTCAATAACCTCTCGGAGTTGGTTTAGCGATTACTAAGGCGCGACGTCCTCGCACGTTCGTAGTCGGATCGTCAAAGTCGACTTCCACCAAAGCGATATCCATCATCTCATCGAAAGACGGGACAACTTTGCCTCTATCATCCATGGCATCAACTGGGCAGATAGTGGTGGTTGTGCCTGCTTTCTTGTATCACGGCTGGAGGTGGCACCTAATGGAGGTGCTGGTACAGTGGAAGTAGAAGATGCACGCAGTGTCCATGATGAAGGTCGACCTGCAGAAAAGTTAGTTCGCGCCAATGCTTGTCGATCCTGCACTTCACGTTCAGCTTTACAAGCAAGATGGAATAAACAAGTGATATTAGTATACTCCTTATACTCTAGAATGGTCTGAATCTCTCTATTTAATCCACCCATAAAACGTGCAAGCATAGGTTCATTCTCCTCAAAAATACCACATCTAATCATGTCAGTTTGTAATTCCTGATAATATTCTCCTACAGAATTTTTTCCTTGTCTCAAACGCTGCATTTTTTGAAGCAATTCACGTTGATAATATGGTGGAACCCAACGAGTATGCATAGCAGTTTTCAAAGCAGCCCAAGTAGCTGGAGCAGGATATAATCTACAATGTTCAGACCACCAAACACATGCAAAGCTAGTGAAAGCACAAACAGCAGCAGGAACACGCCATCCTCAGGATATTGTAAACATGTAAATCGTTGTTCAGTTTCTAACTCCCAAGTAAGATATATATCAGGAACATATCTACCCTCAAATGGTGAAATATTCAATTTCAGTTTAGGGAGATGGTCATGATCTCGTACCTGAGGGGGAGCTCTAACATTGCCATTATTGGCATGTGGACGACCTGGTGGTTGGGGTGCTGGTGGTTGCACGTAGTTCTGATTTTGACCAACCTCATCCTCGTAATCTCCCACATAATCATCCTCCTCCCCATCAGCAGCAGGAGCCATAGAATTATCAACTGCAGCACCAACAGTTTGGCCAGGCTGAAGAGGAACACGGCTCGCTCGACAGAGGGCTGTTTTGCGATGTGGAGGTAGTCGTTGTTGTTGTTGTTGCAGAGGTGCGGCAGGTGCAGCCGGTGGTGGAAGACGCGCGAGTAGTTCATTAAATCTGTTATCGAGCTTTGTTTTGAACTCCTTCTTAAGGTCAGTGATCTTCTCCATGGCCTCCTCAAAATTGTTCAGCACATCTTGCACCTGTTCAGTCATCATTTGGTGAAACTTATCATGAAGCTCCTTGTTCGTTAAGTTCTCCCAGTCAATCTCGTCGGCTTGTGATCCTGGCATGGTTAGCAGCAAATAGAAACACACAAGAATATGACCCTACAGACTACTAAAAAGTGGTGGTGGTGGTGGGTGTCACAAATCCGTCAAGCAAAACTCAAATTCTTACCAGTTCTTACCCAGCAGCAGGTGGTGATCAGCAACCGATCTAGTCAAAACTCTCAAAGCTTGGATAAAGCGATTACCAGGGAGAGTCAAACGCAAGATGTAGATGTATGTGGAGCTGGGGAGGTTTATAATATGGTAGCACAAATGGTCAGCAATAATCAATTCAGATATGCAAAGTTGAATAAACGCTCAACGACGGTATTGTGCTGGTCCTAGGCTAGACCGTACTAGAGACGCGAGCCTAGAACACTAACAAAATCACGGCGCTGCACGTAAACAAGGGAGGAGCACACTCTGATTTTTTTTCTTTTTTTTCACTTTTTTGCACTTTTTTTCCTCTTTTTTTGCTCCGCAACAAAATTTTTTTTTGAAAAAGTCTACAAATGGTCTAGAAACTGCCTAGCCAGAATTTTCCAGACTTAGTTTTTTTTTTAAACTGGAACTATTTTTCTTCTGCGGATGGCTCAGATGTTGGGTAGTCCTACTCTGTCACGACTCTGAATATCGCGTGATCTAGAAATCGAGAACAAAGCAACAATTACTAGACTTGGACTAGGACTGGTGGCGGAGATGAATCTGGTGGAAACTCGGACTGGTGGCGGATATTTGCAGGGCGATGGAACACAGACTGGTGGTGAATCAGTTATGGAGGTGGACTCGGATTAGCGTGATGGCGGTGGATATGTGGTATATTGTAGCGGCGATGACGATGGTGGTATATGGCAGCGGTGATGACGATGGTGGTATATGGTAGCGGTGATGATGATGGTGCGGCGGCGGCGTGACAACTTGTGAATAGAACTCGAAACTCTTAAAGTACTAGACGCTAGTACCAGCAACTTGACATAACGATGCAACCGCAAATTCAACAAAGCAAATACAGAAAAGATTATGCAAAGGCTCAAATTGGTTTGGATAAGATGAACTAACCCTAATTTTTTTGGGCTTTTTCGTGGACTATAGGTATGAAGAGCAGACTCGATCTAAACAACGAAAAACTGAAAAATCTCACCGAGCAACCTGGAAATCTGATACCACTTGATAGAAGCGAGGGTGTCCCGTCTTCCGATGAGATGGTGGCTATCGTTTTGGAGGAAGTCGACTTTGACGATCCGACTACGATCGTGCGAGGACGTCGCACCTTAGCAATCGCTAAACCAACTCCGAGAGGTTATTGACCACGCCGGAGCATGATCAACCTGACCACGAAGGTCTATTTCCAGCAGGCAAACGAAGAACAAGCAAGAAACTAAGATTGCATTCTGGATATTGCGAATATAAGAGGAAAGCTTTATTGATCAAGGTGGGGTTCTGAGACGTCTTTGTCTGGTCGTTGAACACAAACGAAGTACGCGAAGTTGTAGTTATGGCGAACTTTAATCTAAACAAAACCCAAAGTCTAAACGATGCCCTAAGGTTTCTATATATGGAGGAAGAGGGGGGGGGGGAATTTCGTGGCCCTTGGTGGAGGGGTCCGAAATCAACCCTATCTCTTATTTCCCCACACATACGGACTCTAAAAATGGCCTATACTTATGTATTTCGAAATTACATGGGTTTGGCCCAATAATAAGGTGACGCGGCACCTAGAATAGCCTCGGGACGAAATTTATGACGTGGCATCTTGTATATTTCATCCAAGGCTTCATGCACCCATTATGGTGGCTTCAAAGTCCTGAAATCATCACTTGTAACTCCATTCTTGTTCCCCTTGCGCATGCCATCATCTCCATGCTTGTTCTTGCTCCAATGTTCATCCTTCTCCAAGCTAGGCCCTTCATTTGTAAGCAAAACAAATGTATCCAATTTAGGCAGCATCATATTCTCATGAACATTAGAATCATTACCAAGAAATGAAAGTAAATGGTAATTTAGTTGGCGTGCGCGAGCTCTAGTAATTGGTCCAGTATGTATAGCAGCAGGCGCTGTTGGTGTAACAATGGTGTTGATGTCCTCATCATCCTCCCCTTCTTGAAATGAAGTCGTCCCCGAGAGAAGTTCATCTTCCTCACCCAAATAAGGCTTCAAATCTGCAATGTTAAAAGTGGGACTAACCCCAAAATCTGCAGGCAACTCAAGTTTATCTGCATTATCATTTATTTTCTCCAACACCTTAAAGGGACCATCAGCACGTGGCATTAGCTTTGATTTGCGCAAATCAGGAAATCTATCCTTACGCAAATGTAACCAAACAAGATCTCCAGGTGCAAACACAACATGTTTTCTACCCTTATCTCTAGCAAGTTTATATTTAGCATTCATACGCTCAATGTTTTCCTTAGTTAACTCATGCATTTTTAAAATCAATTCAACACATTGTTTAGCATCAAAATTAACCTTCTCCGAAGATGGAAGAGGCAACAAATCAATAGGTGCACGAGGTAGGAACCTACACAACTTCAAAAGGGCACATCTTAGTAGTAGAATTCAATGAAAGATTATAAGCAAATTCAATATGAGGCAAGCATTCCTCCCACGTTTTCTTATTATTCTTCAAAACAGCCCTAAGCATAGTAGACAATGTTCTATTGACTACTTCAGTTTGTCCATCAGTTTGGGGGTGACAAGTAGTACTAAAAGGCAGTTTAGTCCCCAACTTAGCCCATAAACATCTCCAAAAGTGGCTAAGAAATTTAGTATCACGATCTGAAACAATAGTATTTGGCACACCATGCAAGCGAATAATTTCACGAAAGAACAAATTAGCAACATTAACAGCATCATCGCTTTTATGACATGGTATAAAGTGTGCCATTTTCGAGAATCTACCCACGACAACAAATATGCTATCCCTCCACTTCTTTGTTCTAGGTAAACCTAAAACAAAGTCCATAGATATATCCTCCCAAGGAACACTAGGTACAGGCAAAGGCATATATAAACCATGAGGATTGAGTCGTGACTTAGCTTTTTGACATGTAGTGCAGCGAGCAATAAAACACTCAACATCCCGTCTCATCTTTGGCCAAGAGAAATGTGTAGCAAGTAAGTCCTCCGTCTTCTTCACGCCAAAATGTCCCATTAATCCTCCTCCATGCGCCTCCTGCAACAACAAAAGACGAACAGAGCTAGCTAGAATGCATAGCTTTTTAGCACGGAACACAAATCCATCATTAACGACGAACTTGTTCCATGTTCTTCCTTCTTTACAATTTTGCAATACATCTTTAAAATTAGCATCATGCACATATTGATCTTTGATGGTCTCCAAACCAAATATTTTGAAGTCATGTTGTGAAAGCATAGTATAGCGACGAGACAATGCATCAGCAATAACATTTTCTTTACCCTTCTTGTGTTTAATGACATAAGGGAAAGTCTCAATGAATTTAACCCATTTAGCATGTCTACGATTCAGTTTAGCCTGGCTTTTAATATGTTTCAAAGATTCATGATCAGAATGTATAACAAATTCTTTGGGCCATAAATAATGTTGCCATGTTTCTAAAGTTAGAACAAGAGCATATATTTCTTTATCATAAGTAGAATAATTCATACTAGGCCCACTCAATTTTTCAGAAAAGTATGCAACAGGTTTGCCATCTTGTAATAACACACCTCCTAATCCAATTCCACTAGCATCACATTCAAGCTCAAAAGTGATGTAGGGCGGTGCCCTATGTGGACGTTCTTTCACATTTGGAGTGGATCCTACGGGGAAACGCGACGAACGAGTGGAAGAACACGAGAAAGAACACGGGGAGGAACGGGAAAACTCAACCGACAAGTGATTGATCACACAAGGGCTAGATCACCGAACACATATGGTAGCACAAGATTCAAAATCAACAAAGATAAGATACAAAGGTAGCCGTTCTTCTCCGTGAGGAGGTCTTGATTGTCTTCCCTTGAAGGGGTCTTGAATCCGCTTGGGGGATCTTATCCAAAGAGGTCGTGAGCTCCAAGGAGAAGTAACCAAGTGGATGAGCAAGGCTCTCACACAAAATATGAGCTAAACCAATGCTAACCCTAATACGAAGCTAGGAAACGAGTATATATAGTGCTAAGCCATGAAGGGGCAAGTGGGAGAGGATACATGGGTCGTCTACACTTTCTCTGCGCACAGGCAGGCCGGTGGTACCGGTCACGGGGCCGGTTGTTCCGCTGGTAACTCATAGGGGGCGGAAGTACCGGACGGGGAAGGTGGAACTACCGCTGGAAGGTCAGGCACTAGCTTCTGGAGAGGGACGTCGAAGGGGCCAGCGGTTGTTGGGGCAGTTGTTCCGGTCTTTGGGCAAAAACCGGTAAAACCGGTGCGGCACCGGCCTTGCTCCGCTCGATTACAGAAGGTGGGCCGGTTGTTGGGCTGGAGCTGGCCGGTTGTTCCGCCCGGGCCGTGGTTGGGCGGTTGTTCCGGTCCTTCTGGGCCGGGCAGATCGTTTACATGCTCTTGATGTTCGTCTTGCGTCGTAACTTCTCCTTGGTAACTTTCTTGGTACCTAAGCACACAAACATCTCCGTTTGAGGTAGTAGCCATGTCTCAAGTGGGTCAAAGGGAAGTTCAACAAGGAGAGAGTTAACCTCGGATTGAATGGCACGTGCTCGAGCTCTCATCATGGTTCCTCGTGGGGTTGGATGTGTCGATGTAGAGTCCATGGGGATGATGGAAGGATGCTCCGCATCATCTCCCCTCCCTTGGGAAAGATCCGACCTCGGATCAAAATCTTCAACACCATGGAACGACGAGAGGTCTTTGACGTTGAAGACGTCACTCACGTTGTACTTGTCTCGTGGGAGTTCAATCTTGTAGGTGTTGTCGTTGTAGCGTGCTAGCACCTTGAATGGTCCATCGGCTCGAGGGAGAAGTTTGGACTTGCGTTCGTTGGGGAAGCGGTCCTTGCGAAGGTGTAGCCACACGAGATCGCCTATGTTGAAGATCATGGGTTGCTTGTTGACGTTGAGCTTGGTTGCTAGTCGTTGTACTTGGCGCTCGATGATGTTCCTTGTATCTTCATGCATCTTCTTGGTGTAGCTTTCTCGTGCACTCGCATCCATGTTGGTGCGCTCTTGTAGAGGTAGAGGTAGAATGTCCAAAGGGGACAACGGGTTGAAGCCGTAGACAACCTCGAAGGGGGACTTGCCGGCAGTCGAATGTCTTGCATGGTTGTAGGCGTACTCGGTGATGGGTAGACACGCCTCCCACTCCTTGATGTTCTTCTTGATCAACACGCGAAGTAGAGTGGATAGTGTCCGGTTCGTAACCTCCGTTTGGCCGTCGGTTTGAGGATGGTATGCGGATGAGAACAAGAGCTTGGCGCATAACATCTTCCAAAAGTAACTCAAGAATTTGACGTCGCTGTCGGAGAAGATTTTCTTCGTTACTCCATGGAGGCGCAAGATTTCTCTACAAAAGAGATTTGCAACGTGTGAAGCATCGTCTATCTTGTTGCAAGGAATGAAATGTGCCATCTTAGAAAATCGGTCCACAACAACAAACACGGAATCCTTTCCATTTTGAGTTCTAGGCAAACCGAGTACAAAATCCATGCTAATGCCTTCCCAAGGTTGATAAGGAATAGGAAGAGGCATGTAAAGACCATGGGAATGAGCTTTAGATTTAGCTTTGTGACATGTAGAGCATCGGGTGGTGAAGCGTGAGACGTCACGGAACATCTTGGGCCAAAAGTAGTTCTTGGAGAGCGTGGCGAATGTCTTGTCGCATCCGAAATGTCCCATGAGTCCGCCTCCATGAGCCTCTTGCAAAAGGAGCAAACAAAGAGAAGACTCGGGAATGCATAGTTTGTTAGCTCTCATAAGATAACCATCCTTGATGCAATATTGTTCCCAAGAAGTATGCGTCAAACACTTAGCATAAGGAATAGGAAAAGATGGATCATTAGCATACAAGTCTTTGATGTGCTCAAAACCACTAACATTCAACTCAAGTTTAGTCACAAGCGTGCATATGCGTGAAAGTGCATCCGCAACTACATTTTCCTTACCCTTAATGTACTTGATCACATAGGGGAAAGATTCAATAAATTCACTCCATTTGGCACGACGCTTGTTCAACTTAGTTTGACCTAAGTACTAAAGCGTTTCATGATCGGTGTGTATGACAAACTCATGAGGTCTAAGATAATGTTCCCAAACATGTAGCACACACACTAAAGCATAGAATTGTTTGTCATAGATGGGATACTTAAGTTGAGAACCGGAGAGTTTTTCACTAAAATATGCAATGGCTCGTTTTTCTTGCATCAAAACTCCGCCAATTCCGGTACCACTTGCATCACAATGAACCTCAAAAGTTTTGTCAAAATTGGGCAAAGAAAGAATCAAAGCATGAATAAGCAAAGACTTGAGCTCGTCGAAAGCGGTGGATTGCAAAGATCCCCAAACAAAAGGAGCATTCTTTTTACTCAAAGAATGCAAAGGGGCGGCAATAGTGCTAAAGTCTTTCACAAAGCAATGATAAAAACCCGCAAGACCAAGAAAACTACGCACTTGTTGCAAATTGGTGGGTTGGGGCCAAGTTTTAATTGCTTCAATTTTAGTTTCATCAACATGGACACCCTTGGAAGATACAACGAAACCCAAGAAAACCACTTTGTCAACACCAAATGTGCACTTTTTCATGTTGGCATAAAGACGTTCCTTGAGAAGCGTTTGCAAAACAGCCCTAACATGATTAAGATGCTCTTTCATGGTTTTGCTAAACACAAGAATATCATCGAAGTAAACCACAACAAAGACTCCAATATAAGGCCGAAGCACATAATGCATGAGACGCACGAAAGTACCGGGAGCCTCCGATAAACCCATAGGCATGACTAACCACTCATATAGGCCAAATTTGGTTTTGAAAGCAGTTTTCCATTCATCACCCTCTTGTATGCGGATTTGGTAATAGCCACTTTTAAGATCAATTTTTGAGAAAAAGTTGGCTCCACTAAGTTCATCAAGCATATCACCTAAGGGAGGAATGGGATGCCTATAGCGAACGGAAATAGCATTTATAGGTCTACAATCGGAACACAAGCGGAAACTTCCATCGGGCTTAGGCACAAGTATAACCGGAACGGCACAAGGGCTTATGCTTTCACATACATGACCGTTGCCGATTAGTTGTTCTACTTGCCGTTGAATCTCCTTGGTTTCTTCAGGATTGACACGGTATGGAGCTTTGTTTGGAAGTGGCGCTCCGGGACGAGGTCGATTTGATGCTCAATGCCTCGTAGAGGAGGTAGACCGGAGGTAGCTCATCGGGGAAAACATCTTGGAATTCCTGCAAAAGAGATTGAAACACTAGAGGTAGCTCGTGAGGGGTGTTAGTGTTAGGTTCCCCATCCTTGCACACAAGGACAAATTGCATCACACTCGATGGGTTCTCACACACTTCTCTCATCTCACTTTTTGTGGCAAATAGTATGAGGTTTCTCTCTCTAGGCGAAGAGGCGCTCAAGTTTGGCTTGTGGCTCTCACTCACTTTTTGGTGGATCACTTTCTCACTCTTCTCTCCACGTTGGGTGGCTTGCTTGTCGGCTATCAATTGACTAGGAGACATAGGTCGTAGCACATATTCCTTCCCTTTGATCTTGAAGCTATAGTGATTGGTGCGCCCGTTGTGGATAACACCACGGTCGAATTGCCATGGCCTACCTAGAAGGAGGTGGCAAACGGTCATGGGGACCACATCACACTCGAAAGTGTCTTCATATGCACCAATTTTGAAGGAGACTTGGACCGTATGCTCAACTCGGATAGTGCCAGAGTCACTTAGCCATTGAACCTTGTAGGGGTGCGGGTGTTTCCTCTTAACCAATTGATGCTTGGAGCATAGTTCTTCACTTGCCAAATTGTGGCAACTACCTCCATCGATGATGACCTTGACGGATCGTCCATTGATGCCGGCCTTGGTGTGGAAGATGTGGCATCATTAGTCTTCTTCTTGTTGATGTTGAAGAGTCAAGACCTTTGAGACAACGAGAGCGGGGCTCATATCTTCATCACAAAAGACTTGATCATCTTCATCCTCGTTCACGCGCCGGTGCATGGCCACTTGCTCAAGAGCTTCCATCTCCTCGTCACTCATGGAGTCATATGTGCCATCGTCGTTGAGGATCATGGTGCGCTTGTTGGTGCATTCATAGGACTTGTGGCCTCGGCGGCCGCAAGTGAAACACTTGAAGGAGCTTGTCTTGATGGTCTCATTGGTCGGAGTAGATGAAGAAGCACGCGGCTTGAAGTTGCTTGTAGTAGGAGGAAGACGACTTGAACTTCACAAAGTTTTCTTGTAACTCGGCTTGTCATCGTTGCTTGGAGAAGGTTTTGTTGATGTAGATGTTGGAGGAGTTGTTGAAGCTTGGTTGTTGGAGAAGCCGTAGGTCTTGGATGAGTACTTGGAGTACTTCCAGTCATCTTGCACTTGACGTTCCGCCTTTGTGGCTTGATGTACGAGCTTAATGAGGTTGGAGTAGGATTGGAAGTCCGCGATCTTCTTGATGGGATGATTGAGTCCATTCAAGAATCGTGCCATAGTTTGCTCATCATCCTCCGTGACATTGGCTCGGATCATGGCAATCTCCATTTCCTTGTAGTATTCTTCAACACTCTTTGTTCCTTGCTTGAGGAGTTGTAGCTTCTTCAAGAGATCACGGTTGTAGTAGGTTGGCACAAAACGTGCTCGCATGACATCCTTCATTTGAGCCCAAGTGGTTATTGGAGGTTCATATCTTGCTTGTCGGTGCTCAAGGACTTGTTCCCACCATATGAGCACATAGTCTTGGAACTCAAGTGATGCCATTACGATCTTCTTCTCTTCCTCATAGTTGTGCAAATGAAAGATTTTTTTGACCTTCAATGCCCATGAGAGGTATTCTTCCGGATCATTGCTTCCATTGAACATGGGCATTTTTAATTTGAGCTTTCCATAGCGTTGCTCTTCATTGTGTTGTTCGCGATGGTGATGATGACGCCCTTGACATGGAGGGTAATCATCCTCATATTGCTCTTGGCGTGGAGGAAGTCCATGATCAACGTGCTCTTGTTGAACTTGAGGTTGAGGTGGAGCTTGACGAGCTTGTGGAGGAGCTTGAGGGACTTGACGGTGCACACGTGGTTGGTAGTTCCTCTCTTGGATTTCTTCTCGAAGGGCTTCCTCTTGATTGCGCCATTCGCGATTGCGGTTTGCGATTGCTCGACTTGATTCTTGAAGGGCATGTTCCACCTCAAGAGCTTGTGCTTCTCGTTGTTGTTGTTGAAGACTTTGGGCCTCGGCGTCTTGTTGCTCTTGGTGTAGACACGCTCGTTCTTCTTCTTCTTGTCGATGAAGACGTCGTCGTTCTTGAGCTTGAGCAAAAGCGACTTGGTTTGGTTGAGGACGAGGAACTTGCTCATCGACTTTCTCTTGTGAATGCTTGACATGTAGCGGGTTGCGAGATGCATGACTGTCATGCCGCGCGACTCGTCGAAGGGTGTTTGATGACGGTGTACTTGAGCTGTAGAAGGAGTCGTTGGAGTGTCGACTTGAGTGGCTCCGTCTTGAGTATGAAGAAGTTGAAGGAGGACGATTCACCAACAAGGCGCGGATCTCGTCCATTCTTGCATCATTCTCTTGCTTGTGCGCGTCGAGCTTGTTGTCGAAGTAGTCTTGTGTACGTTGCTCGGAGAGTCGCAAGTCGGTGGCGAGGTTGTCGATGCAGTCGTTCATTGCTTGTTGCTCTTGATGCAACGCTCGTTGTGCACCAAAGAGGTGGCTCTTGGTGATGTATGATGACATGTCGTCATCTTGCTCAATGAAGGGTGGGTTGGTAGAAGTACTTGGCCTATCCATCATTTGAAGCAAAAATGTGAGTGGTAGAAGGAAAAGAACTTATACCAATGTACCTTTGACCGATGTTGATGATGAATCAAGTTCACTCAAATGCGGATAATAAATAGCACTATTGGTACCAATCCTTGTCGGTTCTCACACCTACACAAGTAAAAGCTTATGGTGGAGCTTGGTTAGGATGGTGGCACAAAATTGATTGCAATCGTTAGTTTGACTCAAAGATGTTGAAAAAGATTCGCAAATTCGCAAATGCAACAAGTAGACCAAGCAAGTAGTGGTACACGGAAACACACACGCAAATAGATAAGTGGGATTGTGCAAACCAAAAGTGAGCCAAAATGTGGAGTCCATGAAAATGCTCTTGTTGCACAATACTAGAGAGACGCTAGCACGATTGCACAATAGGCGGATACGGAGCTTGTGCACAACCTACTAGGCAAAAATGCAACGATCTCGATCCCAAGTATGCTATATGTATGGTATTTCAGTGCTATGATCCAAGATGATCTTATATGACAATCTTAATGTAGTATGATGCTATGGTTCTTGCTGATAAGCTCTTTGCTTATCTTTCTCTTTTGCTTAAAAGCTTGATTGGCTCTTTCTCTTTTGAGCTCTTTTCTCATGCAAAACTTCATGAACCAAGATAGCAATTGTGTATGCGATGACAACTTTGTGACACACAAGTTTATGCCAAAATATGCACCACTTTGGTATGGTATGTATGCTATGGAGTATGATCACTAATGTGCACAAGTCACGTTGCCGGCAATACTCAATGGGTAGTCTCGATGGGTAAGCAACGCAAAAGTAAGGCTATGTGGTTATCAATGCAATGGCATGGGATAACAAAGATGTCGTCAAAGTTACCGTCCTTGGCGATGATGAGTCCTTGGCGAAGATGAGCGGTGGTGATGTTGACATCGAACCGTACCTATATAGTCGAAACACAATAGGACACGGGAAGCACAACTCAAATTCTCAAAGACCAAAAGCAACAATGGTGGTAGCGGAAAGCAGAGGTGGTATAGCGGATGATGTGGTGAAAGACCTAGGCAAAGATGCCAACGTTGGGAAAATTAGATGGAGTCTAATGATGTTGTATCCTATCTAGGTGGATGGGGGATGTCAATAGCTTCTCAGCAAGCTAAAGAACGCGAAAATCGGACTCCGGATGTGGAAGTTATGCTGAAAATGGTGACACTCAGAATGCTGAAACTGGCATGGGCAGTAGTACCGCTCGGATGGGCGGTAGTACCGCTTGTGGTACTCAGCGGTGATACCACTTGGAGGGGCGGCTGTACCGCTCGTGTCGGGATTTGTCACATATCGAATAGGGCGCGGTTTTGGGGCGGAAATGGATGATTTCGGGGGCAAAATTGGATGTATTTCGTGGATGGAAAGAGGGGAAACTCGGGGGAATGCTAGATCCACTTGAAACCAAGCAAATCCACGGATCAAAATCAACAAAACATCATCAAACCAACAAATCACAAAAAAATTGATGCTATTTTTGGTGGGGATTTTCGGATTTAGGACGAAAACAACAAAATCAAGCTAGAAAACACGGGGTAGGGGCTCCAAAAACGTGATCAACGTGGCTCATGATACCAAGATGATGTAGGGTGCTGCCCTATGTGGACGATCTTTCACGTTTGGAGTGGATCCTACGGGGAAACGCGACGAAAGAGCGGAAGAACACGAGGAAGAACACCGGGAGGAACGGGAGAAACTCAACCGACAAGTGATTGATCACACAAGGGCTAGATCACCGAACACATAAGGTAGCACAAGATTCAAAATCAACAAAGGAAAGATACAAAGGTAGTCGTTCTTCTCCGTGAGGAGTTCTTGATTGTCTTCCCTTGAAAGGGTCTTGAATCCGCTTGGGGGATCTTCTCCGAAGAGGTCGTGAGCTCCGAGGAGAAGTAACCAAGTGGATGAGCAAGGCTCTCACACAAAATATGAGCTAAATCAATGCTAACCCTAATACGAAGCTAGGATACGAGTATATATAGTGCTAAGCCACAAAGGGGTAAGTGGGAGAGGATACATGGGTCGTCTACCCTTTCTCTGCGCATAGGCAGGCCGGTGGTACCGGTCACGGGGCCGGTTGTTCCGCTGGTAACTCATACAGGGCGGAAGTACCGGACGGGGAAGGCGGAACTACCGAAGGGGCCAGCGGTTGTACCGGTTGTCGGGTCGGTTGTTCCGGTCTTTGGGTAGAAACCGGTAAAACCGTTGCGGCACCGGCCTTGCTCCGCTCGATTACAGAAGGTGGGCCGGTTGTTGGGCGGTAGCTATCCGGTTGTTTCGCCCGGGCGGTGGTTGGCCGGTTGTTCCAGTCCTTCTGGGCTGGGCAGATCGTTTACATGCTCTTGATGTTCGTCTTGTGTCGTAACTTCTCCTTGGTTACTTTCTTGGTACCTAAGCACACAAAGCATCTCCGTTTGAGGTAGTAGCCATGTCTCAAGTGGGTCAAAGGGAAGTTCAACAAGGAGAGAGTTAACCTTGGATTGAATAGCATGTGCTCGAGCTCTCGCCATGGGTCCTCGTGGGGTTGGATGTGTCGATGTAGAGTCCATGGGGATGATGGAAGGATGCTCCGCATCAAAAAGTCTTATTAAAATCAGGAAGTTGGAGTAAAGGAGCATGTGTCAACTTATCTTTCAATACCGTGAAGGCTTCTTCCTGTGCGGTACCCCAAACAAAAGGCACATCCTTCTTTGTAAGCTCATTGAGAGGTGCATCAATGGTGCTGAAATCTCTCACAAAACACCTATAGAATCCAGCGAGGCCAAGAAAACTCCTCACTTGTGTGACCGTTTTGGGCTGCGGCCAACTCTCAATAGCTTCAATCTTGGCTTTGTCAACTTCAATTCCCTGTGGAGTAACAACATAGCCAAGAAATGACACTTGGTCGGTGCAAAAGGTGCACTTCCCAAGGTTACCAAACAAACGTGCATCACGTAGAGCAATAAAAACAGCACGTAAATATTCCAAATGTTCCTCCAAAGATCTACTATAAATCAATATGTCATCAAAGTGAACTACCACAAATCGTCCAATGAAAGCACGTAAAACTTCGTTCATTAATCTCATGAAAGTACTAGGTGTATTAGTTAATACAAAAGGCATGACTAACCACTCATATAATCCAAACTTAGTTTTAAATGTTGTTTTCCATTCATCCCCCAATTTCATACGAATTTGATGGTATCCACTACGCAAATCAACTTTGGAGATATTGTAGAGCCACTCAATTCATCAAGCATATCATCTAGCCTAGGAAAAGGATGACGATAATGAATAGTAATATTATTAATGCCTCTACAATCAACACACATACGTTGTGTACCATCCTTTTTCAGCACTAGAATAATAGGAACAGCACAAGGACTAAGGGATTCGCGTATATATCCTTTGTCGAGAAGCTCTTGTACTTGACGCATAATCTCCTTCGTCTCCTCTGGATTGGTACGATATGGCGCACGGTTTGGCAGTGAAGCACCGGGAATTAAGTCAATCTGATGCTCAATCCCTCGAATAGACGGTAATCCCAGTGGAACGTCTTGTGGAAAGACGTTAGCGGACTCCTGCAAAATGTTAGTAACAGCAGGAGGCAAAGAGCAAGGCACGTCCTCAAATGAAAATAATGCCTCTTTGCACACAAAAGCATAGCAAACAGATTTGCTGAAATCTAGCTCATCAATATCAGATTTGGTGGCAAATAAACATGCACTTTTCAATTTAATTTCAGAAGCAACACTAGATGGTTTATTATTAGGCTTCATTTGTTGCTCAAATTCTTTTGCCACAATCTGATTTTCACTCTTATTTTGTTCCTATTTTGCTTTATTAGCTCTATTAATATCATCTTTCAAAATGGAATCAGGAGTCATTGGAAGCAAAGTAATATCTTTATCCTTATGAACAAGAGTATACTGATTATTTCCACCATGGTGTACAGAATTTTTATCAAATTGCCATGGTCTACCAAGTAATAAGGAACATGCTTGCATAGGTACCACATCACAATCAACATAATCAGCATATGTAGAGATACTAAAATGCACACGAACAGTACGTGTTACCTTAACCTTGCCGCTGTTGTTGAACCATTGGATGTAGTAAGGATGTGGATGTGGTCTTGTGGTGAGAGAGAGCTTCCACCATCTCCATGCTAGCCAAGTTGTTGCAGCTCCTCCGCCTATGATGACGCGCATAGAACGTTCTTTCACAACTCCTTTGTATGGAACAAATTATGCCTCTGATTTTGCTCACTTGTGTGACCTGCACACTCAAAACACGTTGAGCAACTAAGCATTCATACCTGTCAGCGTCTTCAGGAGCCATGTATTGCGTTTCATGATCAGAATCATCTCCACCGTGTTCTTCACGTGTAATAAGAGCCAAAGTCTCCTCATTATAGTCACTAGCGGACTCATACCCACCATCCTCAGTAGCAATCATCACACGCTCAGATTTGCATTCTCTCGCATAATGACCTCTTCCCTTACAACGATGACAAATAATATCACTTGTGTGCCCAGTTGATGCCATGGAAGAAGAAGAGCTCTGTGTAGGCCCGGCAGGTGCGCTCTTGGCACATAGTGGTGGTTGTGCCCGCTTTCTTGTATCACGGTGGAGGTGGCACCTAATGGAGGTGCTGGTACAAAGAAGTAGAAGATGCACGCGTGTCCATGATGAAGGTCGACCTGCGAGAAAAGTTAGTTCGCGCCAATGCTTGTCGATCCTCAAGACTTCACGCTCAGCTTTACAAGCAAGATGGAATAAACGAGTGATATTAGTATACTCCTTATACTCTAGAATGGTCTGAATCTCTCTATTTAATCCACCCATAAAACGTGCAATCATAAGTTCATTATCCTCAACAATACCACATCTAATCATGCCAGTTTGTAATTCCTGATAATATTCTTCTACAGAATTTTTTCCTTGTCTCAAACACTGCAATTTTTGAAGCAATTCACGTTGATAATATGGTGGAACCCAACGAGTACGCTTAGCAGTTTTCAAAGCAGCCCAAGTAGCTGAAATAGGATATAATCTACAATGCTCAGACCACCAAACACATGCAAAGCTAGTGAAAGCTCAAACAGCAGCAGGAACACGTCTGTCCTCAGGATATTACAAAAATGTAAATCATTGTTCAGTTTCTAACTCCCAAGTAAGATATATATCAGGAACATATCTACCCTCAAATGGTGGAATATTCAATTTCAGTTTAGGGAGATGGTCATGATCTCTTACCTGAGGAGGAGCCCTAACATTGCCCTTATTTGCATGTGGATGACCTGGTGGTTGTGTTGCTGGTGGTTGCACGTAGTTCTGATTTTGATCAACCTCATCCTCGTAATCTCCCGCATAATCATCCTTCTCCCCATCAGCAGCAGGAGCCATAGAATTATCAACGGCAGCACCAACAGGTTGGCCAAGCTGAAGAGGAACACGGCTCGCTCGACGGAGGGCTGTTTCGCGATGTGGAGGTAGTCGTTGTTGTTGTTGTTGCAGAGGTGCGGCAGGTGCAGCCGGTGGTGGAAGACACGCGAGCAGTTCATTAAATCTGTTATCGACCTTTGTTTCGAACGTCTTCTCAAGGCCAGTGATCTTCTCCATGGCTTCTTTAAAATTGTTCAGCAAATTTTGCACCTGTTCAGTCATCATTTGCTGAAACTTATCATGAAGCTCCTTGTTCGTTAAGTTCTCCCAGTCAATCTCGTCGGCTTGTGATCCTGGCATGGTTAACAGCAAATAGAAACACACAAGAATATGATCCTACGGACTACTAACAAGTGGTATCAGATTTCCAGGTTGCTCGGTGAGATTTTATAGTTTTTCATAGTTTAGATCGAGTCTGCTCTTCATACCTATAGTCCACATTTGTGAGGGCACCCTGTTAGTTTGGCAGAGTTATATTGGTTTCATCTTTCATATGGTTTCTAGCTTGCATTGATTCTAACAAGTTCAAGCACCTTGTGCTTAGTTTACACTTGACACATCATACATGTCAATATGTCATGCCGTCCTATTTTTCATACATATTCGGTCCTCCTATCATGCGGCTGCCTTACATGAAAGTAGTGTTCGTCAGTATCATGCATCAATGAGTTCTGAGGAAATTTAATTCCTTTTTCTTGTGGGTTTGACTTGACAAGGCAAAATCAAGAAAGAGGAAGGAAAATAGTAAGGAAGGCGATGATGGTGGTCCTGTGCAGCAACGTAAACGGAGCATCTGCACTGATTCTCCTTGTACTGATAGTGCATTACAAGGTCCAAGTCTCCGCTCCCCTACTCCACCATCCAAGGTGCTCGCTCTAACTTGGCAGTGTTATATCTGGTTGCATGTTGCATACGGTGTCTAGCTTGTATTGCTCCTAAGTAGTGTAAACTGCATCTGCTTAGCTTACACATGATACGTGTGAATATGACACGCTTTCCTGTTTTTGGTACATACTATATCTGTCTATCACACCATGTTCCTACATGAAACTACTCTTCATGTGTATCCTGCATCAGTCACTTATGTTGGGACACCTTTAAGTTGGTAGTGTGATATCGGTTGGCGTCTTGATTATGATTTCTAGCATGTATTGCTTCTAGTTTGATGAACGCCACCTATGACGAGATAGTTTTAACTTGGCAGAGTGATATTGATTGCACCTTCCATATGGTGTCTAGTTTGCAGTGCTTCTAATTTGTTGAAGTGCCTTCTGCTTAGTTACCACATCATAGGTGTGAATATGTCAAGCCGTCCATTTTTTCGTACATATTCCATCCTCGTATCATGACTTTGTCTTTCATCAGAGTAGTGTTCGTTAGTATCATGCATGAATGAGTTCTGAAGAGCGAATTATATTCCTTTTTCTCGTCGGTTTGACCTCACAATGCAAAATCAATAAAGCTGAAGGAAATTGGCAAATCATTGGATGATGGTGGTCCTTCCGAGCAACTGAAATGGAGGTTCTCTACAGATTCTACTCCGCCATCCTCCCAACAAGATTCGCAAGACAACGCAAGGCTAGACAGTCAACGTAGCTGTGTAGATGATGAGCACGTCTCCCCTACTCCACCATCATAGGTGCTTGCTCTAACTTGGCACTATTATATGTGGTTGCATGTTGCGTATGATGTCTAGCTTGTATTGCTTCTAACTTTGTTGAATTGCATCTGCTTACTTTACACATAATGCCTGTGAATATGACATGCGTTCTTGTTTCTAGAACATACTATATCTGATCACACGATGTTCTTACATCAGACTACTGTTCTTGCATATCCCGCATTAGTCACTTATGATAAGGCACCTTTAAGTCGCCACTATGATATTGGTTGTGTCTTGCATATGATTTCTAGCATGTACTGCTTCTAATTTGTTGAAACGCCATACGGTTTGAACTTTGCAGAGTGATATTAGTTGCATCTTTCATATGGTTTCTAGCTTTTAGTGCTTCTAATTTGTTGAAATGCCTTCTGCTTAGTTACCACATCATAGGCGTGAATATGTCACACCATCCTGTTTTTCATACATATTCCATCCTCGCATCATGTGTTTGCCTTTCATCCGACTAATGCTCGTCAGTATCATGCGTGAATGAGTTCTGAAGAGCGAATTTTATTCCTTTTTCTTATCGGTTTGACTTCACAATGCAAAATCATTACAACTAAAGGAAATTAGTCCGGCAGTGGATGATGGTGGTCCTTCAGAGCAACTCAAAAAGGGGGTCTGATGAGGACATCAATACCATTGTTACACCCACAGCCCCTGCTGCTATACATACTGGACCAATTACTAGAGCTCGCGCACGCCAACTAAATTACCAGGTACTTTCGTTTCTTGGTAATGATTGTAATGTTCATGAGAATATGATGCTGCCTAAATTGGATACATTTGTTTTGCTTACAAATGAAGGGCCTAGCTTGGAGAAGGATGAACATTGGAGCAAGAACAAGCATGGAGATGATGGCATGCGCAAGGGGAACAAGAACGGAGTTACAAGTGATGATTTCAGGACTTTGAAGCCACCATAATGAGTGCATGAAGCCTTGGACGAAATATACAAGATGCCACTTCATAAATTTTGTCCAGAGGCTATTCTAGGTGCTGCGATACCTTATTATTGGGCCAGGCCCATGTAATTTCGAAATACATAAGTATAGGCTATTTTTAGAGTCCGTATGTGTGGGGAAACAAGAGATAGGGTTAGTTTCGGACCCCTCCACCAAGGGCCACGAAATTCACCCCCTCTTCTTCGATATATACAGCCCTTAGGGCACCATTTAGACTTTGGGTTTTCTTTAGATTAAAGTTCGCCATAGCTGCAACTTCGCGTACTTCGTTTGTGTTCAACGACCAGACAAAGGCGTCACAGAACCCCACTTTGATCAATAAAGCTTTCATCTTATATTCGCAATATCCAGATTGCAATGTCAGTTTCTTGCTTGTTCTTCGTTTGCTCGCTGGAAACAGACCCTCGTGGTCAGGTTGATCGTGCTCCGGCGTGGTCAATAACCTTTCGGAGTTGTTTTAGCGATTGCTAGGGCGCGACGTCCTCGCACGTTCGTAGTCGGATCGTCAAAGTCGACTTCCACCAAAGCGATATCCATCATCTCATCGAAAGACGGGACACCTTAGCCTCTATCAGGGTCTCTACAGATTCTACTCCGCCATCCTCCCAACAAGATTCGCAAGACAACACAAGGCTGGACAGTCAACATAGCTGTGTAGATGATGAGCACATCTCCCCTAGTCGACCATCACAAGTGCTTGCTCTAACTTGGCACTATTATATGTGGTTGCATGTTGCGTATGATGTCTAGCTTGTATTGCTTCTAACTTTGTTGAATTGCATCTGCTTACTTTACACATAATGCCTGTGAATATGACACGTGTTCCTATTTCTAGAACATACCTGTACATGATGAGCTCATCTCCCCTACTCCACCGTCACAGGTGCTTGCTCTAAGTTGGAACTGTTATATGTGGTTGTGTTTTTCGTATGATGTCTAGTTTGTATTGCTTCTGATTATGTTGAATTGCATCTGCGTAGCTTACAACTTATACCTGCAACAATAACTTACCCATAACACACATTGAACTTGGGACTGTGATGTAGGTTGCATCTTGCATTGTCTTCTAGCTTGTACTGCGTCTAATTTCTTGAAATGGCACTTATGACTGATACGTCTGCAACGTATCTATAATTTTTGATTGTTCCATGCTATTATATTACCCGTTTTGGATGTTTATGGGCTTTACTTTACACATCTATATCATTTTTGGGACTAACCTACTAACTGGAGGCCCAGCCCATATTGCTGTTTTTTTTGCCTATTTCAGTATTTCGAAGAAAAGGAATATCAAACGGAGTCCAAACGGAATGAAACATTCGGGAGCATGATTTTTGGAATGAATGTGATCCAGAGGACTTGGAGTGCAAGTCAAGAAGCAGTCGAGGCGGCCACGAGGATGGATGGTGCGCCCACCCCTACTGGGCGCACCCCCCTATCTCGTGGGTCCCTCGGGCGTCCACCGACCTACTTCTTCCGCCTATATATACCCACGTACCCCGAGAACATCAAAGGCGACCACGAAAAACTATTTCCACCACCGTAACCTTCTGTATCCGCGAGATCCCATCTTGGAACCTTTGCCGACGCTCCGCCGGAGGGGGAATCGACCATGGAAGGCTTCTACGTCGACACCATAGCCCCTCCAATGAGTTGTGAGTAGTTTATCACAGACCTTCGGGTCCATAGTTATTAGCTAGATGGCTTCCTCTCTCTTTTTGGATCTCAATACCATGTTCTCCTCGATCTTCTTGGAGATCTATTCGATGTAACTCTTTTTGCGGTGTGTTTGTCGAGATCCGATGAATTGTGGTTTTATGATCAAGTTTATCTATGACAAATATTTGAATCTCCTCTGAATTCTTTTATGTGTGATTAAGTTATCTTTGCAAGTCTCTTCGAATTATCAGTTTGGTTTGGCCTACTAGATTGATCTTTCTTGTAATGGGAGAAGTGCTTAGCTTTAGGTTCAATCTTGCGGTGTCCTTTCCCAGTGACAGCAGGGGCAGCAAGGCACGTATTGTATTGTATTGTTGCCATCGAGAATAAAAAGATGGGGTTTATATCATATTGCATGAGTTTATCCCTCTACATCATGTCATCTTTCTTAATGCGTTACTCTGTTCTTTATGAACTTAATACTCTAGATGCATGCTGGATAGCGGTAGTTGTGTGGAGTAATAGTATTAGATGCAGGCAAGAGTCGGTCTACTTGTCACGGATGTGATGCCTATATACATGATCATGCCTAGATAATCTCATAATTATTCGCTTTTCTATCAATTGCTTGACAGTAATTTGTTCACCCAACGTAATACTTATGCTATCTTGAGAGAAGCCACTAGTGAAACCGATGGCCCCCGGGTCTATCTTTTATCATATAAGCTTCCAATCAACTTTTATTTGCATCTTTACTTTTCCAATCTATATCATAAAATACCAAAAATATATTTATCTTATTATACTATCTCTATCAGATCTCACTTTCGCAAGTGGCCGTGAAGGGATTGACAACCCCTGTATTGCGTTGGTTGCGAGTTCTTTGTTTGTTTGTGTGGGTGCGTGGGACTTTTGAGGTGCCTCCTACTGGATTGATACCTTGGTTCTCAAAAACTGAGGGAAATACTTACGCTACTATTGTTGTATCACCCTTTCCTCTTCAAGGAAAACCAACGCAAGCTCAAGACGTAGCAAGAAGGATTTCAGGCGCCGTTGCCGGGAGGTCTTCGCTCAAGTCAAGACACACAAAGTACCCATCACAAACTCATCTCCCTCGCATTTACATTATTTGCCATTTGCCTCTCGTTTTCGTCTTGCCCATTTCACCCTTGCTGTTTTATTCGCCCTCTCTTTCCCAATCTTCTCATCTCTCTTTCGTTTGCCTTTTTGTTTGCTTGTTTGTTGGATTACTTGTCGCAATGGCGAAAGATAATACCAAATTGTGTGATTTCTCCAATACCAATAACAATGATTTCCTTAATACTATGATTGCTCCTCTTAATGATGTTGAGTCTTATGAAATCAATACTGCTTTGCTGAATCTTGTTATGAAAGATCAATTCGCCGGCCTTCCTAGTCAAGATGCCGCTACCCATCTAAACAACTTTGTTGATTTGTGTGATATGCAAAAGAAGAAAGATACGGATATTGATATTGTAAAATTGAAGTTATTTCCGTTTTCACTTAGAGATCGTGCTAAAGTTTGGTTTTCGTCTTTGCCTAAAAATAGTATTGATTCTTGGAACAAGTGCAAATATGCTTTTATCTCTAAATATTTTCCTCCCGCTAAGATCATCACTCTTAGGAACGATATTATGAATTTCAAACAACTTGATCATGAGCATGTTGCCCAATCTTGGGAAAGAATGAAATTGATGATTCGTGATTGCCCTACTCATGGTTTGAATTTATGGATGATCATACAAATTTTTTATCCCGGATTGAATTTTGCTTCTAGAAATCTTTTAGATTCGGCCGCAGGAGGCACGTTTATGGAAATCACTTTAGGAGATGCTATAAAACTCCTTGATAATATTATGGCTAATTATTCTCAATGGCACACCGAAAGATCTACTAGTAAAAAAGTGCATGCTATAGAAGAAATTATTTTTTTGAGTGGAAAGATGGATGAACTTATGAAATTGTTTGCTACTAAGAGTGCTGCTATTGATCCCAATGATATGCCTTTTTCTACTTTGATTGAGAATAATAATGAATCTATGGATGTGAATTTTGTTGGTAGGAATAGTTTTGGAAACAATGCTTATGGAGGAAATTTTAATCCTAGACCGTTCCCTAGTAATTCCTCTAATAATTATGGAAATTCCTACAATAATTCTTATGGTAATTTTAATAAGATGCCCTCTGATTTTGAGAATAGTGTTAAAGAATTTATGATCTCTCAAAAGAATTTTAATGCCTTGCTTGAAGAAAAATTGCTTAAAGTTCATGATTTGGCTAGGAATGTTGATAGACTCTCGCTTGATGTTGATTCTTTGAAACTTAGATCTACTCGTCCTAAGCATGATATCAATGAGTCTCTCAAAGCTATAGGAATTTCCATTGATGAGTGCAAAGAAAGAACTGCTAGATTGCGTGCTAAGAAAGATTGCTTTGTAAAGGCGTGTTCTTCTAGTTTCCATGAAAATAATGATGAAGATCTTAAAGTTATTGATGTGTCCCCTATTAGATCTTTGTTTTGCAATATGAATCTTAATAACAATGGGACTGGAGATGAGTCAACTTTAGTTAAAAGGCGTCCCAATGATTCAGAGTTTTTAGATCTTAATGCTAAATTTGGTAAAAGTGGGATTCGGGAGGTCAAGACTTTAAATAGCATTGAACCCACTATCTTGGATTTCAAGGAATTTAATTATGATAATTGTTCTTTAGAAGGTTGTATTTCCTTGTTGCAATCCGTTGTGAATTCTCCTCATCCTTATGGTCAAAATAAAGCTTTTACCAAACATATTGTTGATGCCTTGATGCAATCTTTTGACGAAAAACTTAATTTGGAAGTTTCTATAACTAGAAAACTTAATGATGAGTGGGAACCTACTATAAAGATTAAAAATTAAAGATCATGAGTGTGATGCTTTGTGTGATTTGGGTGCTAGTGTTTCCATGATTCCAAAAACTTTGTGTGATATTCTAGGTTTCCATGATCTTGATGATTGCTCTTTAAATTTGCACCTTGTGGATTTCACCATTAAAAAGCCAATGGGAAGGATCAATGATGTTCTCATTGTTGCAAATAGAAATTTGGTACCCGTAGATTTTATCGTTCTTGATATAGATTGCAATCTTTCTTGCCCTATTATTCTTGGTAGACCTTTCCTTAGAACGATTCGTGCGATTATTTTTATGAAGGAAGGGAATATTAGATTCCAGTTTCCATTAAGCAAAGGCATGGAACACTTTCCAAGAAAGAAAGTTAAATTACCTTATGAATCTATCATGCGAGCTACTTATGAATTGAGTGCCAAAGATGGCACTACTTAGATCTATCCTTGCTTTTATGCCTAGCTAGGGCCGTTAAACGATAGCAATAGTTGGGAGGCAACCCAATTTTATTTGTGTTTTTTTTTTCTGTTTAGCAATAAATCTTGCATCTACCTTTTGTTTAGATGTGTTTTTATGTTTTAATTAGTGTTTGTGCCAAGTAGAACCTATAGGATAACCTATGGTGATAGTTAATTGATTCTGCTGAAAAATAGAAACTTTGCGCGCACGAGAATAATTTTGTTAATTCATAGAAACGTCATTTTGCGTTGATTCGTTTTGCTGTAGATCAACAGACAAATTGCCAAGGACTTCCTATTTTGGTAGGATTTTAAAAGTTCCATAAGTACTCGAGGGTTACAGATTTCTACAGACTGTTCTCTTTTTGACAAATTCTGTTTTTCGTGTGTTGTTTGCTTATTTTGATGCATCTATAGCTAGTATTAAGTGGTATGAACCATAGAGAACATGAAATACAGTAGGTTTAACACCAATATAATTAAAGAATGAGTTCATTACAGTACCTTATGTGGTGGTTTTGCTTTCTTTCACTAACGGAGCTTATGAGATTTCCTGTTGAGTTTTGTGTTGTGAAGTTTTCATGTTTTGGGTAAAGATTTGATGGACTATGGAATAAGGAGTGGCAAGAGCCTAAGCTTGGTGATTCCCATGGCACCCCAAGATATTAAAGAATAGCCAAAAGACTAAGCTTGGGGATGCCCCTGGAAGGCATCCCCTCTTCCGTCTTCGTTTATCGGTAACTTTACTTGGAGCTATATTTTTATTCGCCACATGATATGTGTTTGCTTGGAGCGTCTTGTATGATATTAGTCTTTGATTTTTAGTTTTCCACAATCATCCTTGTTGTACACACCTTTTGGGAGAAGCCCACTTGATCGGAATTTATTAAAATACTCTATGTGCTTCACTTATATCTTTTGAGCTAGATAGTTTTTGCTCTAGTGCTTCACTTATATTTTTTTAGAGCACGGCGGTGGCTTAATTTTGTAGAAATTGCTAGTCTCTCATGCTTCACTTATATTATTTTGAGAGTCTCTTATAACAGCATGGTATTTGCTATGGTTATAAAATTGGTCCTAGAATGGTGGGCAAGTGAATTGGATGCTATAATCAACTTGATACTTGATAATTGTTTTGAGATATGGAGGTAGTGATATTAAAGTCATGCTAGTTGGGTGATTATGAATTTAAAGAATGCTTGTGTTGAAGTTAGCAAGTCCCGTAGCATGAACGTATGGTTAAAGTTGTGTAACAAATTTGAAACATGAGGTGTTCTTAGATTGTGCATCCTTATGAGTGGCGGTCGGGGACGAGCGATGGTCTTTTCCTACCAATCTATCCCTCTAGGAGCATGCGCATAGTGCTTGGTTTTTGATTACTTGTAGATTTTTGCGATAAGTATATGAGTTCTTTTGACTAATGTTGAGTCCATGGATTATACGCACTTTTACCTTTCCATCATTGCTAGCCTCTTCGGTATCAAGCATTGCCCTTTCTCACCTTGAGAGTTGGTGCAAACTTCGCCAGTGCATCCAAACCCCGTGATATGATACGCTCTATCACAAATAAACCTCCTTATATCTTCCTCAAAACAGCCACCATACGTACCTATTATGGCATTTCTATAGCCATTCCGAGGTATATTGCCATGCAACTTTCCACCGTCCCGTTTATCATCATGACACACATTACTATTGTCATATTGCCTCGCATGATCATGTAGTTGACATCGTATTTATTTCCCATCCCGGTACACCGCCGGAGGCATTCATATAGAGTCATATCTTGTTCTAGTTTTGAGTTGTAATTCATGAGTTGTAAATCAATAAAAGTGTGATGATCATCATATTAGAGCATTGTCCCCAAAAAGAAAAAAATAAAAGAAAGGCCAAAAAGAAAAAAAGGAAAGGCCAAAGAAAAAAAAAGGCCAAGGAAGGCCCGAAAAAAAGAAAAAAAGAAAGAAAAAAAGAAAATAAATGAAAAGGGGGTAATGTTACTATCTCTTTTCCACACTTGTGCTTCAAAGTAGCACCATGTTCTTCATATAGAGAGTCTCATCTGTTGTCACTTTCATATACTAGTGGGAATTTTTCATTATAGAACTTGGCTTGTATATTCCTACGATGGGCTTCCTCAAAATGCCCTAGGTCTTCGTGAGCAAGCACGTTGGATGCACACCCACTAGTTTTCTTTTGTTGAGCTTTCATACATTCCCTAGGTCTTCGTGAGCAAGCACGTTGGATGCACACCCACTAGTTTTCTTTTGTTGAGCTTTCATACATTTATAGCTCTAGTGCATCCGTTGCATGGCAATCCCTACTCCTCATGTTGACATCAATTGATGGGCATCTCCATAGCCCGTTGATTATCCTCGTCAATGTGAGACTTTCTCCTTTTTTTGTCTTCTCCACACAATCCCCATCATCATATTATATTCCACCCATAGTGCTATATCCATGGCTCACGCTCATGTATTGCGTGAAAGTTGAAAAAGTTTGAGATTATTTAAGTACGAAACAATTGCTTGGCTTGTCATCGGGGATGTACAATTTGGGAGATTTTTGTGTGACGAAAATGAAGCATAGCCTAACTATATGATTTTGTAGGGATGAACTTTCTTTAGCCATGTTATTTTGAGAAGACATGATTTCTTTGATTAGTATGCTTGAAGTATTACTATTTCTTATGTCAATATGAACTATTATTTTGAATCGTTTGGATCTGAAAATTCATGCAACAATAAAGAAAATTACATTGAGAATTATGCTAGGTAGCATTCGACATCAAAAATTCTGTTTTTATCATTTACCTAATGGAGGACGACCAGGAATTAAGCTTGGGGATGCTTGATACGTCTCCAACGCATCTATAATTTTTTATTGTTCCATGCTATTATATTACCCATTTTGGATGTTTATGAGCTTTACTTTACACATTTATATCATTTTTGGGACTAACCTACTAACCGGAGGCCCAGCCCGTATTGCTGCTTTTTTTTGCCTATTTCAGTATTTCGAAGAAAAGGAATATCAAACAGAGTCCAAACGGAATGAAACCTTCGGGAGCGTGATTTTTGGAACGAATGTGATCCAGAGGACTTGGAGTGCAAGTCAAGAAGCAGTCAAGGCGGCCACAAGGGTGGAGGGCGCGCCCACCCCTACTAGGCGCGCCCCCTATCTCATGGGTCCCTCGGGCGTCCACCGACCTACTTCTTCCTCCTAATATACCCACGTACCCCGAGAACATCAAAGGCTACCACGAAAAACTATTTCCACCATCGTAACCTTTTGTATCCGCGAGATCCCATCTTGGAGCCTTCGCCGGCGCTCCGCCGGAGGGGGAATCGACCAGGGAGGGCTTCTACATCAACACCATAGCCCCTCCGATGAGTTGTGAGTAGTTTACCACAGACCTTCAGGTCCATAGTTATTAGCTAGATGGCTTCTTCTCTCTTTTTGGATCTCAATACCATGTTCTCCTCGATCTTCTTGGAGATCTATTCGATGTAACTCTTTTTGCGGTGTGTTTGTCGAGATCCGATGAATTGTGGGTTTATGATCAAGTTTATCTATGACAAATATTTGAATCTCCTCTGAATTCTTTTATGTGTGATTAAGTTATCTTTGCAAGTCTCTTCGAATTATCAGTTTGGTTTGGCCTACTAGATTGATCTTTCTTGCAATGGGAGAAGTGCTTAGCTTTGGGTTCAATCTTGCGTGTCCTTTCCCAAAGGATGTTAGGGCAACAAGGCACGTATTGTATAGTTTCCATTGATGATAAAAAGATGGGGTTTATATCATATTGCATGAGTTTATCCCTCTACATCATGTCATCTTTCTTAATGCGTTACTCTGTTCTTTATGAACTTAATACTCTAGATGCATGCTGGATAGCGGTCGATGTGTGGAGTAATAGTAGTAGATGCAGGCAGGAGTCAGTCTACTTGTCACGGATGTGATGCCTATATACATGATCATGCCTAGATAATCTCATAATTATTCGCTTTTCTATCAATTGCTCGAAAGTAATTTGTTCACCCACCGTAATACTTATGCTATCTTGAGAGAAGGCACTAGTGAAACCTATGGCCCCCGAGTCTATCTTTTATCATATAAGCTTGCAATCTACTTTTATTTGCATCTTTACTTTTCCAATCTATATCATAAAATACCAAAAATATATTTATCTTATTATACTATCTCTATTAGATCTCACTTTCAGAAGTGGCCATGAAGGGATTGACAACCCCTTTATTGCGTTGGTTGCGAGTTGTTTGTTTGTTTGTGTAGCTGCGTGGGACTTTTGAGGAGCCTCCTACTGGATTGATACCTTGGTTCTCAAAAACTGAGGGAAATACTTACGCTACTATTGCTGCATCACCCTTTCCTCTTCAAGGAAAACAAACGCAAGCTCAAGACGTAGCAACGACGAGACACCTTTTACCTGATAGAGTGATATTGGTTGCATGTTCGTATGGTGCCTAGCTTTCATTTCTTCTAATTTTGTTGAAATGCCTTCCGCTTACTGTTTTTTCATACATATTCCATCCTCCTACCGTACGTGTGAATATGAAACACTGTCTTGTTTTTGTATATATTCCATCCTCCTATCCTTCGCTTGCCTTACATCAAAGTAGTGTTCGTCTGTATCATGCATCAACCAGTTATGCAGAGCTAATTTTATTCATCTTCTTGTGGTTTTGACTTCATAAGGCAATATCACAAAATAGGAAGGAAAAGAGTAAGTTAGGGGATATTGGTGGTCGTCCGCACCGATGCAAACAAAGACTCTCTAGATTTGCCGCTGCTACTGCTAATGAAGTAGAAGTCCCAAATCTACATGATGAGTTCATCTCCCGTACTCCACCATCGTAGGTGCTTCCTCTAAGTTGACAGTGTGATAATTGGTTTCATGTTGCATATGTTGTCTAGCCTGTATTTCTTCTATTTTGATTAAATTGCACCTGCTGAGTTTATGTGTTATACATGTGCATATGACATGGCTTTCTGTGTCTAGAATATACTCCATCTATCTATCATACCGTGTTCTTACATCAAAGTAGTGCTGTTGTGTATCCCGCAGCAATCACTCATGATTGGACGCTTTTAACATGGCAGTTTGATAGTGGTTGCATCTTGCATTGATTTTTATGTTTTACTGCTTCTAATATTACAGATTGCCACTTATGACAAGACACTTTTAACTTGGCAGAGTAATGTTGGTTGCATCTTTCATATGGTTTCTAGCTTGCATTACTTCTATTTTCTTGAAAATCATTCTGCTTAGTTTACACATCGTAGCTGTGAATATGTCATGCCGTCCTATTTTTCTTACATATTCCATCCTCATACGGTTGTCTTACATCAAAGTATTGCTTGTCTGTATCATGCATCAATGTGTTCTGAAGAGCGATTTTACTCTTTTGTGTTGTGGGTATGGCTTGACATGGCAAAGTCAAAAAAGAGCAAGGAAAATAATATAGTAGGGAGTGGTGTTACTCGTCGGGTGAAACGGAAAAGGATCTGCCGTCGAGATTCTGCTGGTACTTATAGTGCAGTAGAAGGTCGAAGTCCACCGGCTAAATCTACATACACAAGATCACTGCTCCACGGATGCAGATCCGCTTCAACTGCATTTCAAAGATCTCAACGAGTTACTCGTTCGTTTGCTCTAGAACTGGCCAGTTCCCAAGCTGCCTTCACACCTAACACTACTTCCAGAGCACTGCTGACACAACAGGACTTGGCAAGATCAGATGAACCTCATGGGGATCAACACCAAGACGGTACTTGACCGAGTCAAGTTGCAGTTGCATGCTCCTTTATATGTACTCTCACAGTTTGATGTACACTAACACTTTCCATATTAGTTGTTGAACTAGCACCATGGCGCAAGCGGAAACAGACATCAGGGATAATGCTTGATAGATTAACAAAATCTAAAGGAGGAAGAATGGAGATCCATTTTGAGGCAGGTTTAAAAAGGCCACGTGATGCTACAGACTCAGCCAAGTTAGTATCAGAGGCAGCCGTTGCCGTTAGGTGTCATGCACGTATCCTCCCAACGTGGATCCAGTACAAGAATGAGAAAGACAATACCCAGTTTAACACCTTCCTTGACCATTTATGCGTAAGTAATGTTATTCATCGCAATTAGCAATATTGTCTTGCTTTGTCCCATACTTTCTAGCTTCCTCCTAATAAGTCTCACATTCTTTTTTCAACAGATGAGGTTCAAGTTGGATCCGAAAGATGATGCAACTAAACAAGCATGCACTCATGTTTTTCATTCTGCTCTGCGACAGTATCGGTACCACCTTAGAAAATGTCACTTTGAAGGCAAGGCTAACAATGAAATCGCCCAAACATCTCCAATGGAATATATTACAGATGAAGACTGAACAACCCTCGTTAAACACTGGTCTGATCCAAAGTATCAGGTAGGCTATATGTATTTGATCAGACCACATATTGAACTTATATTTATGTGTGTGCCTTACAAGTGTATCTTCTTCTAGGCTGTTTGAAGAACAAGACCAACCGTTCTAAAATGAAATTACAACAGACAACAAGATCTCGTAGCTATATAGCACACTACAAGGCTCTTGTAAATAGCTGCTACTTCCTTCTTTTTTCTGTGCCATATTATCGTATCTATATTGACTTGTTCCAAATACAGAGGAAAGCCCGTGCGGACCAAAAAGAACCTGAACCGAATGCAGTGCAAATCTTCAAAGATTGCCACACCAGCAAGATGAAGGGCATGAGCACACCAGTTCAAGCCGCTGTTGTAAGTCCTTACTCCTCCTGCCTTTGAACTGATTGGTACTATGATGTGTTCATTTAACTACTTGGTTTGCAGCCAATGTCAGTTACTCTGTTCACTTTTATACACAGTTGTCTTAACGTATCATTTCACCTTACATGGTTTAAAAGAGATGAAGGATATTCTTTTGGTCTTGATCTGTAATCTACTTGTTATGTCCACTGATGACCCACAAGTATGGGGGATCTATCATAATCCTTTCAATAACTAAGAGTGTCGAACCCAACGAGGAGCAGAAAGAAATGATAAGCGGTTTTCAGTAAGGTTTTCTCCGCAAGCACTGAAATAGTAGGTGATAGATAGATTTGTGATAAGATAAACAGTAACGAGCAAAAGTAAATAAAGTAAATAAAGTGCAGCAAGGTGGCCCAATCCTTTATGTAGCAAAGGATAAGCCTGGACAAATTCTAATAATAAAGAAGGAGCTCCCGAGGACACATTGGGAATTATTGTCAAGCTAGTTTTCATCACGTTCATAATGTTCGCGTTCAGTACTTTGACAATTTGATATGTGGGTGGACCGGCACTTGGGTACTGCCCTAACATGGACAAGCATCCCACTTATGATTAACCCCTATTGCAAGCATCCGCAACTACAAAAGGAGTATTAAGGTAAACCCGACCACATCATTAAACATATGGGTCCATATCAACCCCTAACGAAGCAACGATAAACTAGGGTTTAAGCTTCATCACTCTAGCAACCCATCATCTACTTATTACTTCCCTATGCCTTCCTCTAGGCCCAAATAATGGTGAAGTGTCATGTAGTCGACGTTCACATAACACCACTAGAGGAAAGACAACATACATCTCATCAAAATATCGAACGAATACCAAATTCACATGATTACTAATAGCAAGACTTCACCCATGTCCTCAGGAACAAACGTAACTACTCACAAAGCATATTCATGTTCATAATCAGAGGTAATAATATGCATAAAGGATCTGAACATATGATCTTCCACCAAGGAAACCAACTAGCATCAACTACAAGGAGTAATCAACACTACTAGCAACCCACGGGTACCAATTTGTGGTTTTAATACAAGATTGGATATAAGAGATGAACTAGGGTTTTGAGAGGAGATGGTGCTAGCGAAGATGTTGATGGAGATTGACCCCCTCCCGATGAGAGGATCGTTGGTGATGGCGCTGGTGATGATTTCCCCCTCCTGGAGGGAAGTGTCCCCGGCAGAACAGCTCCGCCAGAGCCCTAGATTTATTCCGCCAAGGTTCCGCCTCGTGGCGGCGGAGTTTCATCCCGTAAGCTTGCCCCCATTTTTTTCCAGGGTAAAAGTGATGATATAGCAGAAGATGGACGGGAGGCTCACCAGGGGCCCAGAGATAGGGGCCGCGCCTCATGGGGCGCGCCTGCCTCCTAGACATGGTGTGGGCCCTGGCCTATTTCTTCGCTCATAAATTCTTATTAAATCCAAAAGTTGTTTCGTGGAGTTTCAGGACTTTTGGAGTTGTGCGAATAGGTTTCAACGTTTGCTCCTTTTCCACCGAATTCCAGTGCAAGATTCCCCTCTTCATGGTAAACCTTGTAAAATAATAGAGAATAGCCATAAGTATTGAGATATAATGTGTAATAACAACCCATAATGCAATAAATATTGATATAAAAGCATGATGCAAAATCGACGTATCAACTCCCCCAAGCTTAGACGTCGCTTGTCCTCAAGCGGAAGCCGAGATCGAAAAATATGTCCACATGTTTAGAGATAGAGGTGTTGATAAAAATAAAATACAGACATGAGTGCATCATAATCATTCTAATAACAGCAACATATATAGATTTTGTCATATGATTTCCTATGCTCAAGTAATAAACAATTCACAATGTCAACTATGGTTCAAAAACTTCATTGGGAACTAACAAACTATAATCTCAGTCATTAAAGCAATTGCAATTTATCGTAATATCAAAAAGAGTCAATAATAGAGTTTTTCAACAAGCTCACATACTCAACTATCTCGTAGTCTCCTATAATTGTTAACACTCACGCGATACTTGTGGTTATAGAGTTTCAGCCGGACACTGAGAAAGATAGGGGCTTATTGTGTTGCCTCCCAACGTATTCATCTTTAGGTGATGTCAACAATAATAGCCTATGCCAACTTACATCCAATTGGATATATGTATCATGATCTTTCAAACACGAGGAGCTTGCCAAAGGATAAAAATAAAAAGGGAAAGGTGAGCATCACCTTGACTCAAGCATAAAGTAAAAACATAAAGTAAAAGATAGGCCCTACGCAGAGGGAAGCAGAGGTTGTCATGCGCGTTTAGGGTTGATGCATAAAATCTTAGTGCAAAAGAACGTCACTTTATATTGCCCCTTGTATGTGGACCTTTATTATGCAGTCCGTCGCTTTTATTACTTCCACAACAAGTTCATACAACGTTTATTTTCTCTGCACTAATAAGTCATACATATTTAGAGAGCAATTTTTATTGCTTGCACCGATGACAACTTACTTGAAGGATCTTACTCAATCCATAGGTAGGTATGGTGGACTCTCATGGCAAAACTGGGTTTAAGGATATTTGAAAGCACAAGTAGTATCTCTACTTGGTGCAAGGTATTTGGCTAGCATGAGGGGGAAAGGAAAGCTCAACATGTTTGGAAGGTCAATGACAATATACTTTAACTGAGATGTCGGAAAACATAAACCATTACTTTGTCTTCCTTGTCCAGCGTCAACTCTTTTAGCATGTCATACTTAATGAGTGCTTCACAATCATAAAAGATGTCCAAGATAATATATTTATATGTGAACCCCTCTTTCCTTATCACTTCCTATTAATTGCACCGATGACCAAGGCTACGTTCATCAACTCTCAACAATTTTTATGCCTCATACTTTCTATGTGTGAAGTTATCACTATCCATAAGCTTAATAAGAACTCTTTTGTTATTTCTACTTTCACAAGATCATAACAACGTAGCAAAGCCCTTGACTGAACACTAATCTTTATTATAGATAGCACACAGACTCGATTACATAAAGAGATCACAAAGCAAAAGTCAAAACTACTTGATATCAAAAACTTCAAACTACTAGATCAAGATACTACTAAAAGGATCGAACTAAATAAAGCGGTCAAAATAGAAGTGTGATACCGGGGCACCCCAAGCTTGGCAGTTGCCAAGGGGAGTGCCCATACCCATGTGATTATTTCTTCGGAGGTGGTGAAGTAGGAGTTGCTGATGATGTAGGCTTGTCGTTCGTCTTCCAAGGCATCGGTTCTCCATCATAAAAGGATGATCGGGTCTCCGGGATCCTTAAATCTGCAGCCAAACTCATTCGCTTGAATATGTATTCATACTTACAGTTTTGGTTTTGCAGGTCATAGATCTGAGCTTGGAGGTGCTCGATTTTCTCTTGAAGCTTGAAGATGGTCTCCCCAATGACTTTGGCATCCAGCTTGTGATTGTTGGTGAACTCCGTGATCATCATCTGGTTGGCGTTGATTCCATGCTCCACCATCCCTTGACACTTGAAAACTTCTTGCTCCACGGCTTCGAGCTTTGTCTCCATGCTCCCAGTACGCCTTGGTCCCTCCACATCACGGATGTGCAGCACCCCCTCACGCATCTCAATGGTTTGAGGGTGATGCAGAACCTCTGCGAGATAGGGGTTGATAACCCTCTCGAAAATCTTGTCCTTGGGAGCGCTTGGAGACAACATGATGCTCTAGATCTGAAAGAGGAACAGCTCGAAACGAAAATAGAGGATATTTGCGTGATATGGTGGTCAAAACCTTCGGTAGTATATATAATGAATTTTTACCGACCAAAATACGTAACATACAAGAAAACAGAGTTCGGGAGGCACACGAGGTGCCCACGAGATAGGGGGCGCGCCCTACAGGGGGGCACGGCCTCCTCTCTCGTGGGAGCCTCGTGTCCCTTTCGGACTACTTCTTTCTTCCTAAAATTCTTAAATAATACAAAACTGATAAAAATTGCCGTTAGAGTTGTTTTGGAGTCGGTTTACTTACCGTACCATGTACCTATGCCTTTTCGGAGTCTGGAACGTTCTGGAAAGTGTCTCTTATGTATTCCTCAGAGGTTATGGTTTCAATAATATTAGTTTCAGCATTGATAGGATTACCTGAAATATAATGTTTAATTCTTTGACCGTTTACCACCCTCGGATTTGTGCCTTCGAAGTTGTTGATTTTTATAGCACCAGAACGATAGACCTCCTCGATAACGTAGGGACCTTCCCATTTTGGGAGAAGTTTTCCTACAAAAACTCTTAAACGAGAGTTGAACAATAACACATAATCTCCTACGTTAAACTCACGCTTTTGTATCCTCTTATCATGCCAGCGTTTGAATTTTTCTTTGAAAAGCTTGGCATTCTCATATGCTTGGGTTCTCCATTCATCAAGTGAGCTAATATCAAACAACCTCTTCTCACCGGCAAGTTTGAAGTCATAATTGAGCTCTTTAATAGCCCAATATGCTTTATGTTCAAGTTCAAGAGGTAAATGACATGCTTTTCCATAAACCATCTTATATGGAGACATACCCATAGGATTTTAGTATGCAGTTCTATAGGCCCATAATGCATCATCAAGTTTTTTGGACCAATTCTTTCTAGATCTATTCACAGTCTTTTGCAAAATTAATTTGAGTTCTCTATTGCTCAACTCTACTTGACCACTAGACTGCGGGTGATAAGGAGATGCGATTCTATGATTGACATCATACTTAGCAAGCATCTTACGGAAAGCACCATGAATAAAGTGTGAACCACCATCAGTCATAAGATATCTAGGGACTCCAAACCTTGGAAAAATAACTTCTTTAAGCATTTTAACAGAAGTGTTATTATCAGCACTACTAGTTGGAATAGCTTCTACCCACTTAGTAACGTAATCTACAACAACTAGAATATGTGTATAACCATTGGAGGCAGGAAAAGGTCCCATATAATCAAAGCCCCAGACATCAAATGGTTCAGTAACAAGAGAATAATTCAGAGGCATTTCTTGACGTCTACTAATGTTACCTATTCTCTGACATTCATCACAAGATAAGACAAACTTACGAGCATCTTTGAAGAGAGTAGGCCAATAAAAACCAGATTGTAGTACCTTGTGTGCAGTTCTATCTCCAGCTTGGTGCCCTCCATAGGATTCAGAGTGACACTTGCGTAGGATTTGTTCCTGTTCATGCTCAGGCACACAACATCTAATAATACCATATACTCCTTTATAAAGGTGTGGATCATCCCAGAAGTAATGTCTTAAATCATAAAAGAACTTTTTCTTTTGCTGGTATGTGAAACTAGGCGGTATATATTTAGCAACAATGTAATTAGCATAATCAGCATACCAAGGAGCAGTACGAGAAGCATTGACAACCGCTAATTGTTCATTAGGAAAGCTATCATTTATAAGCAGTGGGTCATGAAGAACATTCTCTAACCTAGACAAGTTGTCTGCAACGGGGTTCTCAGCTCCCTTTCTATCAATAATATGCAAGTCAAATTCTTGGAGCAAGAGAACCCATCTAATGAGTCTAGGCTTAGCATCTTTCTTTTCCAAAAGATATTTAATAGCAGCATGATCAGTGTGAATAGTAACTTTGGAAACAATATAAGGTCTAAACTTATCACATGCAAGCACAACTGCTGAGAACTCTTTTTTAGTAGTAGCATAGTTTCTTTGGGCAGTATCAGGAGTCTTACTAGCATACTGGATAACAATCAATTTCTTATTGACTCTTTGCCCTAAAACAGCACCTACAGCATAATCACTAGCATCGCACATAATTTCAAAAGGTAAATTCCAATCAGGTGACTGAACAATAGGTGCCGTGATCAAAGCTTTCTTAAGTGTTTCAAATGCTTCTACACAATTATCATCAAAGACAAAAGGAATATCTTTTTGCAATAAATTAGTTAGAGGCCTAGAGATTTTAGAAAAGTCCTTAATGAACCTCCTATAAAAACCGGCATGACCAAGGAAACTTCTTATACCTTTTATGTCCTTGGGACATGGCATCTTTTCAATAGCATCAACTTTGGCTTTATCAACTTCAATACCTCTCTCGGAGATCTTGTGCCCCAAGACAAGGCCTTCATTAACCATAAAGTGACACTTTTCCCAATTCAGATTTAGACTAGTGTCTTCAGATCTCTGCAAAACTCGATCAAGGTTGCTCAAACAATCATCAAAAGAGGATCCATAGACGGAGAAGTCATCCATGAATACCTCACAAGTCTTTTCACAAAAATCAGAAAATATAGCCATCATGCATCTTTGAAAGGTAACATGTGCATTACATAAACAAAAAGGCATACGTCTATAAGCAAAAGTACCAAAAGGGCAAGTAAAAGTAGTTTTAGATTGATCCTTCGCGGACACAGGTATTTGAGAGAAGCCAGAATAACCATCTAGAAAGCAAAAATGTGTGTGTTTGGATAGCCTTTCTAGCATTTGATCAATAAAAGGTAAAGGGTAATGATCTTTCTTACTAGCTTTATTTAACTTACGAAAATCAATTACCATCCTATAGCCTGTAATAATTCTTTGTGGGATCAATTCATCTTTATCATTATGAACAACGGCAATACCTCCCTTTTTAGGGACACAATGGATAGGGCTTACCCATTCACTATCGGCAACGGGATAAATAATACCTGCCTCAAGGAGCTTTAGTATCTCCTTTCTTACCACTTCCTTCATTTTGGGATTTAATCGTCTTCGACGATCTCTAACTGGTTTGGCATCTTTCTCCACTGAAATTTTGTGTTGACACAAAGTGGGACTAATGCCCTTAAGTTCATCCAGAGTATATCCAATAGCAGCTCGGTGCTTCTTCAGAGTTTTCAATAATCTTTCTTCTTCTTTCTCTGAAAGTTAGCACTAATAATAACATGATATATTTATTTTTCATCAAGATAAGCACACTTAAGATTATCAGGTAATGGTTTGAGTTCAAACACGGGGTCACCCTTGGGTGGAGGGGGATCCCCAAGAATTTTAACAGGAAGGTTATGTTTCAGCATAGGTTCCTGTTTAAGGAACATTTCATCTATTTCTTCCCTTTCCTTCATAAACATATCGATTTCATGGTCTAACAAATAATTTTCTAACGGATCAGTTGGAGGAACAGCAATGGAAGCAAGACCAATAATCTCATCCTTACTAGGTGGTTCCCTTTCACGAGGTTGTCTACTAAAATTAGCAAAATTGAACTCATGAGACATACCATCTATGCCAACAGTGACGACCTTCCTTTTACAATTTATCTTAGCACCAGCACTATTTAAGAAGGGTCTACCAAAAATAATGGGACAAAAATCATCTTGTGAGGAAGCAAGAACAAGAAAATCAGCAGGGTGTTTAACCTTCCCACACAAAACTTCAACATCTCTAACAATCCCAATAGGTTTAATTGTATCCCTATTAGCAAGCTTAATAGTAACATCAATGTCTTCTAATTCAACAGGTGCAATATCATGCATAATTTCTTTATAAAGATCATAAGGTATCGCACTAGCACTAGCACCCATATCACATAAGCCATGATAACAATGATGATGTAGGGCGGAACCCTATGGTGACGATCTTTCACGTTTGGAGTGGATCCTACGGGGAATCATGAAGAACACGCGGAAGAACAAAGGGGAAACACGGGGAAAACGAGAGAGAATCACTAAACCGACAAGGAATCAATCACACAAGTGCTAGATCACCGAAAACAAAGAGTAACTCATGATCCACAATCAACAAAGGTAAGGATACAAAGGAACCGTTCTTCTCCGCTAGGAGGTCTTGATGGTCTTCCCTAGAAGGGGTCTTGAATCCGCTTGGGGGATCTTCTCCGAAGAGGTCGTGAGCTCCGAGGAGAAGTAACCAAGTGGATGAGCAAGGCTCTCACACAAATATGAGCTAAACCAATGCTAACCCTAGAACGTATGGGATGAGGGAGTATATATAGTCAAAGGGCGAAGGGGTACACGGGTCACGACCCAAAGGAGTTGCGCGCAGGCAGATGGCGCTGGATGTCCGGGCGACGGGCCGGATGTCCGGGCGACGGGCCGGATGTCCGGGCGCTCACGAGGTGCCGGATGTCCGGGCTGGAGGGGCCGGATGTCCGGGCCAGTGGAGTTGACTCTTCTCTGCACTTGAGGGGCGACGCCGGATGTCCGCTCGGAGGGGCCAGATGTCCGCGGCTTCGGGAGGCGCCGGATGTCCGGGGCGAACGACGGATGTCCGGGCTGTCGGGGCAAGCTTCTGTGCTCCCTGAACGCCAGTGCCGGATGTCCGGGATTTAGGCCGGATTTCCGGTGGGGGCCGGATGTCCGGGCTGGACGCCGGATGTCCGGTCCCTGTAGCTTCTTCTGCAGATGCCTGGCCTTGTGGATCTCCAGGGGCCGGATGTCTGGGATCCTGGCCGGATGTCCGATGCCTGGAGGCTGTCCTTGCCTTCTTCCATGTGTTCTCTTCTTCCACGGACTTGGGGTCTTGACCATCTTCACGTGCATCCTCGGGATGGTCCTCTTGGTACCTAATCATGCACAACATTCCGGATTGAGGTAGTAGCCATGTCTCGAGGTGATCATACGAGATATCATTAAGGAGATAAGTCACCTCAGTCTCGAGAGCTCTAGCACGTGATCTAGTCATGGGTCCTCTTGAGGCTTGGTGAGGCGATGGAAGGTCCATGGGGATGATCAAAGGATGCTCCGCATCATCTCCCCCCCCCCCTTGGGAAAGATCCGACCTCGGATCGAAATCCTCATCACCATGGTACGAGGAGAGATCGGAGACGTTGAAGATGTCGCTCACGTTGTACTTGTCGAGTGGGAGATCGATCTTGTAAGCGTTGTTGTTGTAGCGTGCTAGCACCTTGAAGGGTCCGTCGGCTCGAGGGAGAATCTTGGACTTGCATTCATTGGGGAAGCGGTCCTTGCGAATGTGTAGCCACACGAGGTCTCCAATGTTGGATATCATGGGATGCTTGTTGACGTTGAGCTTGGTTGCGAGTCGTTGTACTTGGCGCTCGATGGTGTGTGTTATATCTTCATGCATATTCTTGATGTAGCTTTCACGGGAACTTGCATCGAGGTTGGTGCTCTCTTGAAGAGGAAGAGGTAGAATGTCCAATGGGGACAACGGGTTGAAGCCGTAGACGACCTCGAAGGGGGACTTTCCGGTTGTTGAATGTCTTGCACGGTTGTAGGCGTACTCGGCGATGGGTAGACACTCCTCCCACTCCTTGATGTTCTTCTTGATCAACACGCGAATTAGAGTGGAGAGTGTACGGTTTGTCACCTCCGTTTGGCCTTTGGTTTGAGGGTGGTATGCGGATGAGAACAAGAGCTTGATTCCGAACTTGGCGCATAGGGTCTTCCAAAAGTAACTCAAGAACTTGACGTCGCGGTCGGAGACGGTTGTCTTTGGTACTCCATGGAGACGCAAGATTTCCCTACAAAAGAGTTTTGCAACGTGTGAAGCATCGTCTATCTTGTTGCAAGGGATGAAATGTTCCATCTTAGAAAATCGGTCCACAACAACAAACACGGAATCCTTGCCATTTTGAGTTCTAGGCAAACCAAGTACAAAATCCATGCTAATGTCTTCCCAAGGTTGATAAGGAATAGGGAGAGGCATGTAAACACCATGGGATTGAGCTTTAGACTTAGCTTTGCGACATGTAGAGCATCGGGTGGTGAAGCGTGAGACGTCACGGAACATCTTTGGCCAAAAGTAGTTCTTGGAGAGCGTGGCGAATGTCTTGTCGCGTCCGAAATGTCCCATGAGTCCGCCTCCATGAGGCTCTTGTAAAAGGAGCAAACGAAGAGAAGACTCGGGAATGCAAACTTTGTTAGCTCTCATAAGATAACCATCCTTGATGTAATATTGTTCCCAAGATGTATGCGTCAAACATTTAGCATAAGGAGGTCCAAAAGATGGATCATTAGCATACAAGTCTTTTATGTGCTCAAAGCCAACAACATTCAACTCAAGTTTAGTGACAAGCGTGCATATGCGAGAAAGTGCATCGGCAACTACATTTTCCTTACCCTTAATGTACTTGATCACATAGGGAAAATATTCAATAAATTCACTCCATTTGGCATGACGCTTGTTTAACTTAGTTTGACCTTTTAAGTACATAAGCGTTTCATGATCGGTATGGATGACAAACTCATGAGGTCTAAGATAATGTTCCCAAACATGTAGCAAACGCACTAAAGCATACAATTCTTTGTCATATATGGGGTTAAGTTGAGCACCGGAGAGTTTTTCACTAAAATATGCAATGGCTCGTTTTTCTTGCATCAAAACTCCGCCAATTCCGGTACCACTTGCATCACAATGAATCTCAAAAGTTTTGTCAAAATTGGGCAAAGCAAAGACTTGAGCTCATCAAAAGCGGTGGATTGCAAAGATCCCCAAACGAAAGGAGCATTCTTCTTACTCAAGGCATGCAAAGGAGCTGCGATTGTGCTTAAATCTTTCACAAAGTGACGATAAAAACCCGCAAGACCAAGAAAACTACGCACTTGTTGCAAATTGGTGGGTTGGGTCCAAGTTTTAATTGCTTCAATTTTAGTTTCATCAACATGGACACCCTTGGAAGATACAACGAAACCCAAGAAAACCACTTTGTCAACACCGAATGTGCATTTTTTTCATGTTGGCGTAAAGACTTTCCTTGCGGAGTGTTTGTAAAACAGCCCTAACATGATTAAGATGCTCTGTCATGGTTTTGCTAAACACAAGAATATCATCGAAGTAAACCACTACAAAGACTCCATAATGCATGAGACGCATGAAAGTACCAGGAGCCTCCGATAAACCCATAGGCATAACTAACCACTCATATAGGCCAAATTTGGTTTTGAAAGCAGTTTTCCATTCATCACCCTCTTGAATGCGGATTTGGTAATAGCCACTTTTAAGATCAATTTTTGAGAAAAAGTCGGCTCCACTAAGTTCATCAAGCATATCATCTAAGCGAGGAATGGGATGCCTATAGCGAATGGTAATAGCATTTATAGGTCTACAATTGGAACATAAGCGGAAACTTCCATCGGGCTTAGGCACAAGTATAACCGGAACGGCACAAGGGCTTAAGCTTTCACCTACATGACCGTTGTCGATTAGTTGTTGTACTTCCCGTTGAATCTCCTTGGTTTCTTTGGGATTGACACGGCATGGAGCTTTGTTTGGCAGTGGCGCTCCAGGGATGAGGTCGATTCGATGCTCAATGCCTCGTAGAGGAGGTAGACCCGGAGGTAGCACATCGTGGAAAACATCTTGAAATTCCTGCAAAAGAGATTGAAACACTAAAGGTAGCTCGTTAGGGGTGTTAGTGTTGGGTTCCCCATCCTTGCACACTAGGACAAAGTGCATTATACTCGATGGGTTCTCACACACTTCTCTCATCTCACTTTTTGTGGCAAATAGTATGAGGTTTTTCTCTCTAAGCGAAGACGCGCTCAAGTTTGGCTTGTGGCTCTCACTCACTTTTTGGTGGATCACTTTCTCACTCTTCTCTCTATGGTGGTTGGCTTGCTTGTCGGCTATCACTTGACTAGGAGACATAGGTCGTAGCACATATTCCTTCCCTTTCATCTTGAAGCTATAGTGGTTGGTACGCCCATTGTGGAAGACACCACGGTCAAATTGCCATGGTCGACCAAGAAGGAGGTGGCAAACGGTCATTGGGACCACATCACACTCCAAAGTGTCCTTATATGCACCAATTTTGAAGGATACTTGGACCGTATGCTCAACTCGTATAGTGCCGGAGTCACTTAGCCATTGAACCTTGTAGGGGTGCGGGTGCTTCCTCTTTACCAATTGAAGCTTGGAGCATAGTTCTTCACTTGCCAAGTTGTGGCAACTACCTCCATCGATGATGACCTTGACGGATCGTCCATTGATGCCGGCCTTTGTGTGGAAGATGTGGCATCGTTGGTCTTCTTCTTGTTGATGTTGAAGAGTCAAGACCTTGGAGACAACAAGAGCGGGGCTCGTATCTTCATCACAAAAGACTTGATCATCTTCATCCTCGTTCACGCGCCGGTGCATGGCCACTTGCTCAAGAGGTTCCATTGCATCTTCACTCATTGAGTCGTAGGTGCCATCGTCGTTGAGGATCATGGTGCGCTTGTTTGTGCATTCATAGGACTATTGGCCTCGGCCGCTGCAAGTGAAACACTTGAAGGAGCTTGTCTTGACGGTCTCATCGGTCGGAGTAGAAGACGAAGCACGCGGCTTGAAGTTGCTTGTAGTAGGAGGAAGACGACTTGAACGACGAAGTTTTCTTGTAACTCGGCTTGTCGTCGTTGCTTGGAGAAGGTTTGGTTGATGTAGATGTTGGAGGAGTTGTTGAAGCTTGGTTGTTGGAGAAGCCGTAGGTCTTGGAGGAGTACTTGGCGTACTTGAAGTCATCTTGCACTTGACGTTCTGCCTTTGTAGCTTGATGCACGAGCTCAATGAGGTTGGAGTAGGGTTGGAACTCGGCGATCTTCTTGATGGGATGATTCAGTCCATTCAATAATCATGCCATTGTTTGCTCATCATCTTCCGTGACATTGGCTCGAATCATGGCTATCTCCATTTCCTTGTAGTATTCTTCAACACTCTTTGTTCCTTGCTTGAGGAGTTGTAGCTTATTGAAGAGATCACGGTTGTAGTATGTGGGTACAAAACGTGCTCGCATGACATCTTTCATTTGAGCCCGAGTGGTGATTGGAGGTTCACCTCTTGCTTGTCGGCGCTCAAGGACTTGTTCCCACCATATGAGCACATAGTCTTGGAACTCAAGTGATTCCATAGCGATCTTCTTCTCTTCCTCATAGTTGTGCAAACGAAAGATTTTGTCAACCTTCAATGCCCATGAGAGGTATTCTTCGGGATCATTGCTTCCGTTGAACTTGGGCATTGTGAATTTGAGCTTGCCATAGCGTTGCTCTTCATTGTGTTGTTGGCGATGGTGATGATGACGCCCTTGACATGGAGGGTACGCATCCTCATGTTGCTCTTGGCGTGGAGGAAGTCCATGATCAACTTGCTCTTGTTGAACTTGAGGTTGAGGTGGAGCTTGACGAGCTTGTGAAGGAGCTTGTGGAGCTTGATGTTGGACACGTGGATGGTAGTTCCTCTTGGATTTCTTCTCTAAGGGCTTCCTCTTGATTGCGTCGTTCGCGATTGCCGTTGGCGATGGCTCGACTTGATTCTTGAAGGGCACGTTCCGCCTCAAGAGCTTGTGCTTCTCGTTGTTGTTGTTGAAGACGTTGAGCCTCGGCGTCTTGTTGCTCTTGGTGTAGACGCGCTCGTTCTTCCCCTTGGCGCTGTAGTCGTTGTCGTTCTTGAGCTTGAGCAAAAGCGACTTGGTTTGATTGAGGATGAGGGACTTGCTCATCGGCTTGCTCTTGTGAATGCTTGACGTGTAGCGGGTTGCGAGATGCATGATGGTCTTGACGCGCGGCTCGTCGAAGAGTGTTCAAAGACGGAGTACTTGAGCCAGAGAAGGAATCGTCAAAGTGTTGACTTGAGTGGCTCCGTCTTGAATATGAAGATGTAGAAGGAGGCCGGTTCACCAACAAGGCGCGTATCTCATCCATTCTTGCATCGTTTTCCTGCTTGTGTGCATCGTGCTTGTTGTCGAAGTAGTCTCTTGTACGTTGCTCGGAGAGTCGCAAGTCGGTGGCGAGGTTGTCGATGCGGTCGTTCATTGCTTGTTGCTCTTGATGCAACGCTTGTTGTGCACCAAAGAGGTGGCTCTTGGTGACGTATGATGACATGACGTCGTCTTGCTCGATGAAGAGTGGGTTGGTAGAAGTACTTGGCCTATCCATCATTTCAAGCAAAATGTGAGTGGTAGAAGGAGAAGAACTTATACCAATGTACCTTTGACCGATGTTGATGAGGAATCAAGTTCACTCAAATGCGGACAATGAAATAGCACTATTGGTACCAATTCTTGTCGGTTCTCACACCTACACGAGTAAAATCTTATGGTGGAGCTTGGTTAGGATGGTGGCACAAAATTCGATGCAATTGAAAGCGAGATTCAATAATGTTGGAAAAGATTCACAAATTTGCAAATGCAACAAGTAGACCAAGCAAGTAGGGGAACACGCAAACACACACACAAATAGATAAAATGGATTGTGCAAACCAAAAGTGAGCCAAAATGTGGAATCCACGAAAATGCTCTTGTTGCACAATACTAGAGAGACGCTAGCACGATTGCACAATAGGCGGATACGGAGCTTGTGCACAACCTACTAGGCAAAAATGCAACGATCTCTATCCCAAGTATGCTATATGTATGGTATTTCGGTGCTATGGTCCAAGATGATCTTATATGACAATCTTAATGTAGTATGATGCTATGGTTCTTGCTTATACGCTTTTTGCTTATCTTTCCTCTTTGCTTAAAAGCTTGGGTGGCTCTTTCACTTTTGAGCTCTTTTCTCATGCAAAACTTCACGAACCAACATAGCAATTGCGTATGCTATGACAACTTTGTGACACACAAGTTGATTCCAAGAGATGCACCACTGTGTTAGGGTATGTATGCTATGGAGTATGATCACTCATGTGCACAAGTCACGTTGCCGGCAATACTCAATGGCTAGTCTCGATGGGTAAGCTACGCCAAAGTAAGGCCATGTGGGGTATCAATGCAATTGCAAGTTATGACAAAGATGTCATCGAAGTTGCCGTCCTTGGCGATGTTGAGTAGTCGATGGAGGTGAGCGGTGGTGATGGTGACTGTCGTGGGAGATGAGCACCTATGGGGCAGGGGAGCCCCTTCTGGTCCGGTAGGGGAGCGGAGGGCGCACGAAGAGCAGATCGAGGCGAGAGCGCGCGGGGGATTTTACCCAGCTTCGGAGCTCTCCGGAGAGATAAAACTCCTACTGCTGCTTTGTGTTTGTATTTGTTCTTGCTTGAGAGCGTGGGTATGCTGTAGTCTCGAATGAGTCGAGCCGAACCCCCTCTACGTGCGCACGGGCCTCCTTTTTATAGTCTAAAGGGGTCACCAACAGGTGGCAACGCAGAGAGAGGGGTAGAAAGGTAAAAACGCGAGTTGGTACAACCACTATCAACAGTGTCCCCTACCTAACTCTGACGGCAGGGGACAAGGGCATTTAATGCCCGTCCGGTCGCTCCAACAGTGCAGGAAACGACCGTTAGGGGCGCCACCGATCGCCACGATGGCCTCCTAGTCACCTTCGCTCGCCACCTTGCACCACTAGGCTGCACAGCTACACGCCACGTGCACCAGGAATGATCCTGTGGCGACAAGTCATCGGGTGAGCTGGAGCGTGGGCGCAGAGTGGTGGCTTCGCCGCAGCAAGCGCCTTGCCGCGGTCTCTGTCTTGTCGCACCCGCAAGCCTGCCGCTCGTCGGGTCTTGCCGGACGCTGCGCGCGTCGCAAGTCTCTTGCAATGCCTTGTTGGTTGGCCTTCCCGGCAAGCTCCTCTTGCCGGGGTCTTGTCCTTCCCGGCAAGCTTCTCTTGCCGGGGCTTTGTCTTCTCAGCTAACACTTTGTTCTTGAATGGCAGTAAAATAGGAATGACGGAGGGTCTTGGCGGACACCCGGCAAGCCTTGCCGCAGGACGCTGCGATTGCCCGTGCATAAGTTCGGGGTACTAAGGTACCCCTACTTTAGTACACCGACAGGAGCCCCCGGGCATGGGCCATACACGGTGCCGAGCGCTGTTGGGCCAGGCCCAAAATAGGGCACGAGCACGCGCGGCCTGCGTCCAAACCAAATCCGCTCCGTATCCACCGCGGCCTCCCGTAACGGCACGCGTCAATCGCGGCGTCGTGGGAGAGGTCGTGGGCAATTTTTAAGTCCAGGAAATGCGTAACGTTCGCCTCCCCTATATATAAGCAGAGGAAAGAGGGCCGTTCCCCCACCTTCGCCACTTGCAGTTTCTTCCTCCGAAAGCTCCGCCGCTCCCCTCCGCTTCCCAAGCTGAAAGAGAGCAGCGCTCCGCCGCCCGTCGCCGCCGTCGCCCTCAATGCTTCCGCGCTCCCCCGCCGCTTCCGCCATGGCTCCGAAGACCAGCAAGGCCGCGAAGTCGGCCGAGGCATTGCAGCATGAGGCGCTGCGCAAGAAGCGAGTGCTTTTCCCCGCCGAGCTCACCCCGAAGGCGCTGCGGGAGGAGTTCTACCTCTTCTGGTCGACGCAGACGCGGGCGCATCTGCGCACGCCGGTGCTTTCCGCTGAGGCTTCCAAATCGAAGCAGTGCCCAAAAGGGTACTATTTCTTTCCGGTGTTCTTCTATTGCGGGCTCTGCCCACCTTTTTCGGACTTCTTCTGCGACATCATGAATACCTACGGGTTTCATCTTCTTGATTTCACCCCCAACGCCGCTCGACAATGGCGGTTTCGCTTTTACCTCTGCGAGAACTTCGTTGGCATCCACCCAAGTGTTGCTCTTTTTCGCCATTATTTCACCCCCCGAGCCGAGAAAGGAGAGCCATTGGCTGGCGGAGTCGCCTGGACCTCTTGACTTGGCATGAAGGAGGTGTATCTGGCGGGCGAGCTCCGCAGCAAGTGGGATGAGTGGAGGGCGGAGTGGTGCTGGATCTGTGATGCCAATCCGCAGCCTTCACCAACTCGCGCGCCAGCTCGGGTAGTTCGCGGCGGCGATCGGGCGCCTGTCACGGACGATGCTAAGTGAAGATTGCCACCACCAATCCTCCGGCCAGCTTGCCGGGCTCACAGCAGGGGCGGTTGGCGCGATTTCTTCGCCGTCGCGACGCCCCTCTGCGAAGAGGGGAGGCCCGCTCGCAGCTTTGGCGGCCAGCGGATATCATGAGGCTGCGCCGGGCCTCAATTTCAACTTCACAGCTCGGAGCTTGACGGATGCCGAGGGAGCTGTTCAAGCACGACGCCAACCATCCAGAGTGGTTAATGCTGCCGCAGGCGCCATCCCATTGTGCAACAACTCGGCCACGATCGCATCTGCAAGAATGATGCCAGAGTGCGATTCGCACGGGATAATCCCAACTTGGATGGAGCCCGCTGACGACATCGTGCAGCAATTCTTCGATGGCTTGACGGAGGTAGCAGTCAACGCCGACGAAAAGAAGCTTCTCACCCGCGCCACCACCAAAAACGAGATGCGGTACATCGCCAGCAGGGCCGAAGAGGCGGCGGCGGCCGCCGCCGCGGGCGAGTTCGGCTTCACGTTGGAGGAGGCAGAGGCGGCCGAGGCGGCAAGCCTTGCCGACAGGGAGGACATTGCCGGAGAGGTCGTTGGCGAGGGGGAGCCCAAGGTCGAAGCGAGCGAGCCCGCCGAGGGCGCGAGTGGCCAGCCGTCTTCGAGCAGCTTGCCGCAGGTGGAGCCCCCAGAGCAACCCCAATTCCAACCAAGAAGGCGCCTCCGTCGAGCTGGAGATACGGCAGGAGGACAGGCAGTCCAGCTGCCGAGGCGCCGTGGGATATGCTCCACCGCGGCAAGTACCGTTGCCGCGGGAGGGTCCCAGGCTGTGCCATCAACTGAGGCGGGGTCTTCCCGTGCCACCACGCCTGATCCTGCTGCAGCTCCCGGCAAACGTCGAAGGGAGCCTACTCCTCCGCCATGCCGCGCAGAGAGGGTACCGGACTTCGACCTCTCCGCGCTGAGCTCCGACGACGATGAAGAGGAGGAGGAGGAGGAGTAAGACTTTCTTCTCGCTGTTCTTGATTTTCTTTGATCTTTGTCATTTCTTGTCTTGCATCTGATCGGCTCCTCCCTGAATCCTGTTCCTTTTCAGGACTCTGGCCGAGAGAGCGGCAAAGAGGGCCAAGGTCCCCGTGGTTGTCATCGAGGACGATCCTGCCGTGACAGCAGAGGACACGTCCGAGACCACCTTGATGGATCCGGTTCCTTCTCCTCGTAGTAGCCCCCAGCACAGCCCCCAGCGTAAGTGTTTGGTTCACTTCTTGTTGTGGGGCGCGCATGGGTGCTTCTTCTTTTGCTGACATCTTGATTGTTGATTCATTTGTATAGGAGCAGAACAAACCCACCAGGGGCAACCAGTAGCCGACCCGGAGGTGCTGTCGGCTTCGACTACGCCGCCAAGGGGCGATTCCCCGACAAGGGAGCGCTCCCCGGCAAGGGAGGGATCCCCGGCAAGGGGCGGAACCAGTAAGCCCCCAGTGGTGGAGCCCACGGTCACGGAGCCCAGCACAGGTAACCCTCCTTGTCGGAAACCTTCCCTTGTATTCTTCTTTTTTTTCCTCTTTTTTTGGATATTTGCTTGACTTTTCCTTCCTCTTCCTGTCTTCAGATCCCCCTCTTGTGGACCCGATGGAAACTGAGGCCACCGGCGAGGAAGGCGCACGCGGCAACACTGGGGATGCCGCTGCTGATGAGGAAGAGGCCGGCGCTGATGAACGCGCCGACGAAGAAGCCGCCAAGGCTGCTGGCGCAGGAGCCGGCGAGGGATCAGGCGATCGTACTGACGACCCGGAGGACACAGGAGCGCAAGGCACTGCATCGACCGCCGACCCCTCCGCCGCTGATGCAGCACTGGCTCGAGGAGCCCCACCAGCGCTTACTTGAAGGCCGGCGAGGGCGATACGCAAGCTTCCACAGGCCGAGCCTGTGGCGCTGGTCAAGGAGAGGAGTTTGATTAGAAGTACTCGCCTCTGCTGGCTGGCGAAGGTTGACGTGCCTAGCAGCAGGAGTGGCGAAGTCGAGGAGGAGCAGTTGTTCGAAGTTTGTGTCACTTACACGCCCGGCAAGCAAAGCTTGAGTCCCGGGAAGCGCTTGTCGTGCGGGCAGGAGTTGACATAGAGAAGCATGCGGAGGAGCTCAAGAGCCGCAACCAGGAGGCCCTCCGATCCATTGCGGAGGAGAGGGCGCAACTTGACGAGGCAAAGAAGGCGTTCATCCTGGAAAACGCTGAGGCCGAGGAGCAGCAGAGGCTCGCCGCCGAGGAGATGTCCAGGCGGGAAGGTGAACTGATGCAGAAGAAAGTGAACCTGGACAGCCACGAGGAGGAGCTCACCGCACGGGAACAATCACTTGGTGGGGCACTCAAGGAGGCAAAGGACGCTGCCGCGGCCGCCGAGGCCGCCAAGAAGGAGTTAGAGGAGAACGTGGCGCGGCTGGAGGCAGATGTGGGAAAGAAAAATGAAGGGCTTGCCGCACTCCAGCACGAACGCAAGAAGGACGCACTTGCCCATGGCGATCTGCAAGCTCAACTCGCCGAGAAGGCCAAGGAACTGAACGCCGCCAAGGACTCAAGCGCTGATCTGGAGATGAAGCTGGCCACCTTGACGGAGACACTGGACGCCGCCAAGAAGCGAGAGGATGACTTGAAGAAGGAGCTCAAGGGCAACGAGGAGCTGCTGACGAGGGCTGCTGAGACCCAGAACACCTTCAAGGCCACGGTGGATCTCTGGACGGAGGGCCTCGTTAACATTGCTGCATCCATCGACGAGGAGCTGGCGGAGCTGGACTTGGCGGGCTTCGGGTACTCCACTGAGGAAAACCTCCAGCCCAGCGCCAAGCTTACGCTTTTCTTCAAGGGTGTGGTGACGGCTTCCAAAGAGCTCCGGAAAGGATCCCAAGAAGCTGGCCGACGAGTCGCGCGCGATCTGTGCCAACGTCCTAGAGAAGGTGTTGGTGAAGATACTCTTCCGCAACCCGAACCTCGACCTCTCCGCGTCCTCAAGAAGCTGCCGCAGGTGCCGATCTTGAAGAGCTCAAAGCCATCGCCGCACCCATTGTGGACAAGGTCAATGATGTCGAGGGTCGACGGCGCGCGTGGATTAGGCCACCTTCTTCTCCCTTTCCTTGCTGCCGCTAGATATGTCATAGGAATAACTCATCGAGGCGTGGCAAGTTATTTATTGTAATATAACTTTATCCCGGTACGCTTGTTACATTATCTCCTTTACTTGATTCCATCCTTGTATGTTTTTACCCTTACGCTTTTAGGGACCTTGCCGTGCAAACACACTTGCCATGAAAGCGCCGAGTGAACATCAGCAGCCTCTTCAAGGTGTTATTCGCTAGAAACCTTGTCGGGCTAGTCGCAAAGACACTTTCATTGTTGAGCGGACTTGAAACAAAGTAAGGGCGCAACTTAGCCACGAGTCGGTTCCTCCGCGTACAGGTTTTCCATACAAGGGACGGTCGTTCAAGGAATATAACTTAAAAATTTAAAAATTGACTGTGCTCAAACTTTGGCAACTTAGCTTTTCTGTCGTTTGTGTCCCGGCAAGTCTTAAGCTTCTTTGAACGACGCTTGGTCCATATGTTTATCCTCTCCTCTCCCCCCCCCCGGTGAACTTGTGGGCGGAGGAACCTTCTTTTTGAGCAAAAGAAAGAAGAGAAAATAAAGTTATGGAGCCTTAAGGCTCGTTATTGCTTATCGGGAGCAAGTTGTGCACAAAGTGTCAGTGTATACATGCTACAAAAGAAAAAGGTATGCAATTTGACAATATGTGCTGAACATACGATCTTTATTTATGCACGGGATCTGCGCCCGGCTTTGTACAAAGGGTTACATGCAACAGCGGCAAGGCTTGTACAAAAGGTGGTTGCCGGACGGCAGTGTTCCGCAACCGCGCTTTTTATGGGTAAAACTTACGAAGATGCTCTATGTTCCAGAGTTGCTCACCGAATGCCATCTTCGGTCTCAAGGCGGACAACGCCAGCCTAGTGACTCGCTTTACCCGATAAGGGCCTTCCCACTTCAAGGCCAACTTGTTGGAATTCTTGGCGGATTGAACGCCAAGAACAAGGTCGCCTTCCTCGAAGCTTCGGCATTAACTTTGCGGCTATGGTAGCGGCACAAAGCTTGCTGGTAACGAGCAGCTCGTCTAACAACTCAAGACGATCTTCCTCGAGGAGCAGCGCGTCATCTTGCCGCAGCTGCTCTTGCTCAAGCTCATCATAAGCGAGCACTCGAGGCGATCCGTATACGAAGTTCCGTGGGGAGAACTGCCTCGCTCCGTAAATAAGAGCAAAGGTGTCCGCCGCTGGCTCGATTTGGCGCGCTCGATCGACCAAAGAACCACCGCAGCCTCGATCCAATTTCTCCCGCGACTTGTGTAGCCTGTCGAAAGTTCTGGTCTTGAGCCGCAGCAGCACTTCAGCTGTTGCCCTCTCGCTTGACCGTTGCTTCTCGGGTGAGCAACAGAAGCGAAGCAGATCTTGGCGCCAAGATCTTGGACATACTGCATGAAGGTGCGGCTCGTGAATTGTGTGCCGTTGTCGGTGATGATCCTGTTAGGGACTCCGAAACGGCAAACAATTGACCTGAAGAACTTGACCGCTGACTGTGCTGTCACCTTCCTTACTGCCTCCACCTCCGGCCACTTCGTGAACTTGTCGATTGCCACATACAAGAACTCGAAGCCCCCGACAGCTCGGGGAAAGGGGCCGAGGATATCGAGCCCCCAGACTGAAAATGGCTAGGATAAAGGGATTGTTTGGAGAGCTTGAGCTGGTTGATGTATTTGCTTGGAGTGGAACTGGCACGCTTCACACTTGGTTACTTGTGCGATTGCATCTGGAGGGCTGTCGGCCGAAGAAACCTTGCCGGAAGGCCTTGCCAACAAGTGCTCTTGCGCCAATGTGGTGACCACATATGCCTCCTCGTATCTCCGCCAACAGCTCTTGTCCTTCTTCCGGAAATGCACTTCAATTTTACTCCGTTGAATCTTTTTCAGACAAGATGTCATCGACAAACTGGTACATACTTGATTGTCGGGCTACTTTCTCGCTTCTTCTTGCTCTTCGGAAGTTCTCCTGTTTGAAGGAAATGGACTATTTGCTGTGCCCATGTCGGAGCTTGCGGCTCGACAACAAGGACTAAAGGTGCAAATGCTGCTGCGGGAACCTCCGCTTCTACGGCAGAATCGATCCTGCCGAGCATGATGCTCCCGGCAAGCGTGTCGGGAGACACAGCTTGCCGGAGCGCTCGCTTCAACGAAACAAACCCTAGGGCTTGTCAGAGCAGACTGCTCCTCAGCACTTTCAGCGCTTGTAGGGCGCCGGGGTCCTTCTTGGCGGCGGCTTCAGGGAGCTCTGCCGGAAAGTAGTCGCCAGTAACCAACTTTCTCTTCCTGATCCGTCCGATTGATGGTGTTACAGATGGTCGAGTCAGCTTGAGCACAAAAATCCCTGGTTCCATTGTGTAACTTAAGTCGGCGCATTTTGACAGCCATCCGCAATGTCGCTCGAGCTCTCGGAACATGTTCCATCTGCAGCCGTCAAAATGCTCTTCCAGCTTCCTCACTTCATCAATGTAGGCTTCCATCAACGGACTTTGATAATCTTTATTAACTTGGCGGACGACAAGCTGTGAGTCACCCCGATAATAAGCTTCTTGATCCCAAGTTCGCCGATCTCGAGTCCGGCAAGCAAGCCTTCATACTCCGCAGATTGTTTGTTGCTTGTTCCTTGGGAAAGTGCATTTGGACCACGACTTGAGGTGCTCTCCGGTGGGTGCGACAAGTAGCACACCAAGATCGGGCGCCTTTGCAGCGAGAAGGCACCATCAAAGTACATGATCCATTCTTTGCTCGCTTCCTTGTCAGGGATGCTCTTCTCCAGGATTTCTTCATCAGGTGTTGGCGTTCACTCTGCTATGAATTCTGCCAATGCTCGGCTCTGAATAGTTGAAGTACTTTCAAACTTAAGGCCGAAGCTTGACAATTCTAGTGCCCACTCGACGATCCTGCCTGTTGCCTCTGGATTCTGAAGTATCCTCTTTAACGGAAAGCGAGTGACAACTGTGATTTCATGTACTTGAAAGTAATGGCGCAGCTTCCTCGAGGCCATGAGAAGGCCGAAAAGCAACTTCTGCACACCAGAATACCTTGATCTTGCCCCCTGCAGAAGGGAACTGACAAAGTAAACTGGGCACTGCACCATCTTCTTCTGTTTCTCTTCTTGTGGCTGCGCAGATCCATCCTTGCCGGAATCAAAACTTGTTGGGGAAGCCCCCTGCTTGTCGCTGGACTCGCTTGCCGCGGCTGCTGGCTCGTCATCTGCCTCCCTTTCCGCTACTAACGCAGCACTAACCACTTGATTTGTTGCCGCTAGATATAGCAGCAACTTCTCTTGTGGTTTAGGTGCGACAAGTGTTGGAGTGGAGGATAGGTATCTCTTCAAGTCCTCTAGCGCGGCCTCCGCTTCCGGAGTCCATTTCATTGGACCTGCCTTTTTCAAAATTTGGAAAAATGGCAGGGCGCGCTCAGCAGACTTAGAGATGAACCTACTGAGAGCAGCAACGCAGCCGGCAAGCCTTCGCACATCCTTGACGCGCTTCGGGGCTTCAATCTGCTTGATGGCCTTGATCTTGTCGGGATTGGCTTCAATCCCCCTCTGGGACACAAAGAATCCGAGAAGCTTGCCGGAAGGAACTCCAAACACGCACTTCTCGGGATTCAACTTGAGATTGATCCTGCGCAGATTTGTGAAGGTCTCGTCCAAATCTTGGATCAAAGTTTCTCTGTCTTTTCTCTTGACCACTATATCATCCATGTAAGGTTCTACATTTCTGTGCAACTGTGGCTCAAAAGCATGACTGACTACTCTTGCAAATGTTGAACCAGCATTCTTTAGTCCGAAGGCATTCGTGACAAAGCAAAGACGTGCCACATGGAGTAATGAATGCGGTTTTCTTCATCCTCTTCTGCCATGAAGATCTGATGGTATCCTGAGTATGCATCAAGGAATGAAAGCAGATCACATCCTGCTGTGGAGTCGACAATCTGGTCAATGCGCGGCAAGGGAAATGGATCCTTGGGACAAGCTTTATTAACATCAGTGAAGTCAATACAAAGCCTCCACTTCCCGTTTGCTTTGCGCATGACTACTGGATTGGCTAACCACGTTGGATGGAGTACTCCTCGGACGAGGCCCGCTGCTTCCAACTTCTTGATCTCTTCAGCAATGAACTCTTGACGCTCCACCGCTTGCTTCCCGACTCTCTCGCTTGACGGGCCGCGTGAGGACAGACGGCAAGGTGGTGCTCAATTACTTTCCGGAACACCGGGATGTCGATGGTTGCCATGCAAACACATCGACATTCGCCCGCAGAAAGCAACGAGCGCTTTCCTATTTAGGATCAAGCGTGGCACCGATGGTGAAGGTACCACCAGTGCCGTCCTCCTTGGCGCCACTTTCTTGGTCTCTGTGAAGCTGTCTTTGCCTTCTTGTACTTGTCGGTGGAGCTCGATGGTGCGTCCTCAACGGTAGCGCAGCACCAAGAGGTGCGCTTGCCGAGTGGGCATCGAGCTACTCTTGCCGGACTTGGTCTTCTTCTTCTTCCCGGAGCTTCAGCGGCAAGTGGTTTATGCTTCGCCGCTGCTGCTGCTTCCCAGTAGATCTTGTCGGTACAGATAAGTGCATCTTTCTTGTCACCATGGACAGAAATAACACTTATCGGACCAGGCATCTTGAGCACATTGTAGGTGTAGTGAGAGGCTGCCATGAACTTGGCCAGCGCTGGACGGCCGAGTATCCCATTGTAGGGCAACGGGAAATCGGCAACTTCAAATGTGACTCTCTCTGTCCTGAAATTCAGCTCGCTGCCAAAAGTTACTGGCAGTGTAATCTTCCCCTTCGGTTTGCTCCTTCCCGGGTTTATTCCTTGAAAGGTACCAGTCTCTTCAAGCTCGCTGTCGGGGATCTGGAGCTTCTTGAGCACCGCGGGAGAGATCAGATTCAGGCCGGCCCCGCCGTCAACCAACATCTTCGTGACCTTGAGGTTGCGGATGGTTGGCGAAACCAACATCGGCAAGCACCCAACCGCAGTGATGCGATCAGGGTGATCCTCAACATCAAAGACGATGGGCGTGCTGGACCACTTCAGGGGCTTGCGCGATTCGACTGATGGTTCTGCTGCATTCACCTCCCGCACCCACTGTTTGAGTTGACGGTGTGAGGTGTGCAGAGAAGCACCGCCGTCAACGCACAAAACCTCCGTCACCTTATGAAACTCTTGGTCGTCGGTCTCATCCTCATCCATGTCATCATCCTCATCTTCTTCTTCGTCCTTGTCGCGGCCACGGGGAGGTCTATCTCCTTGCCACTGCTTGGCCTTGCCGCGGCGCCCTCCCCGGGCGGGAAGCTTCTTGCCGGATCCTCCGCCACCTTCCCGGGCCTTCTCCTTGTCGCGACGCTCATATTCAGCTTTCTGTAGCTCTGCCATCTGCTCAACTTTCTTGCATGCTTGGAGGTCATGGCCCTTGGTGCGATGGATCTTGCAGTACTGCTTGCCGGAGCCGTCCTGCTTGTCGGCGGCCACCACAGCCTTGCCGGAGTCACCAGCTTTGGCTTTGTCGGCGCCGCCTCCGTTGCCAGACTGCTCAACAACTAGCATATCCTTAGCTTTCCTCTTTCTGTTATTCCGCCTCCAGTTCCTCTTCACGGAGGGCGCCCTCACCGCCGATCCTCCGCTCCTACATTCTCTCCGGAGTTTCTCCCTCTTCAGCCCGTGCACACTTGTCGGCCAGAGCATATAGCTCGCTGACATCTCTGATTTTGCACATCGCCATCTCCTCCCTCATCTTGCGGTTACGCACGTTCTGATGGAACGCGCTGATAACCGCGGCAGGGTGGACGTCTGGGCTGTTGCGCTGCACCTGGCTGAATCTCTGTATGTACTTGCGCAGGGGTTCCCCTTCCTTCTGGGAAAGCAATGAAGATCGCTTCGGCCATGGGGCTTGTGGCGCTGTAAAGCGCCGACAAACTGATGGCACAGGTCCGCCCATGAAGAAATGGAGTTGTCCGGCAAGTGCATGATCCAAGATCTGACGTTGGGCTTGAGCACCAGCGGGAAGTAGTTGGCGAGGATCTTGTCGCCGCACCCCCCGGCAGCCTGCACCGCTATGGTGTAGATGCTGAGGAACTCTAACGGATGGATCCTGCCATCGTACTGCTCGGGCACGTCCGGTTTGAAGTTCTTGGTTCTGGGCCATTGGACCTGCCGCAGCTCACGGGTGAATGCAGGGCAACCTACCGCGTACGGCAAGTCTCCTGGTTCCCCTGGCGCATGCATATCGACAGTGGGCCCAGCGCGCTGGTCAGACTGACGTCGCGCTTCTCTCTGACGCTCGTTGCAAGTGCGAGCGTCTTCTTGTCGTCGTTCTTGGAGAACTTGGCATGGATCGCGGCGAGCTCGCGGGTCCGACGATGCAGTGGAGTCGGTGTCGAGGTAGGCCCGGCGAGTCGGCGATTTTGGCCTTCGGGCAGGGAGTGCATGGTGGTGGCACCCCCGCCGGTCTTATCAGCGTCGGCTTGCGCCTGAGCGTCTTGCCGGGGCTTCGATGTGCTCGGTTGCCGGGGCTTGTCGGCGTTGGCGAAACCGACGAGGCTCTGAATGGTAATCCTCCGATCGCCGATCTTGTCTCGGCGCTGAGGGTAGTCTAGAAGCAGCTGGGCTCGGGCGGCGCTTCCTCTGAGTCTTGGGCGGCGGTGGCGAAGAGCGACATTCGCCCGAGCGATCAGTCTTGACTTTCGCGCCAGCGTCTTTGGCGTGCATGTTGGCCTTGAGCGTCCCGTGACCCGCCGGCTTGGCCTTGTTCCAACGCGAGCACGGTGCTAGGAGCACCGTGGCATTGTCGATCTTGCCCCTCCTGGGAGGGGTGCGGTGGATGTACAGACGCTGAAGCTTGCGGGGCCTTGTCCTTGGACCTGGTGACGACGTGAGTCCCACCGTCGGCGCCTGCTCCTCCGCCGGCGTCCACCCCAAAGCCTGTTTGCTCCGGTGGCGGTAGGATAGTCGCGGACGGAGTGGCCACCTCCGAAGCCTTCTTCTTCGGTGGCATGTCGATGAAGATGTTGATGTAGCGCGCGCAGAGACCGGATCAGGTTCGCACAACCTCGTCTTTCCCTACCTGGCGCGCCAAAGATGTCGTGGGAGACGAGCACCTATGGGGCAGGGGGGCCCTTCTGGTCCGGCAGGGGAGCGGAGGGCGCACGAAGAGCAGATCGAGGCGAGAGCGCGTGGGGGATTTTACCCAGCTTCGGAGCTCTCCGGAGAGATAAAACTCCTACTGCTGCTTTGTGTTTGTATTTTTTCTTGCTTGAGAGGATGGGTATGCTGTAGTCTCGAATGAGTCGAGCCGAACCCCCTCTACGTGCGCACGGGCCTCCTTTTTATAGTCTAAAGGGGTCACCGACAGGTGGCAACGCAGAGAGAGGGGTAGAAAGGTAAAAACGCGAGTTGGTACAACCACTATCAACAGTGTCCCCTACCTAACTCTGACGGCAGGGGACAAGGGCATTTAATGCCCGTCCGGTCGCTCCAACAGTGCAGGAAACGACCGTTAGGGGCGCCACCGATCGCCACGATGGCCTCCTAGTCACCTTCGCCGCCACCTCGCGACCGCGAGGCTGCAGACTTCACGCCACGCACACGTGAATGATCCTGTGGCGACACGTCGTCGGGTGAGCTGGAGCGTGGGCGCAGAGTGGTGGCTTCGCCGCGGCAAGCGCCTTGCCGCGGTCTCTGTCTTGTCGCACCCGCAAGCCTGCCGCTCGTCGGGTCTTGCTGGGACACGCGGTGCGTCGCGGCAAGTCTCTTGCAATGCCTTGGTTGGCCTTCCCGGCAAGCTCCTCTTGCCGGGGTCTTGTCCTTCCCGGCAAGCTTCTCTTGCCGGGGCTTTGTCTTCTCAGCTAACACTTTGTTCTTGAATGGCAGTAAAATAGGAATGACGGAGGGTCTAGGCGGACACCCGGCAAGCCTTGCCGCAGGACACTACGACTGCCCGTGCATAAGTTCGGGGTACTAAGGTACCCCTACTTTAGTACACCGACAGTGACGTCGAACCGTACCTATATAGCCGAAACACAATAGGACACGGGAACCACAACTCAAAATCTCGAAGACCAAAACATGTCAAAATCGACATAGGAGGTAGCGGTGTGCGGTGGTGGTGTTTGTGGAAACGTTGGGAGTTTGCGGAAGTAAGCGTGGGCACCGGGGCAAAATTGGGGGAAAGTATGCGGAAATGGGCGTGGGGGATGGAGTTGCTGCTTCCAGGGGCCTGATGTCCGGGCCAGCTGCCGGATGTCTGGGGCGCCGGATGTCCGGGGCGCCGGATGTTCGGTGGACACGGGGCGGATGTCCGGGCTCTAGATCGGGGATGAAGACGATGAACTCCACGGGAGAAATTGCAACTCCGGGGCAAAATTCGGACAAATTGGTGGATTGAAATCGCGGGAGAGATGGGGAAAAGCTAGTTCAACCTGATGCAAAGCAGATCCATGGATCAAATCAAGCTAAAAAACATGGGGTAGGGGCTCCAGAAACGTGATCAACGTGGCTCATGATACCAAGATGATGTAGGGCGGAACCCTATGGTGACGATCTTTCACGTTTGGAGTGGATCCTACGGGGATTCACGAAGAACACGCGGAAGCACAAAGGGGAAACACGGGGAAAACAAGAGAGAATCACTAAACTGACAAGGAATCAATCACACAAGTGCTAGATCACCGAAAACAAAGAGTAACTCATGATCCACAATCAATAAAGGTAAGGATACAAAGGAACCGTTCTTCTCCGTGAGGAGGTCTTGATGGTCTTCCCTAGAAGGGGTCTTGAATCTTCTTGGGGGATCTTCTCCGAAGAGGTCGTGAGCTCCGAGGAAAAGTAACCAAGTGGATGAGCAAGGCTCTCACACAAATATGAGCTAAACCAATGCTAACCCTAGAACGTACGGGATGAGGGAGTATATATAGTCAAAGGGCGAAGGGGTACACGGGTCACGGCCCAAAGGAGCCGCGCGCAGGCAGATGGCGCCAGATGTCCGGGCGGTGGGCCGGATGTCGGGGCGCTCACGAGGTGCCGGACGTCCGGGCTGGAGGGGCCGGATGTCCGAGCTAGTGGAGTTGACTCTTCTGTGCACTTGAGGGGCAACAACGGATGTCTGCTCGGAGGGGCCGGATATCCGCGGCTTCGGGAGGCGCCGGATGTCCGGGGCGAACGCCGGATGTCCGGGGCGAACGCCGGATGTCCGGGCTGTCGGGGCAAGCTTCTCTGCTCCCTGGACGCCAGTGCCGGATGTCCGGGATTTAGGCTGGATTTCCGGTGGGGGCCAGATGTCCGGGCTAGACGCCGGATGTCCAGTCCATGTAGCCTCTTCTGCAGATGCCTGGCCTTGTGGATCTCCAGGGGCCGGATGTCCGGGATCCTGGCCGGATGTCCGGTGCGTGGAGGCTGTCCTTGCCTTCTTCCATGGGTTCTCTTCTTCCACGGACTTGGGATCTTGACCATCTTCACGTGCATCCTCGAGAGGGTCCTCTTGGTACCTAATCATGCACAACATTCCGGATTGAGGTAGTAGCCATGTCTCGAGGGGATCGTATGAGATATCATTAAGGAGAGAAGTCACCTCGGTCTCGAGAGCTCTAGCACGTGCTCTAGTAATAGGTCCTCTTGAGGCTTGGTGAGGCGATGGAAGGTCCATGGGGATGACCGAAGGATGCTCCGCATCAAATGATCTCCTATTTTAACAGAAATAACAGGCGTGCCTACAACAGGTCTACGTGTCTTAGTATCGGGTCTAGCAATATTAGCAATTTCACCCAAGAAAGAGATAACATGCCCATCTAAGTCCTCATCCAAGAGATCTTTAACCATTGCAATACCAGGTTCAACATTAATTTTCTCAGGAGGTTTATAGGTCCTAGTATTACTCTTACGAACAACAGTCGAAGCTTTAGCATGATCTTTTATCCTAATAGGAAAAGGAGGATTTTCCACAAAAGCAGTAGGAATAATATGATCACTATTTGTAATAGTCTTTTCTTCGACTGTAAGAGGTGCAACTACTTTCACTTCAACAGGACGATTATATTTAAACCACTTCTCTTTTGGGAGATCAACATGAGTAGCAAAAGTTTTACAAAAAGTAGCTACTATCTCAGAGTCAAGTCCCTACTTAGAGCTAAATCCACGGAAAGTATCGGTATCCATAAAAGATTTAACACAATCGAACTTAGGTGTCATACCTGACTCCTTACCATCATCGGAACCCCAATCTTCAGAGTTGCATTTAATTCTTTCCAATAAGTCCCATTTGAAATCAATAGTCTTCACATATAGGAACCAAAGACAGAAGTATCGAGCAAGTTGCGATTATCAAGAGAAAGCCGAGCATAAAAGTTCTGAATAATCATTTCCCTAGAGAGCTCATGATTGGGGCATGAATATAACATTGACTTAAGCCTCCCCATGCTTGAGCGATGCTTTCTCCTTCGCGAGGCTAGAATTTTATATATGTAATTACGATCACGATGAACAAGATGCATAGGATACAGCTTCTGGTGAAATTCCAACTTCAATCGCTTATAATTCCAATATCTCGTATCATCACATAGCCTATACCATGTCATTGCATCTCCCTTCAAACATAAAGGGAAGACCTTCATTTTGACAACATCATCGGGAATACCTGCAAGCTTAAATAATCCACAAACTTCATCCACAAAGATAAGGTGTAAATCGGGATGCAATGTTCCATCTTCTGCAAAAGGATTAGCTAGCAGTTTTTCTATCATACCCGAAGGAATCTCAAAGTGAATATTTTCATAAAGTTCAGTAGGTTGAGGAGCATCTCTTTGCTCTTCTGGTTGAGGTGAAGATACCCCAAACAAGCCCCTCAAAGGATTAGTTTCCATAGTGACAAGTAACAGAAAATTTCAGCATACTATATAAATGTTTCCTTACCAAGTTCCACTCACCAAAAGCGCTACACTCCCCGGCAACAGCGCCAGAAAAGAGTCTTGATGACCCACAAGTATAGGGGATCTATCGTAGTCCTTTCGATAAGTAAGAGTGTCAAACCCAATGAGGAGCAGAAGGAAATGATAAGCGGTTTTCAGTAAGGTTTTCTCTGCAAGCACTGAAATAGTAGGTGATAGATAGATTTGTGATAAGATAAATAGTAACGAGCAAAAAGTAAATAAAGTAAATAAAGTGCAGAAAGGTGGCCCAATCCTTTATGTAGCAAAGGATAAGCCTGGACAAATTCTAATAATAAAGAAGGAGCTCCCGAGGTCACATTGGGAATTATCGTCAAGCTAGTTTTCATCACGTTCATAAGATTCGCGTTCGGTACTTTGATAATTTGATATGTGGGTGGACCGGCACTTGGGTACTGCCCTAACATGGACAAGCATCCCACTTATGATTAACCCCTATTGCAAGCATCCGCAACCACAAAAAGGAGTATTAAGGTAAACCTAACCACAACATTAAACATATAGGTCCATATCAACCCCTAACGAAGCAACGCATAAACTAGGGTTTAAGCTTGTGTCACTCTAGCAACCCATCATCTACTTATTACTTCCCTATGCCTTCCTCTAGGCCCAAATAATGGTGAAGTGTCATGTAGTCAACGTTCACATAACACCACTAGAGGAAAGACAACATACATCTCATCAAAATATCGAACGAATACCAAATTCACATGACTAGTAATAGCAAGACTTCACCCATGTCCTCAGGAACAAACGTAACTACTCACAAAGCATATTCATGTTCATAATCAGAGGAGTAATAATATGCATAAAGGATCTGAACATATGATCTTCCACCAAGTAAACCAACTAGCATCAACTACAAGGAGTAATCAACACTACTAGCAACCCACAGGTACCAATTTGTGGTTTTGATACAAGATTAGGTACAAGAGATGAACTAGGGTTTTGAGAGGAGATGGTGCTGGTGAAGATGTTCATGGAGATTGACCCCATCCCGATGAGAGGATCGTTGGTGATGATGTTGGTGATGATTTCCCCTCCCAGAGGGAAGTGTCCCCGGCAGAACAGCTTCGCCAGAGCCCTAGATTGATTCTGGCAAGGTTCCGACTCGGGGCGGCGGAGTTTCGTCCTGTAAGCTTGCCCCCGATTTTTTCCAGTGTAAAAGTGATGATATAGCTGAAGATGGAGCCGGAGGCCCACTAGGGGGCCCAGGAGATAGGGGGTCGCGCCCTATAGGGGGGGCGCGCCCCCTGTCTCCTGGACAGGGTGTGGGCCCCCTGACCTATTTCTTTCACTCATAAATTCTTATTAAATCCAAAAGGTTGTTTCGTGGAGTTTCAGGACTTTTGGAGTTGTGAAGAATAGGTTTCCAACATTTACTCCTTTTCCAGCCAGAATTCCAGATGCCGGCATTCCCCCTCTTCATGCTAAACCTTGTAAAATAAGAGAGAATAGCCATAAGTATTGAGATATAATGTGTAATAACAGCCCATAATGCAATAAATATTGATATAAAATCATAATGCAAAATGGACGTCTCATTCACGTGCGCGCACAATGATAAAATAGCCTGTTTGTTTTATATCTTTTGCCCATGATATGAATGATGTCATACTATGTTCATCCTACTTTAAGCCATGTCTTTTTATCCTTAGATGTCAACGAATGTGAGGAAATAGACAATACAGTAGGCATGCTACATGGACATATGTTCCGAAAGTGATTTTATTATGTAGTTGGCACTACAATACATGCTTATGTATTACAGTAGTTCACCAAAATAAGTTATGTATAGACGTGTAACCTACTTTGTTTGTTTTTGTCCCATTAGTAACTTATCTGGTACACTAATCTACAAGTTCAAACTTTCAGGAAGCTATGGAACAAATGATTGAACATCCACAACCACCTGAAGGTGACGAGGCTACCACAGGCACAATGTCACCTCTTGCTGCAGTGCGTCAGTATCTCTCCACTAAAAGTGCAAAAAGCACCTTCCTGCATAACTCTGGGTTGGTTGTCAAGGTAACCTTGTCCAAATCGCCTGCTGAACAAAATCTTCCTGCTAGACAGAGTGATATATCTGTGCTCCAGCCAATCCATAATGGACGTCGTTTCGAAAACAAGAATAGTGGTTGACAAATGTCGTCAAGATATGAATGGTTTTGAAACCAGACTATCAGACATTCACTTCGTTGTTCAAGAGCAATGGCGGAAAAAGGTGAAGATCATGCTGCTCCATCAGATTCTACAGCCTGAAACATTAGCACTCAGGTCAAATGACCTCTGCTTCTATACATCTGATGGTGCTTTTATCTGCAAGGACTGTAAACTTTATGTCAATAGGACTTTTGTTGTATGGTTGGAATTTATTTTCTTGTGATACAACATTTATGATGCTGCCAAAGGCTGCAGTAATTACGACGCTATTTTTGTATAGTGTAGGTTTATCTTAGTAATGTATTCGACCGAAAGCTTCGTAGGAGCCCAACATGCGACATTCGTCGGGCCCATTCCAATTGGGCTAAAAATGATTATGGGCCGAAATTTGCATGTAGCCCACTAAAAATATCTGGGCCTAAATCAGCATAAGCTTTCATATTTTTCTGGTAGGCCTATACCCATAGTGGGCCTTTAACAGGCCTAAACATAATTTGGGCCCTCAGTAACAATAGGTCGTTTACAGGTGTAAATATCTCGAGCCCATAAAAAACATGGGCCTTTAATAGGCCGAAAGTGAGATTGGCCCCTGATTGTGCCAAATAACCCACTAGTCTTAGCAGGCTGAAATGGTGGCCAATTTACGATGCGAATCTTTCACAGGCCGAAATTCGGACAGGTCGTAAATGCGCCGACCTAATACACGGACCTTTAACAGGCCAGAAGTTCGGTCGGGCTAGATTATCGTCATTTTTATATGGGCCGTTAATGGGCCCGATGTGACGTTGGGCCACATATGGCCCATTGATTTCGTCCTACGTTAACAGGCCGAAAATCACAACAGGCCGAAAGTGGCCCAAATCTATAGTGGGCTTCTAACAGGCCGAATGTCACACATGGCCGAATATGACCCAAATCCTTCACAGTCGTTTATGGGCCGAAAGTTTCAATGGCCTGTAAATGGGCCAAAATGAAACAGGACCTTTAACAGGATGGAAATACACCGGGCCGTAATTTGGCCCAAATACTTAGCGGACTGTTAACGGGCAAGAAGTGACCATGGGCCGAGATGATGACAAGTTTAGGACAGGCCGCTGACGTGCCGATTTGACACTAGCCGTACGGGCCTTAACTGAGAATGTTGGGCCTTTAGCTAGGCCGGCCCATTATGGTCTGCAAAATCTTGTGGGCCTTTAGCTGGGCTGGCCCATTGTGGTCCGCTAAATCTTGTGGGCCTTTAGCTGGGTCGGCCCATTATGGTCCACTAAATCTTGCAGGCCTTTAGTTGGGCCGGCCCATTTAAACTTTATGGGCCAGTTTTAGGCCCGTCCACGTGTCAACATATCATATGCCCATCTCGACCGTTGGATGAGTGACACCTGTGACAACGCGGAGCTAACGCGTGGTTCCGTCGGCCAATGAGAATTTTACACCTGGAAAATCAGCATTGGTCATGGCTGTTAGCGGGTTATCGGATCCAAAACCGGACCCGATAGCTTAACGGCAGTTAACGGCGCCCCGTTACGGTGGATGCCATGTGTTGGTCACCCTTGACGAAAGCACTTCTATGACGCGCGATTTATCGTCATGGAAGTGGACACTTCCGTGATGATTATTTTGGTAATGTCATGGAACACTTGTACGACATCACATGTATGACTATCTTGATGTCATAAAATTGTCATGGATGTACATGCATGACAAAAAACGCGACCTACTGTGACAAACACGTATCATCACGAAAGTGTATTTTTTTGTAGTTTTGGTCTGAAACGAGCAGACCGCGGGGCCACCGCGGGGCAACTCGAGGTCTGGTTTTACTCGTAGGATGTCTCATCTCGTGTGCCCTGAGAACGAGATATGCGCAGCTCCTATCGGGATTTGTCGGCACAGTCGGGCGGTCTTGCTGGTGTTGTTTTACCATTGTCGAAATGTCTTGTAACCGGGATTCCGTGGCTGATCGGGTCTTCCCCGGAGAAGGAATATCCTTCGCTGATCGTGAGAGCTTGTGATGGGCTAAGTTGGGACACCCCTGCAGGGAATAAACTTTCGAGAGCCATTCCCGCGGTTATGTGGCAGATGGGAATTTGCTAATGTCCGGTTGTAGAGAACTTGACACTTGACTTAACTTAAACGCATCAACCGCGTGTGTAGCAGTGATGGTCTCTTCTCGACGGAGTCCGGGAAGTGAACATGGTTTGGGTTATGTTTGAACGTAAGTAGTTTAGGATCACTTCTTGATCATTACTAGTTTGCGACCGTTTGCGTAGTTTCTCATCTTATTCTTGTATTCGTAAGTTAGCCAAAATATCATGCTTAGTCACTGCTGCAACCTCACCACTTATCCATTCCATACCCATTAAGCTTTGCTAGTCTTGATACCCTGGTGATGGGATTGCTGAGTCCTCGTGTCTCATAGATTACTACAACAACAGATTCAGTGTATGCGTAATGCGATGATCATGGCGAGAGTGATGTTTACTTGTTTTGGAGTTCTTCTTCTGCTTCTTCTTTGATCAGGGGATAGGTTCCAGGTCGGCAGCCTGGGCTAGCAGGGTGGATGTCATTTGAGTTTCTGTTTGTGTTTCATCCATAGTCGGATGTTGCTCTTATGTATGATGATGTTGTATTCGTGTGGCATCGTATGCCTCTTGTATGTATCCCCAACTATTATGTAATGGTACAATGTAATGATATCCACCTTGCAAAAGCGTCTCCAATATGCGCTTCTATCCTTGGCGGGACCTTCGAGTTCCTTTAGGATAGGGTCGCATATTGGGCGTGACAAGTTGGTATGAGAGCGCATATTGGGCGTGACAAGTTGGTATCAGAGCCGACCCTCACGGTTACACGGATGTTTGCGGACAGGTACGCAGTCATGTTGTTCATGACGTTTGTGACCCGTAATGGCACACGACATGGCACATGCACTGGACTGGATGCACAGAGGTATGTGCCAAGAGGGAACTTTCCTGTGGCCCGACGAGGATGTCGGTTCCTCTGAGTGGGGGTGCATGTGATAGCCTGGCTTATTAGGGATGATAGACTACTCATATCAATAAGTAATTCCTTCTTTTCTGGGAGCCCATTTAGACAGAACTCCAAAGTTAAGCGTGCTTAGCTTGGAGTAGTTTCAGGATGGGTGACTGACCGGGAAGTTGCTCCCCGGTGCGCATGAGTGAGGACAAAGTGCGTAGAAAAGACTAGTATTGATCTATGGGGCCAGTCTAGATTCCGTCAGGAGTAATGACCACCGGTGGGTGTGTCCAGGGCGTTACAAGTAGCTCGTGATCCCTTGGGAAATGGCGGCTGCAGAGGCATGCAAGGCGACGAGCGAGGCTTCGGTCGCGCGCGAGAGTTGCTGGCTGTGGTGCTAGGCGAAGTGGCGGCGTGGGCGTGCGAGTGTTGCGGGTCTCATGCGCAAGGGTCCGAACAGAGGAGCTAAAGGCACGACCTTCCACTTGCTACCATGGCAGGTCATGGTGGCTGGAGCTCCTGTTCACAAAGGGTGGCGACTGCAATGTATGGGACGGAGCAGGAAAAACAGGAGAAGGAGCGGAGCATCACCATCGGTTTGCCGGTGATGACGGACTCGCCGGGGAAGCAGAGGAGATGGCAGAGGTGCTGATTTTCGGGGACGTACGGGTGCATGATGAAGACGAAGAAGGGGAAGAAGACATCAAGGATGAAGCTGATCCAGGGCTCTAGGTACTTGCTGCGGAGCCGAGGACCAAGTCAGGGACGTGTGCATTGCTCCCCGAGGAAAAAGACGACGGCGTCGAGCTTGATTGCGATGGTGTAGAGCTCGGGCATGGCGGCATTGGCGACGGCTATGGCGTGGAGTAGCTTACCTTGCGGCGGCTAGACGAGGAGGAGGGAGGAATGGAAAGAGGAGAGACCCTAGGGCACTGGAGCATGATTTATAGGAGGTAGGGAGGTTGTCCCGACTGTCAAATCAAGCTGGCTGCCAATGTGGCGCCCCTAGATGTGTGTCGTACAGAGGTAGGGGACGACCATGTGCTGGAGGACTGGTGGGTTGCGCTGCGAGGCTGCTGTTGGGCCACTGATGATGGCTGCAGGAGAGGGAAGGCCCAAGTGTAGCACACAGATAAGGAAAAGGTAGTTCCCTTTCTCTGTTTTCTATAGTAAGCAGATTTCAGAAAAGGAACAGAAGGGGGAGCTAGGGAGAGAATTTGGAAGATATGAGAATATCCTCATGCTCCTGGGAACATGCAAGATTAAATAAAATTGGTTTGGTAGATTTAGAGAGAGAAAATTTAAACAAGTTTGAATTTTATTCAAACTTGAGTAAATTCTTAGCCCAACCAAAACAACTTTAAAAGAGATGAAATTTTACAGAGAGGGTGTAAGCATGGTGCACTAGCATCAGGAAAAGAATGAACATTAATGGGGGCAGGGAATAACTCACTTGCATGAAAAAGTAAAAGAAGAGGAAGAAGAAGGTGACAGTGCATGGCTAGGGGATTGATAAATACGACACGAATATAGCCAGACAACATCACGAACTATGCAATGCACATGGTGATCATGATGGAATGCAAAATGACAAAAGACACAATGCAATATAAACAATGGCGATCATGAAGCAAGAAGCAAATATATGACAAAGCCCTCAACGTGATCATGGCATCAACATAGGGAAAAGAAATATGCAAAACAATTAAGTTAATGCAAGAAACATAATAAACACATGGCAACAACTAAAATAAATGGAAGGCTACTGGAGCATCGATCTCGGGGCGTTACAGAGGTGGCCCCGCCGGAAACCAAGAAGGTATCGGTCAAGGAGGATGGCATGGGCGGAGCTTTTACCATAAGCTCCGCCCTTGACAGCAAATAGGAAAACACGCTCGTAGCCTTCCTGCGGGCGAATGTCGACGTGTTTGCATGGCAAGCATCCGACATCCCCGGCGTTCCCAGGGAGGTGATTTAGCACCATCTTGCTATCTGCCCCCATGCAAGGCCCGTCAAGCAGAAGGTCAGAAAGCAAGCTTTGGAGCGACAAGAGTTTATCATCGAGGAGATCAGGAAGTTGGAGGCAACAGGCTTGGTCAAGGGAGTACTCCACCCGACATGGTTGGCCAATCCAGTGGTAGTATGTAAGGCTAAATGGAAGTGGAGGCTATGTATCGACTATACTAATATCAATAAAGCATGTCCAAAGGATCCTTTCCCATTGCCACGTATCGACCAGATAGTGGATTCCACTGTTGGGTGCGACCTGCTGTCCTTCCTTGACGCTTACTCAGGATATCATCAGATCTTTATGACGAAGAAAGATGAAGAAAAGACCATGTTCATCACGCCATGTGGTACGTATTGTTTCGTATGGATGCCTTTCGAGTTGAAGAGCGCTGGTTCGACGTTCGCCCGAGCAGTCCAAATTGGTTTTGAGCCCCAGCTCCAAAGAAATATGGAGGCCTACATGGATGATATAGTGGTCAAAACCAAGGACAAGGCTACGCTCGTGAAGGACCTGGAAGAAACCTTTACCAATCTACGCAAGATCACCTCAAGCTCAACCCAGAGAAGTGTGTGTTCGGTGTCGCATCCGGCAAACTCCTCGAGTTCTTTGTGTCTCAACACAGAATCGAAGCGAATCCCAACAAGATCAAAGCCATTGAGCAGATTGAGGCACCCAGACGAGTCAAGGATGTCCGTACGCTTGCCGGATACGTTGCCGCCCTGAGTAGGTTTTGAAAAAGGAGGGTCCAATGAAATGTACCCCGGAGGCAAAGACATTGCTGCAATATTTGAAGAGGTACCTCTCATCTACGCCGATACTAGTCGCACCCAAACCACAAAAGTCGTTGCTACTATATTTAGCAGCAACGAATCAAGTGGTCAGTGATGCGCTAGTGGTGGAGAGAGAAGTCAAGGAAGAGGCAACAGCGGCGGCAAGGCCATCGGATGATGAACCAGGGCCGGCAGGGCCTGATGCCGGCAAGGTAGAACCCCCCGCAGAGCCCGGTTCCGACAAGACAGAGTTTGCGCGAGTAAACGAAGCAAGGCAGAAGAAGAAGATGGTGTAGCACCCAGTCTATTTTGTCAGCTCCCTCTTATAGGGGGCTAGGTCAAGGTATTCTAGCATGTAGAAGTTCCTTTTCGGCCTTCTTATGGCCACGAGAAAGTTATGCCACTATTTTCAAGCGCACGAGATCACCGTCATCACTCGCCTCCCGTTGTAACGAATCTTGCACAACCCAGATGCAACTGGGAGGATTGTGGAGTGGGTGTTGGAGCTGTCAAGCTTTGGGCTCAGATTTGAAAGTACTTCGACGATCAAGAGCAGAGCCTTGGCAGAGTTCATAGCAGAATGGACATCGACACCCGACGAAGAAGTTCAAGAAACCACCCTTCCCAGCAAAGAGGCAAGTAGTCATTGGATTATGTACTTCGATGGGGCTTTCTTGTTACAAGGTGCTGGTGCCGGCATGCTGCTTGTCGCACCCACCGGAGAGCGCCTCAAGTACACAGTCCAGATGCACTTTCCCCAGGAGAGGTCAACAAACAACACCGCAGAGTACGAGGGGCTGCTTGCCGGTCTTAGGATTGCGGCGGACCTCGGAATCAGGAAGCTTATTATCAGAGGAGATTCACAACATGTCGTCAAGCAAGTCAACAAGGATTATCAGAGCCTGTTGATGGAGGCTTATGTGGATGAAATGAGGAAGTTGGAAGAGCGCTTTGACGGTCAGCAAGCAGAGAAGAGCATTGCCGATGACTTGTCAAAGCGCGCTGCCCTAAAGCTACCTGTGGAACCAGGTACCTTTGTGCTTCAATTAACTTAGCCATCTATCGAACCATCAATAGGGCAGAACAAGCGAAGGAAGGCGGGCCCTGGCAAATACTTTCCCGTAGAGCTCCCAGGAGCCGCCGGCAAGGAAGTTGTTGGGTACCCCAAGCTTGCCGGGGAGCAGCAGCCTCCGGCAGAGTCCCAAGCTGATGTGAAGCATCCTTCCATCATCCCCATGGACTCTACATCTACACATCCAGCCCCACAAGGACCCATGACAAGAGCTAGAGCACGTGCTTTGGAAACCAAGGTGAACTCCTTCCTACTAGACTTGCATATGGACACAAATGGAACATGTCTACTACCTCACCAAAATATGCTATGCCTCCTTAGGTATGAAGTGGAACACCACCAAGGAGCTTAGGAGCATCCCCAAGAAGGAGAACCACACCAAGGCCACAAGGATCAAGAACAAGAACAATAGCAGCAGCACAGGAGGCTCCAGGCAACCCCGTGCGCACGGGCCCCCGAGACCCTGTGCCCACGGACTACCCATGGAGTTGGCGTTGGAGCACCCCGTGCGCACGGGCCTATACCATGCCCATGGGACCCCCGTGCGCACGGGCCCAACTTACCCCGTGCGCACGGGCCTCCCAGGATGGCCGGCTGAGATGGCTTCTTCGACTCCCCTTCTTCTCCTTCGACCCCAAGCCTATATATTCCGTACCTAGGGCCATGTTTAGGGTTAGCAAAGTATTAGATGAGATCTTGGTGAGCTTTGCTCCATTACCTTCCCTCTTTGAGGATCAAGACCCCATAGGGAAGAATCCTTGAGGATTTCAAGACCTCCATTGGGAGAAGACTACCACCAAGACCCCTCTTCCTTTGGATTTGGGATGAACTTTGCCATTGTATCTTTCCTTTGATTGTGTTTGAGACTTGTGGATCTTGTGTTGTTACTCTAGTGGATGTGTAATCGGGGATTGTTGGAGTGATTGCCTCTTTGTGTTCATCCTTGTGCTCTTGTTATTCTTGTGATTTCCCTCCATTTTCCCCCTCCAAGTGTGAAAAGGTCCTTCCTAGGGTTCTACCCTACATCATATGGTATCATGAGCCACGTTGATTCACATCTTGGAGTCCCTACCTTCCACTTTCTAGCTTGATTTTGTTGTTTTTCGTCCTAATCCGAAAATCCCCACCAAAAATAGCCCCAAAAAATTTTCTTGCAATTTGTTGATCTTGTGAGATTTGGTTGATTTAATCCATGAATTTGGTGTTTGGCAAGTGGATCTACACCTCCACCATCATCCCCACCCATCCCCCACTGGAATTTGGCCAAAAACTTGCAATCTCCACGAAATCACAGAAGTTCATCCGCTCTCGGGAGACCCCGTGCACACGGGCCATCGGGACCCCGTGCACACGGGCCTCACTTACCCCATGCACACGGACTATCCAGGAACTTTCGGCCATTTTTCTGTTTTTCTCATTTTGTCTCACCAACACCTCTCGTGTTCGTCCGCACCATTCCACGTGTTTGTTGAGTGTTTAGGCTACTTAGGCGCAACTTGGTATCATCATCGCCACCAATCATGGACTCAAACAACACTTCGGCTTCGACAAGATCATCTTCAACCGTAAGCAAGGACGGTAACCTCGACGACACCTTGTACCCCTTGCCATTAACTTGATAGCTTTGAGCCATTTTGCGTAGCTTACCCATCGAGACTAGCTTGTTGAGTATTGTCGGGCCACGTCTTTGTGCACCATTTTAGTGTTCCGTCCTTCCCGTGCATCTACTACTTGTGACCTCGTTGTGTGGCTCGCATATCAAGCATCGTGGCATAGTTGAAAAAAAGTGAGAAAAAGCTTTTAAGCAAAAGAGAAGAAAAGCAAAGAGCTTATAAGCAATAACATCAAGCCTTCGCATTCGTGCATCATCTTGGTCACCACATACATAAGCATACTTGGGATAGTGAGACGAGTAGATTCTCTATTAGGTTGGTGCACTAGCGTATCTAGCCCATTAGTGCAATCGAGCTAGCATCTCTCTAGTATCCGTACGACAAGAGCTTTTCCCGTGTATCGATATCCTCGAGCTCATCCCTTGGTTGTGCGGATCCCATTTATCTTCCGTGTGTGTGTTCCTAGTGTTATCTTGGGAGGTTGATCCATTTGTCTTATTTGCCATTTGTGAATCTTCTCAACTTTATCAACATCTTGACTAACATTTGCTTGAATTATTTGTGCCTTTCCTAACCAAGCTCCTCCATAGACCATTTACTTGTAGGTGTGAGAAACAATTCCCGGTACCAATTCCCCTATTGTAACATCACGTGGGATCGTACTTGTTACATCCACAATCTTCGGAAGAGGTAACTTTGGTTTTGTTCTCTCATTTTCCTACTCACCACCACTTTCTTATGATGGATAGGCCAAGTTCTTCTACCAACCCACTCTTCATCGAGCACAACGACGACATGTCATCCTTCGTCACCAAGAGCCACCTCTTTGGTGCACAACGAGCCCTCCATCAAGAGCAACAAGCAATGAACGACCGCATCGACAACCTCGCCACCGACTTACGACTCTCCGAGCAACGTACACACGACTACTTCGACAACAAACTCGACGCGCACAAGCAAGAGAACGATGCAAGAATGGACGAGATCCGAGCTTTGTTCGTCAACCGGCCTCCTTCAACTTCTTCCTACTCAAGACGGAGCCACTCAAGTCGCCACTCCAACGACACCTTCTCCGGCTCAAGTACACCGTCATCAACCATTCTTCGACGAGCCGTGCGTCAAGACCGTCATGCATCTCAAGATCCTCTACATGCCAAGCATTCACAAGAGCAAGTCAATGAGCAAGTCCCTCGTCATCAAGCAAATCAAGTCGCTTTTGCTCAAGCTCAAGAACGACAACGTCTTCATCGTCAAGAAGAAGAAGAACAAGCGCGTCTACACCAAGAGGAACAAGACGCCGAGGCCCAACGTCTTCAACAACAACAACGAGAAGCACAAGCTCTTGAGGCGGAACGTGTCCTTCAAGAATCAAGTTGAGCCATCGCCAACCGCAATCGCGAACGGCGCAATCAAGAGGAAGCCCTTCGAGAAGAAATACAAGAAAGGAACTATCAACCACGTGTGCACTGTCAAGTTTCTCAAGCTCCTCCACAAGCTCGTCAAGCTCCACCTCAACCTCAAGCGCAACAAGAGCGACATCAAGTGGAACACGTGCTTCAAGACCCTCCTCCACGCCAAGAACGACATCATCAAGAACAAGCATTTGAGGATTTTCCAAGGCAAGAGTGATACCGCAACCGCTATCAAAATGAAGAACAACGCTATGGGAAACTCAAATTCACAGTGCCCAAGTTCAATGGAAGCAATGATCCGGAAGAGTACCTCTCATGGGCATTGAAGGTCGACAAAATCTTTCGTTTGCACAACTATGAGGAAGAGAAGAAGATCGCAATGGCATCACTTGAGTTCCAAGACTATGTGCTCATATGGTGGGAACAAGTCCTTCAGCGCCGAGAAGCAAGAGGTGACCCTCCAATCACCACTTGGGCTCAAATGAAGGATGTCATGCGAGCACGATTTGTGCCCACCTACTACAACCGTGATCTCTTCAAGAAGCTACAACTCCTCAAGCAAGGAACAAAGAGTGTTGAAGAATAGTACAAGGAAATGGAGATAGCCATGATTCGAGCCAATGTCAAGGAAGATGATGAGCAAACAATGGCACGAATCTTGAATGGACTCAATCATCCCATCAAGAAGATCGCCGACTTCCAACCCTACTCCAACCTCATCGAGCTAGTGCATCAAGCGACCAAGGCGGAACGTCAAGTGCAAGATGACTTCAAGTAAGCCAAGTATTCATCCAAGACATACGGTTTCTCCAACAATCAAGCTTCAACAACTCCTCCAACATCTACTTCAACCAAGCCTTCTCCAAGCAACGACGACAAGACAACATACAAGAAACCTTCGTCAAGTTCAAGTCGTCTTCCTCCTACTACAAGCAACTACAAGCCGCGTGCTTCTTCCTCTACTCCGATCGATGAGACCATCAAGACAAGTTCAATCAAGTGCTTCACTTGTGGCGGCCGAGGCCACAAGTCCTTCCAATGCACCAACAAGCGCACCATGATCCTCAACGACGATGGCACCTACGACTCAATGAGTGAAGATGAAATAGAAGCTATTGAGCAAGTGGCCATGCACCGGCGCGTGAACAAGGATGAAGATGATCAAGTCTTTTGTGATGAAGATACGAGACCCGCTCTCGTTGTCTCCAAGGTCTTGACACTTCAACATCAACAAGAAGAAGACCAACGATGCCATATCTCCACACCAAGGCCGGCATCCATGGGAGATCCGTCAAGGTCATCATCGATGGAGGTAGTTGCCACAACTTGGCAAGTGAAGAACTATGCTCCAAGCTTCAGTTGGTCAAGAGGAAGCACCCGCACCCCTACAAGGTTCAATGGCTCAGTGACTCCGGCACTATACGAGTTGAGCATACGGTCCAAGTATCCTTCAAAATTGGTGCATATGAAGACACTTTGGAGTGTGATGTGGTCCCAATGACCGTTCGCCGCCTCCTTCTTGGTCGACCATGGCAATTTGACCGTGGCGTCGTCCACAATGGGCGTACCAATCACTATAGCTTCAAGATGAAAGGAAAAGAATATGTGCTACGACCCATGTCTCCTAGTCAAGTGATAGCCGACAAGCAAGCCACCCACCATAGAGAGAAGAGTGAGAAAGTGAGCCAACGAAACATGAGTGAGAGCAACAAGCCACACTTGAGCGCCTCTTCGCCTAGAGAGAAAAACCTCATTCTATTTGCCACAAAAAGTGAGATGAAAGAAGTGTGTGAGAACCCATCGAGTGTGATGCACTTTGTCCTTGTGTGGAAGGATGGCGAACCGAAAACTAACACCACTCACGAGTTACCTTTGGTGTTTCAATCTCTTTTGCAGGAATTTCAAGATGTTTTCCCCGATGAGCTACCTCCGGGTCTACCTCCTCTACGAGGCATTGAGCATCGAATCGACTTCATCCCCGGAGCACCACTTCCAAACAAAGCTCCATACCGTGTCAATCCCGAAGAAACCAAGGAGATTCAACGGCAAGTAAAACAACTAATCGACAACGGTCATGTACGTGAAATCTTAAGCCCTTGTGTCGTTCCCGTTATACTTGTGCCTAAGCCCGATGGAAGTTTCCGCTTGTGTTCCGATTGTAGACCTATAAATGCTATCACCGTTCGCTATAGGCATCCCATTCCTCGCTTAGATGATATGCTTGATGAACTTAGTGGAGCCAACTTTTTCTCAAAAATTGATCTTAAAAGTGGTTATTATCAAATCCGCATACAAGAAGGTGATGAATGGAAAACTGATTTCAAAATAAAATTTGGCTTATATGAATGGTTAGTCATGCCTATGGGTTTATCGGAGGCTCCCGGTACTTTTGTGCGTCTCATGCATCATGTACTTCGACCTTACATTGGAGACTTTGTTGTGGTTTACTTTGATGATATTCTTGTGTTTAACAAAACCATGAAAGAGCATCTTGATCATGTTAAGCTTGTTTTGCAAACACTTCACAAAGAAAAGCTTTATGCCGACATGAAAAAGTGCACATTTGGTGTTGACAAAGTGGTTTTCTTGGGTTTCGTTGTCTCTTCCAAGGGTTTCCATGTTGATGAAACTAAAATTGAAGCAATTAAAACTTGGCCCCAACCCACAATTTGCAACAAGTGCGAAGTTTTCTTGGTCTTGCAGGGTTTTATCGTCGCTTTGTGAAAAACTTTAGCACTATTGCCGCCCTTTTGCATGCTTTGAGTAAGAAAAATGCTCCTTTTGTTTGGGGATCTTTGCAATCAACCGCTTTTGATGAGCTCAAGTCTTTGCTTACTCATGCTCCGATTTTTGCTTTGCCCAACTTTGACAAAACTTTTGAGGTTCATTGTGATGCAAGTGGTACCGGAATTGGTGGAGTTTTGATGCAAGAAAAACGAGCAATTGCATATTTTAGTGAAAAACTCTCCGATGCTCAACTTAACTATCCCTTAGTGTGTGTATGCCTTAGTGCGTGTCCTACATGTTTGGGAACATTATCTTAGACCTCATGAGTTTGTCATACATACCGATCATGAAACGCTAAAGTACTTAAAAGGTCAAACTAAATTGAACAAGCGTCATGCCAAATGGAGTGAATTTATTGAATCTTTCCCATATGTGATCAAGTACATTAAGGGTAAGGAAAATGTAGTTGCCGATGCACTTTCACGCATATGCACGCTTGTCACTCAACTTGAGTTGACTGTTATCGGCTTTGAGCACATAAAAGACTTGTATGCTAGTGATCCATCTTTTGCACCTCATTATGCTAAATGTTTCATGCATACATCTTGGGAACAATACTACATTAAGGATGGTTATCTTATGAGAGCTAACAAACTATGCATTCCCGAGTCTTCTCTTCGTTTGCTCCTTTTGCAAGAGGCTCATGGAGGCGGACTCATGGGACACTTTGGACGCGACAAGACTTTCGCCACGCTCTCCAAGAACTACTTTTGGCCCAAGATGTTCCGTGACGTCTCACGCTTCACCACAAGATTCTCTACATGCCGCAAAGCTAAGTCAAAAGCTCAATCTCATGGTCTTTATATGCCTCTTCCTATTCCTTACCAACCTTGGGAAGACATTAGTATGGATTTTGTACTTGGTTTGCCTAGAACACAAAATGGAAAGGATTCCGTGTTTTTTGTTGTGGACCGATTTTCTAAGATGGCACATTTCATTCCTTGCAACAAGGTAGACGATGCTTCACATATTGCAAATCTCTTTTGTAGGGAAATCTTACGCCTCCATGGAGTACCAAAGACAATCGTCTCCGACTGCGACGTCAAGTTCTTGAGTTACTTTTGGAAGACTCTATGTGCCAAGCTCGGAATGAAGCTCTTGTTCTCATCCGCATACCATCCTCAAACCGACGGCCAAACGGAGGTGACAAACCAGACACTATCCACTCTACTTCGTGTGTTGATCAAGCAGAACATCCAGGAGTGGGAGGCGTGTCTACCCATCGCCGGGTACGCCTACAACCGCGCAAGACATTCAACTACCGGCAAGTCCCCCTTCGAGGTCATCTACGACCCATTGTCCCCATTGGACATCCTACCTCTACCTCTACAAGAGCGCACCAACATGATTGCGAGTGCACGAGCAAGCTACATCAAGAAGATGCATGAAGATACAAGAAACATCATCGAGCGCCAAGTACATCGACTAGCGACCAAGCTCAACGTCAACAAGCAACCCATGATCTTCAACATAGGTGATCTCGTGTGGCTACACCTTCGCAAGGACCGCTTCCCCAATGAACGCAAGTCCAAACTACTACCTCGAGCCGATGGACCATTCAAGGTGCTAGCACGCTACAACGACAACGCCTACAAGATTGAACTCCCACGAGACAAGTACAACATGAGTGATATCTTCAACGTCAAAGACCTCTCGCCTTTCCATTGTGATGAAGTTCTTGATCCGAGGTTGGATCCTTTCGAAGGGAGGGGAGATGATGCGGAGCATCCTTCCATCATCCCCATGGACTCTACATCTACACATCAGACCCCACAAGGACCCATGACAGGAGCTAGAGCACGTGCTTTGGAAACCGAGTTGAACTCCTTCCTACTAGACTTGCATATGGACACAAATGGAACATGTCTACTACCTCACCAAATTATGCTATGCCTCCTTAGGTATGAAGTGGAACACCACCAAGGAGCTCAGGAGCATCCCCAAGAAGAAGGAGAACCACCCCAAGGCCAACGACTAGCGACCAAGCTCAACATCAACAAGCAACCCATGATCTTCAACATAGGCGATCTCGTGTGGCTACACCTTCGCAAGGAACGCTTCCCCAACGAACGCAAGTCCAAACTACTACCCCGAGCCGACAGACCCTTCAAGGTGTTAGCGCGCTACAACAACAATGCCTACAAACTCGACCTACCAAGCGACAAGTACAACGTGAGCGACACCTTTAACGACAAAGACCTCTCGCCTTTCCATGGTGATGAAGAACTAGATCCGAGGTCGGATCCTTTTGAAGGGAGGGGATATGATGCGGAGCATCCTTCCATCATCCCCATGGACTCTACATCGACACATCCAACCCCACAAGGACCTATGACTCGAGCACGTGCAAGAGCTCTCGAAACCGAGGTGACATCACTCCTATCACAACTCTCATTCGATTCACATGAGACATGGTTGCTACCTCAAACGGAAACTCTATGCATACTCAAGTACCAAGGAGTCAACCATGAAGAGGCTAGGAAGCAAGGAGGACCGGAAGCGGAAGACATGCATGAAGACGGAGAGGAGAAAGCAACAAGGACCAGAGAGGCCGGACGATCCGGACGGAGGCCCGGACGATCCGGACAGAGCCCGGATGATCCGGACCCCGGTCCGGACGATCCGGCTAACTCCACCGAAGGCAACAGAAGCTCCCTCCCGAAGCCGGATCATCCGGACCCCGGCCCGGATCATCCGGACCCCGCCCGGACGTCCGGACCACCAGCCGGACAGCCGGCCCTGCGCGACCACCAGCCGACCCTCCGGCTCATCCGGACCTCCACCCGGATCATCCGGACCAGCCTGGATCATCCGGACCCCCGTCCGGATCATCCGGCCAGCGCATGTGTGCGCGTGTTGGGCTGAGCCCATGTACCCCTTCGCCCCGAACTCTATATATAGGACCTGCTCTCCTCACTTTGAGACTTAGCATTGGATTAGCTCATATTTGTGTGAGAGCCTTTGCTCATCCACTCGGTTACCTCTCCTCGGAGATCAGGACCTCCGTCTAGGAGAAGATCCCTCAGCGGATTCAAGACCCCTATCTAGGGAAGAACATCAAGGCCTCCTCTTGGAGATGAACGGTTCCTTTGTATCCTTACCCTAGTTGACTATGTATCTTGTGGGTCTCATGTGTGTATGTTGATCTAGCACTTGTGTGATCGATTCCTTGTTGGTTGAGTGATTCTCTCTCGTTTTCCCCGTGTTTCCCCTCGTGCTTCCGCGTGTTCTTCGTGTTTCCTCCGTAGGATCCCCTCCAAACGTGAAAGATCGATGAATTAGGGTTCCACCCTACATCACTAACCATCACAAGACTCGAGCAAATATGAGTGGGAGAAAGATAAGAACTATACCAAATGTACCTTGACCAATGTTGAAGATGGATCAATGATCACTCAAATGTGTAACAAGGAAATAGCACAATTGGTACCAATTCTTGTCGGTTCTCACACCTACACAAGTAAGGCTTATAGTGGAGCTCGGTGAGGATAGTGGCACAAAAATTTAATGCAAAATGTTAGCAAGAGTCAATAATGTTGAAAGAGATTCACAAATTCGCAAGCGAAACAAGTAGACCAATAGCAATATGTGGCACACGGAAACACACACACGGATAGATAAATGGGGTCGTGCAACCAAGGAATGAGCACAAAATGTGGAATCCACGTAAAACGCTCGTGTTGCACAACTCAAGAGAGACGCTAGCACGATTACTCAATAGGCGGATACGACACTTGTGCACAACCTATAAGATGCAAAATGGATAAACTTGTATCCCAAGAATGGTATGTATGTATGGTTCCCAGTGTTTCTCTCAAGATGATCGGATATGACAATCTTATGTGCAATGTGGTATGATGCTATGGCACTTGCTTACAAGCTTCTTTGCTCTCTTTCTTTTGCTTAAAAGCTTTATTTCTTTTTTTGTATGACCACTTTTGCACAATGCACAAACCAAGATAGCAATTGTATATATGCGGGAACAAACTTGTGACACAAGAGATGATATGATAGCAAGATGATACCAATATGATATGGTATGTATGCAATGGAAGGGACGATCACCAATGTGCACAAGTAACGTTGTCGGCAATACTCAAATGGCTAGTCTCGATAGTCAAGTAACGCAAAATGGGCTAGGGGTTATCAATGCAATTGCGAAGGGAATATACAATGATGTTGTCGAGGTTACCATCCTTTGCAATGATGAGTGGCGGTGTTCTTGATGTAGATACCAAGATGATGGAGACTCGTCCCTAAGTAGCCGAAACACCTTAGGAAACGGAAAAACCGCGAACTCAAAATCTCAAATGACAAATGTCAAATGGTGGTAGCGAAAAGCGGTGATGGTTTGCACTCGGCAATGCGGAAGTGGAATGATGGGCTATACACATGTTAGAGTTAAAGTTGCCGTCCCTAAGTAGCCGAAACACCTTAGGAGACACAAGCCACAACTCAAACAAAATTGGGTTAAGTTGGGGTGGAAATGTATGGTGGGCAAGGTTATGCGGAAGTGGTGGTGGTCGTTGATGAAGAAGAAACCGTCCCTAAGTAGCCGAAACACCTTAGGAGACTCGAATCACTACTCAAGAAACCACTAGTGCTATGGTGAACAAAATGGTTAGGTTGCGGAAGTCGGTGGTGGTGTAGCGGATGATATTATGGAGGCCTTAGGCAAACTTGCCAAATTTAAGAAAATATGATGGAGTAAATGATGTTGGTGGTATTTTTGTGGGATGGGGGATGTCAATAGCTTCAAAACGAGCTAAAGAACGTCAAAAATGGACTCCAGATGAATTAGTTATGACCAAAACAAAATTTCAGCCGTGTCAGTTTCAGAGTTAGCCGGACATCAATACCGTCGTTACACCCACAGCCCCTACTGCTACATATACTGGACCAATTACTAGAGCTCGCGCACGCCAATTAAATTATCAGGTACTTCCGTTCTTGGTAATGATTCTAATGTTCATGAGAATATGATGCTGCATAAATTGGATACATTTGTTTTGCTTACAAATGAAGGACCTAGCTTGGAGAAGGATGAACATTGGAGCAAGAACAAGCATGGAGATGATGGCTTGCGCAAGGGGAACAAGAACGGAGTTACAAGTGATGATTTCAGGACTTTGAAGCCACCATAATGAGTGCATGAAGCCTTGGACGAAATATACAAGATGCCACTTCATAAATTTCGTCCAGAGGCTATTCTAGGTGCTGCGTCACCTTATTATTGGGCCACGCCCATGTAATTTCGAAATACATAAGTATAGGCTATTTTTAGAGTCCGTATGTGTGGGGAAACAAGAGATAGGGTAGTTTCGGACCCCTCTACCAAGGGCCACGAAATTCACCCCCTCTTCCTCCATATATACAGCCCTTAGGGCACAGTTTAGACTTTGGGTTTTGTTTAGATTAAAGTTCGCCATAGCTGCAACTTCGCGTACTTCGTTTGTGTTCAACGACCAGACAAAGACGTCACAAAAACCCACCTTGATCAATAAAGCTTTCATCTTATATTCGCAATATCCAGATTGCAATCTCAAGTTCTTGCTTGTTCTTCGTTTGCTCGCTGGAAACAGACCCTCGTGGTCAGGTTGATCGTGCTCCGGCGTGGTCAATAACTTCTCGGAGTTGGTTTAGCGATTGCTAAGGCGCGACGTCCTCGCACGTTCGTAGTCGGATCGTCAAAGTCAACTTCCACCAAAGCGATATCCATCATCTCATCGAAAGACGGGACACCTTTGCCTCTATCAAGTGGTATCAGATTTCCAGGTTGCTCGGTGAGATTTTACAGTTTTTCGTGGTTTAGATCGAGTCGGTTTTTCATACCTACAGTCCATGAAAAATCCACAAAAAAATTAGGGTTAGTTCATCATATCCGAACCAATCTGAGCCTTTGCATAATCTTTTTAGGGTTTTGCTTTGTTGAATTTGCGGTTGCATCGTCGTGTCTAGTTGCTGGTCTTAGCGTCTAGTTCTTTAGAGTTTCGAGTTCTGTCACAGTTTGTCACGCCGCCGCCGCACCATCTTCATCGTTGTTGCCATATACCACCACCGCTGCCATATTCCACCAACGCTGCCTTATACCACCACCGCTGCCATATACCACTACCGCTGCCATATCCCACCAACGCTGCCATATACCACCTATCCATATCGATATACCACCACCGCTGCCATATCCTACCACCATATATCCACCACCAATCCGAGTTCCTTGCATATTAGGTTTGTTTTCGAGATCCATCTAATTTCCGATTTGTGTTCCCTTGCCTGAGTAGGTTTCGAAAAACAAAAGAGTCTGGAGACCCTTGGGCAGTTTTTAGGCCAAAATTTCGGCGACCAAAAGTATTTTTTCCCTATCCATTTTTAGGTCCCCATGAGTGTTTTGAGACATTCGCCATCATAGTGATTTTTTGTCGCACTTTTTTCGTCGTCGCTGCCCTGATTTCCGAAAAGAAAAATTGTCAAAAAAATTTGTGCCCATCTTGTCAGTTCGACCAGGGAAGAGTTTTGAGACACTAGCTATTATAGTGATTTTTGGCAAAAAAAAGAGCAGCGCAAAAAAAAGAGCAACGCAAAAAGAAGAGCGAAAAAATATTCCAGAGTGTGCTTTTCCCTTGTTTAAGTGCAGCACCGTAATTTTGGTAGTGTTCTAGGCTCGCGTCTCTAGCACGGTCTAGCCTAGGACCAGCACAGTACCGTCGTTGAGCGTCTATTCAACTTTGCATCTCTGAGTTGATTATCGCTGATTCTTTTTGCTACCATATTATAAGCCTTCCCAGCTCCACATACATCTACATCGTGTGTTTGACTCTCCCTGGTAATCGCTCTATCAATGCTTTGAGAGTTTTGACTACAACGGTTGCCGATCACCGCCTGCTGCTGGGTAAGAACTGGTAAGAATTTGAGATTCGCTTGACGGATTTGTGACACCCCACCACCACCATATTCCAGTAGCCTGTAGGATCATATTCTTGTCTATTTCTATTGCTGCTAACTATGGCAGGAACACAAGTCTACGAGATTGACTGGGAGAACATGACGAACAAGGAGCTTCATGATAAGTTTCATCAAATGTTGGGTCAATAGGTGGAAGACATGATGGCCAGCTTTGGAAAGGCAATGGAGAAGATGGATGACATTGAGAAGTCAATTGGCACCAAGTTGGACGCCAAGTTTGATGAATTACTCAAACGTCTCCCACAACCAGCTCTACGTCACGATATAGTAGGGCGAGCACAGCGTGTTCCTATTGAGCCAGGACAAAATTCTGGTGCCGCTGCTACTGCTGTTGGTGCTTCTGTAGCTCCTGCTGTTACTACAGAGGTGGAGGACTATTATGAGGATGAGGTTGATCAAAATCAGAACTACGTGCAGCCACCAGCACCACCACCAGCAGGTCGACCTCGGTATATATTCGCAACGGTAGGCTGCACCACCATCTCAGTGCGAGATAATGACCATATTCAAACTGAAATTGAATATTCCACCATTTGAGGGTAGATATGTTCTGATATATATCTTACTTGGGAGTTAGAAACTGAACAACGTTTTACATGTTTACAATATCCCGAGGAGAGACGGGTTGCTGCTGTTGTTTGTGCTTTCACTGGTTTTGCATGTGTATGGTGGTGTGAACATTGTAGTTATATCCTATTCCAACTACTTGGGCTGCTTTGAAAACTGCTATGCGTACTCGTTGGGTTCCACCATATTATGAACGTGAATAGCTTCAAAAATTGTAGCGTTTAAGACAAGGAAAAAATTCTGTAGAAGAATATTATCAGGAATTACAAACTGGCATGATTAGATGTGGTATTGTTGAGGAGAATGAAGCTATGCTTGCATGTTTTATGGGTGGATTAAATAGAGAGATTCAGACCATTCTAGAGTATAAGGAGTATACTAATATCACTCGTTTATTCCTTCTTGCTTGTAAAGCTGAACTTTTCTGCAGGTCGACTTTCATCATGGACACAGCGTGCATCCTCTACTTCCACTGCACCAGCACCTCCATCAGCTGCTACCTCCAGCCGTGATACAAGAAAGTAGGCACAACCACCACTAACTGCCAAGAGCGCACCTGTCGGGCCTGCACAGAGCTCTTCTTCGTCCATGGCATCAACAGGGCACACAAAGGATATTATTTGTCGTCGTTGTAAGGGAAGAGGACATTATGCGCGAGAATGCAAATCTCAGCGTGTGATGATTGCTACTGAGGGTGGTGGGTATGAGTCTGCTAGTGACTATGATGAGGAGACTTTGGCCCTTATTAAAAGTGAAGAACACGGTGGAGATGATTCTGATCATGAGACGCAATACACGGCTCCTGAAGATGCTGACAGGTATGAATGTTTATTTGCTCAACGTGTTTTGAGTGTGCAGGTTACACAAGCTGAGCAAAATCAGAGGCATAATTTGTTCCATGCAAAGGGAGTTGTGAAGGAACGTTCTGTGCGCGTCATCATAGATGGAGGGAGCTGCAACAACTTGGCTATCATGGAGATGGTGGAGAAGCTCTCTCTCACCACAAGACCACATCCACATCCTTACTACATCCAATGGCTCAACAACAGCGGCAAGGTTAAGGTAACACGTACGGTTCGTGTGCATTTTAGTATCTCTACATATGCTGATTATGTTGATTGTGATGTGGTACCTATGCAAGCATCTTCCTTATTACTTGGTAGACCATGGGAATTTGATAAAAATTCTGTACATCATGGTATAAATAATCAGTATACTCTTGTTCATAAGGATAAAAATATTACTTTGCTTCCTATGACTCCTGATTCCATTTTGAAAGATGATATTAATAGAGCTAATAAAGCAAAACAGGAGAAAAATAAGAGTGAAAATCAGATTGTGGCAAAAGAATTTGAGCAACAAATGAAGCCTAATAATAAACCATCTAGTGTTGCTTCTGAAATCAAATTGAAAAGTGCATGTTTATTTGCCACCAAATCTGATATTGATGAGCTAGATTTCAGCAAATCTGTTTGCTATGCTTTTGTGTGCAAAGAGGCATTATTTTCATTCGAGGATGTGCCTTCCTCTTTGCCTCCTGCTGTCACTAACATTTTGCAGGAGTTCACTGATGTCTTTTGATGTAGGGTAGAACCCTAGGAAGGACCTTTTCACACTTGGAGGGGGAAAATGAGAGAAATCACAAGAACAACAAGAACACAAAGATGAACACAAAGAGACAATCACTCCAACAATTCCCGATTACACATCCACTAGAGTAACAACACAAGATCCACAAGTCTCAAACACAATCAAAGGAAAGATACAATGGCAAAGTTCATCCCAAATCCAAAGGAAGAAGGGTCTTGGTGGTAGTCTTCTCCCAATGGAGGTCTTGAAATCCTCAAGGATTCTTCCCTATGGGTTCTTGATCCTCAAAGAGGGAAGGTAATGGAGCAAGCTCAACAAGATATCATCTAATACTTTGCTAACCCTAAACATGGCCCTAGGTACGGAATATATAGCCTTGGGGTCGAAGGACAAGAAGTGGAGCCGAAGAAGCCATCTCAGCCGACCATCCTGGGAGGCCCATGCGCACGGGGTAAGTTGGGCCCGTGCGCGCGGGGGTCGCGTGGGCACGGTACAAGCCCGTGCGCATGGGGTGCTCTAGCGCCTGTTTCCTGTGTAGCCCGTGGGCACAAGGTCTCGGGGTCCTATGCGCATGGGGTCACCTGGGACTTGCTGTTTTGCTGCTCCTGCACTCCGTCTTGATCCGTACGGCCTTGGGGTGGTTCTCCTTCTCCTTGGGGATGCTCCTGAGCTTCTTGGTGATGTTCCACTTCATACCTAAGGAGGCATGGCATATTTTGGTGAGGTAGTAGACATGTTCCATTTGTGTCCATATGCAAGTCTAGTAGGAAGGAGTTCATCTCGGTTTCCAAAGCACGTGCTCTAGCTCTTGTCATGGGTCCTTGTGGGGTTGGATATGTCAATGTAGAGTCCATGGGGATGATGGAAGGATGCTCCGCATCATCTCCCCTCCCTTGGGAAAGATCCGACCTCGGATCAAAATCTTCATCACCATGGAAAGGCGAGAGGTCTTTGACGTTGAAGATGTCGCTCACGTTGTACTTGTCTCGTGGGAGTTCAATCTTGTAGGCGTTGTCGTTGTAGCGTGCTAGCACCTTGAATGGTCCATCGGCTCGAGGTAGTAGTTTGGACTTGCGTTCGTTGGGGAAGCGGTCCTTGCGAAGGTGTAGCCACACGAGATCACCTATGTTGAAGATCATTGGTTGTTTGTTGACGTTGAGCTTGGTCGCTAGGCGATGTACTTGGCGCTCGATGATGGTCCTTGTATCTTCATGCATCTTCTTGATGTAGCTTGCTCATGCACTCGCATCCATGTTGGTGCGCTCTTGTAGAGGGAGAGGTAGAATGTCCAATGGGGACAACGGGTTGAAGCCGTAGACGACCTCGAAGGGGAACTTGCCAGTAGTCGAATGTCTTGCACAGTTGTAGGCGTACTCGGCGATGGGTAGACACGCCTCCCACTCCTTGATGTTTTTCTTGATCAACACGCGAAGTAGAGTGGATAGTGTCCGGTTTGTCACCTCCGTTTGGCCGTTGGTTTGGGGATGGTATGCACATGAGAACAAGAGCTTGATTCCGAGCTTGGCGCATAGAGTCTTCCAAAAGTAACTCAAGAACTTGACGTCACAGTCGGAGATGATTGTCTTTCGTACTCCATGGAGGTGCAATATTTCCCTACAAAAGAGATTTGCAATATGTGAAGCATCGTCTATCTTGTTGCAAGGAATGAAATGTGCCATCTTAGAAAATCGGTCCACAACAACAAACACGGAATCCTTTCCATTTTGAGTTCTAGGCAAACCAAGTACAAAATCCATATTAATGTCTTCCCATGGTTGATAAGGAATAGGAAGAGGCATGTAAATACCATGAGATTGAGCTTTAGACTTAGCTTTGCGACTTGTAGAGCAACGGGTGTTGAAGCGTGAGACGTCGCGGAACATCTTGGGCCAAAAGTAGTTCTTGGAGAGCGTGGCAAAAGTCTTGTCGCGTCCCAAGTGTCCCATGAGTCCGCCTCCATGAGCCTCTTGCAAAAGGAGCAAACAAAGAGAAGACTCGGGAATGCATAGTTTGTTAGCTCTCATAAGATAACCATCCTTGATGTAATATTGTTCCCAAGATGTATGCATCAAACATTTAGCGTAATGAGGTGCAAAAGATGGATCATTAGCATACAAGTCTTTTATGTGCTCAAAGCCAATAACATTCAACTCAAGTTTAGTGACAAGCGTGCATATGTGTGAAAGTGCATCGGCAACTACATTTTCCTTACCCTTAATGTACTTGATCACATATGGGAAAGATTCAATAAATTCACTCCATTTGGCATGACGCTTGTTCCACTTAGTTTGACCTTTTAAGTATTTAAGTGTTTCATGATCGGTATGTATGACAAACTCATGAGGTCTAAGATAATGTTCCCAAACATGTAGGACACACACTAAAGCATACAATTCTTTGTCATAGATGGGATAGTTAAGTTGAGCACCGGAGAGTTTTTCACTAAAATATGCAATTGCTCGTTTTTCTTGCATCAAAACTCCGCCAATTTCGGTACCACTTGCATCACAATGAACCTCAAAAGTTTTGTCAAAGTTGGGTAAAGCAAGAATCGGAGCATGAGTAAGCAAAGACTTGAGCTCATCAAAAGCGGTTGATTGCAAAGATCCCCAAACAAAAGGAGCATTCTTCTTACTCAAAGCATGCAAAGGGGCGGCAATAGTCCTAAAGTTTTTCACAAAGCGACGATAAAAACCCGCAAGACCAAGAAAACTTCACACTTGTTGCAAATTGGTGGGTTGGGGCCAAGTTTTAATTGCTTCAATTTTAGTTTCATCAACATGGATACCCTTGGAAGAGACAACGAAACCCAAGAAAACCACTTTGTCAACACCAAATGTGCACTTTTTCATGTTGGCATAAAGAGTTTCCTTGCAAAGTGTTTGCAAAACAAGCCTAACATGATCAAAATGCTCTTTCATGGTTTTGCTAAACACAAGAATATCATCGAAGTAAACCACAATAAAGACTCCAATGTAAGGTCGAAGTACATGATGCATGAGATGCACAAAAGTACCGGGGGCCTCCAATAAACCCTTAGGCATGACTAACCATTCATATAAGCCAAATTTCGTCCTGAAAGCAGTTTTCCATTCATCACCTTCTTGTATGCGGATTTGATAATAGCCACTTTTAAGATCAATTTTTGAGAAGAAGTTGGCTCCACTAAGTTCATCAAGCATATCATCTAAGCGAGGAATGGGATGCCTATAGAAAACGGTGATAGCATTTATAGGTCTACAATCGGAACACAAGCGGAAACTTCCATCGGGCTTAGGCACAAGTATGACGGGAACGGCACAAGGTCTTAAGCTTTCACGTACATGACCGTTGTCGATTAGTTGTTGTACTTACTGTTGAATCTCCTTAGTTTCTTCGGGATTGACACGGTATGGAGCTTTGTTTGGAAATGGCGCTCCAAGGATGAGATCGATTTGATGCTCAATGCCTCGTAGAGGAGGTAGACCCGGAGGTAGCTCATTGCGGAAAACATCTTGAAATTCCTGCAAAAGAGATTGAAACACCAAAGGTAGCTCGTGAGTGGTGTTAGTTTTTGGTTCTCCATCCTTGCACACAAGGACAAAGTGCATCACACTCGATGGGTTCTCACACACTTCTCTCATCTCACTTTTTGTGGCAAATAGTATGAGGTTTTTCTCTCTAGGCGAGGAGGCGCGCAAGTTTGGCTTGTTGCTCCCACTCATGTTTTGGTGGCTCACTTTCTCACTCTTCTCTCTATGGTGGGTGGCTTGCTTGTCGGCTATCACTTGACTAGGAGACATGGGTCGTAGCACATATTCCTTTCCTTTCATCTTGAAGCTATAATGATTGGTACGCCCATTGTGGATGACACCACGGTCGACTTGCCATGGTCTACCAAGAAGGAGGTGGCAAACGGTCATTGGGACCACATCACACTCCAAAGTGTCTTCATATGCACCAATTTTGAAGGATACTTGGACCGTATGCTCAACCCGTATAGTGCCGGAGTCACTTAGCCATTGAACCTTGTAGGGGTGCGGGTGCTTCCTCTTGACCAATTGAAGCTTGGAGCATAGTTCTTCACTTGCCAAGTTGTGGCAACTACCTCCATCGATGATGACCTTGACGGACCTTCCATTGATGCCTGCCTTGGTGTGGAAGATATGGCATCGTTGGTCTTCTTCTTGTTGATGTTGAAGTGTCAAGACCTTGGAGACAACGAGAGCGGGGCTCGTATCTTCATCGCAAAAGACTCGATCATCTTCATCCTCGTTCACGCGCCGGTGCATGGCCACTTGCTCAATAGCTTCCATTTCATCTTCACTCATTGAGTCGTAGGTGCCATCATCGTTGAGGATCATCGTGCGCTTGTTGGTGCATTGGAAGGACTTGTGGCCTCGGCCGCCACATGTGAAGCACTTGATTGAACTTGTCTTGACGGTCTCATCGGTCGGAGTAGAGGAAGAAGCACGCGACTTGTAGTTGCTTGTAGTAGGAAGAAGACAACTTGGACTTGACGAAGGTTTCTTGTATGTTGTCTTTTCATCGTTGCTTGGAGAAGACTTGGTTGAAGTAGATGTTGGAGGAGTTGTTGAAGCTTCATTGTTGAAGAAGTCGTAGGTCTTGGATGAGTACTTTGCGTACTTGAAGTCATCTTGCAATTGACATTCCGCCTTGGTCGCTTGATGCACTAGCTCGATGAGGTTGGAGTAGGGTTGAAAGTCGGCGATCTTCTTGATGGGATGATTGAGTCCATTCAAGAATCGTGCCATTGTTTGCTCATCATCTTCCTTGACATTGGCTCGAATCATGGCTATCTCCATTTCCTTGTAGTATTCTTCAACACTCTTTGTTCCTTGCTTGAGGAGTTTTAGCTTCTTGAAGAGATCACGGTTGTAGTAGGTGGGTACAAATCGTGCTCGCATGACATCCTTCATTTGAGCCCAAGTGGTGATTGTTGGGTCACCTCTTGCTTCTCGGCGCTCAAGGACTTGTTCCCACCATATGAGCACATAGTCTTGGAACTCAAGTGATGCCATTGCGATCTTCTTCTCTTCCTCATAGTTGTGCAAACGAAAGATTTTGTCGACCTTCAATGCTCATGATAGGTATTCTTCCGGATCATTGCTTCCATTGAACTTGGGCATTGTGAATTTGAGTTTTCCATAGCGTTGGTCCTCATCTTGATAGCGATTGCGATATCGCTCTTGCCTTGGAAAGTCCTCGAATGCTCGTTCCTCATGATGTCGCTCTTGGTGTGGAGGTGGGTCTTGAAGCACTTGTTCCACTTGGTGTCGCTCTTGTTGCACTTGGGGTTGAGGTGGAGCTTGACGAGCTTGGGGAGGAGCTTGAGAAACTTGACGGTGCACACGTGGTTGATAGTTCCTCTCTTGTATTTCTTCTCGATGGGCTTCCTCTTGATTGCGCCGTTCGCGATCGCGGTTGGTGATGGCTCGACTTGATTCTTGAAGGGCATGTTCCGCCTCAAGAGCTTGTGCTTCTCGTTGTTGTTGTTGAAGACGTTGGGCCTCGGCGTCTTGTTCCTCTTGGTGTAGATGCGCTCGTTCTTCTTCTTCTTGACGACGAAGACGTTGTCATTCTTGAGCTTGAGCAAAAGCGACTTGGTTTGCGTGAGGATGAGGAACTTGCTCATCGACTTGCTCTTGTGGATGCTTGACATGTAGCGGGTCGCGAGATGCATGACGGTCTTGACGCGCGGCTCATCGAAGAATGGTCGATGACGGTGTACTTGAGCCGGAGAAGGTGCCGTCGGAGTGTCGACTTGAGTGGCTCCGTCTTGAGTAGGAAGAAGTTGAAGGAGGCCGGTTGACCAACAAAGCTAGGATCTCGTCCATTCTTGCATCGTTCTCTTGCTTGTGCACGTCGAGCTTGTTGTCGAAGTAGTTGCGTGTACGTTGCTCGGAGAGTCGCAAGTCGGTGGCGAGGTTGTCGATGCGGTCGTTCATTGCTTGTTGCTCTTGATGGAGAGCTCGTTGTGCACCAAAGAGGTGGCTCTTGGTGACGAAGGATGACATGTCGTCGTCTTGCTCGATGAAGAGTGGGTTGGCAGAAGAACTTGGCCTATCCATCATAAGAAAGTGGTGGTGAGTAGGAAAATGAGAGAACAAAACCAAAATTACCTTTTCCGAAGATTGTGGATGTAAGAAATACGATCCCACGTGATTTTACAATAGGGGAATCGGTACCGGGAATTGTTTCTCACACCTACAAGTAAATTGTCTATGGAGGAGCTTGGTTAGGAAAGGCACAAATAATTCAAGCAAATGTTAGTCAAGATGTTGATAAAGTTGAGAAGATTCACAAATGGCAAATAAGACAAATAGATCAACCTCCCAATATAACACAAGGAACACACACACGGAAGATATATGGGATCCGCACAACCAAGGAATGAGCTCGAAGATATCGATACACGGGAAAAGCTCTTGTCGTACGGATACTAGAGAGACGCTAGCTCGATTGCACTAATGGGCTAGATATGCTAGTGCACCAACCTAATAGAGAATCTACTCGTCTCACTATCCCAAATATGCTTATGTATGTGGTGACCAAGATGATGCACGTATGCTAGGCTCGATGCTATTGCTTATAAGCTCTTTGCTTCTCTTCTCTTTTGCTTAAAAGCTTTTTATCCTTTTTTTTCAACTATGCCATGATGCTTGATATGCGAGCCACACAACGAGGTAACAAGTAGTAGATGCACAAGATGGACGGAACACTAAATGGTGCACTAAGACGTGGCCCCGGAATACTCAACAAGCTAGTCTCGATGGGTAAGCTACGCAAAATGGCTCAAAGCTATCAAGTTAATGGCAAGGGAGTACAAGTGTCGTCGAGGTTACCGTCCTTGCTTACAGTCGAAGATGATCTTGTCGAAGCCGAAGTGTTGTCCGAGTCTATGATTGGTGGCGATGATGATACCAAGTTGCGCCTAAGTAGCCGAAACACCTTAGGACACAAGAGAAATCACAACCGAACACTCAACAAACACGTGGAAAGGTGCGGAAGAACACGAGAGGTGGTGGTGAAACAAAATAAGAAAAATAGAAAAATTGGGAAAGTTTCTGGATGGCCTGTGCGCACGGGGTAAGTGAGGCCCGTGTGCATGGGGTCCCGTGTGCACGGGTCCCGATGGCCCGTGTGCACGGGGTCTCCTAAGAGCGGATGGAATGCTGTGATTTCGTGGTGATTGCAAGTTTTTGGCCAAATTCCAGTGGGGGATGGGTGGGGATGATGGTGGAGGGGTAGATCCACTTGCCAAACACCAAATTCGTGGATCAAATCAACCAAATCTCACAAGATCAACAAATTGCAAGAAAAAATTTTGGGGCTATTTTTTGTGAGGATTTTTGGATTAGGACGAAAACAACAAAATCAAGCTAGAAAGTGGAAGGTAGGGACTCCAAGATGTGAATCAATGTGGCTCTGATACCATATGATGTAGGGTAGAACCCAGGAAGGACCTTTTCACACTTGGAGGGGGAAAAAGGAGAGAAATCACAAGAACAACAAGAACACAAAGAGACAATCACTCCAACAATTCCCGATTACACATCCACTAGAGTAACAACACAAGATCAACAAGTCTCAAACACAATCAAAGGAAAGATACAATGGCAAAGTTCATCCCAAATCCAAAGGAAGAGGGGTCTTGGTGGTAGTCTTCTCCCAATGGAGGTCTTGAAATCCTCAAGGATTCTTCCCTATGGGGTCTTGATCCTCAAAGAGGGAAGGTAATCGAGCAAAGCTCACCAAGATCTCATCTAGTACTTTGCTAACCCTAAACATGGCCCTAGGTACGGAATATAGCCTTGGGGTCGAAGGAGAAGAATTGGAGCCGAAGAAGCCATCTCAGTCGGCCATCTTGGGAGGCCCGTGCGCACGGGGTAAGTTGGGTCGCGCACGGGGTCCGTGGGCCAGTCTGAGCCCGTCGCACGGGTGCTCCAGCCTTTGTTTCCTATGTAGCCCGTGGGCACGGGTCTCGGGGCCAGTCGCGCAGGGTCACTGGGACTTCTTTGTTTTTTGTCTTTGCACTCTGTCTTGATCCGTCGGCCTTGGGGTGGTTCTCCTTCTCCTTGGGGATGCTCCTGAGCTTCTTGGTGATGTTCCACTTCATACCTAAGGATGCATAGCATATTTTGGTGAGGTAGTAGACATGTTCCATTTGTGTCCATATGCAAGTCTAGTAGGAAGGAGTTCACCTCGGTTTCCAGGCACGTGCTCTAGCTTTTGTCATGGGTCCTTGTGGGGTTGGATGTGTCGATGTAGAGTCCATGGGGATGATGGGGATGATGTAGAGTCCATGGGGTTGGATGTGTTGATGTAGCATCCTTCCATCATCCCCATGGACTCTGCATTGGCACATCCAACCCCACAAGGACCCATGACAAGAGCTAGAGCACGTGCTTTGGAAACCGAGGTAAACTCCTTCCTACTAGACTTGCATATGGACACAAATGGAACATGTCTACTACCTCACAAAAATATGCTATGCCTCCTTCGGTATGAAGTGGAACATCACCAATAAGCTCAGGAGCATCCCCAAGGAGAAGGAGAACCACCCCAAGGTCGTACGGATCAAGACGGAGTGCAGCAGCAAAGAAAACAAAGAAGTCTCAGTGACCAGCAGCACGGGCCCCAAGACCCTGTGCCCACGGGCTATACAGGAAATAGGCGCTGGAGCACCCCGTGCGCACGGGCCTTGATAGAGGCAAAGGTGTCCCGTCTTTCGATGAGATGATGGATATCGCTTTGGTGGAAGTCGACTTTGACGATCCGACTATGAGCGCAGCGAGGGCGTCGCGCCTTAGCAATCGCTAAACCAACTCGGAGAGGTTATTGACCACGCCGAGCACGATCAACTCGACCACGAGGGTGCATTTCCTGCGAGCAAACGAGAACAAGCAAGAAACTGAGATTGCAATCTGGATATTGCGAATATAAGATGAAAGCTTTATTGATCAAGGTGGGGTTACGAGGCGTCTTTGTCCAGTCGTTGAACACAAACGAAACGCTGAAGTTGCAGCTATGGCGAACTTTAATCTAAACAAAACCCATGATCTAAACGACGCCTAAGGGCTGTATATATGGGGAAAAGGAGGGAATTTCGTGGCCCTTGAGGGTGGGGTCCGAAACCAACCCTAACTCTTGTTTCCCCACACATACGGACTCTAAAAATAGCCTATACTTAAGTATTTCGAAATTACATGGGCCTAGCCCAATAATAAGGTGACGCAACACCTAGAATAGCCTATGGACGAATATTATGAAGTGGCATCTTGTATATTTCGTCCAAGGCTTCATGCACTCCTTATGGTGGCTTCAAAGTCCTGAAATCATCACTTGTAACTCCGTTCTTGATCCCCTTGCGCATGCCATCAACTCCATGCGTGTTCTTGCTCCAATGTTCATCCTTCTCCAAGCTAGGCCCTTCATTTGTAAGCAAAACAAATGTACCCAATTTAGGCAGCATCATATTCTTATGAACATTAGAATCATTACCAAGAAACGAAAGTACCTGGTAATTTAATTGGCGTGCGCGAGCTCTAGTAATTGGTCCCGTATATGTAACAATAGGAGCTGTGGGTGTAACAATGGTATTAATGTCCTCATCATCCTCCCCTTCTTGAAATGAAGTCGTCCTCGACGGAAGCTCATCTTCCTCACCCAAATAAGGCTTCAAATCTGCAATGTTAAAAGTGGGACTAACCCCAAAATCTGCAGGTAGCTCAAGTTTATATGCATTATCATTTATTTTCTCTAACACCTTAAAAGGACCATCAGCACATGGCATTAGCTTTGATTTGCGCAAATTAGGAAATCTATCTTTACGCAAATGTAACCAAACAAGATCTCCAGGTGCAAACACAACATGTTTTCTACCCTTATCTCCAAAGAAGTTTATATTTAGCATTCATACGGTCAATGTTTTCCTTAGTTAACTCATGCATTTTTAAAATCTATTCGAACGTTCTTTAGCATCAAAATTAACCTTCTCCAAGATGGAAGAGGCAATAAATCAATAGGTGCACGAGGTAGGAAACCATACACAATTTCAAAAGGGCACATCTTAGTAGTTGAATGCAATGAGCGATTATAAGCAAATTCAATATGAGGCAAGCATTCTTCCCACATTTTCTTATTATTCTTCAAAACAGCCCTAAGCATAGTAGACAATGTTCTATTGACTACTTCAGTTTATCCATCGGTTTGGGGTGACAAGTAGTACTAAAAGCGGTTTAGTCCCCAACTTAGCCCATAAACATCTCCAAAAGTGGATAAGAAATTTAGTATCACGATCTGAAACAATAGTATTTGGCACACCATGCAAGCGAATAATTTCACGAAAGAACAAATCAGCAACATTAACAACATCATCGCTTTTATGACATGGTATAAAGTGTGCCATTTTCGAGAATCTATGCACGACAACAAATATGCTATCCCTCCCCTTCTTTGTTCGAGGTAAACCTAAAACAAAGTCCATAGATATATCCTCCCAAGGAACACTTGGTACAGGCGAAGGCATATATAAACCATGAGGATTGAGTCGTGACTTAGCTTTTTGACATGTAGTGCAGCGAGCAACAAAACGCTCAACATCCGCCTCATCTTTGGCCAAAAGAAATGTGTAGCAAGTATAACCTCCGTCTTCTTCACGCCAAAGTGTCCCATTAGTCCTCCTCCATGCGCCTCCTGCAACAACAAAAGACGAACGGAGCTAGCTGGAATGCATAGCTTGTTAGAACGAAACACAAATCCATCATTAACGATTTAACTTGTTCCATGTTCTACCTTCTTTACAATTCCGCAATACAACGCTAAATTCAGCATCATGCACATATTGATCTTTGATGGTCTCCAAACCAAATATTTTAAAGTCAAGTTGTGAAAGCATAGTATAACGACGAGACAATGCATCAGCAATAACATTTTCTTTACCCTTCTTGTGTTTAGTGACATAAGGGAAAGTCTCAATGAATTCAACCCATTTAGCATGTCTACGATTCAGTTTAGCTTGACTTTTAATATGTTTCAAAGATTCATGATCAGAATGTATAACAAATTCTTTGGGCCATAAATAATGTTGCCATGTCTCTAAAGTCCGAACAAGAGCATATAATTCTTTATCATAAGTAGAATAGTTCAGACTAGGCCCACTCAATTTTTCAGAAAAGTATGCAACAGGTTTGCCATCTTGTAATAACACACCTCCTAATCCAATTCCACTAGCATCACATCCAAGCTCAAAAGTCTTATTAAAATCAGGAAGTTGGAGTAAAGGAGCATGTGTCAACTTATCTTTCAATATCGTGAAGGCTTCTTCATGTGCAGTACCCCAAACAAAAGGCACATCCTTCTTTGTAAGCTCATTGAGAGGTGCAGCAATTGTGCTAAAATCTCTCACAAAACGCCTATAGAAACCAGCGAGTCCAAGAAAACTCCTCACTTGTGTGACCGTTTTGGGCTGCGGCCAACTCTCAATAGCTTCAATCTTGGCTTTATCAACTTCTATTCCCTGTAGAGTAACAACATAGCCAAGAAAAGATACTCGGTCGGTGCAAAAGGTGCACTTCCCAAGATTACCAAACAAATGTGCATCACGTAGAGCATTAAAAACAGCACGTAAATGTTCCAAATGTTCTTCCAAAGATTTGCTATAAATCAGTATATCATCAAAATAGACTAGCACAAATCGCCCAATGAAAACACGTAAAACTTCGTTCATTAGTCTCATGAAAGTACTAGGTGCATTAGTTAACCCAAAAGGCATGACTAACCATTCATATAAACCAAACTTAGTTTTAAATGTTGTTTTCCATTCATCTCCCAATTTCATACGAATTTGATGGTATCCACTACGCAAATCAACTTTGGAGAATATTGTAGAGCCGCTCAATTCATCAAGCATATCATCTAGCCTAGGAATAGGGTGACGATAACGAATAGTAATATTATTAATGCCTCTACAATCAACACACATACGTGATGTACCATCCTTTTTTGGCACTAGAATAATAGGAACAACACAAGGACTAAGGGATTCACGTATATAACCTTTGTCGAGCAGCTCCTGTACTTGACGCATAATCTCCTTCGTCACCTCTGGATTGGTACGGTATGGCGCACGGTTGGGTAATGATGCATCGGGAATTAAGTCAATTTGATGCTCAATCCCTCGAATAGGTGGTAATCCGGTGGCACGCCTTGTGGAAAGACGTCGGCGAACTCTGCAAAATGTTAGTGACAGCGAGGGGCAAAGAGGAAGGCACGTCCTCGAATGAAAATAATGCCTCTTTGCACACAAAAGCATAGCAAACAAATTTTCTAAAATCTAGCTCATCAATATCAGATTTGGTGGCAAGTAAACATGCACTTTTAATTTAATTTCGTAGCAACAAAGGATGGTTTATTATTAGGCTTCATGTGTTGCTCAAATTCTTTTGCCACAATCTGATTTTCACTCTTATTTTTCTCCTGTTTTGCTTTGTTAGCTCTATTAATATCATCTTTCAAAATGGAATCAGGAGTCATAGGAAGCAAAGTAATATTTTTATCTTTATGAACAAGAGTATACTGATTGTTTCTACCATGGTGTACAGAATTTTTATCAAATTGCCATGGTCTACCAAGTAATAAGGAACATGCTTGCATAGGTACCACATCACAATCAACATAATCAGCATATGTAGAGATACTAAAATGCACACGAACAGTACGTGTTACCTTAACCTTGCCGCTGTTGTTGAACCATTCGATGTAGTAAGGATGTGGATGTGGTCTTGTGGTGAGAGATAGCTTCTCCACCATCTCCATGCTAGCCAAGTTGTTGCAGCTCCCTCCATCTATGATGACGCGAATAGAACGTTCCTTCACAACTCCCTTTGTATGGAACAAATTATGCCTCTGATTTTGCTCAGCTTGTGTAACCTGCACACTCAAAACACGTTGAGCAACTAAACATTCATACCTCTCAAATCTTCAAGAGCCATGTATTGTGTCTCATGATCGAATCATCTCCACCGTGTTCCTCATGTGTAATAAGAGCCAAAGTCTCCTCATCATAGTCACTAGCGGACTCATACCCACCATCCTCGGTAGCAATCATCACACGCTGAGATTTGCATTCTCTCAAAAATGTCCTCTTCCCTTACAACGACGACAAATAATATCACTTGTGTGCCTGTTGACGCCATGGAAGAAGAACTCATGCAGGCCCGCAGGTGTGCTCTTGCAGATAGTGGTGGTTGTGCCTGCTTTCTTGTATCACAGTTGGAGGTGGCACTGAAGTAGGTGATCGTGCAAAGGAAGTAGATGATGCACGTGGTGTCCATGATGAAGGTCGACTGCGAGAAAAGTTAGTGCGCGCCAATGCCTGCCGATCCAAGCACTTCACGTTCAGCTTTACAAGCAAGATGGAATAAACGAGTGATATTATTATAATCCTTATAGTCTAGAATGGTCTGAATCTCTCTATTTAATCCACCCGAAAAACGTGCAAGCATAGCTTCATTCTCCTCAACAATACCACATCTAATCAAGCCAGTTTGTAATTCCCGATAATATTCTTCTACAGAATTTTTCCTTGTCTTAAGCGCTGCAATTTTTGAAGTAATTCACGTTGATAATATGGTGGAACCCAACGAGTACGCATAGCAGTTTTCAAAGCAGCCCAAGTAGCTGGAACAGGATATAATGTACAATGTTCGACCACCAAACACATGCAAAGCTAGTGAAAGCACAAACAGCAGCAGAAACGTCTCTCCTTAGGATATTGTAAACATGTAAATCGTTGTTCAGTTTCTAACTCCCAAGTAAGATATATATCGGAACATATCTACCCTCAAATGGTGGAATATTCAATTTCAGTTTAGGGAGATGGTCATGATCTCGCACTGAGGGGAGCCCTAACATTGCCATTATTTGCATGTGGACGACCTGGTGGTTGTGGTGCTGGTGGTTGCACGAGTTCGATGTTGATAAACCTCATCCTCGTAATCGCCCACATACTCATCATCCTCCTCGGTACCAAAGCGCAGAGAGAAGAGCGAAAGAAGCACCAACAGCAGTAGCAGCGACACCAGAATTTTGTCCTGGCTCAATAGGAACAGGCTGAGCTCGTCCATACTGATTCGGAAGGGGGCGTAGTTGTTGTCCTTGCAGAGGTGCGATAGGTGCAGCCGGCGGTGGTTGTGGAAAACGCGCGAGCAATTCATAAAACTTGCTATCAAGCTTTGTTTCAAACGTCTTCTCAATGCCATCTATCTTCTCCATGGCCTCATCAAATCTGTTTAGCACATCTTGCACCTGTCCACTCATCATTTGCTGAAATTTATCATGTAGCTGTTTGTTCATCAGGTTCTCCCAATCAGTCTCATCGGCTTGTGATCCTACCATGGTTAGCAGCAAATAGAAACACACAAGAATATGATCCTACAGACTACTAAGAAGTGGTGGTGGTGTATCACAAACCCGTCAAGCAAATCTCAAATTCTTACTGTTCTTACCCAAAGAGAAGCGGTGATCGGCAACCGTTGTAGTCAAAACTATCAAAGCTTGAATAGAGCGATTACCAGGGAGAGTCCAACGCACGACATAGATGTATGTGGAGCTGGGAAGGCTTATAATATGGTAGCAAAAAGGGTCAGCAATAATCAATTCAGAGATGCAAAGTTGAATAAACGCTCAACGACGGTACTGTGCTGGTCCTAGGCTAGACTGTGCTAGAGACGCGAGCCTAGAACACCAACAAAATCACGGCGCGACACGTAAACAAGGGAGGAGCACACTCTGAATTTTTTTTTCGCTCTTTTTTTTTCGAGCTGCTTATTTTTTTGCGCTGCTTTTTTTTGCGAAAAATCTCTATAATGGCGAGTGTCTCAAAACTCTTCCTAGGTCAAACTGACAGGATGGGCACGAAATTTTTTCGACCAAATTTTTTTTTCAGCTGCCTGGAGCCAAAAACTGGAAACGGGTCAAAAAAAACTTTCTATAACGGCGACTGTCTCAATACGCTTAGAAACACCTAAAAATAGGATAGCCAGAATTTTTTTTGTCAAATGCGTTTTCGGAAAATTTTGGGCCTAAACGGAGGGTGGTTTCCGGACTCTTTTTTTTTTGAAACCAACCTCTTCTACGGACGGCAAAAGATTGCTGGAATCCGAAACCTACTCAGACAAGGAAACACGAATCAGAAATTAGATGGATCCCAAAACAAACCTAATATGCAAGGAACTCGGATTGGTGGTGGATATATGGTGGTGGTATATGGCAGCGGTGGTTGTATATGGCAGCGGTGGTGGTATATGGATACGGATTCGAAGCGGTGGCGGATAAGCGGTGGTGGTAGATGGCGGGCGATGATGATAGTGCGGCGGTGGCGTGACAACTTATGACCGTAACTCAAACTCTAAAAGACTAGACTCTAAGACCAGCAACTAGACACGAAGATGCAACCGCAAATTCAACAACGCAAATCTGAAAAAGATTATGCAAAGGCTCAGATTGGTTTGGATATGATGAACTAACCCTAATTTTTTGTGGCTTTTTCGTGGACTGTAGGTATGAAGAATGACTCGATCTAAACTACTGGCTGTAAAATCTCACCGAGCAACCCGGAAATCTGATACCACTTGATAGAGGCAAAGGTGTCCCGCTTTCGATGAGATGATGGATATCGCTTTGGTGGAAGTCGACTTTGACGATCCGACTACTGAACGTGCGAGGACGTCGCGCCTTAGCAATCGCTAAACCAACTCCGAGAGGTTATTGACCACGCCGAGCACGATCAACGACCACGAGGGTCTGCTTTCCTGCGAGCAAACGAAGAACAAGCAAGAAACTGAGATTGCAATCTGGATATTGCGAATATAAGATGAAAGCTTTATTGATCAAGGTGGGCTTCTGAGACGTCTTTGTCTGGTCGTTGAACACAAACGAAGTACGTGAAGTTGCAGCTATGGCGAACTTTAATCTAAACAAAACCCACAGTCTAAACGACGCCCTAAGGGCTGTATATATGGGGGAAAAGGAGGGAATTTCGTGGCCCTTGAGGGTGGGGTCCGAAACCAACCCTAACTCTTGTTTCCCCACACATACGGACTCTAAAAATAGCCTATATTTAAGTATTTCGAAATTACATGGGCCTGGCCCAATAATAAGGTGACGCAGCACCTAGAATAGCCTATGGACGACTATTATGAAGTGGCATCTTGTATATTTCGTCCAAGGCTTCATGCACTCCTTATGGTGGCTTCAAAGTCCTGAAATCATCACTTGTAACTCCGTTCTTGATCCTTAGCATGCCATCAACTCCATGCGTGTTCTTGCTCCAATGTTCATCCTTCTCCAAGCTAGGCCCTTCATTTGTAAGCAAAACAAATGTATCCAATTTAGGAAGCATCATATTCTCATGAACATTAGAATCATTACCAAGAAATGAAAGTACCTGGTAATTTAATTGGCGTGCGCGAGCTCTAGTAATTGGTCCCATATATGTAACAGTAGGGGCTGTGGGTGTAACAATGGTATTGATGTCCTCATCAGGCCTATACCGTGCCCACGGGACCCCCGTGCGCACGGGCCCAACTTACCCCATGCGCACGGGCCTCCCAGGATGGCCAGCTGAGATGGCTTCTTCGGCTCCACTTCTTCTCCTTCGACCCCAAGGCTATATATTCCGTACCTAGGGCCATGTTTAGGGTTAGAAAAGTATTAGATAAGATCTTGGTGAGCTTTGCTCCATTACCTTCCCTCTTTGAGGATCAAGACCCCATAGGGAAGAATCCTTGAGGATTTCAAGACCTCCATTGGGAGAAGACTACCACCAAGACCCCTCTTCCTTTGGATTTGGGATCAACTTTGCCATTGTATCTTTCCTTTGATTCTGTTTGAGGCTTGTGGATCTTGTGTTGTTACTCTAGTGGATGTGTAATCGGGAATTGTTGGAGTGATTGTCTCTTTGTGTTCTTGTTGTTCTTGTGATTTCTCTCCTTTTTCCCCCTCCAAGTGTGAAAAGGTCCTTCCTAGGGTTCTACCCTACATCATATGTTATCATGACCCACGTTGATTCACATCTTGGAGTCCCTACCTTCCACTTTCTAGCTTGATTTTGTTGTTTTTCATCCTAATCCGAAAATCCCCACCAAAAATAGCCCCAAAAATGTTTCTTGCAATTTGTTGATCTTGTGAGATTTGGTTGATTTGATCCACGAATTTGGTGTTTGGCAAGTGGATCTAACCCTCCACCATCATCCCCACCCACCCCCACTGTAATTTGGCCAAACACTTGCAATCACCACGAAATCACAGCAGTTCATCCGCTCTCGGGAGACCCTGTGCACACGGGCCATCGGGACCCCGTGCACACGGGACTCACTTACCCCGTGCGCACGGGCCATACAGGAAGTTTCAGCCATTTTTCTGTTTTTCTTATTTTGTTTCACCACCACCTCTCGTGTTCTTCCGCACCTTTCCACGTGTTCACTGAGTGTTCGGTTGCGATTTCTCTTGTGTCCTAAGGTGTTTCGACTACTTAGGCGCAAGTGGGTATCATCATGGCCACCAATCATCGACTCAGACAACACTTCGGCTTCGACACGATCATCTTCGACCGTAAGCAAGGATTGTAACCTCGACGACACCTTGTACTCCCTTGCCATTAACTTGATAGCTTCGAGCCATTTTGCGTCGCTTACCCATCGAGACTAGCTTGTTGAGTATTGCCGGGCCACGTCTTAGTGCACCATTTAGTGTTCCGTCCACCCCGTGCATCTACTACTTGTTACCTCGTTGTGTGGCTCGCATATCAAGCATCATGGCATAGTTGAAAAAAAAGATAAAAAGCTTTTAAGCAAAAGAGAAGAGAAGTAAAGAGCTTATAAGCAATAGCATCGAGCCTTAGCATACGTGCATCATCTTGGTCACCACATACATAAGCATACTTGGGATAGTGAGACGAGTGGATTCTCTATTAGCTTGTGGACTAGTGTATCTAGCCCATTAGTGCAATCGAGCTAGCGTCTTTCTAGTATTCGTACGACAAGAGCTTTTCCCGTGTATCGATATCTTCGAGCTCATTCCTTGGTTGTGCGGATCCTATTTATCTTCCGTGTGTGTGTTCCTCATGTTATATTGGGAGGTTGATCTATTTGTCTTATTTGCCATTTGTAAATCTTCTCAACTTTATCAACATCTTGACTAACATTTGCTTGAATTATTTGTGCCTTTCCTAACCAAGCTCCTCGATAGAACATTTACTTGTAGGTGTGAGAAACAATTCCCGGTACCAATTCCCCTATTGTAACATCACGTGGGATCGTACTTGTTACATCCACAATCTTCGGAAAAGATAACTTTGGTTTTGTTCTCTCATTTTCCTACGCACCACCACTTTCTTATGATGGATAGGCCAAGTTCCTCTACCAACCCACTCTTCATCGAGCAAGATGACGACATGTCATCCTTCGTCACCAAGAGCCACCTATTTGGTGCACAACGAGCTCTCCATCAAGAGCAACAAGCAATGAACAACCGCATCGACAACCTCGCCACCGACTTGCGACTCTCCGAGCAACGTACACGCGACTACTTCAACAACAAGCTCGATGCGCCCAAGCAAGAGAACGATGCAAGAATGGAGGAGATCCAAGCTTTGTTGGTCAACTAGCCTCCTTCAACTTCTTCCTACTCAAGACGGAGCCACTCAAGTCGACACTCCGACGACACTTTCTCCGGCTCAAGCACACCGTCATCGACCATTCTTCGACGAGCTGCGTGTCAAGACCGTCATGCATCTCGCGACCCACTACACGTCAAGCATTCACAAGAGCAAGTCGATAAGCAAGTTCCTCGTCCTCAAGCAAACCAAGTCTCTTTTGCTCAAGCTCAAGAACAACAACGTCTTCGTCGTCAACAAGAACAAGAACAAGCGCGTCTACACCAAGAGGAACAAGACGCCGAGGCTCAACATCTTCAACAACAACAACGAGAAGCACAAGCTCTTGAGGCGGAACGTGCCCTTCAAGAATCAAGTCGACCATCGCTAACCGCAATCACGAACGGCGCAATCAAGAGGAAGCCCTTCGAGAAGAAATACAAGAAAGGAACTATCAACCACGTGTGCACCATCAAGTTTCTCAAGCTCCTCCCCAAGCTCGTCAATCTCCACCTCAACCCCAAGTGCAACAAGAGCGACACCAAGTGGAACAAGTGCTTCAAGACCCTCCTCCACACCAAGAGCGACATCATGAGGAACGAGCATTCGAGGACTTTCCAAGGCAAGAGCGATATCGCAACCGCTATCAAGATGAAGAGAAACGCTATGGGAAACTCAAATTCACTATGCCCAAGTTCAATGGAAGCAATGATCCGGAAGAATACCTCTCATGGGCATTGAAGGTCGACAATATTTTTCGTTTGCACAACCATGAGGAAGAGAAGAAGATCGCAATGGCATCACTTGAGTTCCAAGACTATGTGCTCATATGGTGGGAACAAGTCCTTGAGCGCCGAGAAGCAAGAGGTGACCCTCCAATCACCACTTGGGCTCAAATGAAGGATGTCATGCGAGCACGATTTGTGCCCACCTATTACAACTGTGATTTCATCAAGAAGCTACAACTCCTCAAGCAAGGAACAAAGAGTGTTGAAGAATACTACAAGGAAATGGAGATAGCCATGATTCGAGCCAATGTCAAGGAAGATGATGAGCAAACAATGGCACGATTCTTGAATGGACTCAATCATCCCATCAAGAAGATCGCCGACTTCCAACCCTACTCCAACCTCATCGAACTCGTGCATCAAGCGACCAAGGCGGAACGTCAAGTGCAAGATGACTTCAAGTACGCCAAGTACTCATCCAAGACATACGGCTTCTCCAACAATCAAGCTTCAACAACTCCTCCAACATCTACTTCAACCAAGCCTTCTCCAAGCAACGACGACAAGACAACATACAAGAAACCTTCGTCAAGTTCAAGTCGTCTTCCTCCTACTACAAGCAACTACAAGTCGCGTGCTTCTTCCTCTACTCCGACCGATGAGACCGTCAAGACAAGTTCAACCAAGTGCTTCACATGTGGCGGCCGAGGCCATAAGTCCTTCCAATGCACCAACAAGGGCACCATGATCCTCAACGACGATGGCACCTATGACTCAATGAGTGAAGATGAAATGGAAGCTATTGAGCAAGTGGCCATGCACCAGCGCGTGAACGAGGATGAAGATGATCAAGTCTTTTGTGATGAAGATACGAGCCCCGCTCTCATTGTCTCCAAGGTCTTGACACTTCAACATCAACAAGAAGAAGACCAACGATGCCATATCTTCCACACCAAGGCAGGCATCAATGGAAGGTCCGTCAAGGTCATCATTGATGGAGGTAGTTGCCACAACTTGGCAAGTGAAGAACTATGCTCCAAGCTTCAATTGGTCAAGGGGAAGCACCCACACCCCTACAAGGTTCAATGCCTAAGTGTCTCCGGCACTATACGGGTTGAGCATACGGTCCAAGTATCCTTCAAACTTGGTGCATATGAAGACACTTTGGAGTGTGATGTGGTCCAAATGACCGTTTGCCACCTCCTTCTTGGTCGACCATGGCAATTCGACCGTGGTGTCGTCCACAATGGGCGTACCAATCACTATAGCTTCAAAATGAAAGGAAAGGAATATGTGCTATTACCCATGTCTCCTAGTCAAGTGATAGCCGACAAACAAGCCACCCACCACAGAGAGAAGAGTGATAAAGTGATCCACCAAAACATGAGTGAGAGCAACAAGCCAAACTTGAGCGCCTCTTCACCTAGAGAGAAAAACCTCATACTATTTGCCACATAAAGTGTGATGAGAGAAGTGTGCGAGAACCCATCGAGCGTGATGCACTTTGTCCTTGTGTGCAAGGATGGAGAACCAAAAACTAACACCACTCATGAGCTACCTTTGGTGTTTCAATCTCTTTTGCAGGAATTTCAAGATGTTTTCCCCAATGAGGTACCTCCGGGTCTACCTCCTCTACGAGGCATTGAGCATCGAATCGACCTCATCCACGGAGCGCCACTTCCAAACAAAGCTCCATACCGTGTCAATCCCGAAGAAACCAAGGAGATTCAACGGCAAGTACAACAACTAATCGACAACAGTCATGTACGTGAAAGCTTAAGCCCTTGTGCCGTTCCCGTTATACTTGTGCCTAACCCCGATGGAAGTTTCCATTTGTGTTCCGATTGTAGACCTATAAGTGCTATCACCGTTCGCTATAGGCATCCCATTCCTCGCTTAGATGATATGCTTGATGAACTTAGTGGAGCCAACTTTTTCTCAAAAATTGATCTTAAAAGTGGCTATTATCAAATCCGCATACAAGAAGGTGATGAATGGAAAACTGCTTTCAAAACAAAATTTGGCTTATACAACTGGTTAGTCATGCCTATGGGTTTATCGGAGGCTCCCGGTACTTTTGTGCGTCTCATGCATCATGTACTTCGACCTTACATTGGAGACTTTGTTGTGGTTTACTTCGATGATATTCTAGTGTTTAGCAAGACCATGAAAGAGCATCTTGATCATGTTAGGCTTGTTTTGCAAACACTTCGCAAGGAAAGTGAAACTAAAATTGAAGCAATTAAAACTTGGCCCCAACCCACCAATTTGCAACAAGTGCGAAGTTTTCTTGGTCTTGCGGGTTTTTATCGTCGCTTTGTGAAAAACTTTAGCACTATTGCCGCCCCTTTGCATGCTTTGAGTAAGAAGAATGCTCCTTTTGTTTGGGGATCTTTGCAATCAACCGCTTTTGATGAGCTCAAGTCTTTGCTTACTCATGCTCCGATTCTTTCTTTGGCCAACTTTGACAAAACTTTTGAGGTTCATTGTGATGCAAGTGGTACAGGAATTGGTGGAGTTGCAAGAAAAATGAACAATTGCATATTTTAGTGAAAACTCTCAGGTGCTCAACTTAACTATCCCATCTATGACAAAGAATTGTATGCTTTAGTGCGTGTCCTACATGTTTGGGAACATTACCTTAGACCTCATGAGTTTGGCATACATACTGATCATGAAACACTTAAATACTTAAAAGGTCAAAATAAGTTGAACAAGCGTCATGCCAAATGGAGTGAATTTATTGAATCTTTCCCATATGTGATCAAGTACATTAAGGGTAAGGAAAATGTAGTTGCCGATGCACTTTCACGCATATGCACGCTTGTCACTAAACTTGAGTTGAATGTTATTGGCTTTGAGCACATAAAAGACTTGTATGCTAATGATCCATCTTATGCACCTCATTATGCTAAATGTTTGATGCATACATCTTGGGAACAATATTACATCAAGGATTGTTATCTTATGAGAGCTAACAAACTATGCATTCCCGAGTCTTCTCTTCGTTTGCTCCTTTTGCAAGAGGCTCATGGAGGCGGACTCATGGGACACTTTGGACGCGATAAGACTTTCGCCACGCTCTCCAAGAACTACTTTTGGCCCAAGATGTTCCGCGACGTCTCACGCTTCACCACCCGATGCTCTACATGTCGCAAAGCTAAGTCTAAAGCTCAATCTCATGGTCTTTACATGCCTCCTCCGTATCCTTATCAACCTTGGGAAGACATTAGTATGGATTTTATACTTGGTTTGCCTAGAACCCAAAATGGAAAGGATTCCGTGTTTGTTGTTGTCGACCGATTTTCTAAGATGGCACATTTCATTCCTTGCAACAAGATAGACGATGCTTCACATATTGCAAATCTCTTTTCTAGGGAAATCTTGCGCCTCCATGGAGTACCAAAGACAATCGTCTCCGACCGCGACGTCAAGTTCATGAGTTACTTTTGGAAGACTCTATACGCCAAGCTCGGAATCAAGATCTTGTTCTCATTCGCATACCATCCTCAAACCGACGGCCAAACGGAGGTGACAAACCGGACACTATCCACTCTACATTGCATGTTGATCAAGAAGAACATCAAGGAGTGGGAGGCATGTCTACCCATCGCCGAGTACGCCTGCAACCGTGCAAGTCATTCGACTACCGGCAAGTCCCCCTTCGAGGTCCTCTACGGCTTCAACCCGTTGTCCCCATTGGACATTCTACCTCTCCCTCTACAAGAGCGCACCAACATGGATGCGAGTGCATGAGCAAGCTACATCAAGAAGATGCATGAAGATACAAGGACCATCATCGAGCGCCAAGTACATCGACTAGCGACCAAGCTCAACGTCAACAAACAACCAATGATCTTCAACATCGGTGATCTCGTGTGGCTACACCTTCGCAAGGACCGCTTGCCCAACGAACGCAAGTCCAAACTACTACCTCGAGCCGATGGACCATTCAAGGTGCTAGCACGCTACAACGACAATGCCTACAAGATTGAACTCCCACGAGACAAGTACAATGTGAGCGACATCTTCAACGTCAAAGACCTCTCGCCTTTCCATGGTGATGAAGATTTTGATCCGAGGTTGGATCTTTCCCAAGGGAGGGGAGATGATGCGGAGCATCCTTCCATCATCCCCATGGACTCTACATCGACACATCCAACCCCACAAGGACCCATGACAAGAGCTAGAGCACGTGCTTTGGAAACCGAGGTGAACTCCTTCCTACTAGACTTGCATATGGACACAAACGGAACATGTCTACTACCTCACCAAAATATGCTATGCCTCCTTAGGTATGGAGTGGAACATCACCAAGAAGCTCAGGAGCATCCCCAAGGACAAGGAGAACCACCCCAAGGCCGTACAGATCAAGACGGAGTGCAGCAGCAGCAAAACAGCAAGTCCCAGGTGACCTCATGCGCACGGGCCCCCGAGACCCGGTGCCCACGGGCTACACAGGAAACAGGCGCTGGAGCACCCCATGCGCATGGGCCTGTACTGTGCCCACGGCACCCCCGTGCGCACGGGCCCAACTTACCCCATGCGCACGGGCCTCCCAGGATGGCCGGCTGAGATTGCTTCTTCGGCTCCACTTCTTCTCCGTACCTAGGGCCAGGTTTAGGGTTAGCAAAGTATTAGATAAGATCTTGGTGAGCTTTGCTCCATTACCTTCCCTCTTTGAGGATCAAGACCCCATAGGGAAGAATCCTTGAGGATTTCAAGACCTCCATTGGGAGAAGACTACCACCAAGACCCCTCTTCCTTTGGATTTGGGATCAACTTTGCCATTGTATCTTTCCTTTGATTGTGTTTGAGACTTGTGGATCTTGTGTTGTTACTCTAGTGGATGTGTAATTGGGAATTGTTGGAGTGATTATCTCTTTGTGTTCTTGTTGTTCTTGTGATTTCTCTCCTTTTTCCCCCTCCAAGTGTGAAAAGGTCCTTCCTAGGGTTCTACCCTACATCACAAAGGTTATATACGTGAATCCCTTAGTCCTTGTGTTGTTCCTATTATTCTAGTGCCGAAAAAGGATGGTACATCGCGTATGTGTGTTGATTGTAGAGGCATTAATAATATTACTATTCGTTATCGTCATCCTATTCCTAGGCTAGATGATATGCTTGATGAATGAGTGGCTCTACAATATTCTCCAAACTTGATTTGTGTAGTGGATACCATCAAATTCGTATGAAATTGGGGGATGAATGGAAAACAGCATTTAAAACTATGTTTGGATTATATGAGTGGTTAGTCATGCCTTTTGGGTTAACTAATGCACCTAGTACTTTCATGAGATTAATGAACGAAGTTTTACGTTCTTTCATTGGACGATTTGTGGTAGTTTACTTTGATGACATATTGATTTATAGCAGATCTTTGGAGGAACATTTGGAACATTTACGTGTTGTTTTTATTGCTCTACGTGATGCACGTTTGTTTGGTAACCTTGGGAAGTGCACCTTTTGCACCGACCGAGTGTCTTTTCTTGGCTATGTTGTTACTCCACAGGGAATTGAAGGTGATAAAGCCAAGATTGAAGCTATTGAGAGTTGGCCGCAGCCCAAAACGGTCACACAGGTGAGGAGTTTTCTTGGCCTCGCTGGATTCTATAGGCGTTTTGTGAGAGATTTCAACACCATTGCTGCACCTCTCAATGAGCTTACAAAGAAGGATGTGCCTTTTCTTTGGGGTACCGCACAGGAAGAAGCCTCCACGGTGTTGAAAGATAAGTTGACACATGCTCCTTTACTCCAACTTCCTGATTTTAATAAGACTTTTGAGCTTGAATGTGATGCTAGCGGAATTGGATTAGGAGGTGTGTTATTACAAGATGGCAAACCTGTTGCATACTTTTCTGAAAAATTGAGTGGGCCTAGTCTGAATTATTCTACTTATGATAAAGAATTATATGCTCTTGTTCGGACTTTAGAGACATGGCAACATTATTTATGGCCCAAAGAATTTATTATACATTCTGATCATGAATCTTTGAAACATATTTAAAGTCAAGCTAAACTGAATCGTAGACATGCTAAATGGGTTGAATTAATTGAGACTTTCCCTTATGTTATCAAACACAAGAAGGGTAAAGAAAATGTTATTGCTGATGCATTGTCTCGTCGCTATACTATGCTTTCACAACTTGACTTCAAAATATTTGGTTTGGAGACCATCAAAGATCAATATGTGCATGATGCTGATTTTAAAGACGTATTGCAGAATTGTAAAGAATCGAGAACATGGAACAAGTTTGATGAGGACATTAATACCATTGTTACACCCACAGCCCCTGCTGCTATACATACTGGACCAATTACTAGAGCTTGCGCACGCCAACTAAATTACCAGGTACTTTCGTTTCTTGGTAATGATTCTAATGTTCATGAGAATACGGTGCTGCCTAAATTGGATACATTTGTTTTGCTTACAAATGAAGGGCCTAGCTTGGAGAAGGATGAACATTGGAGCAAGAACAAGCATGGAGATGATGGCATACGCAAGGGGGACAAGAACGGAGTTACAAGTGATGATTTCAGGACTTTGAAGCCACCATAATGAGTGCATGAAGCCTTGGACGAAATATACAAGATGCCACTTCATAAATTTTGTCGAGAGGCTATTCTAGGTGCTGTGTCACCTTATTATTGGGCCAGGCCCATGTAATTTCGAAATACATAAGTATAGGCTATTTTTAGAGTCCGTATGTGTGGGGAAACAAGAGATAGGGTTAGTTTCGGACCCCTCCACCAAGGGCCACGAAATTCACCCCTCTTCCTCCATATATACAGCCCTTAGGGCACCGTTTAGACTTTGGGTTTTGTTTAGATTAAAAGTTCGCCATAGCTGCAACTTCGCATTTCGCTTTGTGTTCAACGACTGGACAAAGGCGCCACAGTAACCCCACCTTGATCAATAAAGCTTTCATCTTATATTCGCAATATCCAGATTGCAATCTCAGTTTCTTGCTTGTTCTTCGTTTGCTCGCAGGAAGCAGACCCTCGTGGTCGTTTGATCGTGCTCGGCGTGGTCAATAACCTCTCGGAGTTGGTTTAGCGATTGCTAAGGCGCGACGTCCTCGCACGTTCGTAGTCGGATCGTCAAAGTCGACTTCCACCAAAGCGAAATCCACCATCTCATCGAAAGACGGGTGACGCAGCACCTAGAATAGCCTCTGGACGAAATTTATGAAGTGGCATCTTGTATATTTCGTCCAAATCTTCATGCACTCATTATGGTGGCTTCAAAGTCCTGAAATCATCACTAGTAACTCCGTTCTTGTTCCCCTTGCGCATGCCATCATCCCATGCTTGTTCTTGCTCCAATGTTCATCCTTCTCCAAGCTAGGCCCTTCATTTGTAAGTAAAACAAATGTATCCAATTTAGGCAGCATCATATTGTCATGAACATTAGAATCATTACCAAGAAATGAAAGTACCTGGTAATTTAGTTGGCGTGCGCGAGCTCTAGTAATTGGTCCTGTATGTATAGCAGCAGGGGTTGTGGGTGTAACAATGGTATCGATGTCGTCATCAGTCTCCAAGGTCTTGACTCTTCAACATCAACAAGAAGAAGACCAACGATGCCATATATTCCACACTAAGGCCGGCATCAATGGAAGGTCCTTCAAGGTCATCATCGATGGAGGTAGTTGCCACAACTTGGCAAGTGAAGAACTATGCTCCAAGCTTCAATTGGTCAAGAGGAAGCACCTGCACCCCTACAAGTTTTAATGGCTAAGTGACTCCGACACTATCCGAGTTGAGCATACGGTCCAAGTCGCCTTCAAAATTGGTGCATATGAGGACACATTGTAGTGTGATGTGGTCCCAGTGACCATTTGCCACCTCCTTCTTGGTCGACCATGGCAATTCGACCGTGGTGTCATCCACAACGGGCGCACCAATCACAATAGCTTCAAGATGAAAGGGATGGAATATGTGCTACGACCTATGTCTCCTAGTCAAGTGATAGCCGACAAGCAAGCCACCCATCATAGAGAGAAGAGTGAGAAAGTGATCCACACAAAAGTGAGTGAGAACCACAAGCCAAACTTGAGCGCCTCTTCTCCTAGAGAGAATAATCTAGTCCTATTTGCCACAAAAAGTGAGATGAGAGAAGTGTGTGAGAACCCATCGAGTGTTATGCACTTTGTCCTTGTGTGCAAGGATGGGGAACTAAAAACTAACACCTCTCATGAGCTACCTTTAGTGTTTCAATCTCTTTTGCAGGAATTCCAAGATGTTTTCCCTGATGAGCTACCTCCGGGTCTACCTCCTCTGCGAGGCATTGAGCATCAAATCGACCACATCCCGGAGCGCCACTTCCAAACAAAGCTCCATACCGTGTCAACCCCGAAGAAACTAAGGAGATTCAGTGGCAAGTACAACAACTAATCGACAACGGTCATGTACGTGAAAGGTTAAGCCCTTGTGCCGTTCCCGTTATACTTGTGTCTAATCCAGATGGAGTTTCCGCTTATGGTCTGATTGTAGACCTATAAATGCTATTACCTTTCGCTATAGGCATCCCATTCCTCGCTTAAATGATATGCTTGATGAACTTAGCGGAGCCAACTTTTTCTCAAAAATTGATCTTAAAAGTGGCTATTATCAAATACGCATACAAGAGGGTGATGAATGGAAAACTGCTTTCAAAACCAAATTTGGCTTATATGAGTGGTTAGTTATGCCTATGGCTTTATTGGAGGCTCCCGGTACTTTCGTGCGTCTTATGCATTATGTGCTTCGCCCTTATATTGGAGTCTTTGTTGTGGTTTACTTCAACGATATTCTTGTGTTTAGCAAAACCATGAAAGAGCATCTTAATCATGTTAGGGCTGTTTTGCAAACCCTTCGCAAGGAACGTCTCTATGCCAACATGAAAAAGTGCACATTTGGTGTTGACAAAGTGGTTTTCTTGTGTTTTGTTCTAGCTTCCAAGGGTGTCCATGTTGATGAATCTAAAATTGAAGCAATTAAAACTTCGCCCCAACCCACCAATTTGCAACAAGTGCGTAGTTTTCTTGGTCTTGCGGGTTTTTGTCGTGGCTTTGTGAAAGACTTTAGCACTATTGGCGCTCCTTTGCATGCTTTGAGTAAGAAGAATGCTCCTTTTGTTTGGGGATCTTTGCAATCCACCGCTTTTGATGAGCTCAAGTCTTTGCTTACTCATGCTCTGATTCTTGCTTTGCCCAACTTTGACAAAACTTTTGAGGTTCATTGTGATGCAAGTGGTACCGGAATTGGCGGAGTTTTGATGCAAGAAAAACGAGCCATTGCATATTTTAGTGAAAAACTCTCCGGTGCTCAACTTAACTATCTCGTCTATGACATAGAATTGTATGCTTTAGTGCGTGTGCTACATGTTTGGGAACATTATCTTAGACCTCATGAGTTTGTCATCCATATCGATCATGAAACACTAAAGTACTTAAAAGGCCAACTAAGTTGAACAAGCGTCATGCCAAATGGAGTGAATTTATTGAATCTTTCCCCTATGTGATCAAGTACATTATGGGTAAGGAAAATGTAGTTGCAGATGCATTTTCACGCATATGCATGCTTGTCACTAAACTTGAGTTGAATATTATTGGCTTTGAGCACATAAAAGACTTGTATGCTAATCCATCTTTTGCTACTCCTTATGCTAAATGTTTGACACATACATCTTGGAAACAATATTACATCAAGGATGGTTATCTTATGAAATCTAATAAACTATGCATTCCCGAGTCTTCTCTTCGTTTGCTCCTTTTGCAAGAGGCTCATGGAGGCGGACTCATGGGACACTTTGGACGCGACAAGACATTCGCCACGCTCTCCAAGAACTACTTTTGGCCCAAGATGTTCTGCGCCGTCTCACGCTTCACCACCCGATGCTCTACGTGTCGCAAAGCTAAGTCTAAAGCTCAATCACATGGTCTTTACATGCCTCTTGCTATTCCTTATCAACCTTGGGAAGACATTAGCATGGACTTTGTACTTGGTTTGACTAGAACTCAAAATGGAAAGGATTCCGTGTTTGTTGTTGTGGACCGATTTTCTAAGATGGCACATTTCATTCCTTGCAACAAGATAGATGATGCTTCACACATTGCAAATCTCTTTTGTAGGGAAATCTTGCGCCTTCATGGAGTACCAAAGACAATCGTCTCCGACCGTGACGTCAAGTTCTTGAGTTACTTTTGGAAGACGCTACGCGCCAAGCTCGGAATCAAGCTCTTGTTCTCATCCGCATACCATCCTCAAACCGACGGCAAAACGGAGGTGACGAACCAGACGCTCTCCACTCTACTTCGCATGTTGATCAAGAAGAACATCAAGGAATGGGAGGCATGTCTACCCATCGCCGAGTACGCCTACAACCATGCAAGACATTCGACTGCCGGCACGTCCCCCTACGAGGTCGTCTACGGCTTCGACCCGTTGTCCCCATTGGACATTCTACCCCTTCCTCTACAAGAGCGGACCAACATGGATGCGAGTGCACGGGCGAACTACAACAAGAATATGCACGAAGATACAAGGCACACCATCAAGCGCCAAGTACAACGTCTAGCGTCCAAGCTCAACCTCAACAAGCAACCCATGATATTCAACATTGGAGACCTCGTGTGGCTACACCTTCGCAAGGACCGCTTCCCCAACGAACGCAAGTCCAAGCTTCTCCCTCGAGCCGACGGACCCTTCAAGGTTCTAGCACGCCACAACAACAACGCTTACAAGATCGACCTCCCACGCGACAAGTACAACGTGAGCTATATCTTCAACGTCTCTGATCTCTCCCCGTACCATGGTGATGAGGATTTCGATCCGAGGTCGGATCTTTCCCAAGGGGGGGGGGGAGATGATGCGGAGCATCGTTCGATCATCCCCATGGACACTACTTCGACTACACAAGCTCCAAGTGGACCCATGATAAGAGCTCGAGCACGTGCCATCCAATCCGAGGTTAACTCTCTCCTTGTTGAACTTCCCTTTGACCCACTTGAGACACGGCTACTACCTCAAACAGAGATGCTTTGTGTGCTTAGGTACCAAGGAACCATCCTAGAAGAAGCTACGGTACAAGATGGACGTCGAGGGCAAGAGGAGAAGCTTCCCAGCCTAGAACGAGCGGTACTACCGCCCACAACAAGCGGTACTGCCGCTGAACCCAGCCAAGCAGCACTACTGCTCTACATCTGCCCTCCTACCGCTGAACCTGACAAATTCATGTGATCAAATGGCTCCAGAGCAGCACTACCGCCCCATCAAAGCGGTACTACCGCTGAAGCTCTGCAAGCGGTACTACCACCCGAGGGTCCGGTACTACCGCCCTGCCTGTGTGCAGCGTATCCGGGTCGAGGCCCATGTACTCATTCCACCCCTCTTTTACCCCTTCGAAGGCTTAGACTATAAATAAAGCTTCCCCTCATCCTTTCTAGGGTTAGCGTTGTGACAGCTGATCTTGAGATAGAGCATAGCTCATCTGTACCAGATCTACTCCAAGTGAGGGATCGTGCCTCCTCAGAGAAGATCCATTCGGATTCAAGGCCTCCATCCCGAGAAGACAATCAAGACCTCCTCACGGAGAAGAACAGTTACTCTTGTATCTTTCCTTTGTTGATTTTGAATCTTGTGCTACATTATGCTTTCGGTGATCTAGCCCTGTGTGATTGATTACTTGTCGGTTGAGTGTCTCTCTCATTTCTCCCCGTGATTTCCCTTGTGTTCTTCCACGCATTCTTCGTGTTTCCCCGTAGGATCCACTCCAAATGTGAAAGATCAACCCCATAGAGTTCCGCCCTACATTAGCTTGCCTGGTAGAGCAACAGGGGGTGCTGCTCCACAGAGAGGTACTCTGGAGCACTCTCCGGAGGAGGACCTATCGAGAAGGAATGGTGTCGACAATCAATACAGAAGCATATGCAACAATGTGATGCATGCACATGGCATAAACATGTGATGTTGTTTGATCTAATGCAACTAGCATTGTTCATTTGGGTGAAGTCCATTTGAACCAAGGGTTCAAATGCAACTCCAAATTAAACATTCATAAATGCCATTTAAGTGTTTTCACTTATACAGTAGGTATAAGTTTTTTTGTCATGCATGAAACTAGTACAGATGGATAGATTGAATTTCTCTCATAACTTTTCATATATAAATTATTTCAATCTAAGCTACGGTTGAATTTATATGAATTTTTGAAGTTTGTAACAATTTTTTGAATTTCCTCATTTATTTTAAAACCAGAAAAATATTAATTGCGTCAGCACTGCGTCATGCTTATGTCAGCAAGTCAACTATGCTGACCAGGTCCAACCTGACGTGTGGGGTCCACACGTCAGTGTCACAGTTAATTAACAGAGTTAGTTAACACTGACACTAACCCTAATTATAAATTAGCCAGAGTCGGGCCCCGCCTGTTATTGAACCACAGGGGTCAAAACTGGTCAACTGGGGGTCGAACCCAGTCAACCTACCGGCATGTAGCCGCCGGCGAGGCTGAACACGGCGGAGGGGCTTGGAAAACACCCTCCGACGACCAAACGCAAGGCGGAAACCAAGGGCGAGGAGCTGGGGCTCATCCGCGTCGTTTAGACCAAGCGGGAGGCTGCGGGGGTGCCCGAGCTTGCCGGAAACGAGCTCGGGGCGGCGGACGGAGCACGGCCAGGTGCGCACGCAACGCTGTGGTGCACGGCAGGGGCTGCGGTGGTGGCGTTGGCCTCCTGGGGGCTGCTGAGCGCAGTGGCATGCTCGACCGCGAGCTACGGTGGCCAGGGCGACGGTGGCGACATGAACAGTGTCGAGGAGCCACGGGCATGGCGGGGAACAGAGCTACGACGTGCGAACAGGAAAACAGAGAGGGGGAAACAGATCAGGAGCTCACAGCGAGCACGATGGGCTTGACGACGAGCTCGGGGACGCGCTGAGGTCGATGGGGCAAGGATGGCGATCTCCGGCAGCCGGAGGTGAAGACGATGGTGATGTCGGCTCTCTAGGGCCTCCCGCGGCGCGTGGCTCGACGGAGATGCAGTAGACATCACGACAGAGCTTCTAGACACGAGGAGAGGGCGAGTGGGAGGCGGTAGCTACGACAGTGGCGAGGTGTGGCGATGGCAGCGCTCGGCTGTTGTGAGAGGGGGAGATCCAGGGGAGGAGGGAGAGAAAGAGAGAGTGATGGTGGTCCTGGGTGGCGCGTGGCATCGTCCAGGACGTCTAGGCGTCGAGGGGGAGGGGTAGGCGGGAGGTGGTGGTGGCACAGCGTGCAGCAGCACGCCACCACGCCTGCCACCGGCGGGAGGTTGGTGGTGACTGGCGGGCCACCGTGGCGGCCAACCTCTTTGGGCTGCATGTGCCGAGCCGCCATGTGGGCCCCTTCTTTTCTATTTCTTTTTCTTTTTCTTTTTCTGACATTGTTTTGATTTAATAATAATACTAAACCATTTTATTTTCTTCTGTCAATTTTTGTAGGAACTAGTTGGATTTTTCAGAGCTCCTCAACAACTAACAGAATTATTGGACAATAGTTTAGATATATAAAATTATATATCCAATGCAAATAATTACTGGATTAATCCAAATGGCCAAAAATAAATATTTATGAGCTCCTAAAAATATTGGTTTGAATTTTACCCCTGACCAATATTTCCATAGAGAATCATGAACATTTTCATGGACCTTTTTGGAGCAATTTTTATCTGGGTCATTTCCAGAAATGATTTCTGAGGGTTTCACAAATCCCCAGTCAATTTTAAATGACATTTAAACATGATGCACAAATGACTAGATAGTATAGGTCATACCAGAACTAGGGATGTGACAACTTTCCTCCTCTTCCTGGTCATTATTACCGGGGATACGGAGGGCTGAGTCAAATGGAGAACAAAAGTCCCTGGTACCACAGGGAGTTTTTGTGCAGCACACTTTGACAGATGATCAGCAACGTTGTTTTTCGCACGAGGTACGTGCTCTGTTTGCAATCCGCCAAAGCGCTCCTCCAACTTTCTCACTTCCTCAACGTATGCCTCCATCAATGGACTTTGGTAATCCTTGTTCACTTGTCTCACCACAAGTTGCGAATCTCCGCGGATGATCAACCTCTTGATCCTCCGTTCTGTCGCAATCCCGAGCTTGTCAAGGAGCCCTTCATCCTCTGCAGTATTATTGGTAGCCTCCTCCCAGGGAAAATGCATCTGGACGACATACTTAAGGTGCTCCCGAGTGGGAGCAACAAGAAGCACGCCAGGCCCTACACCTTGCAGGGAGAAGGCACCATCAAAATACCTACTCCGTTCCTGGGGCGCTTCCTTGCCTGGAATAACGGTCTCCAACACTTCTTCATCAGGGGTTGGCATCCATTCTGCAATGAACTGTGCCAGTGCTCTACTCTGAATAGTTGATGTGCTCTCAAACTTCAAACCAAAGCTGGATAATTCCAAGGCCCACTCCACTATCCTGCCGGTGGTCTCGAGGTTTCTGAATATTCTTTTTAGAGGAAAGCGGGTGACAATCGTGATCTCGTGGGCTTGGAAGTAGTGGCGCAGTTTCCTTGAGGCCATGACGAGGCTAAAAATCAACTTTTGCACGCCAGAGTACCTTGATCTAGCCCCCTTGTAATAGGGAGCTGACGAAGTACATTACGTGCTGCACCACTTTCTTCCTTGCCGCAACCCTGGGACTATCTCCGCTACCTCGCTCTCCCTTGTCTTGAACTGTGCCTGACGTTGCCGGGGTGTGTTCGCTTTCCTCCCCGGAGGGGACAATGGCTGTGGCTGCTGCTTCATCTACTTCTCGTTGCGCCACAAGTACTACACTAACCACTTGATTAGTTGCCGCTAAGTATGGTAGCAACGACTCTTGTGGTTTGGGAGCGACCAAAGTGCGCATAGAGGAAAGATAGGTTTTCAAATCTTCTAGTGTAGCATCCGCTTCCGAGGTCCACTCCACAGGTCCTACCTCCAAGATTTTGAAGAACGGCAAGGCACACTCGGCAGACATGGAAATGAAGATGCTAAGTGCGGCAACACATCCAGCCAAATGCCTCACGTCCTTAACTGTTTTGGGTGCTTGAATCTGCTCGATAGCCTTGATCTTGTCAGGGTTCGACTCTATTCCCTAATGGGGCACAGAGAAACCAAGTAGCTTGCCGGAAGGAACGCCAAACACACACTTCTCTAGGTTCAACTTCGGGTTGATCTTGCGCAGATTAGCGAAGGTTTCTATCAAATCCTAAATGAGGGTTTATCTTTTCTTGGTCTTGACCACAATATCATCCATGTAAGCTTCAATGTTTCTGTGCAGCTGGGACTCAAAGACAATCAGGACTGCCTTTGCCAAAGTGGATCCGGCGCTCTTTAATCCAAAGGGTATCCTTACGAAGCAGTACGTGCCACATGGGGTGATGAACACCGTCTTCTCTTCGTCCTCCTTGGACATAAAGATCTGACAGTATCCAAAATATGCATCCAAGAAAGAAAGAAGGTCACACCCGAAGGTGGAATCCACAAGCTGGTCGATGTGCGGCAGGGGAAATGGGTCCTTCGGGCATGCCTTGTTTAGATCCATGGAATCTTTGCAAAGCCTCAATTTCCCATTAGCCTTGCGCACCACCCTGGATTTGCTAACCATGTTGAATGCAGGACTCTTTGACCAGACCAGTTGCCTCAAGTTTCTTGATCTCCTCGGCAATGAATTGCTTCCGCTCGAAAGCTTGCTTCCGGACATTCTGCTTGATGGGTCGGGCATGAGGGCATACAACAAGGTGGTGCTTAATTACCTCCTTGGGAACTCCGGGGATATCAGATGGTTGCGAGGCAAACACATCAATATTCGCCCGTAGGAAGGCAACGAGCGTGCTTTTATATTTGTCATCGAGGGTGGCACTAATAGTGAAGGTACCTTCAACGCCAGCCAACGCTACCAGGACCTTTTTCACAGCGGGTGCAGCAGCCTTGGGTCTCTTGCTATTGGAACTTTTCGGCAAGTCATCAACGGGCGCAACGAACTCCGAAGAGGTATGTTTCCCAGATTCCTTGCAGGAATCCTTACTATCTCTCTTCTTTTTCTTGCTTTCCTTGTCGGGAAAAGTGGTTTCTGCTGCCTCTGTCGCGACTGCTTCCCGGTACATCTTGTCCAAGTAAATGATTGCTTCCTTCTCGTCTGATGGAATGGAAATGATGCCTATCGGCCCTGGCATCTTCGAGGTGTTGTAGGCGTAGTGGGACGCCGCCATGAATTTTGCCAAAGCTGGGGGACCAAGGATTCCATTGTATGGCAGGGGGAGGTCGACCACATCAAACACAATCTTCTCAGTCCGGTAATTCAACCCCCCTCCCCCCCCGAATGTCACCGGCAACGTGATCTTCCCCTTAGGACGACTCCTACCAGGGTTGATTCCTTGAAACGTGTCAGTAACCTCGAGCTCTTCCTCTGCTATCTAAAGTTTGCTGATGACCTATGGAGAAATCATATCCATCCCGACCCCGTCGTCAACCAACATCTTCCTAACTTTGAGGTTGCGGATTATTGGTGAGACCAACAATGGCAAGCACCCTACTGCGGTGATGTGGTCAGGGTGGTCCTCTTCACCAAATATGATGGGCGTGCGGGACCGCTTGAGTGGCCTCCATGAATCGGCCGCTGGCTCCACGACATTGACTTCACGTGCCCACTGTTTAAGATGGCAGTGAGAGGAGTGCAGAGATGCACCCCCGTCAATGCACAGGGCGTCAGTGGCTTTCTGGAACTCCTGCTCGCTGGTTTCCTCTTCATCTCCTCTATCACTCTCATCATTGCAATCTTCCTTCTCACGGCCTCTGGCGGGTTTTCCTTGATTATGAGGAGCCTTGCCGGGGCGGCTAGCTCTGCCGCCTCGGCCCTTCCCGCCTACGCCACTTTGACCTTTCTCCTTATCATGCTTCTCATATTCAGTCCTCTGCTTCTTGACGTGCTTCTCGACCTGATGACACTCCTGGAGATCGTGGCCTTTGGTCTGATGGATCTTGCAGTATAACCCATCACCTTTCCCAGCCATGTCGGCAGCCGCAGTTTCCTAGCTGCATGCGAAAACTTCTGATGCGGAGCATCCTTCCATCATCCCCATGGACTCTACATCGACACATCCAATCCCACAAGGACCCATGACAAGAGCAAGAGCATGTGCTTTGGAAACCGAGGTGAACTCCTTCCTACTAGACTTGCATATGGACACAAATGGAACATGTCTACTACCTCACCAAAATATGCTATGCCTCCTTAGGTATGAAGTGGAACATCACCAAGAAGCTCAGGAGCATCCCCAAGGAGAAGGAGAACCACCCCAAGGCCGTACGGATCAAGACGGAGTGCAACAGCAGCAAAACAGCAAGTCCCAGGCGACCCCGTGCGCACGGCCCTGCGAGACCCCGTGCACACGGGCTACACAGGAAACCAGCGCTGGAGCACCCCGTGCGCACGGGCTTGTACCGTGCCCACGGGACCACCGTGCGCACGGGCCTCCCAGGATGGACGGCTGAGATGGCTTCTTCGGCTCCACTTCTTCTCCTTCGACCCCAAGGCTATATATTCCGTACCTAGGGCCATGTTTAGGGTTAGCAAAGTATTAGATGAGATCTTTGTGAGTTTGCTCCATTACCTTCCCTCTTTGAGGATCAAGACCCCATAGGGAAGAATCCTTGAGGATTTCAAGACCTCCATTGGGAGAAGACTACCACCAAGACCCCTCTTCCTTTGGAGTTGGGATGAACTTTGCCATTGTATCTTTCCTTTGATTGTGTTTGAGACTTGTGGATCTTGTGTTGTTACTCTAGTGGATGTGTAATCGGGAATTGTTGGAGTGATTGTCTCTTTGTGTTCGTCTTTGTGTTCTTGTTGTTCCTGTGATTTCCCTCCTTTTCCCCCTCCAAGTGTGAAAAGCTCCTTCCTAGGGTTCTACCCTACATCATATGGTATCATGAGCCACGTTGATTCACATCTTGGAGTCCCTACCTTCCACTTTCTAGCTTGATTTTGTTGTTTTTCGTCCTAATCCGAAAATCCCCACCAAAAATAGCCCCAAAAATTTTTCTTGCAATTTGTTGATCTTGTGAGATTTGGTTGATTTGATCCACGAATTTGGTGTTTGGCAAGTGGATCTACACCTCCACCATCATCCCCACCCATCCCCCACTGGAATTTGGCCAAAAACTTGCAATCACCACGAAATCATAGAAGTTCATCCGCTCTCGAGAGACCCCGTGCACACGGGCCATCGGGACCCCGTGCACACGGGACCCCGTGCACACGGGACTCACTTACCCCGTGCGCGCGGGCCATCCAGAAACTTTCGGCCATTTTTCTGTTTTCTTATTTTGTTTCACCACCACCTCTCGTGTTCTTCCGCACCTTTCCACGTGTTTGTTCAGTTTTCGGTTGCGATTTCTCTTGTGTCCTAAGGTGTTTCGTCTACTTAGGCGCAAGTTGGTATCATCATCGCCACCAATCATCGACTCGGACAACACTTCGGCTTCGACAAGATCATCTTCGACCGTAAGCAAGGACGGTAACCTCGACGACAATTTGTACTCCCTTGCCATTAACTTGATAGCTTTGAGCCCTTTTGTGTAGCTTACCCATCGAGACTAGCTTGTAGAGTACTGCCGGGCCACATCTTAGTGCACCATTTAGTGTTCCGTCCATCCCGTGCATCTACTACTTGTTACCTCAATTTGGCTCGCATATCAAGCATCGTGGCATAGTTGAAAAAAAGAGGAGATAAAAAGCTTTTAAGCAAAAGAGAAGAGAAGCAAAGAGCTTATAAGCAATAGCATCGAGCCTACCATACGTGCATCATCTTGGTCACCACATACATAAGCATACTTGGGATAGTGAGACGAGTAGATTCTCTATTAGGTTGGTGCACTAGCGTCTCTAGCCCATTAGTGCAATCGAGCTAGCGTCTCTCTAGTATCCGTACGACAAGAGCTTTTCCCGTGTTTCAATATCTTCGAGCTCATCCATTGGTTGTGCGGATCCCATTTATCTTCCGTGTGTGTGTTCCTCGTGTTATCTTGGGAGGTTGATCTATTTGTCTTATTTGCCATTTGTGAATCTTCTCAACTTTATCAACATCTTGACTAACATTTGCTTGAATTATTTGTGCCTTTCCTAACCAAGCTCCTCCATAGGCCATTTACTTGTAGGTGTGAGGAACAATTCCCGGTACCAATTCCCCTATTGTAACATCACGAGGGATCGTACTTGTTACATCCACAATCTTCGGAAAAGGTAACTTTCGTTTTGTTCTCTCATTTTGCTACTCACCACCACTTTCTTACGATGGATAGGCCAAGTTCTTCTACCCACCCACTCTTCATCGAGCAAGACGACGACATGTCATCCTTCGTCACCAAGAGCCACCTCTTTGGTGCACAACGAGCTCTCCGTCAAGAGCAACAAGCAATGAACAACCGCATCGACAACCTCGCCACTGACTTGTGACTCTCCGAGCAACGCACATGCGACTACTTTGACAACAAGCTCGACGCGCACAAGCAAGAGAACGATTCAAGAATGGACGAGATCCGAGCTTTGTTGGTCAACCGTCCTCCTTCAACTTCTTCCTACTCAAGACGGAGCCACTCAAGTCGACACTCCGACGACACCTTCTCCGGCTCAAGCACACCGTCATCGACCATTCTTCGACGAGCCGCGCGTCAAGACCGTCATGCATCTCGCGACCTGCTACATCTCAAGCATTCACAAGAGCAAGTCGATGAGCAAGTTCCTCATCCTCAAGCAAACCAAGTCGCTTTTGCTCAACGTCAAGAACGACAACGTCTTCGTCGTCAAGAAGAAGAACGAGCGCGTCTACACCAGGAGGAACAAGACGCCGAGGCTCAACGTCTTCAACAACAACAACGAGAAGCACAAGCTCTTGAGGCGGAATGTTCCCTTCAAGAATCAAGTCGAGCCATCACCAACCGCAATCGCGAACGGCGCAATCAAGAGGAAGCCCTTCGAGAAGAAATACAAGACAGGAACTATCAACCACGTGTGCACCGTCAAGTTTCTCAAGCTCCTCCACAAGCTCGTCAAGCTCCACCTCAACCCCAAGTGCAACAAGAGCGACACCACGTGGACCAAGTGCTTCAAGACCCTCCTCCACGCCAAGAGAAACATCATGAGGAACGAGCATTCGAAGACTATCCAAGGCAAGAGCGATATCGCAACCTCTATCAAGATGAAGAGCAACGCTATGGAAAACTCAAATTCACAATGCCCAAGTTCAATGGAAGCAATGATCCGGAAGAATACCTCTCATTGGCATTGAAGGTCGACAAAATCTTTCGTTTGCACAACTATGAGGAAGAGAAGAAGATCGCAATGGCATCACTTGAGTTCCAAGACTATGTGCTCATATGGTGGGAACAAGTCCTTGAGCGCCAAGAAGCAAGAGGTGACCCTCCAATCACCACTTGGGCTCAAATGAAGGATGTCATGCGAGCACGATTTGTGCCCACCTACTACAACCGTGATCTCTTCAAGAAGCTACAACTCCTCAAGCAAGGAACAAAGAGTGTTGAAGAATACTACAAGGAAATGGAGATAGCCATGATTCGAGCAAATGTCAAGGAAGATGATGAGCAAACTATGGCACGATTCTTGAATGGACCCAATCATCCCATCAAGAAGATCGCCGACTTCCAACCCTATTCCAACCTCATCGAGCTAGTGCATCAAGCGACCAAGGCGGAACGTCAAGTGCAAGATGACTTCAAGTACGCAAAGTACTCATCCAAGACATATGGCTTCTCCAACAATCAAGCTTCAACAACTCCTCCAACATCTACTTCAACCAAGCCTTCTCCAAGCAACGACGACAAGACAACATACAAGAAACCTTCGTCAAGTTCAAGTCGTCTTCTCCTACTACAAGCAACTACAAGCCGCATGCTTCTTCCTCTACTCCGACCGATGAGACCGTCAAGACAAGTTCAATCAAGTGCTTCACATGTGGCGGCCGAGGCCACAAGTCCTTCCAATGCACCAACAAGCGCACCATGATCCTCAACGACTATGGCACCTACGACTCAATGAGTGAAGATGAAATGGAAGCCATTGAGCAAGTGGCCATGCACCGGCGCGTGAACGAGGATGAAGATGATCAAGTCATTTGTGATGAAGATACGAGCCCCACTCTCGTTGTCTCCAAGGTCTTGACACTTCAACATCAACAAGAAGAAGACCAACGATGCCATATCTTCCACACCAAGGCCGGCATCAATGGAAGGTCCGTCAAGGTCATCATCGATGGAGGTAGTTGCCACAACTTGGCGAGTGAAGAACTATGCTCCAAGCTTCAATTGGTCAAGAGGAAGCACCCACACCCCTACAAGGTTCAATGGCTAAGTGACTCCGGCACTATACGAGTTGAGCATACGGTCCAAGTATCCTTCAAAATTGGTGCATATGAAGACACTTTGGAGTGTGATGTGGTCCCAATGACCGTTTGCCACCTCCTTCTTGGTTGACCATGGCAATTCGACCGCGGTGTCGTCCACAATGGGCGTACCAATCACTATAGCTTCAAGATGAAAGGAAAGGAATATGTGCTACGACCCATGTCTCCTAGTCAAGTGATAGCCGACAAGCAAGCCACCCACCATAGAGAGAAGAGTGAGAAAGTGAGCCACCAAAACATGAGTGAGAGCAGCAAGCCAAACTTGAGCGCCTCTTTGCCTAGAGAGAAAAACCTCATACTATTCGCCACAAAAAGTGAGATGAGAGAAGTGTGTGAGAACCCGTCGAGTGTGATGCACTTTGTCCTTGTGTGCAAGGATGGAGAACCAAAAACTAACACCACTCACGAGCTACCTTTGGTGTTTCAATCTCTTTTTCAAGAATTTCAAGATGTTTTCCCCAATGAGCTACCTCCGGGTCTGCCTCCTCTACGAAGCATTGAGCATCGAATCGACCTCATCCCCGGAGCGCCACTTCCAAACAAAGCTCCATACGGTGTCAATCCCGAAGAAACCAAGGAGATTCAATGGCAAGTACAACAACTAATCGACAACGATCATGTATGTGAAAGCTTAAGCCCTTGTGTCGTTCCTGTCATACTTGTGCCTAAGCCCGATGGAAGTTTACGCTTGTGTTCCGATTGTAGACCTATAAATACTATCACCGTTCGCTATAGGCATCCCATTCCTCGCTTAGATGATATGCTTGATGAACTTAGTGGAGCCAACTTTTTCTCAAAAATTGATCTTAAAAGTGGCTATTATCAAATCCGCATACAAGAAGGTGATGAATAGAAAACTGATTTCAAAAGAAAATTTGGCTTATACAATTGGTTAGTCATGCCTATGGGTTTATCGGAGGCTCCCGGTACTTTTGTGCGTCTCATGCATCATGTACTTCGACCTTACATTGGAGTCTTTGTTGTGGTTTACTTCGATGATATTCTTGTGTTTAGCAAAACCATGAAAGAGCATCTTGATCATGTTAGGCTTGTTTTGCATACACTTCGCAAGGAAAGTCTTTATGCCAACATGAAAAAGTGCACATTTGGTGTTGACAAAGTGGTTTTCTTGGGCTTAGTTGTCTCTTCCAAGGGTGTCCATGTTGATGAAAATAAATTGAAGCAATTAAAACTTGGCCCGAACCCACCAATTTACAACAAGTGCGAAGTTTTCCTGGTCTTCCGGGTTCTTATCGTCGCATTGTGAAAATCTTTAGCACTATTGCCGCCCCTTTGCATGCTTTGAGTAAGTAGAATGCTCCTTTTGTTTGGGGATCTTTGCAATCAACCGCTTTTGATGAGCTCAAATCTTTGCTTAGTCATGCTCCGATTCTTGCTTTGCCCAACTTTGACAAAACTTTTGAGGTTCATTGTGATGCAAGTGGTACCGGAATTGGCGGAGTTTTGATGCAAGAAAAACGAGCAATTGCATATTTTAGTGAAAAACTCTCCGGTGCTCAACTTAACTATCCCATCTATGACAAAGAATTGTATGCTTTAGTGCGTGTCCTACATGTTTGGGAACATTATCTTAGACCTCATGAGTTTGTCATACATACCAATCATGAAACACTTAAATACTTAAAAGGACAAACTAAGTTGAACAAGCGTCATGCCAAATGGAGTGAATTTATTGAATCTTTCCCATATGTGATCAAGTACATTAAGGGTAAGGAAAATGTAGTTGCCGATGCACTTTCACGCATATGCACGCTTGTCACTAAACTTGAGTTGAATGTTATTGGCTTTGAGCACATAAAAGACTTGTATGCTAATGATCCATCTTTTGCACCTCATTATGCTAAATGTTTGATGCACACATCTTGGGAACAATATTACATCAAGGATGGTTATCTTATGAGAGCTAACAAACTATGCATTCCCGAGTCTTCTCTTCGTTTGCTCCTTTTGCAAGAGGCTCATGGAGGCGGACTCATGGGACACTTTGGACGCGACAAGACTTTTGCCACGCTCTTCAAGAACTACTTTTGGCCCAAGATGTTCCGCAACGTCTCACGCTTCACCACCCGATGCTCTACATGTCGCAAAGCTAAGTCTAAAGCTCAATCTCATGGTCTTTACATGCCTCTTCCTATTCCTTATCAACCTTGGGAAGACATTAGTATGGATTTTGTACTTGGTTTGCCTAGAACTCAAAATGGAAAGGATTCCGTGTTTGTCGTTGTGGACCGATTTTCTAAGATGGCACATTTCATTCCTTGCAACAAGATAGACGATGCTTCACATATTGCAAATCTCTTTTGTAGGGAAATCTTGCGCCTCCATGGAGTAGCAAAGACAATCGTCTCTGACCGCGATGTCAAGTTCTTGAGTTACTTTTGGAAGACTCTATGCGCCAAGCTCGGAATCAAGATCTTGTTCTCATCCGCATACCATCCTCAAACCGACGGCCAAACGTAGGCAACAAACCGGACACTATCCACTCTACTTCGCGTGTTGATCAAGAAGAACATCAAGGAGTGGGAGGCGTGTCTACCCATCGCCGAGTACGCCTACAACCGTGCAAGACATTCGACTACCGGTAAGTCCCCCTTCGAGGTCGTCTACGTCTTCAACCCGTTGTCCCCATTGGACATTCTACCTCTCCCTCTACAAGAGCGCACCAACATGGATGCGAGTGCTCGAGCAAGCTACATCAAGAAGATGCATGAAGATACAAGGACCATCATCGAGCGCCAAGTACATCGACTAGCGACCAAGCTCAACGTCAACAAACAACCAATGATCTTCAACATAGGTGATCTCGTGTGGCTACACCTTCGCAAGGACCGCTTCCCCAACGAACGCAAGTCCAAACTACTACCTCGAGCCGATGGACCATTCAAGGTGCTAGCACGCTACAACGACAACGCCTACAAGATTAAAGTCCCACGAGACAAGTACAACGTGAGCGACATCTTCAACGTCAAAGACCTCTCACCTTTCCATGGTGATGAAGATTTTGATCCGAGGTCGGATCTTTCCCAAGGGAGGGGAGATTATGCGGAGCATCCTTCCATCATCCCCATGGAATCTACATCGACACATCCAATCCCACAAGGACCCATGACAAGAGCTAAAGCACGTGCTTTGGAAACCGAGGTGAACTCCTTCCTACTAGACTTGCATACGGACACAAATGGAACATGTCTACTACCTCACCAAAATATGATATGCCTCCTTAGGTATGAAGTGGAACATCACCAAGAAGCTCAGGAGCATCCCCAAGGAGAAGGAGAACCACCCCAAGGCCGTACGGATCAAGACGGAGTGAAACGGCAGCAAAACAGCAAGTCCCAGGCGACCCCGTGCGCACGGCCCCCCAAGACCCCGTGCCCACGGGCTACACAGGAAACCGGCGCTGGAGCAACTCGTGTGCACGGGCTTGTACCGTGCCCACGGGACCCCCCGTGCGCACGGGCCCAACTTACCCCGTGCGCACGGGCCTCCCAGGATGGACGGCTGAGATGGCTTCTTCGGCTCCACTTCTTCTCCTTCGACCCCAAGCCTATATATTCCGTACCTAGGGCCATGTTTAGGGTTAGCAAAGTATTAGATGAGATCTTGGTGAGCTTTGCTCCATTACCTTCCCTGTTTGAGGATCAAGACCCCATAGGGAAGAATCCTTGAGGATTTTAAGACCTCCGTTGGGAGAAGACTACCACCAAGACCCCTCTTCCTTTGGAGTTGGGATGAACTTTGCCATTGTATCTTTCCTTTGATTGTGTTTGAGACTTGTGGATCTTGTGTTGTTACTCTAGTGGATGTGTAATCGGGAATTGTTGGAGTGATTGTCTCTTTGTGTTCATCTTTGTGTTCTTGTTGTTCTTGTGATTTCCCTCCTTTTTTCCCCTCCAAGTGTGAAAAGGTCCTTCCTAGGGTTCTACCCTACATCAACTTCCTTACCGGGAACCTTGCTCTTGGCCTTCTTGCCGGTACTAGGCGTGTCCGGTCCTTCAACGGTCATCACTGCCATATCTTTGCGCCTCTTATTGCGCTTCTTATTCTTCTTCTTCCGACTGGTGGCCACGTCATCATCCTCTGAGTCGATGTCGACGCCATGCTCTTCTCCGGGGAGCCGCCTCCCCTCCTCTACTCAAGCACACTTGTCCACCAGAGTGTAAAGCTCCTTCATAGTCTTGGGCAATCGAGCGTTCATCTTGCGCATGTTGGACTGGAACGCAGCTATCACAGCTGCCGGGTGGATGTCTGGAATGTTTCTGCGTACTCTGCATGTACTTCCACAGTGTCTCTCCTTCCTTCTGCGCGAGGAGCTGCAAGTCGCTGGGCCGCCCTGGTTCTTGATGTCCGCCCATGAAGGCGCCAACAAACTCATGGCATAGGTTAGCCCAGGTCAAAATGGAGTTCTCCAGCAGGTGCATTTGTCAAGACCTCACATTTGGCTTTAGTGCCAAAGGTAAGTAATTGGCAAACACCTTCTTGTCTCTCCCCCCGGCAGCTTGAACAGTGATGGTGTAGATGCTCAAGAACTCTGCCGGGTTCAGTCTCCCATCATACTTCTCCGGTATTTCTGGCTTGAACGTGCGAGTGGACGGCCAACGGACTTGCCGCAACCACTACAAAAAAATACACTTCCGTGATGATACGTATTTGTCATAGTAGGTCACATTTTTTATCATGCATGTACATCCATGACAATTTTATGAAAAAATAAAGATAGTCATACCTGTGCTGTCATAGAAGTGTTCCATGACAATACCAAAATTATCATCATGGAAGTGTCCACTTCCATGACGATAAATCGCGCGTCATAGAAGTGCTTTCGCCAGACACATGGCATCCACTGTAACGGGTCGCCGTTAAGCTATCGGGTGCGGTTTTGGATCTGATAAGACGCTAACAGCCACGACCAATGGTGATTTTCCATGTGTAAACTTCTCATCGGCCGACGGAACCATGTGTCAGCTTGGCGTTGGCACAGATGTCACTCATCCAATGGGCGAGATGCGCCTATGATATGTTGACACGTGGACTGGCCAAAAAATGGTGTTGAGGACATCAATACCATTGTTACACCCACAGCCTCTACTGCTATACATACTGGACCAATTACTAGAGCTCGCGCACGCCAATTAAATTACCAGGTACTTTCGTTTCTTGGTAATGATTCTAATGTTCACGAGAATATGATTTTGTCTAAATTGGATACATTTGTTTTGCTTACAAATGAAGGGCCTAGCTTGGAGAAGGATGAACATTGGAGCAAGAACAAGCATGGAGATGATGGCATGTGCAAGGGAAATAAGAATAGAGTTACAAGTGATGATTTCAGGACATTGAAGCCACCATAATGAGTGGATGAAACCTTGGACGAAATATACAAGATGCTACGTCGTAACTTTCGTCCATAGGCTATTCTAGGTGGTGCGTCACCTTATTATTGGGCCAGGCCCATGTATTTTCGAAATACTTGAGTATAGGCTGTTTCTAGAGTCCGTATGTGTGGGGAAACAAGAGATAGGGTTGGTTTCGGATCCCTTCCCCAAGGGCCACGAAATCCCCCCCCCCCTCTTCCTCCATATATACAGCCCTTAGGGCGTCGTTTAGACTTGGGTTTTGTTTAGATTAAAAGTTTGCCATAGCCGCAACTTCACGTACTTCGTTTGTGTTCAACGACCAGACAAAGGCGTCACAGAACCCCACCTTGATCAATAAAGCTTTCATCTTATATTCACAATATCTAGATTGCAATCTCAGTTTCTTGCTTGTTCTTCATTTGCTCGCAGGAAACAAACCCTCGTGGTCAGGTTGATCGTGCTCCGGCGTGGTCAATAACCTCTCGGAGTTGGTTTAGCAATTGCTAAGGCACGATGTCCTCGCATGTTCGAAGTCAGATCGTCAAAGTCGATTTCCACCAAAGCGATATTCATCATCTCATCGAAAGACGGGACACCTTTGCCTCTATCAAGTGGTATCAGATTTCCAGGTTGCTCGGTGAGATTTTACAGTTTTTCGTAGTTTAGATCGAGTATGTTCTTCATACCAATAGTCCACAAAAAAGCCAACAAAAAAAATTAGGGTTAGTTCATCCTATCCGAACCAGTCTGAGCCTTTGCATAGTCTTTTCAGTATTTTTCTTTGTTGAATTTGTGGTTGCATCGTCGCGTCAAGTTGCTGGTCTTAGCGTCTAGTCTTTTTGAGTTTCGAGTTCTTGTCATAAGTTGTCACGCCGCCACCGCACCATCATCATCGCCCATCCCACCTACCACCACCGCTCCGAATCCGTATCCATATACCACCACCAATGCGTATCCATATACCATCACCGATCCATATCCATATACCACCACCGCTGCCATATACCACCACCGCTGCCATATACCACCACCATATATCCTCCACCAATCAGAGTTCCTTGCATATTAGGTTTGTTTTCGAGATCCATCTAATTTCTGATTCATCTTTCCTTTCCTGAGTTGGTTTTGAAAAAAAAAAGTCTGGAGACCCCCGGCCAGTTTTTAGGCCAAAATTTCGGCGACCGAAAATATTTTTTCCCTATCCTATTTTTAGGTCCCAGGGAGTGTTTTGAGACACTCGCCATCATAGTGATTTTTTGTCGCACTTTTTCGCCGTCGCTGCCCTGATTTCCGAAAAAAAATTGTCAAACAAATTTCGTGTCCATCCTGTCAGTTTGACCTGGGAAGAGTTTTTAGACACTCGCCATTATAGTGATTTTTCACAAAAAAAAGAGAAGCGCAAAAAAAAGCGAATTTTTTTCCAGAGTGTGCTTCTCCCTTGTTTACGTGCAGCGCCGTGATTTTGTTCGTGTTCTAGGCTCCCGTCTCTTGCATGGTCTAGCCTAGGACCAGCACAGTACCGTTGTTGAGCGTTTATTCAACTTTGCATCTCTTATTTGATTATTGCTGATCCTTTTTGCTACCATATTATAAGCCTTCCCAACTCCACATACATCTACGTCGTGTGTTTGACTCTCCCTGGTAATCGCTCTATCCAAGCTTTGAGAGTTTTGACTACAACGGTTGCCGATCACCGCCTGCTACTGGGTAAGAACTGGTAAGAATTTGAGTTTTGCTTGACTGATTTGTGACACCCACCACCACCGCTTGTTGGTAGTTTGTAGGACCATATTCTTGTGTTTTTCTATTGCTTCTAACCATGCCAGGATGATTGACTGGGAGAACTTAACGAACAAGGAGCTTCATGATAAGTTTCAGCAAATGATGACTGACCAAGTACAAGATGTGCTGAACAATTTTGAAGAGGCCATGGAGAAGATCACTGGCCTTGAGAAGACGTTCGATACAAAGGTCGATAACAGATTTAATGAACTGCTTGCGCGTCTTCCACCGGTTGCACGTACCGCACCTCTGCAACAACAAAAACTACTACCTCCATGTCGTGAAACAGCCCGCCGCCAAGCAAGCTGTGTCCTTCTTCAGCCTGGACAAACTGTTGGTGCTACTGTTGATACTTCTGTGGCTCCTGTTGCTGATGCGGAGGATGATTATGCGGGAGATTATGAGGATGAGGTTGATCAAAATCAGAACTACGTGCAACCACCAGCACCACAACCACCAGGTCGTCCACGTGCAAATAATCACAATGGTAGGGCTCTCCCTCAGGTACGAGATCATGACCATCTTCCTAAACTGAAACTAATTATTCCACCATTTGAGGGTAGATATGTTCCTGATATATATCTTACTTGGGAGTTAGAAAATGAACAACGATTTACATGTTTACAATATCCTGAGGACAGACGTGTTCCTGCTGCTGTTTGTGCTTTCACTAGCTTTGCATGTGTTTGGTGGTCTGAACATTGTAGATTATATCCTATTCCAGCTACTTGGACTGCTTTGAAAACTGCTATGCGTACTCGTTGGGTTCCACCATATTACCAGTGTGAATTGCTTAAAAAATTGCAGCGTTTGAGACAAGGAAAAAATTCTGTAGAAGAATATTATCAGGAATTGCAAACTGGCATGATTAGATGTGGTATTGTTGAGGAGTATGAACTTATGCTTGCATGTTTTATGGGTGGATTAAATAGAGAGATTCAGACCATTCTAGAGTATAAGGAGTATACTAATATCACTCGTTTATTCCATCTTGCTTGTAAAGCTGAACGTGAAGTGCAGGATCGACAAGCATTGGCGCGAACTAACTTTTCTGCAGGTCGACCTTCATTATGGACACCGCGTGCATCTTCTACTTCCACTGCACTAGCACCTCCATTAGGTGCCACCTCCAGCCGTGATACTAGAAAGCAGGCACAATCACCACTATCTGCCAAGAGCTCACCTGCCGGGCCTACACAGAGTCTTCTTCTTCCATGGCATCCACTGGGCACACAAGTGATATTATTTGTCGTCGTTGTAAGGGAAGAGGTCATTATGCGACAGAATGCAAATCTGAGCGTGTGATGATTGCTACTGAGGATGGTGGGTATGAGTCCGCTAGTGACTATGATGAGGAGACGTTAGCTCTTATTACCCGTGAAGAACATGGTGGAGATGATTCTGCTCATGAGACGCAATACATGGCTCCTGAAGACGCTGACAGGTATGAATGTTTAGTTGCTCAACGTGTTTTGAGTGTGCAGGTCACGCAAGCTGAGCAAAATCAGAGGCATAATTTGTTCCATACAAAGGGAGTTGTGAAGGAACGTTCTGTGCGCGTCATCATAGACAGAGGGAGCTGCAACAACTTGGCTAGCATGGAGATGGTGGAGAAGCTCTCTCTCACCACAAGACCACATCCACATCCTTACTACATCCAATGGTTCAACAACAGCGGCAAGGTTAAGGTAACACGTACTGTTCGTGTGCATTTAGTATATCTACATATGCTGATTATGTTGATTGTGATGTGGTACCTATGCAAGCATGTTCCTTATTACTTGGTAGACCATGTCAATTTGATAAAAATTCTGTACACCATGGTAGAAATATCAGTATACTCTTGTTCATAAGGATAAAAATATTACTTTGCTTCCTATGACTCCTGATTCCATTTTGAAAGATGATATTAATAGAGCTAATAAAGCAAAACAGGAACAAAATAAGAGTGAAAATCAGATTGTGGCAAAAGAATTTGAGCAACAAATGAAGCCTAAACCATCTAGTGTTGCTTCTGGAATTAAATTGAAAAGTGCATGTTTATTTGCCACCAAATCTGATATTGATGAGCTAGATTTCAGAAAATCTGTTTGCTATGCTTTTGTGTGCAAAGAGGCATTATTTTCATTCGAGGACATGCCTTCCTCTTTGCCTCCTGCTGTCACTAACATTTTGCAGGAGTTCACTGACGTCTTTCCACAAGACGTGCCACCGGGATTACCGCCTATTCGAGGGATTGAGCATCAGATTGACTTAATTCCCGGTGCTTCACTGCCAAACCATGTGCCATACCGTACCAATCCAGAGGAGACGAAGGAGATTATGCGTTAAGTACAAGAGCTTCTCGACAAAGGTTATATACGCGATCCTTTAGTCCTTGTGCTGTTCCTATTATTCTAGTGCCCAAAAAGGATGGTACATCGCGTATGTGTGTTGATTGTAGAGGTATTAATAATATTACTATTCGTCATCGTCATCCTATTCCTAGGCTAGATGATATGCTTGATGAATTGAGTGGCTCTACAACATTCTCCAAAGTTGATTTGCGTAGTGGATACCATCAAATTCGTATGAAATTGGGGGATGAATGGAAAACATCATTTAAAACTAAGTTTGGATTATATGAGTGGTTAGTCATGCCATTTGGGTTAACTAATGCACCTAGTACTTCCACGAGATTAATGAACAAAGTTTTACGTGCTTTCATTGGACGATTTGTGGTAGTTTACTTTGATGACATATTGATTTATAGCAGATCATTGCAGGAACATTTGGAACATTTACGTGCTGTTTTTATTGCTCTACGTGATGCACGTTTGTTTGGTAACCTTGGGAAGTGCACCTTTTGCACCGACCGAGTGTCTTTTCTTGGCCATGTTATTACTCCACAGGGAATTGAAGTTGATAAAGCCAAGATTTAAGCTATTGAGAGTTGGCCGCAGCCCAAAACGGTCACAAAAGTGAGGAGTTTTCTTGGCCTCGCTGGATTCTATAGGCGTTTCGAGAGATATTTCAGCACCATTGCTGCACCTCTCAATGAGCTTACAAAGAAGGATGTGCCTTTTGTTTGGGGTACCGCACAGGAAGAAGCCTTCACGATGTTGAAAGATAAGTTGACACATGCTCCTTTACTCCAACTTCCTGATTTTAATAAGACTTTTGAGCTTGAATGTGATGCTAGCGGAATTGGATTAGGAGCTGTGTTATCACAAGATGGCAACCCTGTTGCATACTTTTCTGAAAAATTGAGTGGGCCTAGTCTGAATTATTCTACTTATGATCAAGAATTATATGCTCTTGTTCGGACTTTAGAAACATGGCAACATTATTTATGGCCCAAAGAATTTGTTATACATTCTGATCATGAATCTTTGAAACATATTAAAAGTCAAGCTAAACTGAACTGTAGACATGCTAATGGGTTGAATTCATTGAGACTTTCCTTTATGTCATTAAACACAAGAAGGTTAAAGAAAATGTTATTGCTGATGCATTGTCTCGTCGCTATACTATGCTTTCACAACTTGACTTCAAAATATTTGGTTTGGAGACCATCAAAGATCAATATGTGCATGATGCTGATTTTAAAGATGTATTCAGAATTGTAAAGAAGGAACAACTTGGAACAAGTTCGTCGTTAATGATGGATTTGTGTTCCGTGCTAACAATCTATGCATTCCAGCTAGCTCCGTTCGTCTTTTGTTGTTGTAGGAGGCGCATGGTAGAGGACTAATGGGACACTTTGGCGTGAAGAAGACGGAGGACATACTTGCCACACATCTCTTTTGGCCCAAGATGAGACGGGATGTTGAGCGCTTTGTTGCTCGCTACACTACATGTCAAAAAGCTAAGTCACGACTCAATCTTCATGGTTTATATATGCCTTTGCCTGTACCTAGTGTTCCTTGGGAGGATATATATGATGTAGGGTGGAACCCTATGGTGACGATCTTTCACGTTTGGAGTGGATCCTATGGGGAATCACGAAGAACACGCGGAAGCACAAAGGGGAAACACGGGGAAAACGAGAGAGAATCACTAAACCGACAAGGAATCAATCACACAAGTGCTAGATCACCGAAAACAAAGAGTAACTCATGATCCACAATCAACAAAGGTAAGGATACAAAGGAACCGTTCTTTTCTGTGAGGAGGTCTTGATGGTCTTCCCTAGAAGGGGTCTTGAATCTGCTTGGGGGATCTTCTCCGAAGAGGTCGTGAGCTTCGAGGAGAAGTAACCAAGTGGATGAGCAAGGCTCTCACACAAATATGAGCTAAACCAATGCTAACCCTACAACGTACGGGCTGAGGGAGTATATATAGTCAAAGGGCGAAGGGGTACACGGGTCACGGCCGAAAGGAGCTGCGTGCAGGCAGATGGCGCCAGATGTCCGGGCGACGGGCCGGATGTCCGGGCGCTCACGAGGTGCCGGATGTCCGGGCTGGAGGGGCCGGATGTCCGGGCCAGTGGATTTGACTCTTCTGTGCACTTGAGGGGCGACGCCGGATGTCCCCTCGGAGGGGCCGGATGTCCGCGGCTTCGGGAGGCGCCGGATGTCCAGGGCGAACACCGGATGTCCGGGCTGTCGGGGCAAGCTTCTGTGCTCCCTGGATGCCAGTGCCGGATGTCCGGGATTAGGCCGGATTTCCGGTGGGGGCCGGATGTCCGGGCTGGACGCCGGATGTCCGGTCCCTGTAGCTTCTTCTGCAGATGCCTGGCCTTGTGGATCTCTAGGGGCCGGATGTCCGGGATCCTGGCTGGATGTCCGGTGCCTGGAGGCTGTCCTTGCCTTCTTCCATGGGTTCTCTTCTTCCACGGACTTGGGTTCTTGATCATCTTCACGTGCATCCTTGTGAGGGTCCTCTTGGTACCTAATCATGCACAACATTCCGGATTGAGGAAGTAGCCATGTCTCGAGGGGATCATATGAGATATCATTAAGGAGAGAAGTCGCCTCGGTCTCGAGAGCTCTAGCACGTGCTCTAGTCATGGGTCCTCTTGAGGCTTGGTGAGGCGATGGAAGGTCCATGGGGATGACCAAAGGATGCTCCGCATCATCTCCTCCCCCCCTTGGGAAAGATCCGACCTCGGATCGAAATCCCATGACCATGGTATGGGGAGAGATCGGAGACGTTGAAGATGTCGCTCATGTTGTACTTGTTGCGTGGGAGATTGATCTTGTAAGCGTTGTTGTTGTAGCACCTTGAAGGGTCCGTCGGCTCGAGGGAGAAGCTTGGACTTGCGTTCGTTGGGGAAGCGGTCCTTGCGAAGGTGTAGCCACACGAGGTCTCCAATGTTGAATATCATGGGATGCTTGTTGACGTTGAGCTTGGTTGCGAGTCGTGTTGGCGCTCGATGGTGTGTCTTGTATCTTCATGCATCTTCTTGATGTAGCTTGCACGGGCACTTGCGTCGAGGTTGGTGCGCTCTTGAAGAGGAAGAGGTAGAATGTCCAATGGGGACAACAGGTTGAAGCCGTAGACGACCTCGAAGGGGACTTTCCGGTCGTCGAATGTCTTGCACGGTTGTAGGCGTACTCGGCGATGGGTAGACACTCCTCCCACTCCTTGATGTTCTTCTTGATCAACACGCGAAGTAGAGTGGAGAGTGTACGGTTCGTCACCTCTGTTTGGCCGTCGGTTTGAGGGTGGTATGCGGATGAGAACAAGAGCTTGATTCCGAGCTTGGCGCATAGGGTCTTCCAAAAGTAACTCAAGAACTTGACGTCGCGGTCGGAGATGATTGTCTTTGGTACTCCATGGAGACGCAAGATTTCCCTACAAAAGAGATTTGCAACGTGTGAAGCATCGTCTATCTTGTTGCAAGGGATGAAATGTGCCATCTTAGAAAATCGGTCCACAACAACAAACACGGAATCCTTGCCATTTTGAGTTCTAGGCCAACCAAGTACAAAATCCATACTAATGTCTTCCCAAGGTTGATAAGGAATAGGGAGAGGCATGTAAAGACCATGGGATTGAGCTTTAGACTTAGCTTTGCGACATGTAGAGCATCGGGTGGTGAAGCATGAGACGTCACGGAACATCTTGGGCCAAAAGTAGTTCTTGGAGAGCGTCGCTAATGTCTTGTCGCGTCCGAAATGTCCCATGAGTCCGCCTCCATGAGCCTCTTGTAAAAGGAGCAAACGAAGAGAAGACTCGAGAATGCAAAGTTTGTTAGCTCTCATAAGATAACCATCCTTGATGTAATATTGTTCCCAAGATGTATGCGTCAAACATTTAGCATAAGGAGGTCCAAAAGATGGATCATTAGCATACAAGTCTTTTATGTGCTCAAAGCCAATAACATTCAACTCAAGTTTAGTGACAAGCGTGCATATGCGTGAAAGTGCATCGGCAACTACATTTTCCTTACCCTTAATGTACTTGATCACATATGGGAAAGATTCAATAAATTCACTCCATTTGGCATGACGCTTGTTCAACTTAGTTTGTCCTTTGAAGTATTTAAGTGTTTCATGATTGGTATGTATGACAAACTCATGAGGTCTAAGATAATGTTCCCAAACATGTAGGACACGCACTAAAGCATACAATTCTTTGTCATAGATGGGATAGTTAAGTTGAGCACGGGAGAGTTTTTCACTAAAATATGCAATTGCTCGTTTTTCTTGCATCAAAACTCCGCCAATTCCGGTACCACTTGCATCACAATGAACCTCAAAAGTTTTGTCAAAATTGGGCAAAGCAAGAATCGGAGCATGAGTAAGCAAAGACTTGAGCTCATCAAAAGCGGTCGATTGCAAAGATCACCAAACGAAAGGAGCATTCTTCTTACTCAAGGCATGCAAACGAGCTGAGATTGTAAAATCTTTCACAAAGCGACGATAAAAACCCGCAAGACCAAGAAAACTACGCACTTGTTGCAAATTGGTGGGTCGGGGCAAGTTTTAATTGCTTCAATTTTAGTTTCATCAACATGGACACCCTTGGAAGATACAACGAAACCCAAGAAAACCACTTTGTCAACACCGAATGTGCATTTTTTCATGTTGGCATAAAGACTTTCCTTGTGAAGTGTTTGTAAAACAGCCCTAACATGATTAAGATGCTCTTTCATGGTTTTGCTAAACACAAGAATATCATCGAAGTAAACCACAACAAAGACTCCAATATAAGGGCGAAGCACATAATGCATGAGACACACGAAAGTACCGGGAGCCTCCGATAAACCCATAGGCATGACTAACCACTCATATAGGCCAATTTTGGTTTTGAAAGCAGTTTTCCATTCATCACCCTCTTGAATGCAGATTTGGTAATAGCCACTTTTAAGATCAATTTTTGAGAAAAAGTTGGCTCCACTAAGTTCATCAAGCATATCATCTAAGCGAGGAATGGGATGCCTATAGCGAACGGTAATAGCATTTATAGGTCTACAATCAGAACACAAGCGGAAACTTCCATCGGGCTTAGGCACAAGTATAACCGGAACGGCACAAGGGCTTAAGCTTTCACGTACATGACCGTTGTCGATTAGTTGTTGTACTTGCCGTTGAATCTCCTTGGTTTCTTCGGGATTGACACCGTATGGAGCTTTGTTTGGAAGTGGCGCTCCGGGGATGAGGTCGATTCGATGCTCAATGCCTCGTAGAGGAGGTAGACCCGGAGGTAGCTCATCGGGGAAAACATCTTGAAATTCCTGCAAAAGAGATTGAAACACTAAAGGTAGCTCGTTAGGGGTGTTAGTGTTGGGTTCCCCATCCTTGCACACTCGGACAAAGTGCATCATACTCGATGGGTTCTCACACACTTCTCTCATCTCACTTTTTTGGCAAATAGTATGAGGTTTTTCTCTCTAAGCGAAGAGGCGCTCAAGTTTGGCTTCTGGCTCTCACTCACTTTTTGGTGGATCACTTTCTCACTCTTCTCTCTATGGTGGTTGGCTTGCTTGTCGGCTATCACTTGACTAGGAGGCATAGGTCATAGCACATATTCCTTCCCTTTCATCTTGAAGCTATAGTGGTTGGTACGCCCGTTGTGGAAGACACCACGGTCGAATTGCCATGGTCGACCAAGAAGGAGGTGGCAAACGGTCATTGGGACCACATCACACTCCAAAGTGTCCTCATATGCACCAATTTTGAAGGATACTTGGACCGTATGCTCAACTCGTATAGTGCCGGAGTCACCTAGCCATTGAACCTTGTAGGGGTGCGGGTGCTTCCTCTTTACCAATTTAAGCTTGAAGCATAGTTCTTCACTTGCCAAGTTGTGGCAACTACCTCCATCGATGATGACCTTGACGGATCGTCCATTGATGCCCGCCTTTGTGTGGAAGATGTGGCATCGTTGGTCTTCTTCTTGTTGATGTTGAAGAGTCAAGACCTTGGAGACAACAAGAGCTGGGATCGTATCTTCATCACAAAAGACTTGATCATCTTCATTCTCGTTCACGCACAGGTGCATGGCCACTTGCTCAAGAGCTTCCATTTCATCTCACTCATTGAGTCATAGGTGCCATCGTCGTTGAGGATCATGGTGCGGTTGTTTGTGCATTCATAGGACTTGTGGCCTTGGCCGCCGCAAGTGAAACACTTGAAGGAGCTTGTCTTGACAGTCTCATCGGTCGGAGTAGAAGACGAAGCACGCGGCTTGAAGTTGCTTGTAGTAGGAGGAAGACGACTTGAACTTGATGAAGTTTTCTTGTAACTCGGCTTGTCGTCGTTGCTTGGAGAAGGTTTGCTTGATGTAGATGTTGGAGGAGTTGTTGAAGCTTGGTTGTTGGAGAAGCCGTAGGTCTGGGATGAGTACTTGGCATACTTGAAGTCATCTTGCACTTGACGTTCTGCCTTTGTAGCTTGATGCACGAGCTCAATGAGGTTGGAGTAGGGTTGGAAGTCGGCGATCTTCTTGATGGGATGGTTGAGTCCATTCAAGAATCGTGCCATTGTTTGCTCATCATCCTCCGTGACATTGGCTCGAATCATGGCAATCTCCATTTCTTTGTATTATTCTTCAATACTCTTTGTTCCTTGCTTGAGGAGTTGTAGCTTCTTGAAGAGATCACGGTTGTAGTAGGTGGGCACAAAACGTGTTCGCATGACATCTTTCATTTGAGCCCAAGTGGTGATTGGAGGTTCACCTCTTGCTTGTCGGCGCTCAAGGACTTGTTCCCACCATATGAGCACATAGTCTTGGAACTCAAGTGATGCCATAGCGATCTTCTTCTCTTACTCATAGTTGTGCAAACGAAAGATTTTGTCAACCTTCAATGCCCATGAGAGGTATTCTTCGGGACCATTGCTTCCGTTGAACTTGGGCATTGTGAATTTGAGCTTGCCATAGCGTTGCTCTTCATTGTGTTGTTGGCGATGGTGATGATGACGCCCTTGACGTGGAGGTTACGCATCCTCATGTTGCTCTTGGCATGGAGGAAGTCCATGATCAACTTGCTCTTCTTGAACTTGAGGTTGAGCTGGAGCTTGTCGAGCTTGTGAAAGAGCTTGTGGAGCTTGACGTTGGACACCCGGATGGTAGTTCCTCTCTTGGATTTCTTCTCTAAGGGCTTCCTCTTGATTGCGCAATTCGCGATTGCGGTTGGCGATGGCTCGACTTGATTCTTGAAGGGCACGTTCCGCCTCAAGAGCTTGTGCTTCTTGTTGTTGTTGTTGAAGACATTGAGCCTCGGCGTCTTGTTGCTCTTGGTGTAGATGCGCTCGTTCTTCCTCTTGGCGCCATAGTCGTTGTCGTTCTTGAGCTTGAGCAAAAGAGACTTAGTTTGATTGAGGACGAGGGACTTGCTCATTGGCTTGCTCTTGTGAATGCTTGACGTGTAGCAGGTTGCGAGATGCATGACGGTCTTGATGCGTGGCTCGTCGAAGAGTGTTCGAAGACGAAGTACTTGAGCTGGAGAAGTAATCGTCGGAGTGTTGACTTGAGTGGCTCCGTCTTGAGTATGACGATGTAGAAGGAGGCCGGTTCACCAACAAGGCGCGGATATCTTCCATTCTTGCATCGTTTTCTTGCTTGTGCGCGTCGAGCTTGTTGTAGAAGTAGTCTCTTGTACGTTGCTCGGAGAGTCGCAAGTCGGTGGCGAGGTTGTCGATGCGGTCGTTCATTGCTTGTTGCTCTTGATGCAACGCTCGTTGTGCACCAAAGAGGTGGCTCTTGGTGACGTATGATGACATGTCATCGTCTTGCTCGATGAAGATTTGGTTGGTAGAAGTACTTGGCCTATCCATCATTTCAAGCAAAATGTGAGTGGTAGAAGGAGAAAAACTTATACCAATGTACCTTTGAACGATGTTGATGAGGAATCAAGTTCACTCAAATGCGGACAATGAAATAGCACTATTGGTACCAATTCTTGTCGGTTCTCACACCTACACAAGTAAAAGCTTATGGTGGAGCTTGGTTAGAATGGTGGCACAAAATGTGATGCAATTGAAAGTGAGATTCAATAATGTTGGAAAAGATTCACAAATTTGCAAATTCAACAAGTAGACCAATCAAGTAGGGGAACACGGAAACACACACGCAAATAGATAAATGGGATTGTGCAAACCAAAAGTGAGCCAAAATGTGGAATCCACGAAAATGCTCTTGTTGCACAATACTAGAGAGACGCTAGCACGATTGCAAAACTACACAAACCAAGATAGCAATTGCGTATGCTATGACAACTTTGTGACACACAAGTTGGTTCCAAGATATGCACCACTGTGTTATGGTATGTATGCTATGGAGTATGATCACTAATGTGCACAAGTCACGTTGCCGGCAATACTCAATGGCTAGTCTCGATGGGTAAGCTACGCAAAAGTAAGGCCATGTGGGGTATCAATGCAATTGCAAGTTATGACAAAGATGTCGTCGAAGTTACCGTCCTTGGCAATGTTGAGTAGTCGATGGAGGTGAGAGGTGGTGATGGTGATGTCGAACCGTACCTATATAGCCGAAACACAATAGGACACGGGAACCACAACTCAAAATATCAAAGACCAAAACATTTCAAAATCGACATAGGAGGTAGCGGTGAGCGGTGGTGGTGTTTGTGGAAACGTTGGGAGTTTGTGGAAGTAGGCGTGGGCACCGGGGCAAAATTGGGGGAAAGTATGCGGAAATGGGCGTGGGGGATGGAGTTGCTGCTTCCAGGGGCCGGATGTCCGGGCCAGCTGCCGGATGTTCGGGGCACCGGATCTCCGGTGGACATGGGGCGGATGTCCGGGCTCTGGATCGGGGACAAACACGATGAACTCCACGGGAGAAATTGCAACTCCGGTGCAAAATTCGGACAAATTGGTGGATTGAAATCGTGGGAGAGATGGGGAAAAGCTAGATCAACCTAATGCAAAGCAGATCCGTGGATCAAATCCAACAAAACTTCATCACACCAACAAATCACAAAAAAAATTTGGGGCTATTTTTGGTGGGGATTTTCGGATTTAGGACGAAAACAACAAAATCAAGCTAGAAAACATGGGGTAGGGGCTCCAAAAACGTGATCAACGTGGCTCATGATACCAAGATGATGTAGGGCGGAACCCTATGGTGACGATCTTTCACGTTTGGAGTGGATCCTACGGGGAATCACGAAGAACACGCGGAGGCACAATGGGGAAACACGGGGAAAACGAGAGAGAATCACTAAACCGACAAGGAATCAAGCACACAAGTGCTAGATCACCGAAAACAAAGAGTAACTCATGATCCACAATCAACAAAGGTAAGGATACAAAGGAACCGTTCTTCTCCGTGAGGAGGTCTTGATGGTCTTCCCTAGAAGGGGTCTTGAATCTGCTTGGGGGATCTTCTCCGAAGAGGTCGTGAGCTCCGAGGAGAAGTAACCAAGTGGATGAGCAAGGCTCTCACACAAATATGAGCTAAACCAATGCTAACCCTAGAATGTACGGGATGAGGGAGTATATATAGTCAAAGGGCGAAGGGGTACACGGGTCACGGCCCAGAGGAGCTGCGCGCAGGCAGATGGCGTTGGATGTCCGGGCGACGGGCCGGATGTCCGGGCGCTCACGAGGTGCCGGATGTCCAGGCTGGAGGGGCCGGATATCCGGGCTAGTGGAGCTGACTCTTATGTGCACTTGAGGGGTGACGCCGGATATCCGCTCGGAGGGGCCGGATGTCCACGTCTTCGGGAGGCGCCGGATGTCCGGGGCGAACGCCGGATGTCCGGGCTGTCGGTGCAAGCTTCTGTGCTCCCTGGACGCCAACGCTAGATGTCCGGGATTTAGGCCGGATTTCCGGTGGCGGCCGGATGTCCGGGCTGGACGCCGGATTTCCGGTCCCTATAGCTTCTTCTGCAGATGGCTGGCCTTGTGGATCTCCAGGGGCCGGATGTCCGGGATCCTGGCCGAATGTCTGGTGCCTGGAGGTTGTCCTTGCCTTCTTCCATGGGCTCTCTTCTTCCACGGACATGGGGTCTTGACCATCTTCACGTGCATCCTCGGGAGGGTCCTCTTGGTACCTAATCATGCACAACATTACGGATTGAGGTAGTAGCCAAGTCTCGAGGGGATCATATGAGATATCATTAAGGAGAGAAGTCACCTCGGTCTCGAGAGCTCTAGCACGTGCTCTAGTCATGGGTCCTCTTGAGGCTTGGTGAGGCGATGGAAGGTCCATGGGGATGACCGAAGGATGCTCCGCATCAATATATCTATGGACTTTGTTTTAGGTTTACCTCGAACAAAGAAGGGGAGGGATAGCAAATTTGTTGTCGTGGATAGATTCTCGAAAATGGCACACTTTATACCATGTCATAAAAGCGATGATGCTTTTATTGTTGCTGATTTGTTCTTCCGTGAAATTATTCGCTTGCATGATGTGCCAAATACTATTGTTTCAGATCGTGATACTAAATTTCTTAGCCACTTTTGGAGAGGTTTATGGGCTAAGTTGGGGACTAAACTGCTTTTTAGTACTACTTGTCACCCCCAAACTGATGGACAAACTGAAGTAGTCAATAGAACATTGTCTACTATGCTTAGGGCTGTTTTGAAGAATAATAAGACAATGTGGGAAGAATGCTTGCCTCATATTGAATTTGCTTATAATCGTTCATTGCATTCTACTACTAAGATGTGCCCTTTTGAAATTGTGTATGGTTTCCTACCTCGTGCACCTATTCATTTGTTGCCTCTTCCGTCTTCTGAGAATGTTAATTTTGATGCTAAACAACATGCTGAATTGATTTTAAAAATCCATGAGTTAACTAAGGAAAACATTGAGCGTATGAATGCTAAATATAAACTTGCTGGAGATAAAGGTAGAAAACATGTTGTGTTTGCACCTAGAGATCTTGTTTGGTTACATTTGCGTAGGATAGATTTCCTGATTTGTGCAAATCAAAGCTAATGGCACGTGCTGATGGTCCTTTTAAGGTGTTAGAGAAAATAAATGATAATGCATATAAACTTGAGCTGCCTACAGATTTTGGGGTTAGTCCCACTTTTAACATTGTAGATTTGAAGCCTTATTTGGGTGAGGAAGATGAGCTTCCGTCGAGGACGGCTTTATTTCAAGAAGGGGAGGATGATGAGGACATCAATACCACTGTTACACCCACAGCCCCTGCTGCTATACATAGTGGACCAATTACTAGAGCTCGCGCACGCCAATTAAATTACCAGGTACTTTCGTTTCTTGCTAATGATTCTAATGTTCATGAGAGTATGATGCTGCCTAAATTGGATACATTTGTTTTGCTTACAAATGAAGGGCCTAGCTTGGAGAAGGATGAACATTGGAGCAAGAACAAGCACGGAGATGATGGCATGCGCAAGGGGAACAAGAACGGAGTTATAAGTGATGATTCAGGACGTTGAAGCCACCATAATGAGTGCATGAAGCCTTGGACGAAATATACAAGATGCTACTTCATAATTTTCGTCCAGAGGCTATTCTAGGTGCTGCGTCACCTTATTATTGGGCCAGGCCCATGTAATTTCGAAATACATAAGTATAGGCTATTTTTAGAGTCCGTATGTGTGGGGAAACAAGAGATAGGGTTGGTTTCGGATCCCTTCCCCAAGGGCCACGAAATTCCCCCCACCCCTTCCTCCATATATACAGTCGTTAGGGCGCCGTTTAGACTTTGGGTTTTGTTTAGATTAAAAGTTTGCCATAGCTGCAACTTCGCGTACTTCGTTTGTGTTCAACGACCAGACAAAGGTGTCACAGAACCCCACCTTGATCAATAAAGCTTTCATCTTATATTCGCAATATCCAGATTGCAATCTCAGTTTCTTGCTTGTTCTTTGTTTGCTCGCAGGAAACAGACCCTCGTGGTCAGGTTGATCGTTCTCTGGCGTGGTCAATAACCTCTCGGAGTTGGTTTAGTGATTGCTAAGGCGCGACGTCCTCGCACGTTCGAAGTCGGATCGTCAAAGTCGATTTCCACCAAAGCGATATTCATCATCTCATCGAAAGACGGGACACCTTTGCCTCTATCAAATGGTCAATAAAGATTAGATGGGCGGCCCAACTAAAGGCCCACAAGATTTTGCAGACCATAATGGGCCGGCCCAACTGAAGTCCCACAAGATTTTGCAGACCATAATGGGCCGGCCCAGCTAAAGGTCCACAAGATTTTGAAGACACTAGTGGGTCGGCCCGTTAACAGGCTGCCATGTTTTGGGCCAAATGTCGGCCCATATTTGATCTGGTCCATTAATAGCCTGCCACATTTTGGGCCTAATAAGGGCCCATATGAGATCCGACCCGTTAATAGTTTAACACGTTCCGGGCCATATTACGACCCATATCAGATCTGGCCCTTCAAGAGCCTTTGGGCTAAATTATGGCCCATATCAGATTCGGCCCGTCAACTGGACCTTGTGCTTTTGGGCCGACTTGACGCCCGGTTAGGATTTCTGTTTCCTGAAGGCCCATTTAGCAATACGGCCTGATATTAGTTTTGGCCTATTAAAGACCCATTTAACATTTTGGCCTTATATTTATTTCGGCCTATTAAAAGCCCATCATATAGTTGGGCCTAACTATGGCCCGCTTTGCATCCGGCCTGCTCACAGCCGATAGTCTGATTGGGCCAAACAAGGACCGACACAATTTTGGCCCGTTAATGGCCCATGATGTGATTGGCACAATCATGGCTCGGGGTCTATTTCAGCCTGCTGTCGGCCCGTGAGCTGTTCGGCACGTTACAGGCCCAACCTACTTTTGAGCCTCCTAAAAGCCAATTGAATTTTTGTTGCCAAAATAGGGCCGGTGGTTTACTCGGCCTATTAAAGGCCCGAAACTACTAGTGGGCCTGTTTACATTTAGGCCTGTTAATAGACCAAGATGACTGGGCCCATGATGCGGCCCATACATAGTGATTTGCTTGACGGCCCGATTATGTACAATAATTTTACGGTTTGGCCAGTTTACTTTTCATGGAGCGAAGATAGGATATATATACAGTAAATTAACTGCAGCATGGTGAATAAGAAAAAACCTAGACTATACAGTATAAATTATGGGATATTACATCCATTGGGAATCAAAGTTTGCCAGTATGATAATAAAGCACAAGCAGACAGTAGATTACATATAATGGTCATCAAACATCGCCACCGGTGCAAATAAACATGCTGAAAAAATAATATACAAAACCGACTGCACTTCAATAGAGTTCAAGAAAGGTGAGCCCTGCTCGGGAGCTACAGCGCAAGCAACTGAGCAAGCTGATGAGACTATGCTTGTTTGACGCTTATATCCTCCTCACTCTGAAAGAGAAACAAGCAGATAGATGTCAGGTTTTGCACATATAAGTATCAGTGCTGACAATTCATCACATTTCCTATTGATGAATAAAGTGACACAGTTTAAAATAGCATTAACACAATATGGTATTTTCAGGTTAGGACATGGCAGGAAATGACATTGTGAAGGAGTTGGCAGCTTCAGGACACCACTGGATTAGAGATCAAGAACTCATAAGTATCAATGGTTAGTGTGCTATCAATTTATCCCATTTTAGATTGGCAAATAAAGAGATGGTTTAAATAATAGTAGAATGATATGACATTGTTCATAGTCAAGACATTGCAAAATATGACATTGTGCTATAGTGGGTAGGTTGACCACACCACTAGATTATGGATCAAGAACAAAAGCATACATGCAGTGCAAAAGAAGATGGCCTGCTCTGTATAGTTAAATATTCATGGTATGAAGAAGGAACTTGGTTGTACAACTGAAAACTTAAATTGAGAAGGACAAACTTTTGTTTATGACCTACATAATAAACTTTAAACATGCAATTTGATGCAAACACGAAATATAAACAACTGTTGCAGCCATGCCTAACCAAAAATAAACAGCTGATTTAGAGAGTATTGCATTATAATGGGACCTTCATTTCTTGTTCACATATTTTTATTTATATGTTAGGATCATGATAGTTAATATAGGAAAATTATAGAGTAGTTTTTTGTTATCTAGATGTTGTGCCAGGAAAAGTCAAGGGGCAATAAATTAAGATGACTAATTATGTATGGACAAATAAGGTGATTGATGACAAGTTAAATCAACGAAAAAGAGCGGCTAGAGGGATGTGTGGTGTTTGTAATAATAAAGAGAAAAAAGATATTTCTATTTGTGTTGTGATTAAATATTCCATGCAATGTGCTCGTTTGTGGAGAGCAAAATGGGCATTGTTTACAAATTCATTTGTTGGCTCGTGGCAACGCACGGGCATTCTACTAGTACACAACAAAGTTTGAAGGCTTGAGAAGGACAAACTTACATTAGTAGTGAAGACCGACTCTATCATAAAGCCCTTGTCCATGCCGATGGAGGGGGGGGGGTAATTCAAGATGTTTACCACAGAATCTTCTTCATAAGCATTGCCTTTATTCGACATTTTGTTAAGAGTAAATATAGATGTGATAATATAAGAAAAATGGAGAATATTTAAGATAATATGAAGAGTGATGCTACATAACCAAGTAGCTATAAATGTAAGTACAATGATCACAGCAAAACGTATACCAAGTGCAATGCGAGCTAAACTTCTTCAGTACCATCGGTGTTATCCAACCTTATGGTAATAGTAAATATAGATTGATGTGTAGAAAATGGAGGGCAAAGGAAAATAAGCTGCAGAGTGATGGTGCATGAACAACTAGCTATCAATATAAGTACACTGATAAAGGACAGTACGTACTTACAAGAACAATGCAGAGCTAAACTTTTTCATTGGCATTGGATTTATTCTACACTAATGTAACCATTAATACAGATCAGATAATTTGGAGCGAACAATTGATAAGCAAGCTATCATGCATACTGCTATCACATAATGAACCGGGTATTAATGCAAGTACAGTGATACATGACAACAAGTACTAACAAGTGCAAAGCAGCAGGTAGCATATTTGTGATATCCTGTCATCCTTTCCAAATCGGAATTCCTCTTCGAGCAGATTTCCTGCAAAAGAGATCCGTAAGGCACATGCGGAAAAGTAGAAGTTCAAATTGTCATGTGATATCATAGACAATACATCATCCTAGGACCAGTGCATAACAAGGTTTTTCAATTCAATGTCTTCTAAATTTAGCATATGAGACTTCATCGGAAATTCATTTATAGACTTGCCACCAAAGTGTGATTTCCTCAGGTAACACCGATACTGCTGCAATGCTTCCTTGAAAAGCGCAAGTAATCTTTGGTTGTCACGACTATCCATATTGACCTTCGCCTACTTACAACAATGTAATGTAAATCATTGATGTGTTCAATCAGCAGAAAACAGGAAAATAATCACCATGAATAATAGCACTTACACATAAGTGGGAGAGGAAGATGTGAAAATGGTGTGCGTCTTCACTATAATCTTCCCATGAAGGGAATATATGCACATAGATCCTAACAACATTGAAAGCATTGTATTTTAAACTGGGAATAACTGGAATGGGGTTCCAATCTACAGGAATTGGCCTGCAGTTGGGATAGGTGATGTAGGGTAGAACCCTAGGAAGGATCTTTTCACACTTGGAGGGGGAAAAAGGAGAGAAACCACAAGAACAACAAGAACACAAAGATGAACACAAGAGGTAATCACTCCAACAATTACCGATTACACATCCACTAGGGTACCAACACAAGATCCACAAGTCACAAACACAATCAAAGGAAAGATACAATGGCAAAGTTCATCCCAAATCCAAAGGAAGAGGGGTCTTGAAGGTAGTCTTCTCCCAATGGAGGTCTTGAAATCCTCAAGGATTCTTCCCTATGGGGTCTTGATCCTCAAAGAGGGAAGGTAAAGGAGCAAAGCTCACCAAGATCTCATCTAATACTTTGCTAACCCAAACATGGTCCTAGGTACGGAATATATAGCCTTGGGGTCGAAGGAGAAGAAGTGGAGCCGAAGATGCAATCTCAGCCGGCCATCCTGGGAGGCCCGTGTGCACGGGGTAAGTTGGGCCCGTGCGCACGGGGTTCCCATGGGCACGGTACAAGCCCGTGCGCACGGGGTGCTCAAGCGTCAGATTGCTGTGTAGTCCGTGGGCACTGGGTCTTGAGGCTCGTGCGCACGGGGTCGCCTGGAGCCTCCTGTGCAGCTGCTGTTCTCCTTGTTCTTGGTCCTCACGGCCTTGGGGTGGTTCTCCTTCTCCTTGGTGATGCTCCTGAGCTTCTTGGTGATGTTCCTCTTCATACCTAAGGAGGCATAGCATATTTTGGTGAGGTAGTAAACATGTTCCGTTCGTGTCCATATGCAAGTCTAGTAGGAAGGAGTTCACCTCGGTTTCCAAAAGCACGTGCTCTTGCTCTTGTCATGGGTCCTTGTGGGGTTGTATGTGTCGGTGTAGAGTCCATGGGAATGATGGAAGGATGCTCCGCATCATCTCCCCTCCCTTGGGAAAGATTCGACCTTGGATCAAAATCTTCATAACCATGGAAAGGCGAGAGGTCTTTGACGTTGAAGATGTCGCTCACGTTGTACTTGTCTCGTGGGAGTTCAATCTTTTAGGCATTGTCTTTGTAGTGTGCTAGCACCTTGAATGGTCCATCAGCTCGAGGGAGAAGTTTGGACTTGCGTTCGTTGGGGAAGTGGTCCTTGCGAAGGTGTAGCCATAAGAGATCGCCTATGTTGAAGATCATGGGTTGCTTGTTGACGTTCAGCTTGGTTGCTAGTCGTTGTACTTGGCGCTCGATGATGTTCCTTGTATCTTCATGCATCTTCTTGATGTAGCTTGCTCGTGCACTCGCATCCATGTTGTTGTGCTCTTGTAGAGGTAGAGGTAGAATGTCCAAAGGAGACAATGGGTTGAAGCCGTAGATGACCTTGAAGGGGGATTTGCCGGTAGTCGAATGTCTTGCACGGTTGTAGGCCTTCTTGATCAACACGCGAAGTAGAGTGGATAGTGTCCGGTTCGTCACCTCCGTTTGGCCGTCGGTTTGAGGATGGTATGCGGATGAGAACAAGAGCTTGATTCCGAGCTTGGCGCATAGTGTCTTCCAAAAGTAACTCAAGAACTTGACGTCGCGGTCGGAGACGATTGTCTTTGGTACTCCATGGAGATGCAACATGTGAAGCATCGTCTATCTTGTTGCAAGGAATGAAATGGGCCATCTTAGAAAATCGGTCCACAACAACAAATACGGAATCCTTTCCATTTTGAGTTCTAGGCAAACCAAGTACAAAATCCATGCTAATGTCTTCCCAAGGTTGATAAGGAATAGGAAGAGGCATGTAAAGACCATGGGATTGAGCTTTAGACTTAGCTTTTCGACATGTAGAGCATCGGGTGGTGAAGCGTGACACGTCGCGGAACATCTTGGGCCAAAAGTAGTTCTTGGAGAGCGTGGCGATAGTCTTGTCACGTCCAAAGTGTCCCATGAATCCGCCTCCATGAGCCTCTTGCAAAAGGAGCAAACGAAGATAAGACTCAGGAATGCATAGTTTGTTAGCTCTCATAAGATAACCATCCTTCATGTACTATTGTTCCCAAGATGTATGCGTCAAACATTTAGCATAATGAGGTGCAAAAGATGGATCATTAGCGTACAAGTCTTTTGTGTGCTCAAAGCCAATAACATTCAACTCGAGTTTAGTGACAAGCGTGCTTCACATGTTGCATCTCCATTTTCCTTACCCTTAATGTACTTTATCATATATGGGAAAGATACAATAAATTCACTCCATTTGGCATGATGCTTGTTCAACTTAGTATGACCTTTTAAGTATTTAAGCGTTTCATGATCGGTATGGATGACAAACTCATGAGGTCTAAGATAATGTTCCCAAACATGTAGCACACGCACTAAAGCATACAATTCTTTGTCATAGATTGGATTGTTAAGTTGAACACCAGAGAGTTTTTCACTAAAATATGCAATTGCTCGTTTTTCTTGCATCAAAACTCCGCCAATTCCGGTACCACTTGCATCGTAATGAACCTCAAAAGTTTTGTCAAAATTGGGCAAAGCAAGAATCAGAGCATGAGTAAGCAAAGACTTGAGCTCATCAAAATCGGTGGATTGCAAAGATCCCCAAACAAAAGGAGCCTTCTTCTTACTCAAAGCGTGCAAAGGAGCGGCGATAGTGCTAGAATCTTTCACAAAGCAACGATAAAAACCTGCTAGACCAAGAAAACTACGCACTTGTTGCAAATTGGTGGGTTGGGGCCAAGTTTTAATTGCTTCAATTTTAGTTTCATCAACATGGACACCCTTGGAAGAGACAACGAAACCCAAGAAAACCACTTTGTCAACACCAAATGTGCACTTTTTCATGTTGGCATAAAGACTTTCCTTGGGAAGTGTTTGCAAAACAACGCTAACATGATCAAGATGCTCTTTCATGGTTTTGTTAAACACAAGAATATCATCGAAGTAAACCACAACAAAGACTCCAATATAAGGTCGAAGCACATGATGCATGAGACGCACGAAAGTATCGGGAGCCTCCGATAAACCCATAGGCATGACTAACCATTCATATAAGCCAAATTTTGTTTTGAAAGCAGTTTTCCATTCATCACCCTCTTGTATGTGGATTTGATAATAGCCACTTTTAAGATCAATTTTGGAGAAAAAGTTGGCTCCACTAAGTTCATCAAGCATATCATCTAAGCGAGGAATGGGATGCCTATAGCAAACCGTGATAGCATTTATAGGCCTACAATCGGAACACAAGTGGAAACTTCCATCGGGCTTAGGCACAAGTATAACGGGAATGGCACAAGGGCTTAAGCTTTCACGTACATGACCGTTGTCAATTAGTAGTTGTACTTGCCGTTGAATCTCCTTGGTTTCTTCGGGATTGACACGGTATGGAGCTTTGTTTGGAAGGGGCGCTCCGGGGATGAGGTCGATTCAATGCTCAATTCCTCATAGAGGAGGTAGACCCGGAGGTAGCTCATCGGGGAAAACATCTTGAAATTCCTGCAAGAGAGATTGAAATACCAAAGGTAGCTCGTGAGCGGTGTTAGTTTTTGGTTCTCCATCCTTGCACACAAGGACAAAGTGTATTACACTCGATGGGTTCTCACACAGTTCTCTCATCTCACTTTTTGTGGCAAATAGTATGAGGTTTTTCTCTGTAGGCGAAGAGGCGCTCAAGTTTGGCTTGGTGCTCTCACTCATGTTTGGTTGGCTCAGTTTCTCACTCTTCTCTCTATGGTGGGTGGCTTGCTTGTCGGCTATCACTTGACTAGGAGACATAGGTCGTAGCACATATTCCTTCCCTTTCATCTTGAAGCTATAGTGGTTTGTATGCCCATTGTGGATGACACCACAGTCGAATTGCCATGGTCGACCAAGAAGGAGGTGGCAAACGGTCATTGGGACCACATCACACTCCAAAGTGTCCTCGTATGCACCAATTTTGAAGGAGACTTGGACCGTATGCTCAACTCAGATAGTGCCGGAATCGCTTAGCCATTGAACCTTGTAGGGGTGCGGGTGCTTCCTCTTGACCAATTGAAGCTTGGAGCATAGTTCTTCACTTGCCAAGTTGTGGCAACTACCTCCATCAATGATGACCTTGACGGACCTTCCATTGATGCCGTCCTTGGTGTGGAAGATGTGGCATCGTTGGTCTTCTTCTTGTTGATGTTGAAGAGTCAAGACCTTGGAGGCAACGAGAGCGGGGCTCGTATCTTCATCACAAAAGACTTGATCATCTTCATCCTCGTTCATGTGCCGGTGCATGGCCACTTGCTCAAGAGCTTCCATTTCATCTTCACTCATTGAGTCGTAGGTGCCATCGTTGTTGAGTATCATGGTGCGCTTGTTGGTGCATTGGAATGACTTGTGGCCTCGGCCACCACATGTGAAGCACTTGATTGAACTTGTCTTGACAGTCTCATCGAACGGAGTAGAGGAAGGAGCACGCGGCTTGTAGTTGCTTGTAGTAGGAGGAGGACGACTTGAACTTGACGAAGGTTTCTTGTAGCTTGTCTTGTCGTCGTTGCTTGGAGAAGGCTTGGTTGATGTAGATGTTGTAGGAGTTGTTGAAGCTTGATTGTTGTAGAAGCCGTATGTTTTGGATGAGTACTTGGCGTACTTGAAGTCATCTAGCACTTGACGTTCCGCCTTGGTCGCTTGATGCACGAGCTCGATGAGGTTGGAGTAGGGTTGGAAGTCGGCGATCTTTTTGATGGGATGATTGAGTCCATTCAAGAATCTTGCCATTGTTTGCTCATCATCTTCCTTGACATTGGCTCGAATCATGGCTATCTCCATTTCCTTGTAGTATTCTTCAACACTCTTTGTACTTTGCTTGAGGAGTTGTAGCTTCTTGAAGAGATTGCGGTTGTAGTAGGTGGGCACAAATCGTGCTCGCATGACATCCTTCATTTGAGCCCAAGTGGTGATTGGAGGGTCACCTCATACTTCTCAGCGCTCAAGGACTTGTTCCCACCATATGAGCACATAGTCTTGGAACTCAAGTGATGCCATTGCGATCTTCTTCTCTTCCTCATAGTTGTGCAAACGAAAGATTTTGTCAACCTTCAATGCCCATGAGAGGTATTCTTCCGGATCATTGCTTCCATTGAACTTGGGCGTTGTGAATTTGAGCTTTTCCATAGCGTTGCTCTTCATTGTGTTGTTGGCGATGGTGATGATGATGCCCTTGACGTGGAGGGTACTCGTCGTCATCTTGCTCTTGGCGTGGAGGAAGTCCATGATCAACTTGCTCTTGTTGAACTTGAGGTAGAGGTGGAGCTTGACGAGCTTGTGGAGCTTGAGGAGCTTGACGGTGCACACGTGGTTGGTAGTTCCTATCTTGGATTTCTTCTCGAAGGGCTTCCTCTTGATTGCGCCCTTCGCGATTGCGGTTTGCGATGGCTCGACTTGATTCTTGAAGGGCACGTTCCTCCTCAAGAGCTTGTGCTTCTCGTTGTTGTTGTTGAAGACGTTGAGCCTCGGCGTCTTGTTCCTCTTGGGGTAGACGCGCTCGTTCTTCCTCTTGGCGCCGTAGTCGTTTCCGTTCTTGAGCTTGAGCAAAAGCGACTTGGTTTGATTGAGGACGAGGAACTTGCTCATCGACTTGCTCTTGTGAATACGTGGGGTGTAGCGTGTTGCGAGATGCATGCTGGTCTTGACACGCGGCTCGTCGAAGAATGGTTAATGACGGAGTACTTGAACCGGAGAAGGTGTCATCGGAGTGTCGACTTGAGTGGCTCCGTCTTGAGTAGGAAGAAGTTGAAGGAGGCCGGTTGACCAACAAAGCTCGGATCTCGTCCATTCTTGCATCGTTCTCTTGCTTGTGCGCGTCGAGCTTGTTGTCGAAGCAGTCTCGTGTATGATGCTCGGAGAGTCGCAAGTTGGTGGCGAGGTTGTCGATGCGGTCGTTCATTGCTTGTTGCTCTTGATGTAGCGCTTGTTGTGCACCAAAGAGGTGGCTCTTGGTGAAGAATGATGACATGTCGTCGTCTTGCTCGATGAAGAGTGGGTTGGTTGAGGAACTTGGCCTATCCATCATAAGAAAGTGGTGGTATGTAGGAAAATGAGAGAACAAAACCAAAGTTACCTTTTCCGAAGATTGTGGATGTAACAAGTACGATACTGCGTGATGTTACAATAGGGGAACTGGTACCGAGAATTGTTTCTCACATCTACTAGTAAATGGTCTATGGACGAGCTTGGTTAGGAAAGGCACAAATAATTCAAGCAAATGTTAGTCAAGATGTTGATAAAGTTGAGAAGATTCACAAATGGCAAATAAGACAAATAGATCAACCTCCAAAGATAACACGCGGAACGCACACACGAAAGATAAATGGGATCCGCACAACCAAGGGGTGAGCTCAAAGATGTCAAACCACGGGAAAAGCTCTTGTCGTACGGATACTAGAGAGATGCTAGCTCGATTGCAGTAATTGGCTAGATACGCAAGTGCACCAACCTAATAGATAAACTGCTCGTCTCACTATCCCAAGTATGCTTATGTATGTAATGACCAAGATGATGTACGTATGGTAAGAGGCACGATGCTATTGCTTATAAGCTCTTTGCTTCTCTTCTCTTTTGCTTAAAAGCTTTTTCTCTCTTTCTTTTTTTAACTATGCGACGATGCTTGATATACGAGCCACACAACGAGGTAACAAGTAGTAAATGCACGGGATGGACGGAACACTAAATGGTGCACTAAGGCGTGGCCCGACAATACTCCACAAGCTAGTCTCGATGGGTAAGCTACGCAAAAGGGCTCGAAGCTATCAAGTTAAGGCAAGGGAGTTCAAGGTGTCATCGAGGTTACCGTCCTTGCTTAATGTCGAAGCTGATCTTGTCGAAGCAGAAGTGTTGTCCGAGTCAATGATTGGTGGCGATGATGATACCAACTTGCGCCTAAGTAGCCGAAACACCTTAGGACACAAGAGAAATTGCAACCGAACACTCAACAAACACGTGGAATGGTGCGGAAAAACTTGAGAGGTGGTGGTGAAACAAAATGAGAAAAACAGAAAAATGACCGAAAGTTCCTGGATAGTCGGTGCGCACGGGGTAAGTGAGGCCCGTGTGCACGGGGTCCCGTCTGCACGGGGTCCCGATGGCCCGTGTGCACGGGGTCTCCCGTCAGCGGATGAACTGATCTGATTTTGTGGTGATTGCAAGTTTTTGGCCAAGTTCCAGTGGTGGAAGGGTGGGGATGATGGTGGAGGGGTAGATCCACTTGCCAAACACCAAATTCGTAGATCAACTCAACCAAATCTCACAAGATCAACAAATTGCAAGAAAAATTTTTGGGGCTATTTTTGGTGGGGATTTTCGGATTAGGACGAAAAACAACAAAATCAAGCTAGAAAGTGGAAGGTAGGGACTCCAAGATGTGAATCAACGTGGCTCATGATACCAAGATGATGTAGGGTAGAACCCTAGGAAGGACCTTTTCACACTTGGAGGGGGAAAAAGGAGGGAAACCACAAGAACAACAAGTACACAAAGATGAACACAAGAGGCAATAACTCCAACAATTCCCGATTACACATCCACTACGGTAACAACACAAGATCCACAAGTCACAAACACAATCAAAGGAAAGATACAATGGCAAAGTTCATCCCAAAATCCAAAGGAGATGGGGTCTTGAAGATATTCTTCTCCTTATGGAGGTCTTGAAGTCCTCAAGGATTCTTCCCTAGGGGGTCTTGATCCTCCAAGGAAGAAGGTGAGGGAGCAAAGCTCACAAATATCTCATCTAATACTTTGCTAACCCTAAACATGGTCCTAGGTACGGAATGGGGTCGAAGGAGAAGAAGGAGAGTCGAAGATGCAATCTCAGCCGGCCATCCTGGGAGGCCCGTGCGCACGGGGTAAGTTGGGCCCGTGCGCACGGGGGTCCCATGGGCACGGAGCCCGTCTTGCGCACGGGTGCTCCAGCGTCGATTTCTCTCAGAGCCTGTGGGCACGGGGTCTCGGGGGCCCGTTCGCACGGGGTCGCCTGGAGCCTCTTGTGCAGCTGCTGTTCTCCTTGTTGTTGGTCCACGTGGCCTTGGGGTGGTTCTCCTTCTCCTTGGTGATGCTCCTGAGCTTCTTGGTGACGTTCCTCTTCATACCCAAGGAGGCATAGCATATTTTGGTGAGGTAGTAGACATGTCCCATTTGTGTCCATATGCAAGTCTAGTAGGAAGGAGTTCACCTCGGTTTCCAAAGCACGTGCTCTAGCTCTTGTCATGGGTCCTCGTGGGGTTGGATGTGTCACAGTAGAGTCCATGGGAATGATGGAAGGATGCTCTGCATCACATTAGAAACATTACCAAGAAACGAAAGTACCTGATAATTTAATTGGCGTGCGAGAGCTCTAGTGATTGGTCCAGTATATGTAGCAGTAGGGGCTGTGGGTGTAACACTGGTATTGATGTCCTCATAATCCTTGATAGAGGCAAAGGTGTCTCGTCTTTCGATGAGATGATGGATGTCGCTTTGGTGGAAGTCAACTTTGACTATGCGACTACGAACGTGCGAGGACGTCGCGCCTTAGCAATCGCTAAACCCACTCCGAGAGGTTATTGACCACGCCGGAGCACGATCAACCTGACCACGAAGATCTGTTTCCTTCAGGGAAACGAAGAACAAGCAAGAAACTAAGATTGCAATCTGGATATTGCGAATATAAGAGGAAAACTATATTGATCAAGGTGGGGTTCTGTGACGCCTTTGTCTGGTCGTTGAACACAAACGAAGTACGCGAATTTGCAGCTATGGCGAACTTTTAATCTAAAGAAAACCCAAAGTCTAAACGGTGCCCTAAGGGCTCTATATATGGACGAAGAGGGGGTGAATTTCGTGGCCCTTGGTAGAGGGGTCCGAAACTAACCCTATCTCTTGTTTCCCCACACATACGGACTCTAAAAATAGCCTATACTTATGTATTTCGAAAATACATGGGCCTGGCCCAATAATAAGGTGACGCAGCACCTAGAATAGCCTCTGGACGAAATTTATGAGGTGGCATCTTGTATATTTCGTCCAAGGCTTCATGCACTCATTATGGTGGCTTCAAAGCCCTGAAATCATCAGTTGTAACTCCGTTCTTATTCCACTTGCGCATGCCATCATCTCCATGCTTGTTCTTGCTTCAATGTTCATCCTTCTCCAAGCTAGGCCCTTCATTTATAAGCAAAACAAATGTATCCAATTTAGGCAGCATCATATTCTCATGAAGATTAGAAACATTACCAAGAAACGAAAGTACCTGATAATTTAATTGGCGTGCGCGAGCTCTAGTAATTGGTCCAGTATATGTAGCAGTAGGGGCTGTGGGTGTAACAATGGTATTGATGTCCTCATCATCCTCCCCTTCTTGAAATGAAGTCATCCTCGATGGAAGCTCATCTTCCTCACCCAAATAAGGCTTCAAATCTGCAATGTTAAAAGTGGGACTAGCCCCAAAATCTGCAGGCAGCTCAAGTTTATATGCTTATCATTTATTTTCTCCAACACCTTAAAATGACCATCAGCACGTGGCATTAACTTTGATTTATGCAAATCAGAAATCTATCCTTACATAAATGTAACCAAACAAGATCTCCAGGTGCAAACACAAGATGTTTTCTACCCTTATCTCCAGCTAGTTTATATTTAGCATTCATACGCTCAATGGTTTCCTTAGTTAACTCATGCATTTTTAAAATCAATTCAGCACGTTGTTTAGCATCAAAATTAACCTTCTTCGAAGATGGAAGAGGCAACAAATCAATAGGTGCACGAGGTAGGAAACCATACACAATTTCAACAGGGCACATCTTAGTAGTAGAATGCAATTAACGATTATAAGCAAATTCAATATGAGGCAAGCATTCTTCCCACATTTTCTTATTATTCTTCAAAACAGCCCTAAGCATAGTAGACAATGTTCTATTGACTACTTCTGTTTGTCCATCAGTTTGGGGGTGACAAGTAGTACTAAAAAGCAGTTTAGTCCCCAATTTAGCCCATAAACATCTCCAAAAGTTGCTAAGAAATTTAGTATCACAATCTCAAACAATAGTATTGGGCACACCATGCAAGCAAATAATTTCACGAAAGAACAAATCAGCAACATTAACAGCATCATCGCTTTTATGACATGGTATAAAGTGTGCCATTTTCGAGAATCTATCCACGACAACAAATATGCTATCCCTCCCCTTCTTTGTTTGAGGTAAACCTAAAACAAAGTCCATAGATATATCCTCCCAAGGAACACTAGGTAGAGGCAAAGGCATATATAAACCATGAGGATTGAGTCGTGACTTAGCTTTTTGACATGTAGTGCAGCGAGCAATAAAACGCTCAACATCCCGTCTCATCTTTGGCCAAAAGAAATGTGTAGCAAGTACGTCCTCCGTCTTCTTCACGCCAAAGTGTCCCATTAGTCCTCCTCCACGCGCCTCCTGCAACAACAAAAGACGAACGGAGCTAGCTGGAATGCAAAGCTTGTTAGCACGAACACAAATCCATCATTAACGATTTAACTTGTTCCATGTTCTTCCTTCTTTACAATTCTGCAATACATCTTTAAAATCAGCATCATGCACATATTGATCTTTGATGGTCTCCAAACCAAATATTTTGAAGTCAAGTTGTGGAAGCATAGTATAGCGACGAGACAATGCATCAGCAATAACATTTTATTTACCCTTCTTGTGTTTAATAACATAAGGGAAAGTCTCAATGAATACAACCCATTTAGCATGTCTACGATTCAGTTTAGCTTGACTATTAATATGTTTCGAAGATTCATGATCAGAATGTATAAAAAATTCTTTGGGCCATAAATAATGTTGCCATGTCTCTAAAGTCCAAACAAGAGCATATAATTCTTTATCATACGTAGAATAATTCAAACTAGGCCCACTCAATTTTTCAGAAAAGTATGCAACATGTTTGCCATCTTGTAATAACACACCTCCTAATCCAATTCCGCTAGCATCACATTCAAGCTCAAAAGTCTTACTAAAATCAGGAAGTTGGAGTAAAGGAGTGTCGGTGTCAAAACCGGCGGATCACAGGTAGGGGGTCCCGAACTGTGCGTCTAGGCGGATGGTAACAAGAGACGAGGGACACAACGCTTTTACCCAGGTTCGGGCCCTCTCGATGGAGGTAAAACCCTACGTCCTGCTTGATTAATATTGATGATATGGGTAGTACAAGAGTAGATCTACCACGAGATCAAGGAGGCTAAACCCTAGAAGCTAGCCTATGGTATGATTGTTGAGATGTATGTTGTCCTACGGACTAAAGCCCTCCGGTTTATATAGACACCGGAGAGGCTAGGGTTACACAGAGTCGGTTACAATGGTAGGAGATCTACATATCCGTATTGCCAAGCTTGCCTTCCACGCCAAGGAAAATACCTTCCAGACACGAGCCGGAGTCTTCAATCTTGTATCTTCGTAATCTTGGAGTCCGACGGATAATGATAGTCCGGCTGTCTGGACACCCCCTAGTCCAGGACTCCCTCAGTAGCCCCCGAACCAGGCTTCAATGACGATAAGTCCAGCGCGTTCATAGTCTTCGGCGTTGCAAGGCGGGTTCTCCCTTCAAATTCCATGTACCAGCCGAATAGTGTCCGGCTTCATCTTGAATACTGTGCTCCTCGGCTTCTACGCCAAATAATGGCCCTCTTCCACGCGTCGCACGAATGCGAAAAGCCAGGGTGTCTTTTGCATTTCACCCCCTAATTGTGCGAGTCGTCCGCCTATAAAAGAGGCAAGAATCCAGATCCAAACCGCACCGTCTTCCTCCCGTAGATACTCCATCGAGCGCCTCGACCTAGAAATCCATTCCACCATGGATCGTCAACGCGCTCTTCTTCACGTGCTCCCAGCCCACCGCCATGAATTGGAGGAGGTGCTCTATTTCGCACAATGAGCTAGTGAAGCTCCAAGCGGAGGGTTTCTCCTCCAGCCTTCATGGTTCCAAATCCGGGCGGACTGGTTACTTATCAAGGTGGGAGGCAAGGCGGAGGACACTCCAAGCCCCAATAAGGAGGAGCGAGTGTGCTTGGTCCCCTATCTCGATAAGGGGCTCGGATTTCCAATACATCCGTTCCTCCGCGGGCTCCTCAAGTTCTACGGACTCCAGCTCCACCACCTCACGCCTCTTCAGGCTGCATATCGCGGGCTACATAGCTCTTTGTGAGCTATTCCCGGCATCGAGCCCCATTTTGCTTTGTGGAAGAGGCTGTTTTGCCTCGTGCCCGTTCTCATGAGGGGTCCATATATCAAGTGGGCGGCGCCAAATATGGCGATCGCCGGACCGGATACCTATCCGCACTCCCAAAAAGGCGTCCAAGACTGGCCCTCGGAGTGGTTTTATATTGAGACGCCCGCTGCGGATCCAGTCCGGATCGGCCTCCGGAGTTTAGTACGCTCCCTTGAAGAAACGCCTCCGGGCGCCATGAGCCCCGATTGAGGAAGACAAGAGCGCCCATTACTTGATGGGCGGATAAGATTAATGGCTCATTCCGGCTTGACCATGATCGGAGTCATGGCGACATGCATCAAGCGAGGGGTACAGCCACTGCAATACAGAGGCTACCCTATGTGGGATTTTAACGGGGAAGACGATGCCACCCGGCACGGCCGCAATGGGCCGGATTCGGCCGAGGATCTGGCAAAGATCCTGTCCGGCCTGTATAAGGGGGAGAAGGAGGATTTCCTTCGAACGAACCCTTTAAACGGGTTTTCCATGATCAACCCGAGAGGATGGGTAAGTGAATACCTTGAAGGGCTCAACCCAAGCTTTCGAAGTTTAAGCTTCTTATATTATGTCTTCGGCGCAGGACCTACGCCGGACTGTGGAGGACATGGTGAGTCCCGCTCCACAACCCGAGGATCTGGAAGGATCCCTTGGTCCGGCCTCCGAAGAGGACCCGGACATCGAGGTGGAGCTGATCGACGGGGTGTATCACCAGCTCAGCATAGACAATGCTCTGGTGGCCATTATGGCAGACGACCCCGGACTAAGTCCGGCTTCCCAGGTGACCGCGACCGAAGTCCGGACACCGGTAATTCTTCCCTGTCCATCTCTGACCAAACGATGGTATTTTGCAGGAAGCGCCTTTACGGCAGGAAGCCGAGTCTGCGGTAGCTGACCCACAGAGGCCAGTCCGGACCAGTAGGCGGAAAAGGAGCACAGTGCGGACGGAAACGTCGCCGCAAAGGTATAGCTCGTATTCGAATTTTCGGAGCAACGTTCCGAGGAAACGCCTGAGAGCTCATGATCTCGAGAAAAAAGCGCCGCGGATCTGCGGCGCTGGAATTGCCGATCCGACCAACACCGCCAGGCTCCAGCGCCGCCCGAGGGGGAGGTAAGCGCAAGACGCGAGCCGGATCCTTCTCCAACGGAGGATACTGACAGACTGTCCGCCACCAAGTCTGAGGTGGAGAGCGCCATGAACCATAGGCGCCGCCGGACAACATTTCCTGAAGCGTGCTTTTCCCCTGAGGCATTGGATGCCTTTAACGCAGGGGACGCGCATCTCCGTGCCGCTCAAGATGGTTTTACCAGAGCCACGAAGCAGTATGTGAAAGACACACGGGTAAGGGAATTTCAATGGTTATATACCAGTAGCCCCCGAGACTTAAAGTAGTTTATGCAAACTGATTTAAGGATCATTTGAAAATGCAGGCGCTTACCGAGAAGAACGCCCAGCTATCCCGGTAGCTGCAAGATTGCAAAGCCCAACTGGAGGCCGCACTTGTTGCCGCAGGAGGAGACGCAAAGACCCCTCCTGGTAACACATTTTTATTAATAAATATAAGCGCTGTGCGGCGTGCGCGGAAGTCTAATAATGACATTGCAGGTACCGCCGGACAAGATCCGGACAGGCAAGCATTGCTGCGCCAGCTAAAGGCCGGCGAGAGTGTGCTGAATAGGGTTCTGAAGGAAAGGAACAAGCTCCAGGATGCCAACGCCAAGCTCGGAGAAGAGCTGAAAGGCGTTCAGGCCGAGCTGTCCAGCTCCGTTAAGGAGAATCAGCGGCTTCGTCGCGGCATTTATAGTAAGTGCTTGAGCGAACTCCTTTGAAAAGAAGAGTTCGGTGAGGAAGTACTTTGACATGATTTGTCTTGTAGGTATACTCACGGGTCGTCCTGCAGAGGAGATGCCCATATCAATGGGTGATCAACTTCCCGAACTGTTGCAACTGCTCGAACGAGTTCAGCAGGCAATGAGCAGCGTCGTTCGGGCTTTATGGCCAGCCTTCACCCCACCCGGGGGCCTCGGGGAGCTTGCGGAGAAGCTGCAGGGAGTGCGGCAGCGCTTCCATTTGTGGAAGATTTCGGCTTGCCGTCAGGGTGCCAGGGAGGCTTGGGCCATGGTGAAGACGCGGTACAAGAAGGCGGATCCCAACCACATGGCCGAAGTTGGACCGGTGGGGCCCGATGGGAAGGAGATCCCTGTGAGTTTAGTGTACAGCCAAGTAGACTTGGCTGCTAAATTTTCCCAACGGGACTGTAAACTAGACAGCCTGTTAGACGGGATTGAGGAGGAATACAATCAATAAATTTGACAATGTATGTTATCCTGTAAAGTGACATGTGAAAATGCCTTCTAGCCGGATTGTAGATCGTTTGTCTTTGCCGACCTTTTCGCTTCGACCTCGGGACCCTAGAGTCCGGAGTGTGTCCGAATACCTTTTTGGTTAAGAAACAACCGTGGTATGCATGGAGACCAGGCGTTGAGGTCATGAGTGCTTTATTAGACAAGTGTCCAACTAGTTATGTTATATTACATGGTTAGTAAGAAACATCTTCCAGGGAGAATAGTTCCGTTAAGGGTTCCTTTCGCTGGGAGGCATGCCCTAAAGTGCATGTCCGGACTGCAAAGAGAGCAGTAAAACGTCTGGGGGCAAATAGATAAATAGGAAAAAAGTCATCTTTTAAGTCACCGACCGAATATTCCCTTAAGAATGCTAGCTTTGGCTTCACCCGGTCGAGGTACACATCCGGTGACCCGCAAGAACAATCGCAGAGGTGCTCCTTTACCTCCTAGCCGAACAATCGGGAACGTGGGGTAAGCACAGAGCCAGCAACCCAGCTTTGCCAAAACTTAAGTCATATCGATGCATATAATGGCGAGTAAAAGGTACATGTGGAAGCTTGACACATGTGTTGGGTATGAAACCCGATAATTAAGCTTCGTAAAGAAGCCCCAGAATAATGAGTGCGGATGGCACATCATATGTATGCAAAGAATGCGGAAATAGGCCCGTAAGGGCTTTGAATAAAAAGGATAAAAAGAGAAACAAAAGACAGCGAAGTGTAAAAGTTTGGGCGGGGAAGGGGCGAACTCTTAGTCCGCGCTAGGCATAGAATCGTCGGAGGCGGGCTGCGTTCCATGGGTTCGGCTCGAGTCGGTTGTCCGATACATTTCATAGACGGTATGCTCCGCCGGTCAGTACTTGATCGATAATGAAGGGGCCCTCCAATTTAGGCTTGAGCTTGTCCTTTTTCTTGTCCGGCAGGCGTAGAACTAGTTCGCCAACGTTGTAAGTCTTGGCCCGTACTTCTCTGCTTTGATATCTTTGGGCCTGCTGCTGATAAAATGCGGAACGAGCCTTTGCGACGTCACGTTCTTCCTCCAATGTGTCCAAGCTGTCCTGCCGATCGAGCTCGGCTTCTCTCTCCTCATACATGCGCACTCGAGGTGAGTCATGAATAATGTCACAGGGCAACACTGCCTCTGCGCCGTATACCATAAAAAATGGTGTGAATCCGGTAGTACGGTTGGGCGTTGTCCGCAGCCCCAGAGTACGGAGTCGAGCTCCTCGACCCATTGTGTGTCGGATTTACTAAGTGACTTTACTAGTCTGGGTTTAATCCCGCTCATTATTAGACCGTTTGCTCTTTCCACTTGACCGTTGGTTTGAGGGTGATAAACTGAAGCATAGTCGAGCTTGATGCCCATATTTTTGCACCATGACCTAACCTCATCGGCTGTGAAGTTCGTGCCGTTGTCGGTGATGATGCTGTGGGGGACTCCGTAGCGGTGTACCACCTCTGATATAAAGTTTATCACTGGTCCGGACTCTGCCGTTTTGACCGGTTTGGCCTCTATCCATTTGGTGAATTTATCAACCATGACCAATAGGTACCTTTGCTTGTGGGTTACCCCTTTAAGGGGTCCAACCATGTCAAGCCCCTGCATCATGAACGCCGTAATGGGTATGGTTTTGAGGGCGGTGGGTGGCATATGGCTCGATTAGCAAAGAGTCGACAACCAACGATCGCTGGACCAAGTCTGTCGTCCCCGCCCGAGCCGTCGGCCAATAAAATCTCAGACGGAATGCCTTTCCTACAAGGGCTCGGGCTGCTACGTGGTGTCCGCCTAGTCCGGCATGAATTTCAGCCAGAAGGTTTCGCCCTTCCTCTTCGGAGATACACCTCTGAAGGTCTCCGGTAGTACTTTTCTTATAAAGTTCTCCCTCATGAACCTTGTAGGCCTTCGATCGCCGGACTATGCAGCGGGCCTCATTTTGGTCTTCGGGAAGTTCCTGCCTAAGTAAGTAGGCTAGGAAAGGTTCTGTCCACGCGGTGATTACTGCCATTATAACGTGGGCGGAGGGTGTTATGTCATCTGCCGAATCACCGGTTGGTGCGGTTTTCTCCGGTTTGTCACTACCGGACTCCTCTTCCCATAGTACGGATGGCTTGAAGAGCCGTTCCAGGAAGATATTTGGAGGGACAGCATCACGTTTCGCACCGATGCGTGCCAGGACGTCGGCCGCTTGGTTATTATCTCGGGTTATGTGATGGAATTCAAGTCCTTCAAACCGAGCTGACATTTTTAGGACAACGTTGCGATATGCTGCCATTTTTGGATCCTTGGCGTCGAAGTCTCCATTTATTTGGGATATTGCAAGGTTTGAGTCCCCGCGCACCTCTAGGCGTTGAATGCCCATGGAGACCGCCATCCGGAGACCATGTAACAGGGCCTCGTATTCGGCTGCATTGTTGGAGTCCGTGTACATTATTTGAAGTACATACTGGACTGTATCTCCGTGGGGACATCGATCGACGCCAGCCCCGATCCGCCAACATTTTAGAACTGTCAAAATGCATGGTCCAATTGGAGTATCGCGCGTACTCTTTAGGGAGTTCGCCGGTCCATTCGGCGACGAAGTCAGCCAAAACTTGTGACTTTATAGCTCGTCGAGGTTTGTAAGTTATGTCAAATGGTAAGAGCTCAATGGCCCATTTTGCAATCCTGCCCGTTCCATCGCGGTTATTTATAATGTCATTGAGTGGTACTTGAGAGGCCATCATTATCGAACACTCTCGAAAGTAGTGCGAAGTTTCCGGACGCCATGAACACCGCATATGCTATCTTCTGATAGTGCAGGTAACGGGATTTGCAGGGGGTTAACACAGTGGAGACATAATACACTGGTTTTTGAAGAGGGAACTTATGCCCTTCTATCTCTCGTTCGACGACGAGGACCGCACTTACAACTTGATGTGTTGCTGCGATGTATAACAACATTGGTTCGCCCAGAGTGGGCGCAGCCAGGACCGGATTTGTTGCCAGTATGGCCTTTATTTCTTCGAGTCCGGAAGGGCGCATCCGTCCACTCAAAGTGTTGATGCGCTGAGGAGGCGATAAAGGGCAGCGCCTTTTCTCCTAAACGGAGATAAACGGCTTAAGGCTGCCACGCATCCCGTTAATTTTGTATTTGTTTGAGGTCCTTTGGAATATCCAAGCGTGATGAGCTCAGATTTTGGCGGATTTGCTTCAATTCCTCTACGGATACGATGAATCCCAAAGCTTTCCGCTGTACGCCAAAACGCATTTTGCCGGATTCATCTTGATGTCATATGCTCTGAGGTTGTCGAATGTGAGCCTCAAATCGTCTACTAAAGTTTCGACGTGTTTTGTTTTGACGACCACGTCGTCTACGTATGCCTCGACTGTTTTGCCGATCTGGGTGGCCAGACATGTTTGAATCATGCGCTGATATGTTACGCCGGTGTTTTTGAGTCCGAAGGGCATCGTGTTGAAGCAGAATGGTCCATATGGAGTGATAAATGCCGTTGCGGCTTGATCTGCTTCCACCATCTTGATTTGATGATAGCCAGAGTATGCGTCCAGGAAGCACAATGAATCGTGCCCTGCTGTGGCGTCGATAATTTGATCGATGCGGGGGAGAGGGAAAGGATCCTTTGGGCAAGCCTTATTGAGGTCTTTAAAGTCGACACAGAGGCGCCAGGATTTATCCTTCTTTGGTACCATCACCAGATTTGCTAGCCAGTCCGGATGTTTGATATCTCTAATGAATCCGGCTTCCAATAGTTTGGCTAGCTCTTCTCCCATTCCCTGTCTTTTGGGTTCGGAAAATCGCCGAAGAGCCTGTTTGACTGGCTTAAATCCTTTTAGGATGTTTAGGCTGTGTTCTGCCAACCTGCGCGGGATTCCGGGCATGTCTAAAGGATGCCAGGTGAAGATATCCCAATTTTCCCGAAGGAATTCACGCAGTGCGGCGTCTACGTCGGGGTTCAATTGTGCCCCGATGGAGGCCGTCTTTGTTGGGTCCGTTGGATGGACCTGGAATTTTATTATTTCATCTGCTGGTTTGAAGGAGGTGGACTTGGATCTTTTATCGAGTATCACATCGTCCCTGTTCACCGTAGAGCGCAGCGTGATGAGTTCTTCTGCCGCTAAGGCTTGGATAGTGCCTCGAGGGCTAGTGCGGCTGTCTTGTTTTCGGTAGCGAGTGCTATGTCCGGATCACTAGCAAGAGTGATTATACCGCTGGGCCCCGGCATTTTGAGCTTCATGTACCCGTAATGAGGTACTGCTTGAAAAATTGTGAATGCCTCTCGTCCTAATATGGCGTGATACCCACTTCTGAACGGGGCCACCTGGAACGTGACTTCTTCGGATCTGTAATTGTCCGGAGATCCGAACACCACATCGAGTGTGATTTTTCCGGTGCAGCGCCTTCCCGGCTAGGGATTATTCCTCTAAAGGTTGTGCTGGTTCGCTCAATACGGCTCCAGTCGATTTCCATTTTTCACAGAGTTTCCTCGTAAATGAGGTTTAGTCCGCTGCCGCCATCCATGAGGACTTTTGTCAGTCGAAAGCCGTCCACTATGGGACTAAGTACCAGTGCGGCTGGGGCTCTGGTTGTTCGGAATGTGGGCTCGTCGCTGGCGTTGAAGGTAATAGCTGTGTCGCTCCATGGATTTGCTGTTGCTACTTGGTAGACTTCGGCGAGTTCGCGGATTGTTCGCTTTCGCATGTTGTTTGATGCGAAGGTCTCGAAGACTGTTGACACCGTGCTGGTATTGTTGGAGTGGTTTCCCGGAGTTAGAAGTTCCTCACCACTTTTGGCCACCTGCCGTAATATCCAACATGCTCTAAGGCTGTGTGTTGGGACGGCTCCCTCTGCACTGTGAAGTTTACAGGGTCCGTTGAGCCATCCCTCTAGTACGGTTCCGTTTCCCTTATCGGGTTTTTGTTTTTTTGTTTTTGCATCTGGGGCGTGAGTGTAAGGCGCCCTTTTGCTGCGGACTGGGTTTGGGGCCGGATTATCCCAAAATTGATTTTTGGTTTTCTGGAAACTTTCCATCGCACAGTACTTTCGTACTATGGCTGCCAGATCGGTGAAGCGCGTAATTCTGCGACGATCAATGGCGTTCAGGATTCCCTTGTCCGTGCAGTTATTACAGAAGATTGAGATTGCGTTTTCCTCTCGGCAGTCCTTTATCCTGTCCATAACCGGGAGGAATCGGCCCAATAATGATGTAATTGCTTACAAGGCTCTTGCCGTATTAGAGATAGATCACATATGTGCAGGCGGGTGGGTGGAATAAAATCCGGATCCCTGCCCATCTTGGGGCTCAAAGCCGAGGGCTTCGAATTGAAGCTTGGTTTGTTTGAGACAATCCCGAGTCCGGGGCGATGCATGATTTTAAGTTCAATGCTCGACCGAAGTCCGCCCTCCGCGGGAATCCGGCATGGAGGGTTCGGGAATCCTGACACGAATTGTTTTCAACCCAGGCAAAGAATTGCCGCGTTGCTCCTCCACCACTGCGATGTGGTGGGTGGCATGGGGAGAGTTAATCTCTCTCAGATCGGTTTTAAGCCCGATCTGGTTGTAGTCTGTAGCGACTCCCAGGGCGGCGATGCGATCCAAGAGCTCGTTAACAGATGAGAGCTCCATTGGATCTAACTGTTTGGCAGCTTTAGGGCTGACGCGGAGATTGCTTCCGGCGACTTGAGAAGTCATTGCCGAAGCGGCGGCGGACAAAGCGGACATGAGAAACCACCAAGCGGATAGTTTGGCCGGCGGCCAAGGCCCCTCCGGCGAAAACACCGTCTTTGAAGACGGGTGGAGGCATCCGCTCTATCGGCGACGACACAGAGGAACTCTCAATGAAAGCACCAATGTCGGTGTCAAAACCGGCGGATCTCGGGTAGGGGGTCCCGAATTGTGCGTCTAGGCGGATGGTAACAAGAGACGAGGGACACAATGCTTTTACCTGTGTTCGGCCCTCTCGATGGAGGTAAAACCCTACGTCCTGCTTGATTAATATTGATGATATGGGTAGTACAAGAGTAGATCTACCACGAGATCAAGGAGGCTAAACCCTAGAAGCTAGCCTATGGTATGATTGTTGAGATGTATGTTGTCCTACGGACTAAAGCCCTCCGGTTTATATAGACACCGGAGAGGCTAGGGTTACACAGAGTCGGTTACAATGGTAGGAGATCTACATATCCGTATTGCCAAGCTTGCCTTCCACGCCAAGGAAAGTACCTTCCGGACACGAGCCGGAGTCTTCAATCTTGTATCTTCGTAATCTTGGAGTCCGGCGGATAATGATAGTCCGGCTGTCCGGACACCCCCTAGTCTAGGACTCCCTCAAGGAGCTTGTGTCAACTTATCTTTCAACACCATGAAGGCTTCTTCCTGTGCGGTACCCCAAACAAAAGGCACATCCTTCTTCGTAAGCTCATTGGGAGGTGCAGCAATGGTGCTGAAATCTCTCACAAAACGCCTATAGAATCCAGCGAGGCCAAGAAAACTCCTTATTTGTGTGACCGTTTTGGGCTGCGGCCAACTCTCAATAGCTTCAATCTTGGTATTATCAACTTCAATTCCCTGTGGAGTAACAACATGGCCAAGAAAAGACACTCGGTCGGTGCAAAAGGTGCACTTCCCAAGGTTACCAAGTAAACGTGCTTCACGTAGAGCAATAAAACAACACGTAAATGTTCCAAATGTTCCTCCAAAGATCTGCTATAAATCAATATGTCATCAAAGTAAACTACCACAAATCGTCAGATGAAAGCACGTAAAACTTTGTTCATTAATCTCATGAAAGTACTAGGTGTATTAGTTAACCCAAACGCCATGACTAACCACTCATATAATCCAAACTTAGTTTTAAATGCTGTTTTCCATTCATCCCCCAATTTCATACAAATTTGATGGTATCCACTACGCAAATCAACTTTGGAGAATATTGTAGAGTGATGTAGGGTGGAACCCTATGGGGAGATCTTTCACAAATTGGAGGTGGAATCACCAAGAACAAGAGAGGGAAAACAAGAGGAACACTCAAGAACAAGTCAAATCACACATCCACTAGACAATCAAACACATAAGATCCACAAGGTACATGAACAACAAAGGGAAATAAGATACATGGTAGAGTTCATTCCAAATCCTATGAAGGACATGAGGGCTTGATGATCTAGATAGATCCTTCCCACAAGGGAGTCTTCATCCACTAGGGATCTTCTCCAATGTAGGCCTTGAACTCCAATGGAGTGGAATCCCACAAGGGAAGGTACATGAGCTAAGCTCTATTGTTTTGTTCTAATCTTAGCTAAGTCTAAATGGAGGAGATGAAGGAGTATATATAGTCCTAGGCAAAGAGGGGGATAGGTGGGGTCGAAATGGTAAAACAAGGGCAAAGCCCGCAGCATCACACAGGGGGCCCCGTGTGCACGGGGTAAGTGGAGCCCGTGCGCACGGGGTATCCAGGGACTAGACGCAAGGGCCCGTGCGCACGGGGTCCGTGAGGCCCGTGGACACGGGGGTCCCGTGGGCACGGTACACGCCCGTGCGCACGGGGTCTTCAGGACCGTCAGCCTGGGAGGCACGTGGGCACGGGGTCGGAGGGGCCCGTGCGCATGGGGTTGCCTTGGAGTTGCTGCCTTCTTCTTGGCACTTCCTTCTCCGCTTCCAGGCTTCCGTCTTGGATGGTGTAGTTGTTCTCTTGCGCTTGGACTCCTCCATGATGAATGTGCAGCTCTGCTCACACCTAAGTATGCACACGAGAGAGGGGTCCAGTAGTATACCATCCTCGAAGGGTACAAGTGGACACATGTAAAGGAGATGATTCACCTTTGTATGCATGAAGTAGATGTGGCACGTGTCACTTGTCAAATGGACTCTTGACATGCTGATGTTGATAGAGGCAAAGGTGTCCCGTCTTTCGATGAGATGATGGATATCGCTTTGGTGGAAGTCGACTTTGATGATCCGACTACGAACGTGCGAGGACGTCGTGCCTTAGCAATCGCTAAACCAACTCCGAGAGGTTATTGACCACGCCGGAGCACGATCAACCTGACCACGAGGGTCTGTTTCCTGCGAGCAAACGAAGAACAAGCAAGAAACTGAGATTGCAATCTGGATATTGCGAATATAAGATGAAAGCTTTATTGATCAAGGTGGGGTTCTGTGGCGCCTTTGTCCGTCGTTGAACACAAACGGTACGCGAAGTTGCAGCTATGGCGAACTTTTAATCTAAACAAAACCCAAAGTCTAAACGGTGCCCTAAGGACTGTATATATGGAGGAAGAGGGGGTGAATTTCGTGGCCCTTGGTGGAGGGGTCCGAAACTAACCCTATCTCTTGTTTCCCCACACATACGGACTCTAAAAATAGCCTATACTTATGTATTTCAAAATTACATGGGCCTGGCCCAATAATAAGGTGACGCAACACCTAGAATAGCCTCTGGACGAAATTTATGAAGTGGCATCTTGTATTTTTCGTCCAAGGCTTCATGCACTCATTATGGTGGCTTCAAAGTCCTGAAATCATCACTTGTATCTCCGTTCTTGTTCCCCTTGCGCATGCCATCATCTCCATGCTTGTTCTTGCTCCAATGTTCATCCTTCTCCAAGCGAGGCCCTTCATTTGTAAGCAAAACAAATGTATCCAATTTAGGCAGCATCATATTCTCATGAACATTAGAATCATTACCAAGAAACGAAAGTACCTGGTAATTTAGTTGGCGTCTTGTGAGCTCTAGTAATTGGTCTGTATGTATAGCAGCAGGGGCTGTGGGTGTAACAATGGTATTGATGTCCCGATCATCCTCCCTTCTTGAAATGAAGTCGTCCTCGATGGAAGTTCATCTTCCTCACCCAAATAAGGCTTCAAATCTGCAATGTTAAAAGTGGGACTAACCCCAAAATCTGCAGCAGCTCAAGTTTATATGCATTATCATTTATTTTCTCCAAAACCTTAAAGGGACCATCAAGACGTGGCATTAGCTTTGATTTGCAAATCAGAAATCTATCCTTACGCAAATGTAACCAAACAAGATCACCAGGTGCAAACACAACATGTTTTCTACCCTTATCTCCAGCAAGTTTATATTTAGCATTCATATGCTCAATGTTTTCCTTAGTTAACTCATGCATTTTTAAAATCAATTCAGCACGTTGTTTAGCATCAAAATTAACCTTCTCCGAAGATGGAAGAGGCAACAAATCTATAGGTGCACGAGGTAGGAAACCATACACAACTTCAAAAGGGCATATCTTAGTAGTAGAATGCAATGAACGATTATAAGCAAATTCAATATGAGGCAAGAATTCCTCCCACATTTTCTTATTATTCTTCAAAACAGCCCTAAGCATAGTAGACAATGTTCTATTGACTACTTCAGTTTGTCCATCAGTTTGGGGGTGACAAGTTGTACTAAAAAGCAGTTTAGTCCCCAACTTAGCCCATAAACATCTCCAAAAGTGGCTAAGAAATTTAGTATCACGATCTGAAACAATAGTATTTGGCACACCATGCAAGCGAATAATTTCACGAAAGAACAAATCAGCAACATTAACAGAATCATCGCTTTTATGACATGGTATAAAGTGTGCCATTTTCGAGAATCTATCCACGACAACAAATATGCTATCCCTCCCCTTCTTTGTTCTAGGTAAACCTAAAACAAAGTCCATAGATATATCCTCCCAAGGAACACTAGGTACAGGCAAAGGCATATATAAACCATGAGGATTGAGTCGTGACTTAGCTTTTTGACATGTAGTGCAGCGAGCAATAAAACGCTCAACATCCCGTCTCATCTTTGGCCAAAAGAAATGTGTAGCAAGTACGTCCTCCGTCTTCTTCACGCCAAAGTGTCCCATTAGTCCTCCTCCACGCGCCTCCTGCAACAACAAAAGACGAACGGAGCTAGCTGGAATGCATAGCTTGTTAGCACGGAACACAAATCCATCATTAAGGACGAACTTGTTCCATGTTCTTCCTTCTTTACAATTCTGCAATACATCTTTAAAATCAGCATCATGCACATATTGATCTTTTTTGGTCTCCAAACCAAATATTTTGAAGTCAAGTTGTGAAAGCATAGTATAGCGACGAGACAATGCATCAGCAATAACATTTTCTTTACCCTTCTTGTGTTTAATGACATAAGGGAAAGTCTCAATGAATTCAACCCATTTAGCATGTCTACGATTCAGTTTAGCTTGACTTTTAATATGTTTCAAAGATTCATGATCAGAATGTATAACAAATTCTTTGCGCCATAAATAATGTTGCCATGTTTCTAAAGTCCGAACAAGAGCATATAATTCTTTATCATAAGTAGAATAATTCAGACTAGGCCCACTCAATTTTTCAGAAAAGTATGCAACAGGTTTGCCATCTTGTAATAACACACCTCCTACTCCAATTCCACTAGCATCACATTCAAGCTCAAAAGTCTTATTAAAATCAGGAAGTTGGAGTAAAGGAGCATGTGTCAACTTATCTTTCAATACCGTGAAGGCTTCTTCCTGTCCGGTACCCCAAACAAAAGGCACATCCTTCTTTGTAAGCTCATTACGAGGTGCAGCAATGGTGCTGAAATCTCTCGCAAAACGCCTATAGAATCTAGCGAGGCCAAGAAAACTCCTCACTTGTGTGACCGTTTTGGGCTGCGGCCAACTCTCAATAGCTTCAATCTTGGCTTTATCAACTTCAATTCCCTGTGGAGTAACAACATAACCAAGAAAAGACACTCGGTCGGTGCAAAAGGTGCACTTCCCAAGGTTACCAAACAAACATGCATCACGTAGAGCAATAAAAACAGCACGTAAATGTTCCAAATGTTCCTCCAAAGATCTGCTATAAATCAATATGTCATCAAAGTAAACTACCACAAATCGTCCAATGAAAGCACGTAAAACTTCGTTCATTAATCTCATGAAAGTACTAGGTGCATTAGTTAACCCAAAAGGCATGACTAACCACTCATATAATCCAAACTTAGTTTTAAATGCTGTTTTCCATTCATCCCCCAATTTCATACGAATTTGATGGTATCCACTACGCAAATCAACTTTGGAGAATATTATAGAGCCACTCAATTTATCAAGCATATCATCTAGCCTAGGAATAGGATGACGATAACGAATAGTAATATTATTAATGCCTCTACAATCAACAGACATACGCGATGTACCATCCTTTTTCGGCACTAGAATAATAGGAACAGCACAAGGACTAAGGGATTCGCGTATATAACCTTTGTCGAGAAGCTCTTGTACTTGACGCATAATCTCCTTCGTCTCCTCTGGATTGGTACGGTATGGCGCACGGTTGGGTAGTGAAGCACCGGGAATTAAGTCAATCTGATGCTCAATCCCTCGAATAGGTGGTAATCCCGGTGGCACGTCTTGTGGAAAGACGTCAGCGAACTCCTGCAAAATGTTAGTGACAATAGGAGGCAAAGAGGAAGGCACGTCCTCGAATGAAAATAATGTCTCTGTGCACACAAAAGCATAGCAAACAGATTTGCTTAAATCTAGCTCATCAATATCAGATTTGGTGGCAAATAAACATGCACTTTTCAATTTTATTTCAGAAGCAACACTAGATGGTTTATTATTAGGCTGCATTTGTTGCTCAAATTCTTTTGCCACAATCTGATTTTCGCTCTTATTCTTCTCCTGTTTTGCTTTATTAGCTCTATTAATATCATCTTTCAAAATAGAATCTGATTGTTTCTACCATGGTGTACAAATTTTTTATCAAATTGCCATGGTCTACCAAGTAATAAGGAACATGCTTGCATAGGTACCACATCACAATCAACATAATCAGCATATGTAGAGATACTAAAATGCACACGAACAGTACGTGTTACCTTAACCTTGCCGCTGTTGTTGAACCATTGGATGTAGTAAGGATGTGGGTGTGGTCTTGTGGTGAGAGAAAGCTTCTCCACCATCTCCATGCTAGCCAAGTTGTTGCAGCTCCCTCCGTCTATGATGACGCGCACGGACCGCTCCTTCACAACTCCTTGGTATGGAACAAATTGTGCCTCTGATTTTGCTCAGCTTGTGTGACCTGCACACTCAAACACGTTGAGCAACTAAACATTCATACCGTCGGCGTCTTGAGAGCCATGTATTGCGTCTCATGATCGTAATCATCTCCACCGTGTTCTTCACGTGTAATAAGAGCCAACGTCTCCTCATCATAGTCACTAGCGCACTCATACCCACCATCCTCGTAGCAATCATCACACGCTGAGATTTGCATTCTCTCGCATAATGACCTCTTCCCTTACAACGACGACAAATAATATCACCGGTGTGCCCGATTGATGCCATGGAAGAAGAAGAGCTCTGTGTAGGCCCGGCAGTGCTCTCTTGGCGAGATAGTGGAGGTTGTGCCTGCTTTCTTGTATCACGGCCGGAGGTAGCAACCGATGGAGGTGCTGGTGTAGTGGAAGTAGAGGATGCACGCGGTGTCCATGATGAAAGTCGACCTGCAGAAAAAGTTAGTTCGTGCCAATGCTTGTCGATCCTGCACTTCACGCTCAGCTTTACAAGCAAGATGGAATAAACGAGTGATATTAGTATACTCCTTATACTCTAGAATGGTCTGAATCTCTATTTAATCCACCTATAAAACGTGCAAGCATAGCTTCATTCTCCTCAACAATACCACATCTAATCATGCCAGTTTGTACTTCCTGATAATATTCTTCTACAGAATTTTTTCCTTGTCTTAAACGCTGCAATTTTTGAAGCAATTCACGTTGATAATATGGTGGAACCCAACGAGTACGCATAGCAGTTTTCAAAGCAGCCCAAGTAGCGGAATAGGATATAATCTACAATGTTCGCACCACCATACACATGCAAAACTACTGAAAGCACAAACAGCAAGAAGAACCCGTCTCTCCTCGGGATATTGTAAACATGTAAAACGTTGTTCAGTTTCTAACTCCCAAGTAAGATATATATCAGAACATATCTACCCTCAAATGGTGGAATATTCAATTTCAGTTTAGGAATATGGACATCATCTCTCACCGAGGTGGTGGTGCAGCCTACCATTACGAATATATACCGAGGTCGACTCACTGGTGGTGGTGCTGGTGGCTGCACGTAGTTCTGATTTTGATCAACCTCATCCTCATAATCGCTCAGATACTCATCATCCTCCTCGGTACCAAAGCAGTGGGAGCAGGAGCCAAAGAAGCACCAACAGCAGTGAGCAGCGGCACCAGAATTTTGTCCTGGCTCAATAGGAACATGCTTGAGCTCGTCCCATACCGATTCGGAAGGGGCGTAGTTGTTGTTGTTGCAGAGGTGCGATAGGTGCAGCCGGCGGTGGTTGTGGAAAACGCGAGCAATTCATTAAACTTGCTATCAAGCTTTGTTTCAACGTCTTCTCAATGCCATCTATCTTCTCCATGGCCTCGTCAAATCTGTTTAGCACATCTTGCACCTGTCCACTCATCATTTGCTGAAATTTATCATGAAGCTGTTTGTTCGTCGAGTTCTCCCAATCAGTCTCATCGGCTTGTGATCCTACCATGGTTAGCAGCAAATAGAAACACACAAGAATATGATCCTACAGACTACTAAAAAGTGGTGGTGGTGTATCACAAACCCGTCAAGCAAATCTCAAATTCTTACCAGTTCTTACCCAAAGACGGTGGTGATCGGCAACCGTTGTAGTCAAAACTCTCAAAGCTTGGATATAGCGATTACCAGGGAGAGTCAAACGCACGACGTAGATGTATGTGGAGCTGGGAAGGCTTATGATATGGTAGCAAAAAAGGTCAGCAAGAATCAATTCAGAGATGCAAAGTTGAATAAACGCTCAACGACGGTACTGTGCTAGTCCTAGGCTAGACCGAGCTAGAGACGCGAGCCTAGAACACTAACAAAATCACGACGCGGCACGTAATCAAGGGAGGAGCACACTCTGAATTTTTTTTCTCGTTTTTTTTTCACTTTTTTTTGCACTTTTTTTCCTCTTTTTTTTTGCTCCGCAACAAATTTTTTTCGAAAAAAGTCTACAAATGGTCTAAAAACTGCCTAGCCAGAATTTTCCAGACTTAGTTTTTTTTTGAAACTGGAACTATTTTTCTTCTGCGGATGGCTCGGAAGTTGGGGAGTCCTTCTCAGTCACGATTCGGAGTATCGCGTGATCTGGAAATCAAGAACAATGCAACAATTACTGGACTCGGACTAGGACTGGTGGCGGAGATGAATCTGGTGGAACTCGGACTGGTGGCGGAGATGAATCTGGTGGAACGCGGACAGGTGGCGACTATATGTTACAGGTGAACTCGGATTGGCGTGATGGCGGCGGATATGTGTAGGATCGAAAGTATGTCTAGAGGGGGGGTGATTAGACTACTTGACAATATAAAAATTCTGCCTTTTGATAAAGACAAGTTTTTGGCAGATTCACGATTATGATCAAGTCAAGCATCACCCTACACATGCAATTCTAGAGTATAGGCAGCGGAAAGTAAATTGCACATGTAGTAAAGAGAGGTGGAGAAGATCAAACGCAATTTGGAGACATGGAGATTTTTCTCGTGGTTCCGATAGGTGGTGCTATCGTCATTCCACGTTGATGGAGACTTCAACCCACGGAGGGTAACGGCTACGAGAGTCCACGGAGGGCTCCACCCACGAAGGGTCCACGAAGAAGCAACCTTGTCTATGCCATCATGGCCTACGCCCACGGAGGGCTAGCCTTACTCGGGGTAGATCTTCACGAAGTAGGCGATCTCCTTGCCCTTACAAACTTCTTGGTTCAACTCCACATCTCGACGGAGGCTCCCAAGCGACACCTAACCAATCTAGGAGGCACCACCCTCCAAAAGGTAATAGATGGTGTTGATGATGATGAACTCCTTGCTCTTGTGCTTCAAATGATAATCTACCCAACACTCAACTCTCCTCACTGATTTGGCTGTGGTGGAAGAAAGGATTGAGTGGAAAGCAACTTGGGAAGGCTAGAGATCAAGCTTCATATGGTGGGAGTGGAGCAACTTGATCTCAACACAAGGGTAGGTAGTTCTCTTCTCGAAATGTAAGGTAGGAGTGGTAGTACTTTCGATGGCTCTCTCCACGAATGAAGAGGGGTGGAGGGTATTTATAGCCTCCACACAAAATCCAACCGCTACACACATTTGACCAATCTCGGTGGGACTGAAGTTGACAACTCGGTGAGACCGAAAGTTCAAATCATGTGAACGTTGGGATTTTCGTGGGACCGAAAATACAATCTCGGTTAGTCCGATTCGTGCAAAGACAGAGCTTGCCAATCTCGGTGGGACCGACTTCATCAACTCGGTGACACCGATTTGATGACGTAGGTTCTGAAGCTTGGCAACTCAAGTTTCGTGAGACCGAGTTCGAATCGGAAAATCCGAAATTTCTAGGGTTTGGCTTTATGGATGAGGTGGTTCATCTCGGTGTGACTGAGTTTGGAATATCGGTGGGACCAAGATTACTAATGAGTGTATATGGCAGTGCGAGTTGCTGATAGTTTAGGAGATGTATCACTAAGCACTTTGAGCAACCAGATCATTATCATAACCTCATCCCCTTTTAATAGTATTGGCTTTCCTATGGACTCAATGTGATCTTGGATCACTAAACCAAAAATGGAGTCTTGATCTTTTGCCAATGCTTGCCTTAGCATTTTGAGGGGTCCACTTCTTCAGTCCTTGCCATTCCCATATCACTGAACTTTCTAAAATGATTCTCAAGAAACTATTAGTTCAATGATATATATGTTGTTATTAATTACCAAAACCACCCGGGGATTAGTTGCACTTTCAATCTCCCCTTTTGGTAATTGATGACAACATATAGATCAAAGCTCGACAAAGGATATAATCAATGAATAATATCGTCGCTTTGAGAAGTATGTGATAAGTAAGAGCTCCCCCTAAATTTGTGCATTATTTAAGATTTGCGTTTGAATGCAAATGCACAATCGATTAGGATCATGGGTCACTCTTCCATGTCACATACATCTTGGTGGAGCGCACAAAATGATAAGAATGAATAGCATGCACCCAATCACCAAGACATGAGTAAATGGTCATACAAGATAGGAATAGCATATGATAAGCATTAAGCACACATTAAAGCATAGTACGACCAGGCACTCATTAAAGTGGGATCAAACGAGTATCAAACACACGGAATGTCTCAAAACCAAAAGTATCTCAAAGAAACCGCAAAAGAACGAAAGAGCAAAAGCGCAAAGACAAAAGCACTCTCTCTCGAAGTCCTATGATCTATACAATTTCTCCCCTTTGGCAACAAGTTACCAAAAGTTCGAAAAGGCATAGAGCTAAGCGTCACCGGGGACTCTGTGGGCGGCTCTCTGCAGGTTGATGTTGGAGTTGATATGGCAGCATCTGCGAAGACTTCACTGATGTCTCGTCTTTGGAGGAGTGGTCACCGGAGCTGAGCTGGAGCAACCGATGGAGCTGTGGGAGGTCTTTGAAGCTGTAGTCCTAGTGTCATCCATCGAATAGCAATGATCGGGTCTGTAGGAACCGGAGCGATCTGCTGATAGGCATCCCGGACTAGGTCATCCTGCATCTCACGCATAAGCTCTTCCTTCTCCTCTTTGCTTCCTCAATATCTTCCTCAAGCTTGTTGACAAATACTTGCACTTGATCGACTTCACATCCAGAGCATGGATCTTGTCTTCAACAATCCTCTCTAGGCTCTCCGAGATTTTACAATGCTGGCCAGCGTTGCTCAATCCTTTGGGTAGCTTCAAGGAGCTGCTCTCCAACACTCTTTGGTTTAGCTGCTGCTGCTGCTCGCTTCCTTGTCGACTTTGGCTTTCTTGGCAGCTTCAATCTTTGCTTGACCTTCAACCGATGTTGGATCCTCCTCATCCATCACAACAACATTATCCTCATGCTCAGGCTGCGATGGTAAGTGTGCTCTATCCAACAAGTATGTGCCCGTGCCAAACTTGGCATTGATAAGCATCTGAATATGCGGGCAAATCCACATGACCTTTTCGGTCACCGCAGTCCTCTTGATGGTCTCAACTATCAAGTCCATCACCTTGAAAGGTGCTCTCTCATCAAGTATATGCAGCATGTTGATAGAGTATCCTCTGATCATGCGATGATCTCCAGACTTGGGCATCAAGGTATGCCTCAGAATAGTGTTTGTGGTAGGTAGACCTGCCTGGAGATAGTACACTGAGCCGAGCTTCCAGATTCCCAAATCCTTAGCTGGAACCTCTTTGTACATGTTCTTCATAGATTCATGGTTCTTCTTTGGAATACCATACACATCAACATCATCCTCTCTTGGCACTGGAGCATTCAGAAGTTCTACCCATTCTTCAACAGTTGAAGAAAATCTTTGGCCTTGAGTCATCCATGTGATCTTTCCATCAGGATAGAAATGAGCTGTGGCATAGAATTGCATAATCATTTCATCATTCCAATTTGTCAACTTCTGACCTACAAAGTCTGCAACACCACATGCAGTGAAGCTTTCATGCACATGTGGAAAGAAGTCTCTGTGCTCTTCACTGTCAATGTAGTTCCAATCAACATATCTTGTGTCTGCCACAATGGGCTTCTTGTCCATCAGCACTGTCTCATAGAAGTCCTGCTGCTCTCTAGTATGAAATCTGGGATCAACAGCAGTTCTTATCCTCACAGCATATGGATCAGCTTGTCTCCATAGCCTGAGACCTCTATCTTTCCTTTCCTTCATGTTCTCAGCTTGAGGATGAGCATCATTATGAAGTGGCAGTTTCTGTCGAAGTTTCAGCAAGACTGGTGCCTCATCATCTGACACAGCTGGTGGCACATCATCTTTCTTCTTCTCAGATGCTGGAATGTTCCTGACTGTCTTCTTGGGCTTGGCAGCAGGCTTTGCTGGAGCTGCCTTGACTGGAGCAGATTGCTTGGGCTTTGAAGTGGCTCCTGCCCTGATGGCATCACCCATGAACTTAGACTTCTGAGGAGGAGGCTGGGGTGCTTCCTCATCCTCATCTTCCTCAGCTGCATCATCATGTACTAACCTCTTCCTCTTGGAAGTTTTCTTCACCTTGCTTGTAGTTTCCTCTTCCAAACTCAGCTTCTTGGCAACGGTGGACTGCTTGACTTTTCTGGTGCCCTTCTTGGTCTGCTGACCTTGAGGCTCTTTGGCAACTACTTTTCTCTTGGGCTTTGAGGTGACTTCTTCCTCAACAACAAAATCTGAGTCTTCTTCATCTGAGTTTCTCTTCTTTCTGGCCCTGGTGGCTGCAGGAGGCAAACCGCTTGGTGTACTCCTCTCATCATCATCTGATGAGCTGCTGGGCTCAGGACTAGTGCCTGCCTCTGGAATATCTGCAATAGGTGACTCTGACCTGTTCTGGATGTCACTGGCATCTGACATGGCTGACAACCTGTGAATAGATAAGGTGTTGGCAGAGTAGAAGAGTTATCACAAACTGCAGAAGTTTTTGCAAACAAGTGAGTTCAAATTCTAGTATTAGGTTTTCACAGAAGACATTTCGGTCAGACCGAGTTTAAAATTCGGTGAATCCGAAGTGTTCAAACAGAAGCATTCACACCACTTTCGGTTGGACCGAAGTGGGTTTCGGTCCTGCCGAAAACACTAGGGTTTCACAGAATCCTCATTTCGGTCACACCGATTTGCACAACTCGGTTGGACTGAAAGGTGCAGTGCAATGGCCAGAGGCCAAATCGGTCATACCGAAAATGTAAAGTCGGTCTCACCGAGATGTGTTCGGCGGAAACCTAACCCTAAAACTTTTACTCGAATCTCGTTCAAACGAACTAATCTAGTGTTCAGGAAGATTTCAAACGTGGCAAGATACTAGGCAAACCAAACGTGCATTGAATCGGAGATGGGAGCACGAGAGGGATCGAAACTCACCCTAACTTGGTGGAGTTCCTCTCTGGCGGCAACGGCGCGAGAAGATGTCCGCTTAGCGGTGACGGAGACTGCGGCGAGGGCGCCTGAAGCGACAACAATGACGATCCGGAGACCAAGGCGACGGCAGCAAGGGTGCGGGGCGAAACGCTTGAAGTAGAAATCAACGCGCCCCTCGGAGTATATATACCCTTTGTCTGCCGGTGGGACCGAGTTGTAAAACTCGGTGGCACCGAGATGGATAACTGCAGGCAGTTATGCACTTCGGTCACGCCGAAATTCACAACTCGGTTTCACCGAGGTGAAAACCTAGATCAATCTAAATGTTTTCGGTTTGACCGAATTTGAGTGAGTTGGTCTGACCGAAATCACTTAGAAGGTTTTGGAAGATAGCCCTTGTCGGATCGGTGGCTCCGAGTGCTCCTCACTCGGAGGGTCCGAAAATGACTTGTTCAAAGTTTGTGATGTAAGCATGAATAGAATTTGAGACAAGAAAGCATAGATAGCTAGGGGAGGTACTTAGGCATTCTTGTCCATCCATTTGGTCAGAAAAATCAAAACGACCAAAACAACAAATGGATGTCCTTGAATGGATAAAATCATGCATCCAACATGCTCACACAATAAGATAGCAAATGAAATATGTGTCAAACATGCACAATCAAAACTCTAGCTACTATCACACAATTTGTCGATGACTAGGTCATCTTTATATGAGTATATTGACTTAGGAGTCAAATGAGAACATTTGATCATAGGTCGTACTCATCGTTTAAGCACAAGTGGGGTTACCACTTTTACATAAAGCATTGATGTGTTCACATCATTTGAAGATGCTTTAGCTCAATTCTTTAGAGCAAAGCTCCCCTAGATGTGAGAACCCTTTTAAAGGGTCAAACTAACCTTGGGTTGTCGAGAAGACTTCATGTAGATGTTGAAGATGTGGATGCTCAATGTTGATGAAGATCATCAAGAGTTGGGAGCAATCGTTTGGATTCGGGCACTTTCAATACCTACATGGGTTAGTCCCACAAGGAACAAACAAGGATATCCATGGCATAGATTGAAGTTCACAATAGATGATGTCCATGAAAGCAATGATTACCTTGTCCCTTGACTTACCAACAAGAGGGTTTGTGACTCCTTGAACTAGTGCACAATGTGGAAGTTGATTGCACAAGTTTTTGCCAAAATGAATGTGAGTGAAGTATGTTGGCGGAGTCACCCTCAAGAACTCTCTAGTTCTTCTTCTTCGGGATCCACATCATCTTGATGGGAATCCTTGGGGTTGTAGTTGAGCTTGACGAAGTAGAACTTGACGTTTCCTTGGGAACCCACTTGAACATGGCTTGAGGTGCTTCAACAAATGCATCAATCTCCTCTTGAAGCTTGTCCTTGCCTTTTAGCTTGTGGTCTTGTGGTGGAAGGTCATCTTGTGCTTGTTCCACATTGGAAGAAGTAGGATCGTACTTCTCCTTTTGAGAAACAAACTGTGGAGTGGGATATTGACCTTCTTCCCATTCAACACCCTCGGTGTTGAACTTTCGCTCAAAACCAATTCCTTGATTCTTCCTGCCTTCCTTGCTTAAGTAACAATTTCCTCAAAGTTCTTGCTTCCGCAAGGCTCTTGTAGACACCTTTCTCTATAATCCCTTTCAATAAACTATTTTCTTGCTCAAGTGTAACTTGGCTTGAAACATTGTTAGTGGAATCAAGAGAACTACTAGAAGCAACAATATTGGATTTAGCATAGTTATTGTTACTACTAGATGAAGAATTTTTCTTATGCTTGTCATGCTTAGTTTTAATAGGTGGCAAGAAATTAGACAAGAGAAGTCGTTTGGCAAGATATGAAGAACTCTTCTTTCGAAGATCGTCATTGATTGCTTTTAGAAACTCATGTTCTTGCTCTAGATTGAGCTTCTCGAAGCGTAGCTTCTCATGAGATCTTAGGAGCTCTCTATGATCTTCTTGAGTTGTTTCATGACCTAACTTAAGAGTGTTTAGTTCTTTAGTTAGACGCTCAATCTCCTTCATAGCATTGTCATTCGACTCTTCTCGACTATAGAGACTACTAGCATGTTCATCATTACTAGGCTCACTAGATTTATCATGTAAGAGCTCATCTTCACCAAGCAAGTCATCCTCATCACTATCAAAGTCAATGAATTCAGGTGTGATACCTTGGGGCCTTTAGCCATGAAGCATCTTCCAATTCCCTCATTTGGTGAATCAAATAAGTCATAGGAGTTGGAGTTGGAGGACACGAGAGCAAGACCGCAACACCTTCATCTTGACTGTAGTCGGAGTTGGAGTGATAGCTTCTTTCGGATTGAATGTCGAGTCGGAGCCGAGACCCATTCACCAACATGAGCTTGATGTTTTCTTCTTGTGTAGCTCCTTGATGACTTGTCTTTCCTCTCTCAATCCTTGCTTCTCCGAGAGGGTCTTCGCTCATAACGATCATCTCTACTCCTTCTCTCTTTCCGAGGTGACTCATCTCTTGAGCTTCTTCTTCTTGGAGATTCTTCTCTTCTCTTGTGGGGAGCCGAACACTCATTTGAGTAGTGTCCGGTCTTCCACAATTGTAGCAGTTTCGATCACGACTAGAAGATCTCTTTTCATCATATGATCTAGACTTTGAGCTTCTCTCTTTGCTTCTACTCTTGTAGAATTTGTTGAAGTTCTTCACCATTAGGCTTATCTCTTCATTGGAAACTAGCTTGTCACTTGAGGTTGTGGGAGCATCACTTGTAGCTTTGTAAGCACCACTTGACTTGTTGTGAAGCTCTTCCTTATCTTTAAGTGTCATCTCATGAGCAATGATTCTTCCAATGACTTCGGTTGGCTTGAGATTCTTGTAGTTTGGCATCATTTGGATCAAAGTGCACACGGTGTCATACTTTCCATCCAAAGCTCTGAGAATCTTCTTGATGATGAATCGGTCGGTCATTTCTTCGCTTCCTAAGCCGGCAATCTCATTTGTGATGAGAGCAAGCCTAGAGTACATTTCAGCGACTCCTTCACCTTCCTTCATCTTGAACTTGTCAAGTTGACCTTGAAGAACATCTAGCTTTGATTCCTTCACGGACTCGGTACCTTCGTGCATTTCAACCAAAGTATCCCAAATCTCTTTTGCATTCTCAAGACGGCTGATTTTGTTGAACTCCTCGGGACACAAGGCATTGAAGAGAATGTCACAAGCTTGAGCATTGTTTTGCAACATCCGCAATTCATCCGTTGTAGCTTCACGATCCGGAACTTTTCCTTCCTCGAAGAATTCACCTTGCATACCAACACAAATAATGCCCCATGCGGCTGGGTTATGGCCAAGAATATGCATTTTCATTTTATGCTTCCAACTAGCAAAATTTGTAACATCAAAGTAAGGACCTCTACGAAAATTTCCCTCACTAGACGCCATACTCTCCTAGGTTGTGAAACCAAGCTTATGGAGTCCAATGCAATGGAAACCAATACAATGGAGACCAAAGCTCTGATACCACTTGTAGGATCGAAAGTATGTCTAGAGGGGGGGGGTGATTAGACTACTTGACAATATAAAAAATTTTCCTTTTGATAAAGACAAGTTTTTGGCAGATTCACGATTATGATCAAGTCAAACATCACCCTACACATGCAATTCTAGAGTATAGGCAGCGGAAAGTAAATTGCACATGTAGTAAAGAGAGGTGGAGAAGATCAAACGCAATTTGGAGACATGGAGATTTTTCTCATGGTTCCGATAGGTGGTGCTATCGTCATTCCACGTTGATGGAGACTTCAACCCACGGAGGGTAACGGCTGCGAGAGTCCACGGAGGGCTCCACCCACGAAGGGTCCACGAAGAAGCAACCTTGTCTATGCCATCATGGCCAACGCCCACGGAGGGCTAGCCTTACTCGGGGTAGATCTTCACGAAGTAGGCGATCTCCTTGCCCTTACAAACTTCTTGGTTCAACTCCACATCTCGACGGAGGCTCCCAAGCGACACCTAACCAATCTAGGAGGCACCACCCTCCAAAAGGTAATAGATGGTGTTGATGATGATGAACTCCTTGCTCTTGTGCTTCAAATGATAATCTCCCCAACACTCAACTCTCCTCACTGATTTGGCTGTGGTGGAAGAAAGGATTGAGTGGAACAACTTGGGAAGGCTAGAGATCAAGCTTCATATGGTGGGAGTGGAGCAACTTGATCTCAATACAAGGGTAGGTAGTTCTCTTCTCAGAAATGTAAGGTAGGAGTGGTAGTACTTTCTGATGGCTCTCTCCACGAATGAAGAGGGGTGGAGGGTATTTATAGCCTCCACACAAAATCCAACCGCTACACACATTTGACCAATCTCGGTGGGACCGAAGTTGACAACTCGGTGAGACCGAAAGTTCAAATCATGTGAACGTTGGGATTTTCGGTGGGACCGAAAATACAATCTCGGTTAGTCCGATTCGTGCAAAGACAGGAGCTTGCCAATCTCGGTGGGACCGACTTCATCAACTCGGTGACACCGATTTGATGACGAAGATTCTGAAGCTTGGCAACTCAAGTTTCGTGAGACCGAGTTCGAATCGGAAAATCCGAAATTTCTAGGGTTTGGCTTTATGGCTGAGGTGGTTCATCTCGGTGTGGTGAGTTTATAATATCGGTGGGACCGAGATTACTTATGAGTGTATATGGCAGTGAGAGTTGCTGATAGTTTAGGAGATGTATCACTAAGCACTTTGAGCAACCAGATCATTATCATAACCTCATCCCCTTTTAATAGTATTGTCTTTCCTATGGACTCAATGTGATCTTGGATCACTAAACCAAAATGGAGTCTTGAGCTTTTGCCAATGCTTGCCTTAGCATTTTGAGGGGTCCACTTCTTGATCCTTGCCATTCCCATATCATGAACTTTCTGAAATGATTCTCAAGAAACTATTAGTTCAATGATATATATGTTGTTATTAATTACCAAAACCACCCGGGGATTAGTTGCACTTTCAATATGTGGTGGCGTATACGGATTCGGATTGGCGGTGAATATGTGGTGGTGGTATATGGCAGCGGCGACGTGACAACCTGTGAACAGAACTCGAAACTCTAAAAGACTAGACACTAAGACCAGCAACTTGACACGACGATGCAACCGCAAATTCAACAAAGCAAATACAAAAAACATTATGCAAAGGCTCAGATTGGTTCGGATGGGATGAACTAACCCTAATTTTTTTTTTGGCTTTTTCGTGGACTATAGGTATGAAGAACAGACTCAATCTAAACTACGAAAAACTGTAAAATCTTACCGAGCAACCTGGAAATCTGATACCACTTGATAGAGGCAAAGGTGTCCCGTCTTTCGATGAGATGATGGATATCGCTTTGGTGGAAGTCGACTTTGACGATCCGACTACTGAACGTGCGAGGACGTCGCGCCTTAGCAATCGCTAAACCAACTCCGAGAGGTTATTGACCACGCCGAGCACGATCAACTCGACCACGAGGGTCTGCTTCCTGCGAGCAAACGAAGAACAAGCAAGAAACTGAGATTGCAACTGGATATTGCGAATATAAGATGAAAGCTTTATTGATCAAGGTGGGGTTCTGTGGACGCTTTGTCCGTCGTTGAACACAAACGGCACGCGAAGTTGCAGCTATGGCGAACTTTAATCTAAACAAAACCCAAAGTCTAAACGGTGCCCTAAGGATCGTATATATGGAGGAAGAGGGGTGAATTTCGTGGCCCTTGGTGGAGGGGTCCAAACTAACCCTATCTCTTGTTTCCCCACACATACGCACTCTAAAAATAGCCTATACTTATGTATTTCGAAATTACATGGGCCTGGCCCATTAATAAGGTGACGCAGCACCTAGAATAGCCTCTGGACGAAATTTATGAAGTGGCATCTTGTATATTTCGTCCAAGGCTTCATGCATTCATTATGGTGGCTTCAAAGTCCTGAAATCATCACTTGTAACTCCGTTTGTTCCCCTTAGCATGCCATCATCTCCATGCTTGTTCTTGCTCCAATGTTCATCCTTCTCCAAGCGAGGCCCTTCATTTGTAAGCAAAACAAATGTATCCAATTTAGGCAGCATCATATTCTCATGAACATTAGAATCATTACCAAGAAACGAAAGTACCTGGTAATTTAGTTGGCGTGTGCGAGCTCTAGTAATTGGTCCAGTATGTATAGCAGCAGGGGCTGTGGGTGTAACAATGGTATTGATGTCCTCATCAGATGTCCATAGGATGCTCCGCATCATCCCCTCCCCCTTGGGAAAGATCCGACCTCGGATCGAAATCCAAATCACCATGGGAAAGAGATGATGGCGTCGTGTAGAAGTGGATGATCACCAAGAATTCGTCATCTTGTAGTTCCAAATGGGCACTCTCCAATGTCGCACCGTCTTGTAATTCCTTCAAAAGGAGCAAAGATAACAAGCACTTGGAAAAACAAATGTGGTTGTCGTAAGAGAAAAACCAAGCATTGAAGAGGTGATTCACCCAACAAGTGTTGTCATCAAGCATACCATATGGTTTGACAAAGAAGTGTGTCATGGCATTTGAGGATATAAATTGAGCACAATCAAGTACATCATGGGAACAAGCATGTAAATGGGAGGTCAAGATGCAAATATATGTGATAAGTGAACAAGCATCTACCTCAAGGTCATAGCAAGCATGCATAAAGTGCTCAATGAACGGTCTATAGTAGCCATAAGAGTCATTCACAACACCAAATAGAGTGAAATGTCTAAACCCATGGGGCAAGTGCATGACAATCCAAGCATAACATGCATAGGGTGTAATCATGTTTTTGTAACTGCTGTCTGGCTTTTAATAAAGTTTTGATATGCTGTGGGGGTTTTACCCCACAGTTCACAGTAAAAAAAACGTGCATAGGGTGTAGTGAAGATATCGTGGCACTCAACACAATGGAAAGAGCAATTGTTCAACATGTGTGAGGCAATCAAGTCAAGCATGTGATAAGCAAAGGGACATGGCATATGTGAAGAACTAGATGCAACACACAAGGCATATATGTCATGGGGCATGGCAATGTGGTAATGAGAAGTCAAAGCAAGATCGCTAGCATGTGTGCAAAGTGTCATGGAGCAAGCAACACATGAAGTATGATCCACAATATGCATGCTCATGGTTTGAGTGTTCTCGAGATAGAAGGATATCTCCTCGAAAGCATGTCCTTGTGCGTTCTTCACAATGTCGAAGTGGTAGGAAATGTGGTGTAGAAGCGAGTCATGGTCGAATGTATGAGGCTCGCTCTCAAGAGCTCGAATGGTCAACTCATATGAAGAGGAAGTCGACACGCAGTCCAAGTATCCTACACATGCACACAACAAAACAAAGAGCGTATGCGCATGGTAGATAAACACATCATCCATCATGATGGTTCTCTTCTCTTGCACATAACCTTTAGAAGCAGAAGTGCATGAATAATATGATGCAACAATGGCGATATTCAAGGCACTAGGTATATGGTGCAAAGAGGTAAGACTAGCATGCTTCACAAGGAATATGTCAAAATCTCCCAACATATGTGAGAGTGCTATGGGGGCAATCTTATGAGCAAGACTATAAGCATTGTTGCACTCAATACATGGCAAGTCTAGCATGATAGATGCAACATATGGAGATATGTGACAAGAAGCAATAACAATCATGTGCAAAGCATGTAGATGGTTGTCATCAACCGCATGAAATGAGCAAGTATGAGTCATTAGTGATGCAACATAAGCAAGTACATCAATCAAGTCGTGCAAACTAGTGGAGCGAAGATGCAACACACTAGAGTAAATCATGGCAATCATGTCATGTGAGCATAAAATACGCATAGACAATGCACATGACGTATCGCAAGCACGAACACAAAGCAAGATCATAGTAACATCATAGGAATGGGTCATAGATGGAACATGGAAATAACAAGCAATATCTCCACCAAGCTTGCAGATACACATAGGAGTAGCATAATGGTCAATCATGGGTAGATGCAAGAAACGGTCACAATTGTAAGGCAAATGCATAGGAGCAAGCATAGCATGCAAAGTGAACACAGTAAAATGAGCATAAGGTGTCAAGTGATAAATGGCCCATAGCCGTGTGAGAGCCAAGTAGAAGATATGCGCGTAGTCCATGCGTGAAGGGAATGGTGATAAGGATAGTCCACGGGATCCCAAAGCATCATTGCTCTCAAGAGCTCTTTTCGTCAACTCTTGGGATTGAGAGGTTGACGAGTATACATGAGTACCTACACAAAACAAAGACAAAGGAAAAATTGTGTGTGCGTGGTAGATGTACACATCATCCATCATGATGCGCACATGCATGTGTCGGTGAGCACAAAATAGCCAATGCTCAAATAAATGAGATGCGTGATATAGAAACATGTCATCCATCATGAGAGGTTTGTTATTATGTATGGCATAATGGAGACTCAAAGGATGTAATGCACCATGAGAAATATCGAGAGCATTGTTATTCATGTTATGCATATGGTGCACGCAATCATGGGAATCATGCAAAGTATGAAATGTATAAAAGATCTCCAAATAAGTATGAGGAAACTATGGGGGTCTCCTCATGAGCATGAGTAGCAACATCACATGGGGAATATTGACAACATCCAAAAAAATGCATATTTGGAACAATGTGATCATGGCATGGCATAGTAGATGAATTGCGAAAATCATGTAAAGGGAGCATGGCAATATCATCACAAGAGAAGCAAAAGCCAATGACCATCATCTCGTCATCTATGCCATAAGTGCAAATGGGATTTACTTTAATGGGGCATGCATAGTTACTATGTTGAGATTGAAATGATGCAATATGGTTGATCTCACTCATAGCATATGACAAGTTCAATGGATTGTCAAACATGACGTGACCAATAGAATTTTCACATGATATCCTATGAAGCATAGCATCACAACTAGGTAACTCAACATGGTCATCATCGTATTCATCATAAATAGGTTAGTCATGACATGAAGAAGTTTCACTAGCATGAAGCATGGCAATAGGTGGGTCAACATCATGGGAGCAATCGATGCCAAGAGAGTCCACTAGTGGGACAAGAGAAGCACCATCACCTATGTTACCATTGGAAGGTCGTTCGTGTGTTGTAGGTAAGGTGTTGAAGATCCACTCGTTGTCATCTTCATCTTGATGGAACCATGTGGGGGGTGCATCATCGTCCACCATGGCCATCATTTTGTCCATTGGAGGGATGGACTCATCGAGGATAGGCATGTCGTCATGTAGGAGACCTAGCACCAAAGAAGAAAACACACTAGGAGTAGAGGTTAAGTCGTTAGAAATCATGGTGGCCTCACATGCCGTGTCAACTACCTCACCCACTAAGTGTTGTGGCTCACTCACTCCCTCAAGGATGCACTCACTCATATGGTTGGTGGAGTCACTCAAATGGCGCTCAACCTCACATAGGGTGTGTGGCATGCTCTCATGTGTGGGGCTAGTAGTGGTCACACTCATCCTCTCATAGGAAATGCTCTCAATGTCACATATGGTGGAGTCACTCATGTCACTCATGTGGTGGTGGCTGTCCTCACATGACAAATGGGGCATCTCGACATATGTGGGTGTCGGAGAGATGTAGGTGCAAATGTCTCCATGCTCAACTACTATCGTCGCCTTGGTTGAAGGGATAGTCCCATGCTCAACCTTCTTGTCACCGTCTTATTGTTGGAGGCCCATATGATGTGGCACCTCATAGCTCGTCTCCATGACCGAAGGGAATGTCCCATGCTCGGCCATCTTCCTTGAGGGGCTTCCGAAGATGGAAGTGTCGCCCTCGCTCGTAGGTCGTCGCCTTGGACTTGATGAAGTCGTTGTAGGCGTACTCGTGGGAAGTAGGCGAATATGCCGTACGTCCAAAGGCGAAGATGCCTTGATAGCACTTGGCGAAGATGCCAAAGTGGTTGGTGTAGCCGTAGCGACGTCTTGGTGGTGGTTGTCTCGCGGTCTTCTTTTGTGCTCTTGAAGCTTGGACTTGGCGTGAAGTAGGGCTTGTTGGGACTTGTGCATTTGTGCTTGTGGAGCATCTTCATGATGATGATGTCGTTGTCGTGCTTGAGCTCGTAGTAGATGTCGTCCGTCGTCGTCGTGCACATGTTGCTTGGAGGTGACTTGCCCTTCATGACGATGTTGATCACGAACGTGATGGTAGTCGCCATGTAGATGTGGACGAGGACGATTTGCACTTGCATCGTGGCCGCGCTCTGAAGACTTGTGGCTTGAATGTTGCCGCCTTGAAGATGACAAAGGGGAAGAAGACTTGATCAAGGTTCTAATCTCCTCCATCCTTGCATCTTGCTCCTCTTTATGTGCGGAAAGCTTCTTGTCGATGTAGTCCCTTTTCCTTGCTTCGGAGTGACGAATGTCGATGGAGATGTTCTCGATGCGCTCTCGCAATCTTGATTGTGCGCCTTGCATTTGTCGTTGTAGATCAAAGATGGACGCTTTGGTGATGTAGTTGTTCACGCCGTCGTTGTTGTCGTAGACCAGAGAGGAAATGCCTTGCCTATCCATCACAAGACTCGAGGAAAGGTGAGTAGGAAATGAGATAAACAATACCAAGCTACCTTTTCCCAAAGTTAAGGATGTATCTTGTATCACTCAATGTGAAATGAAAGAATAGTGGAATTGGTACCGGACTTGTTCACTCACACCTACAAGTAAAACTTATGGTAGAGCTCGGTGAGGATAGTGGCACAAAAATTTGATGCAAAATGTTAGCAAGAGTCAATAATGTTGGAAAAGAATCACAAATTCGCAAGTGAAACAAGTAGACCAATAGCAAATGTGGTACTCGGAAACACACAAACGGATAGATAAATGGGGTCGTGCAACCAAGGAATGAGCACAAAATGTGGAGTCCACGGAAAACGCTCGTGTTGCACAACTCAAGAGAAACGCTAGCACGATTGCTCAATAGGAGGATACAACACTTGTGCACAACCTATAAGATGCAAAATGGATAAACTGATGAGGCCATCAATATCATTGTTACACCCACAGCCCCTGCTGCTATACATACTGGACCAATTACTAGAGCTCACGCACGCCAACTAAATTACCAGGTACTTTCATTTCTTGGTAATGATTCTAATGTTCATGAGAATATGATGCTGCCTAAATTGGATACATTTGTTTTTCTTACAAATGAAGGGCCTAGCTTGGAGAAGGATGAACATTGGAGCAAGAACAAGAATGGAGATGATGGCATGCGCAAGGGGGACAAGAACGGAGTTACAAGTGATGATTTCAGGACATTGAAGCCACCATAATGAGTGCATGAAGCCTTGGACGAAATATACAAGATGCCACTTCATAAATTTCGTCCAGAGGCTATTCTAGGTGCTGCGTCACCTTTTTATTGGGCGAGGCCCATGTAATTTCGAAATACATAAGTATAGGCTATTTTTAGAGTCCGTGTGTGTGGGGAAACAAGAGATAGGGTTAGTTTCGGACCCCTCCACCAAGGGCCACGAAATTCACCCCCTCTTCCTCCATATATACAACCCTTAGGGCACCGTTTAGACTTTGGGTTTTGTTTAGATTAAAAGTTCGCCATAGCTGCAACTTCACAGCCGCTTGTGTTCAACGACCACACAAAGGCGACACAGAACCCCACCTTGATCAATAAAGCTTTTATCTTATATTCGCAATATCCAGATTACAATCTCAGTTTCTTGCTTGTTCTTCGTTTGCTCGCAGGAAACAGACCCTCATGGTCAGGTTGATCGTGCTCCGGCATGGTCAATAGCCTCTCGGAGTTGGTTTAGCGATTGCTAAGGCGCGACGTCCTCGCACGTTCGTAGTCGGATCGTCAAAGTCTACTTCCACCAAAGCGAAATCCACCATCTCATCGAAAGACGGGACACCTTTGCCTCTATCAAGTGGTATCAGATTTCCAGGTTGCTCGGTGAGATTTTACAGTTTTTCGTAGTTTAGATCGAGTCTGTTCTTCATACCTATAGTCCACGAAAAAGCCAAAAAAAATTAGGGTTAGTTCATCCCATCCGAACCAATCTGAGCCTTTGCTTAATCTTTTCTCTATTTGCTTTGTTGAATTTGTGGTTGCATCGTCGTGTCAAGTTGCTGGTCTTAGCGTCTAGTCTTTTAGAGTTTCGAGTTCTGTTCACAGGTTGTCAGGTCGCCGCTGCCATATACCACCACCACATATTCACCGCCAATCCGAATCCATATACGCCACCACATATCCGCCGCCATCACGCCCATCCGAGTCCACCTGCAACATATATCCGCCACCAGTCCGAGTTCCACCAGATTCATCTCTGCCACCAGTCCGAGTTCCACCAGATTCATCTCCGCCACCAGTCCTAGTCCGAGTCCAGCAATTGTTGCATTGTTCTTGATTTCCAGATCACGCGATACTCCGAGTCATGACAGCGGAGGACTCCCCAACTTCCGAGCCATCCGCAGAAGAAAAATAGTTCCAGTTTAAAAAAAACTAAGTCTGGAAAATTCTGGCTAGGCAGTTTTTAGACCATTTGTCGACTTTTTCGAAAAAAATTTGTTGCGGAGCAAAAAAAAGAGGAAAAAAAGTGCAAAAAAAAGGAGAAAAAAAGAGAAAAAAAATTCAGAGTGTGCTCCTCCCTTGTTCACGTGCCGCGCCGTGATTTTGTTGGTGTTGTAGGCTCGCATCTCTAGCACAGTCTAGCCTAGGACCAGCACAGTACGGTCGTTGAGCGTTTATTCAACTTTGCATCTCTGAATTGATTATTGCTGACCTTTTTTTGCTACCATATTATAAGCCTTCCCAGCTCCACATACACCTCGTCGTGCGTTGGACTCTCCCCGTAATCGCTCTATCCAAGCTTTGAGTTTTGACTACAACGGTTGCCGATCACCACCGTCACTTTGGTAAGAACCGTAAGAATTTGAGATTTGCTTGACGGGTTTGTGATACACCACCACCACTTCTTAGTAGTCTGTAGGATCATATTCTTCTGTGTTTCTATTTGCTGCTAACCATGGTAGGATCACAAGCCGATGAGACTGATTGGGAGAACCTGACGAACAAACAACTACATGATAAATTTCAGCAAATGATGAGTAGACAGGTGCAAGATGTGCTAAACATATTTGACGAGGCCATGGAGAACATAGATGGCATTGAGAAGACGTTTGAAACAAAGCTTGATAGCAACTTTAATGAATTGCTCGCGCGTTTTCCACAACCACCGCCGGCTGCACCTATCGCACCTCTGCAACAACAACTACTACGCCCCCTTCCGAATCAGTATGGACGAGCTCAGCGTGTTCCTATTGAGCCAGGACAAAATTTTGGTGCCGCTGCTACTGCTGTTGGTGCTTCTTTGGCTCCTGCTACTGCTGCTGCTGGTACCGAGGAGGATGATGAGTATGCGGGCGATTATGAGGATGAGGTTGATCAAAATCAGAACTACGTGCACCACCAGCACCACCACCAAGCAGTCGACCTCAGGTATATATTCGTAATGGTAGGCCTGCACCACCACCTCAGGTACGAGATGATGTCCATATTCCTAAACTAAAATTGAATATTCCACCATTTGAGGGTAGATATGTTCCTGATATATATTTTACTTGGGAGTTAGAAACTGAACAATGTTTTACATGTTTACAATATCCCGAGGAGAGACGGGTTGCTGCTGCTGTTTGTGCTTTCACTAGTTTTGCATGTGTATGGTGGTCTGAACATTGTAGATTATATCATATTCCCGCTACTTGGGCTGCTTTGAAAACTGCTATGCGTACTCGTTGGGTTCCACCATATTATCAACGTGAATTGCTTCAAAAATTGCAGCGTTTAAGACAAGGAAAAATTCTGTGAAGAATATTATCGGGAATTACAAACCGGCATGATTAGATGTGGTATTGTTGAGGAGAATGAAGCTATGCTTGCACGTTTTATAGGTGGATTAAATAGAGAGATTCAGACCATTCTAGAGTATAAGGAGTATACTAATATCACTCGTTTATTCCATCTTGCTTATAAAGTTGAACGTGAAGTGCAGGATCGACAAGCATTGGCGCGAACTAACATTTCTGCAGGTCGACTTTCATCATGGACACCGCGTGCATCCTCTACTTCCACTGCACCAGCACCTCCATCAGCTGCTACCTCCAGCCGTGATACAAGAAAGCAGGCACAACCTCCACTATCTGCCAAGAGCACACCTGCTGGGCCTACACAGAGTTCTTCTTCTTCCATGGCATCAACTGGGCACACAAGTGATATTATTTGTCGTCGTTGTAAGGGAAGAGGTCATTATGCGAGAGAATGCAAATCTCAGCGTGTGATGATTGCTACTGAGGATGGTGGGTATGAGTCCGCTAGTGACTATGATGAGGAGACGTTGGCTCTTATTACACGTGAAGAACACGGTGGAGATAATTCTGATCATGAGACGCAATACATGGCTCCTGAAGAAGCTGACAGGTATGAATGTTTAGTTGCTCAACGTGTTTTGAGTGTGCAGGTCACACAAGCTGAGCAAAATCAGAGGCACAATTTGTTCCATACCAAGGAGTTGTGAAGGAACGTTACATGCGCGTCATCGTGAGACGGAGGGAGCTGCAACAACTTGGCTAGCATGGAGATGGTGGAGAAGCTTTCTCTCACCACAAGACCACATCCACATCCTTACTACATCCAATGGTTCAACAACAGCGGCAAGGTTAAGGTAACACGTACTGTTCGTGTGCATTTTAGTATCTCTACATATGCTGATTATGTTGGTTGTGATGTGGTACCTATGCAAGCATGTTCCTTATTACTTGGAAGACCATGGCAATTTGATAAAAATTCTGTACACCATGGTAGAAACAATCAGTATACTCTTGTTCATAAGGATAAAAATATTACTTTGCTTCCTATGACTCCAGATTCTATTTTGAAAGATGATATTAATAGAGCTAATAAAGCAAAACACGAGAAGAATAAGAGCGAAAATCAGATTGTGGCAAAAGAGTTTGAGCAACAAATGAAGCCTAATAATAAACCATCTAGTGTTGCTTCTGAAATAAAATTGAAAAGTGCATGTTTATTTGCCACCAAATCTGATATTGATGAGCTAGATTTCAGCAAATCTGTTTGTTATGTTTTTGTGTGCAAAGAGGCATTATTTTCATTCGAGGACGTGCCTTCCTCTTTGCCTCCTGCTGTCACTAACATTTTGTAGGAGTTCGCTGACGTCTTTCCACAAGGCGTGCCACCGGATTACCGCCTATTCGAGGATTGAGCATCGATTGACTTAATTCCGGTGCTTCACTACCAAACCGTCGCCATACCGTACCAATCCAGAGGAGACGAAGGAGATTATCGTCAAGTACAAGAGCTGCTCGACAAAGGTTATATACGAAATCCCTTAGTCCTTGTGTTGTTCCTATTATTCTAGTGCCGAAAAGGATGGTACATCACGTATGTGTGTTGATTGTAGAGGCATTAATAATATTACTATTCGTTATCGTCATCCTATTCCTAGGCTAGATGATATGCTTGATGAATTGAGTGGCTCTATAATATTCTCCAAAGTTGATTTGCGTAGTGGATACCATCAAATTCGTATGAAATTGGGGGATGAATGGAAAACAGCATTTAAAACTAAGTTTGGATTATGTGAGTGGTTAGTCATGCCTTTTGGGTTAACTAATGCACCTAGTACTTTCATGAGATTAATGAACGAAGTTTTACGTGCTTTCATTGGACGATTTGCGGTAGTTTACTTTGATGACATATTGATTTATAGCAGATCTTTGGAGGAACATTTGGAACATTTACATGCTGTTTTTATTGCTCTACGTGATGCACGTTTGTTTGGTAACCTTGGGAAGTGCACCTTTTGCACCAACCGAGTGTCTTTTCTTGGTTATGTTGTTACTCCACAGGGAATTAAAGTTGATAAAGCCAAGATTGAAGCTATTGAGAGTTGGCCGCAGCCCAAAACGGTCACACGAGTGAGGAGTTTTCTTGGCCTCGCTGGTATCTATAGGCGTTTTGTAAGATATTTCAGCACCATTGCTGCACCTCTCAATGAGCTTACAAAGAAGGATGTGCCTTTTGTTTGAGGTACCGCACAGGAAGAAGCCTTCACGGTATTGAAACATAAGTTGACACATGATCCTTTACTCCAACTTCCTGATTTTAATAAGACTTTTGAGCTTGAATGTGATGCTAGTGGAATTGGATTAGGAGGTGTGTTATTACAAGATGGCAAACCTATTGCATACTTTTCTGAAAAATTGAGTGGGCCTAGTCTGAATTATTCTACTTATGATAAAGAATTATATGCTCTTGTTCGGACTTTAGAAACATGGCAACATGATTTATGGCCCAAAGAATTTGTTATACAGTCTGATCATGAATCTTTGAAACATATTAAAAGTCAAGCTAAACTGAATCGTAGACATGCTAAATGGGTTGAATTCATTGAGACTTTCCCTTATGTCATTAAACACAAGAAGGGTAAAGAAAATGATATTGCTGATGCATTGTCTCGTCGCCATACTATGCTTTCACAACTTGACTTCAAAATATTTGGTTTGGAGACCATCAAAGGTCAATATGTGCATAATGCTGATTTTAAAGATGTATTGCAAAATTGTAAAGAAGGAAGAACATGGAACAAGTTTGTCGTTAATCATGGATTTGTGTTCCGTGCTAACAAGCTATGCATTCCAGCTAGCTCCGTTCGTCTTTTGTTGTTGTAGGAGGCGCATGGAGGAGTACTAATGGGACACTTTGGCGTGAAGAAGACGGAGGACGTACTTGCTACACATTTCTTTTGGCCAAAGATGAGACGGGATGTTGAGCGTTTTTTGCTTGCTGCACTACATGTCAAAAAGCTAAGTCACGACTCAATCCTCATGGTTTATATATGCATTTGCCTGTACCTAGTGTTCCTTGGGTGGGTATATCTATGGACTTAGTTTTAGGTTTACCTAGAACAAAGAAGGGGAGGGATAGCATATTTGTTGTCGTGGATAGATTCTCGAAAATGGCACACTTTATACCATGTCATAAAAGCGATGATGTTGTTAATGTTGCTGATTTGTTCTTTCGTGAAATTATTCGCTTGCATGGTGTGCCAAATACTATTGTTTCAGATCGTGATACTAAATTTCTTAGCCACTTTTGGAGATGTTTATGGGCCACGTTGGGGACTAAACTGCTTTTTAGTACTACTTGTCACCCCCAAACTGATGGACAAACTGAAGTAGTCAATAGAACATTGTCTACTATGCTTACGGCTGTTTTGAAGAATAATAAGAAAATGTGGGAGGAATGCTTGCCTCATATTGAATTTGCTTATAATCGTTCATTGCATTCTACTACTAAGATGTGCCCTTTTGAAGTTGTGTATGGTTTCCTACCTCGTGCACCTATTGATTTGTTGCCTCTTCCATCTTCGAAGAAGGTTAATTTTGATGCTAAACAACGTGCTAAATTGATTTTAAAAATGCATGAGTTAACTAAGGAAAACATTGAGCGTATGAATGCTAAATATAAATTTGCTGGAGATAAGGGTAGAAAACATGTTGTGTTTGCACCTGGAGATCTTGTTTGGTTACATTTGCGTAAGGATAGATTTCTGATTTGCGCAAATCAAAGCTAATGCCACGTCTTGATGGTCCCTTTAAGGTGTTGGAGAAAATAAATGATAATGCATATAAACTTGAGCTGCCTGCATATTTTGGGGTTAGTCCCACTTTTAACATTGCAGATTTGAAGCCTTATTTGGGTGAGGAAGATGAACTTCCGTCGAGGACGACTTCATTTCAAGAAGGGGAGGATGATGAGGACATCAATACCATTGTTACACCCACAGCCCCCGCTATACATACCGGACCAATTACTAGAGCTCACAAGACGCCAACTAAATTACTGTACTTTCATTTCTTGGTAATGATTCTAATGTTCATGAGAATATGATGCTGCCTAAATTGGATACATTTGTTTTGCTTACAAATGAAGGGCCTAGCTTGGAGAAGGATGAACATTGGAGCAAGAACAAGCATGGAGATGATGGCATGCGCAAGGGGACAAGAACGGAGTTACAAGTGATGATTTCAGGACATTGAAGCCACCATAATGAGTGCATGAAGCCTTGGACGAAATATACAAGATGCCACTTCATAAATTTCGTCCAGAGGCTATTCTAGGTGCCACACACCTTATTATTGGGCCAGGCCCATGTAATTTCGAAATACATAAGTATAGGCTATTTTTAGAGTCCGTATGTGTGGGAAACAAGAGATAGGGTTAGTTTGGACCCTCCACCAAGGGCCACGAAATTCACCCCTCTTCCTCCATATATACAGCCCTTAGGGCACCGTTTAGACTTTGGGTTTTGTTTAGATTAAAAGTTCGCCATAGCTGCAACTTCGCGTGCCGTTTGTGTCCAACGACCGGACAAAGGCGTCCACAGAACCCCACCTTGATCAATAAAGCTTTCATCTTATATTCGCAATATCCAGATTAAAATCTCAGTTTCTTGCTTGTTCTTCGTTTGCTCGCAGGAAACAGACCCTCGTGGTCAGGTTGATCGTGCTCCGGCGTGGTCAATAACCTCTCGGAGTTGGTTTAGCGATTGCTAAGGCGCGACGTCCTCGCACGTTCGTAGTCGGATCGTCAAAGTCGACTTCCACCAAAGCGAAATCCACCATCTCATCGAAGGACGGGACACCTTTGCCTCTATCATAAACTTTCTATCCCAAGTATGCTATGTATGTATGGTTCCCGGTGTTTCTCTCAAGATGATCCAAGATGATCGAATCTGACAATCTTATGTGCAATGGGGTATGATGCTATGGCACTTGCTCACGAGCTCTTTGCTCTCTTTTTTCTTAAAAGCTTTACTTCTTTTTTTCTATGGCCACTTTTGCACAATGCACAAGCCAAGATAGCTATTGTGTATATGCGGGAACGATATAGTGACACAATTGATGATATGATACCAATATGATATGGTATGTATGCAATGGAATGGTGGATCACTAATGTGCACAAGTAACATTGCCGGAAATACTCAAATGGCTAGTCTCGATAGGTAAGTGATGCAAAATGGGCTAGGAGTTAACAATGCAATTGCAAGGTGAATATACAATGGTGTCATCGAGGTTACCGTCCTTTGCGATGATGAGTGGCGGTGTTCTTGATGTAGATACCAAGATGATGTAGACCCGTCCCTAAGTAGCCGAAATACCTTAGGAAACGGTAAAAACCACAAACTCAAAATCTCAAATGACAAATGTCAAATGGTGGAAGTGGAAATGGCAATGTGGAAGTGGTGGTGGTTTGTGAAGAAGCAAATGCCCTAAGTAGCCGAAACACCTTAGGAGATTCACGTCGCCACTCAAGAAACCACAAATGCTAAATGTAGCAAAATGGGTTATGTTGCGGAAGGCTATGGTGGTTTTGCGGATGATATGGTGGAGGGCCTACGCAAAGATGCCAAAATGTCAAAAAATTTATGGAGTCAAATGGTGAAGGAACCTATCTAGGTGGATGGTGGATGTCAATATGATGTAGGGTGGAACCCTAATTCGTCGATCTTTCACGTTTGGAGGGGATCCTACGGGGGAAACACGAAGAACACGCGGAAGCACGAGGGGAAACACGGGGAAAACGAGAGAGAATCACTCAACCAACAAGGAATCGATCACACAAGTGCTAGATCAACATACACATATGAGATCCACAAGATACATAGTCAACTAGGGTAAGGATACAAAGGAACCGTTCATCTCCAAGAGGAGGCCTTGATGTTCTTCCCTAGATAGGGGTCTTGAATCCGCTGAGGGATCTTCTCCTAGACGGAGGTCCTGATCTCCGAGGAGAAGTAACCGAGTGTATGAGCAAAGGCTCTCACACAAATATGAGCTAATCCAATGCTAACCCTCAAAGTGGGGAGGAGGAGGTCTATTTATAGTGCTAAGCCACGAAGGGGTAAGTGAGGGCGAGGTACACGGGCCTCGGCCCAAGTCATCTTGTGAGCAAGGCGGATGATCCGGACGGGGTCCCGGATGATCCGGGCGTTGGGGTCCGGATGATCCGGCTGGAGTTCCGGATGATCTGGCTTCAGCAGAAGCCTTCGGGTGCCTTCGGTGCATTTACCCGGACGATCCGGGGGAGGGTCCGGATGATCCGGATGGCGGTCCGGACGTCCGGCCTGGTTCCAGCAGCCGCTCCATCTTCTTCTTCTCCTTTCTTCTGTCTTCTCTTCCATGATTGGCCTTGGTCCTTGGAATCTCCATGGTCATCTTGGTTGTACCTGAGTGTATGCAAGGTCCATGCATGAGGTAGTAGCCGTGTCTCATATGCGGAAAGTGACGGTTCGAAGAGGAGTGAATTCACCTTGTGTCCAATGGCGTATGTTCGAGGTCTTGTCATATGTCCTCTTGGGGCTTGGAGAGTAGTCGGAGTGTACATGGGGATGAACGTGGGATGCTCCGCATCATATCCCCCCCTCTTGGGAAAGATCCGACCTTGGATCATGATCCTCATCACCATGGATGGACTTGTAGTGGGACGTAGGTGAAGGCCTTGCGCAATCCAAGTACTCCAAGGTGTCTCCGGTATGTGGTACATGCAAAATGAGCAAACACAAAGTACACTTGGAAATACAATGGTTAGCGCACACAAAGTGTCCATCAATTAAGCGTGAGTCCGTGCTTAGGCATAGTGCGTGACAAAGTGCATGAAGCTGATCAAGATGATATAGAATGATATGCAAAGAATTCATGGGATAATTAGCATGGTGCACAAAGCGACAAATTCTACCATTGTGCAAAATGATGTCATAATGAGATGGTGCATCAAAAGCATGAATATGGTAATGGATGCTCAATATGTATATGTTATCATGCAATTGATGGTGGGCAATATGATCATGATGTATGAATATGCCATCAATGAAGATCACAACAAATTTGCTAAGGAAGTGAACAAGCTCATATATCATGGATGACATGGGAATACAAGATGCAACAAGGCAATCACAATGTGAGTCAATCCATGCATAGGGTGAAAACTTGTGGTGAGTATGATATGTCCATCGAGCATGACATGTGTGAGCACAATCAACAAATATGAAGGTGTTGGTGTACCAAAGCTTGATGTCGAGGCATGAGTGGAGTGCCGAAGGTGCATCCAATAAGTGCAAGCGCCCTCAATGTGAAGGTCCATGTAGCCAATCTCCAATGTCGCTCCTCCGTTCACGAGATGTATCATGTAGACAACAAGAAGGAAACAACAATGAAAGAGTGACCCATCCAATATGCATATTTGAGGATTGCTCAAAGAGAAGGAGTTCACCTTTATGAGAATGTCGAAAATGTTGGTGTCGCACATCATGTATGCCTTCACATAACCAATATGTCGCATAACGGCATCGCCTTGTGAAACCTCCAAAATGAAAGAACATGACAAACACTCGGAAAAACAAATGAGGTTAGCGGAAATGCAAAACCTATTATTCGTGTGGTAAGATACCGAACAAGTGTGTGCATCATGCTCATCATAAGAAAGTACAAGGGAGCATTTCAAAGTATGGAGGCATATGATGTAAGAACATCAAAATACAAGAAGCTCAATCAAACAAGCATGCATCACAAGTATAGTGTCCAAGTCTCTGAGATCAATAAGCATAGCAAGTTGGCACTCAATACAAGGTGATATGAGAGATTCAACTAATGGAGACAAGAGACAATGATCATGACAAATCAAGTGAGAGGCATGAGCATATATGTCATCAACCCAAGAAAGCAAGTAATAGTGGAACATGGGTGATGCAACATAGCAAGCAATCATAGTGATCAAGTCAAGCAAGCTAGTAGTGCGAAGATGCAACATACTAGAAGGAATCATGGCAAGCATGTCATGTGTGCAAATAGTGGGCATGAATAATTCACATGTCATAGCGCAAGCATGAAAGCAAGATATGAGTAAAATGTCATCAATGTATTGGCGAGAGACCATATGTAAATAGCAATGGGGCATCATGACTCTCCCAACACAACAACAATCAATAGTATGGGGCACATGATAAACATGGCAATAGCAACAAGGGTCTCCACCAAGCATGCAAATACACAATGGGATATCATAATGGTTCATCATGGGTAAATGCAAGCAAGGGTCACAATTGCATGGCAAAGGCATAGAAGCAAGCATAGCATGCAAAGTGAACACGGTAAAATGCGCATAAGGTGACAAGTGGTAAATGGCCCATAGCCGTGTGAGAGCCAAGTAGAGGAGTTGCGCGTAGTCCTTGCGCGAAGGGGACGGTGGAGAGGATAGTCCACGGGATCCCAAAGCATCGTTACTCTCAAGAGCTTGTTTCGTCAACTCTTGGGATTGGGAGGTTGACGAGTATACATGAGTACCTACACAAAACCAAGACAAAGGGAAAATTGTGTGCGCATGGTAAATGTACACATCATCCATCATGATGCGCACGTGCGTGTGTTTGTTAGCACCAAATATCCAACGCTCAAATAAATGAGATGCGTGATAAAGAAACATGTCATCCATCATGAGAGGTTTGTTATGATGTATCGCATAATGGAGACTCAAATTGTGTAATGCATCATGAGAAATATCTAGAGCATTGTTATTCATGGAATGCATATGGTGCACGCAGTCATGGGAATCATGCAAAGTATGGAATGCATCAAGATCTCCTAATATATATGAGGAAACTATGGGGGTCTCCTCATGAGCATGAGTAGCAACATCACGTGGAGAATATTGACAACATCCAAAACAATGTATATTTCGAACAATGTGATCATGGCATGACATATTGGATGAATTGCGCAAATCATGTAAAGGAAGCATGGCAATATCATCACATGAAAAGCAAAAGCCAATGACCATGTTTTCGTCATCTATGCCATAAGTGCAAATGGGATTAATTTAGTTGGGGCATGCATAGTTACTATGTTGAGATTGAAATGAAGCAATATGGGAGATCTCACTCATAGCACATGACAAGTTCAATGGATTGTCAAACATTAAGTGACCAATAGAATTTTCACATGATATCCTATGAAGCATAGCATCACAACTAGGCAACTCAACATGCTCATCATCATATTCATCATTAATAGGTAAGTCAAGGCATGAAGAAGTTTCACTAGAATGAAGCATGGTAATAGGTGGGTCAACATCATGGGAGCAATCATCGTCAAGAGAGTCCACTAGTGGGACAAGAGAAGCACCATCACCTATGTTACCTTTGGAGTGTCGCTCATGTGTTGTAGGTGAGGTGTTGAAGATCGTCTCGTTGTCATCGTCATTTTGATGGAACCATGTGGGGGTGCATCATCGTCCATCATGGCCATCGTCGTCTCCATAGGAGGTATGGACTCATCAATGGTAGGCGTGTCGTCATGTAGGAGACCTAGCACCAAAGGAGAAAACACACAAGGAGTAGAGGGTAAGTCGTTAGAAATCATAGTGGCCTCACATGCCGTGTCAACTACCTCACTCTCTAAGTGTTGTGGCTCACTCACTCCCTCAAGGATGCTCTCACTCATATGGCTGGTGGAGTCACTCAAATGGCGCTCAACCTCACATAAGATGTGTGGCATGCTCTCATGTGTCGGGCTAGTGGTGGTCACACTCATCTTCTCATAGGAAATGCTCTCATTGTCACATATGGTGGAATCACTCATGTCACTCATGTGGTGGTGGCTCTCCTCACATGGCACTTGGGGCATCTCAACATATGTGGGTATCGGAGAGATGTTGGTGCAAATGTCTCCATGCTCAACTCCTATCGCCGTGGTCGAAGGGGATGGCCCTTGCTCGACCTTCTTGTCACCGTCTTGGTGTAGGAGGCCCATATGATGTGGCACCTCATAGCTCGTCTCCATGACTGAAGGGAGTTTCCCATGCTCGGCCATCTTCCTTGAGGGGCTTCCGAAGATGGAAGTTTCACCCTCGCTCGTAGGCGGTCGCCTTGGACTTGATGAAGTCGATGTAGGCGTACTCGTGGGAGGTAGGCGAAGATGCTGTACATCCAAAGGCAAAGATGCCTTGATAGCACTTGGCGAAGATACCAAAGTGGTTGGTGTAGCCGTAGCGCCGTCTTGGTGGTGGTCGTCTCGCGGTCTTCTTTTGTGCTCTTGAAGCTTGGACTTGGCGTGAAGTAGGTCTTGTTGGGACTTGTGCATTTGCGCTTGTGGAGCATCTTCATGATGATGATGTCGTTGTCGTGTTCGAGCTCGTAGTAGATGTCGTTCGTCGTCGTCGTGCACATGTTGCTTGGAGGTGACTTGGCCTTCATGATGATGTGGATCGTGAACGTGATGATTATCGCCATGTAGATGTGGACGAGGACGATTTGCACTTGCATCTTTTTCGCGCTCCGAAGACTTGTGGCTTGACCGTCGTCGTCTTGAGGATGATGAAGGGGAAGAAGACTTGATCAAGGCTCTAATCTCTTCCATCCTTGCATCTTGCTCCTCTTTATGTGCGGCAAGCTTCTTGTCGATGTAGTCCCTTTTCCTTTCTTCGGAGTGACGAATGTCGATGGAGATGTTCTCGATGCGCTCTCGCAATCTTGATTGTGCGCCTTGCATTTGTCGTTGTGGATCGAAGATTGACGCTTTTGAGATGTAGTTGTTCACGCCATCGTTGTTGTCGTAGACCGGAGAGGAAATTCCTTGCCTATCCATCACAAGACTCGAGCAAATATGAGTGGTAGAAAGAGAAGAACTAATACCAATGTACCTTTGACCAAAGTTGAAGATGAATCAAGTTCACTCAAATGTGGACAATGAAATAGCACTATTGGTACCGATCCTTGTCGATTCTCACACCTACACAAGTAAAGCTTATAGTGGAGCTCGGTGAGGATAGTGGCACAAAATTTTAATGCAAAATGTTAGCAAGAGTCAATAATGTTGAAAAAGATTCACAAATTCGCAAGTGAGACAAATGGACCAATAGCAAAGAATGGCACACGGAAACACACACAAGGATAGATAAATGGGGTCGTGCAACCAAGGAATGAGCTCAAAATGTGGAATCCACCAAAACGCTCGTGTTGCACAACTCAAGAGAGACGCTAGCACGATTGCTCAATTGGCGGATACGACACTTGTGCACAACCTATAAGATGCAAAATGGATATTCTTTCTATCCCAAGTATGCTATGTATGTATGGTTCCCGGTGTTTCTCTCAAGCATGATATCATATGAGGTAGATTTTGGTATGGCTCTTATGTGCAATGGGGTATGATGCTATGGCACTTGCTCACGAGCTCTTTGCTCTCTTTTTGCTTAAAAGCTTTTTTTTCTATGGCCACTTTTGCACAATGCACAAACCAAGATAGCAATTGTGTATATGCGGGAACAAACTTGAGGCACAATGGATGATATGATACCAAGATGATATGGTATGTATGCAATGGATGGTGTAGACCACTAATGTGCACAAGTAACGTTGCCGGCAATACTCAAATGGCTAGTCTCGATAGGCAAGTAATGCAAAATGGGCTAGGGGTTAACAATGCAATTGGAAGGGAATATACAAAGGTGTCATCGAGGTTACCGTCCTTGCGATGATGAGTGGCGGTGTTCTTGGTGTAGATACCAAGATGATGGAGACTCGTCCCTAAGTAGCCGAAACACCTTAGGAAACGGAAAAACCGCAAACTCAAAATCTCAAGTGACAAATGTCAAATGGTGGTAGCGGAAAGCGGTGGTGGTGTTGCACTAGGCAATGCGGAAGTGGAATGATGGGCTATACACGAGTCGGAGTTGAAGTTGCCGTCCCTAAGTAGCCGAAACACCTTAGGAGACACAAGCCACAACTCGAACAAGCTCAAACAACAATTGGGTTAAGTTCTGTTGTCGGAAGTGTATGGTGGGAAGGTTATGTGGAAGTGGTGGTGGTGGTGGTTGATGAAGAAGCAACCGTCCCTAAGTAGCCGAAACACCTTAGGAGACTCAAGTCACTACTCAAACAACCTCAAATGCTATGGGGAACAAAATGGGTTAGGTTGCGGAAGTCGGTGGTGGCTATGCGGATGATATGGTGGAAGGCCTAGGCAAACTTGCCAAATTTCAGAAAATACGATGGAGTCAAATGATGTTGGTGGTATTTTTGTGGGATGGGGGATGTCAAGAGCTTCAAAACGAGCTAAAGAACGTCAAAATCGGACTCCGGATGAATTAGTTATGGCCAAAAGAAAAATCTGTCAGTGACAGTTTCAGGGTTAACCGGACATCCGAGAGGAGGTCCGGATGATCCGGGCTAGGTCCGGATGATCCGGGAGGAAATCCGGATGATCCGGGTTCGTCAGCTCCGGTTCGGGAATTTGGGCGCGTGGGGTATCCGGACGTCTGGGAGAGGGTCCAGCTGATCCGGGCGGTGTCCGGATGATCCGGGAGATGGTCCGGATTATCCGGGCAGGTTAAACTGCTCGGGATTTCCTCTCGGGGACGAATTTTTGGGCGGAAATGGATGATTTTCGGGGCAAAATTTGATGGATTTCGTGGATGCACTACTAGGAAAAGGCATGCTAGTGGCGCACCAGTTTTGCCTTCTAATGGCGCATGGCTGGTGCGCCACTGGCATCACGCCATTAGAATTTCTTTCTAATGGCGCACCACCAAGGCGCCATTAGAATCAGTATTCTAATGGCGCACCGATGATGCGCCATTAGTCTTGCTCACGATCGCCACTAGTATCTGCTATACTTACAGTAAGAGACATCTTGTAGTCGCCATTAGTAACAACTTTTTAATTCTTTTCTTCTTAATCTCATGTCACTATTTCACATATGAGATATTCAACACATATATATGTACAACAAGCATCCATATAGCAATCATATATGTACAACAAGCATACATATAGCAATCATATCCAACACACAAGTTTCATCATATATACATACGTACATAGCCAACACATAGTTCCGTCGTTACAAAAGTTTCACATTGTTCATCCAACACCGTTATCCATCAATTCACAAAAGTTTCACATTCATACAAAATAAAAACAGAAATGGAAAAGAAGCACCCCATCCACGCAAGCTTCCGTCAATTAAATCAAATCTGCAAAATGATAAACAAGAAGTTAGAAGAAGAAAAGAAGAAGGCTAGAAGAAGAATAAGAAGAGTTTTGGAAAAGAAGAAGATTAAGAAAAAGACTATAAGCTTATTATGTAAACTTGATCATTTTGTGCTAACATAAGTTATTTTGGAGCTAACCTATAGGAAACTAAGCATAGTCTAAGCTAGTATATTAGAGCCAACTTAGGTAAAATGAAGCTAACCTATGTCATTTTGGAAAAGAAGAAGATTAAGAAAAAGACTATAAGCTTATTATGTAAACTTGATCATTTTGTGCTAACATAAGTTATTTTGGAGCTAACCTATAGGAAACTAAGCATATAAGCTCTAAGTTAGTATATTAGAGCCAACTTAGGTAAAATGAAGCTAACCTATAGGAAACTAAGCATATTAGAGATAACATAGGTAACTAAGTATATATATATCATTTTGGATAGCTAACCTATAGGAGATCGACATACGACAAAGTAGGCAGTTCTTCTCCTTCTTCTCCTTCATCTCCTCGATCGCCTAGGCGGCGAGGCTGTGGAGGCAGTGGAGGTAGTGGGATGTAGTCTTCTACCACAATTGGCGTGGTCATGTTGCCCAGTGTGGGATCGCCGGCGCCACCACCGGTGCGTGGTCATTGTCGAGCACCACCACCATCGCAAGGCCACCTTGAGCACGACCATCGCTAGGTCATCCTCAGCCACCTCCATCTCTTGCCCATGGTCACCACCACCATCTCTTGCCCTTGGTCACCACCACCAGCTAGGTCATCCTCACCTGATGCCCATCCTCACTCTGCTCCTCTTCTCCCGCACTCCAGTCCGGATCATCCTTCTTGTTGTCTATCTTTGGTGCGAGAATCGCTGCTTCTTGTCGCTCTGACCGAATCGCTGCAGCTTCGCTACACCATAGTCGCCGCTTTGCTTTGGCTGTAGCGATGTCGCCGCTTTGCTGCTCCTACCTGTCCAAAATGCAACAATGACCGTTAACAATCGATGTGAGACAAAGCCAAATGTAGAGGAATAAGAAGAGGCGAACGTCCGCATCATCATCGGCAGCGATCGCATGCGACACATAGTCTTGTTGTACACCTTCACGATGAGCATGTTGGCGTCGTGTCGTGCATACAAGACAAGGAAGTACCCCAGCTGCAGGTCGTGGCACGGTAGAAGTTCTCCCACCCACGAGACAAGTACATGTGGCCCTTCTTGATCGCCAACTGCACATCCCATGCTGCGAAACCCGCTGCCGCCTGTCGCAGCTTCACATTATTGGCGGATCTTCACCCATCAAGATGTTCATAAACACATCGGGCAGCCTCTGCGGTTTGGGAAAATGAGTGATGTAGCAAACAATGATATCGTAATGAGATGGGTGAAGGGAGATCTCTCATTTTATATACCAGCGTCATGGATCCAATGAAGCCTCAAGTATGATAGTGAAGAACTCGGAATCATCCACCTCGTCTTCGCGATGTCGCAGATCGGCGGTGGCTGCTTCCCGCCATCTCGATAAGCAGCGAAGAGACCAATTAGTACCCTTACAACAGATCATAAAACATGCATTAGTCGCAGTACCCCATATGTCCTATTTTAACAAAGTCATGCTAAAATTCACGGAAAATTTCAGCATGACCTTTGCTGAAAATAGGACATATGGAGTGCCCGAATTTGCGGAACGGAAGTTAATCGACATTCCGCAAACTCAAGGGCCTCTCGGTGGACAAGGCAAAAAAGGCCTCCATCATAGCATGGAAAATACATTGGCATGTTTTTGCTTATAAAAAGCTAACAAGTGTAATTCAAAACAATATACCACCAAGTGAACCACCACAACATCTAAAAGCTAACAAATTCCTTGTAAATTCCTTGTAATAGTATTATGCAAATTCCTTGTAAAGCTAACAATATGTCAACCGGGTGCACAATCTTCAACATGAGTCATCATTGAACTGTATTATGCAAATTCCTTGTAATAGTATTTTTACATTTACAGATAAAGATAATACTGTAACTTCTAATTTCCTTGTGATATTGTGCATTTTACTATGTTGGACTAGCACTCTGGCAAGACTAGAAGGCATCAAGGCGGTATGGTATGGTGTGGTGTGGGCCTTTGTGCCTCAAGCATCGTAAAGTGCCACCCTAAGCATAGCAAGTCCACTAACACCTTAACAAAATCATGATCAGCATTAATTCACCTCTCAAAATATTACTTACAAAATCATGATCAACATTCACCATGATTTCCCTAAGAAAGCATACACCATGATTGACGTGGGACCTATCATAACAATTATTCCAAGTTTGCAATATAGCAGGAGTAACACATCCAAAGAAAGGGTTCGGTCATATGATTGCTTTGAGAGATTATAAATGGTACTAGTCGGCCACTAGAACACTTGGTTACAAAAGAAGTTAGAATGGTATGCGGACGGGCATGGAAATATGACTTGAGCAGCTCCATGGGTGAATCTCATCGACAGACGCGTGCTCTAGTTTCCGCCGCTGCTGATCTGATTCTGTTAAGGTGGTTAAGAACTGAGCAAAGGCATATTTTGATTTAGGCCATTTGGCTACTTTCGTTTCTGAGATAGTCTCAGCACTGCATACTTATTGTTCTAGCCGAGCATAGTTATAGTAGAAACATGGAAATAAGCACATGTGACACAAAGAGCTTAAATCAGCATCTTCCTCTTGCTGTCCATCTACAGGAGAAAATTGAAACAAAAGAAGAAGAAAAATAACTTCTAAGATGGCATGCACAAAACTGAACTAATGTTGTCCTCTGAACTAATGTCGCACACACACAAATCACACACGAGCAAAGACTTGAGATCAGCATGCACACAATCAGCGAATCTCTGTCCAAACAGATCGAATAGCTAGGGTTACTGATGACTGGGAGGAATCACCAACGGAGAAGAGAGGGTGCTGCTGGTCGCTGCCTGCCGCTCGTCCTGTCCTCCTTGGCTGCAGCTCGGGAGGAAAAACAGATCAGGGTGGAGAGAGGGGGAGGGGAACCAGAGCAGGGAGAGCAGGGAGAGAGAGCAGGGAGAGAGGGAACCAGAGCAGGGGGAGGGGAAGGGGGCGAGGGAGAGGAGAGGGGCAGCACCTCGACGGCGGGCGGCGGCGGCGCGTCGGGCGGCGCTGGGCGGCGAGGCGGCGGGCAGCGGCGTCGGGCTGGGCGGCGAGGCGGCGGATCGAGGGCGAGGGCGAGGGAGAGAGGGGATCGAGGCGAGGAGAGAGGTGGGCCGCGGGAGGGTATGGATGGATGGAGGCACAATACTAATGGCGCACCAACCACCGGTGCGCCATAAGTACATCCACACTAATGGCGCACCTCAAGCACGGTGCGCCATTAGATATTTCTGCCGAGACAACAAGTTATATTCCACCCGAATCGATCCACATCAAGTCCCTCTACTAGCTCGACCGGTCGCCAGTTCTCCCACTGTGAGGTCTGGGTTCGACTCCTGTGATCCCCAATATTTTTGTATGCATTTTAAATGGTGTTTTTATATTTATTTGTGTTTAAATATGTTCAAACTTGTTTAAATCATAACAGTAATATTTTTATGCATTTTAAATACTGTTTTTATATTTATTTGTGTTTATCAAACTTGTTTAAATTATATCAAGAATATTTTTATGCATTTTAAATGCTGTTTTTATATTTATTTGTGTTTATCAAACTTGTTTAAATTATAACATGTAATATTTTTATAAAAATAGTAAAAAATTAAAACACATGTTCAAAATGTGCGGGTTCTTGTGGGCCGGGCAGTGCTCGGCGGTGGAGCGGGAGGGTTGCGATGGGTAGAGCTAAGCGGGGAGGTCTTGAGTCGATCGAGATGGAGGGGATCGAGATCGAGATGGGGGATTGAGATCGAGATGGAGGGGATACAATAATATGCATTTTAAATATGTTCAAACTTGTGTTTAAATATGTTCAAACTTGTTTAAATCATAACAAGAATATTTTTATGCATTTTAAATGCTGTTTTTATATTTATTTATGTTTATCAAACTTGTTTAAATTATAACAGTGTAATATTTTTATAAAAATAGTAAAAAAATAAAAATATGTTCAAAATGTCTTGGTCTTGTGGGGGTCGGGCAGTGCTCGGCGGTGGAGCGGGAGGTTGCGATGGGTAGAGCTAGCGGGGAGGTCTTGGTGCGATCGAGATGGAGGGGGATCGAGATCGAGATGGAGGGGGATCGAGATCGAGATGGAGGGGGATCGAGATATTATTTGTCTTTAAATATGTTCAAACTTGTTTAAATTATAACAGTGTAATATTTTTATAAAAATAGTAAAAAATTAAAAACATGTTCAAAATGTGCGGGTTCTTGTGGGGCCGGGCCGGTGCTCGGCGGTGGAGCGGGGAGGTTGCGATGGGTAGAGCTAAGCGGGAGGGGCTTGGTGCGATCGAGATGGAGGGGATCGAGATCGAGATGGAGGGGATCGAGATCGAGATGGAGGGGATCGAGATATTATTTGTCTTTAAATATGTTCAAACTTGTTTAAATCATAACATAATATTTTTATGCATTTTAAATACTGTTTTTATATTTATTTGTGTTTATCAAACTTGTTTAAATTATAACAGTGTAATATTTTTATAAAAATAGTAAAAAAATTAAAACATGTTCAAAATGTGCGGGTTCTTGCTGGGGGCCGGGCAGTGCTTGGCGGTGGAGCGGGAGGTTGCGATGGGTAGAGCTAGCGGGGAGGTGCGGTGCGATCGAGATGGAGGGGGATCGAGATCGAGATGGAGGGGATGAGATGGAGGGGATACGAATGGCGCACATACCATCCCGTGCGCCATTAGAAGTTATATATAGTAATGGCGCATTTGTTGCTGCATGCGCCATTAGTTTGTATGGGAAAATGGAAAAAAAAAATTCATACTAATGGCGCACTCATCGGCCGGCGCCATTAGATTCTTCCACTCTAATGGCGATTTGGGACAGGTGCGCCATTAGTATATAGTAGTGGCGCACTGCACACACGGTGCGCCATTAGAGTCAATCCTATCTATAGGCCTTTTTCCAGTAGTGATGGAAGGTGGGGAAACTTGGGGAGATGCTAGATCCACTTGAAACCAAGAAAATCCATGGATCAAAATCAACAAAACATAATCAAACCAACAAATCAAAAAAAAATTTGGGGCTATTTTTGGTGGGGATTTTTGGATTTAGGACGAAAATAACAAAATTAAGCTAGAAAACACGGGGTAGGGGCTCCAAAAACGTGATCAACGTGGCTCATGATACCATATGATGTAGGGTGGAACCCTAATTCGTCGATATTTCACGTTTGGAGGGGATCCTACGGGGGAAACACGAAGAACACGCGGAAGCACGAGGGGAAACACGGGGAAAACGAGAGAGAATCACTCAACCAACACGGAATCAATCACACAAGTGCTAGATCAACATACACATATGAGATCCACAAGATACATAGTCAACTAGGGTAAGGATACAAAGGAACCGTTCATCTCCAAGAGGAGGCCTTGATGTTCTTCCCTAGATAGGGGTCTTGAATCCGCTGAGGGATCTTCTCCTAGACGGAGGTCCTGATCTCCGAGGAGAAGTAACCGAGTGGATGAGCAAAGGCTCTCACACAAATATGAGCTAATCCAATGCTAACCCTCAAAGTGGGGAGGAGGAGGTCTATTTATAGTGCTAAGCCACGAAGGGGTAAGTGAGGGGCGAAGGGGTACACGGGCCTCGGCCCAAGTCATGCGCGCAGGCAAGGCCGGATGATCCGGACGGGGTCCCGGATGATCCGGGCGTCGGGGTCCGGATGATCCGGCTGGAGTTCCGGATGATCCGGCTTCAGCAGAAGCCTTCGTGCCTTGGTGCATTTACCCGGACGATCCGGGGGAGGGTCCGGATGATCCGGCTGGGCCCGGATGATCCGGATGGCGGTCCGGACGTCTGCCTGGTTCCAAGAGCCTCCCGTCTTCTTCTTCTCCTTTCTTCCGTATTCTCTTCCATGCTTGGCCTTGGTCCTTGGATTCTCCATGGTCATCTTGGTTGTACCTGAGTGTATGCAAGGCCCATGCATGAGGTAGTAGCCGTGTCTCATATGCGGAAAGTGACGGTTCGAAGAGGAGTGAATTCACCTTGTGTCCAATGGTGTATGTTCGAGGTCTCGTCATATGTCCTCTTGGGGCTTGGAGAGTAGTCGGAGTGTACATGGGGATGAACGTGGGATGCTCCGCATCACAATAGCTACTCAACGAGCTAAAGAACGCGAAAATCGGACTCCGGAAGTGGAGGTTATGGGCAAAACGGTGGACTGCACGCGGCTGCTGTAGGGGGGCCGTGCGCACGGGGTCTAGGGCCCGTGGGCACGGGGTCCCGTGCGCACGGTACACACACCGAGGGCACGGGGTCACCTGGGACATGCGGGTTTGGCGGATTTCGTCCCGATCTGGGCTCCAAGCGGATGGATCTCGTGGCTGGGGAGTAGGGGGGTGGTATGGGAGTGGGTGGGAGGTCGAAGGCGCCGCGGAAGAGACGCACTGGAAGGGCCGTGCGCACGGGGTCTGACAGGCCCGTGTGCACGGGGGCCCGTGTGCACGGGGTCCCAATGGACCGTGTGCACGGGGTCCTCTGAGAGCGGACGAACTGCTCCGGATCCGTGGCAAATTTCGAATTTGAGGTCAAAATCGAAGGATGGAAGGTAGGGGAAGGTGGTAGAGGGGTGGATCTACTTGCTAAACACCAAATCCATGGATCAAATCCAACAAAATCTCATCAAACCAACAAATCACAAAAAAATTTGGGGCTATTTTTGGTGGGGATTTTCGGATTTAGGATGAAATCACACAAAACTAGGCTAGAAAACAAAGAGAGGGGCTCCAATTTCGTGAGAAACCATCGCTCATGATACCATATGATGTAGGGTGGAACACTATGGGGAGATCTTTCACGAATTGGAGGTGGAATTCCCGAGAACAAGAGAGGGAAAACAAGAGGAACACTCAAGAACAAGTCAAATCACATCCACTAGACAATCAAACACATAAGATCCACAAGGTACATGAACAACAAAGGGAAATAAGATACATGGTAGAGTTCATCCCAAATCCTATGAAGGAGATGAGGGCTTGATGATCTAGATAGATCCTTCCCACAAGGGGGTCTTCATCCACTAGGGATCTTCTCCAATGGAGGCCTTGAACTCCAATGGAGTGGAATCCCACAAGGGGAGGTACATGAGCTAAGCTCTAGTGTTTTGATCTAATCTTAGCTAAGTCTAAATGGAGGAGATGAAGGATTATATATAGTCCTAGGCAGAGAGGGGGATAGGTGGGGGTGAAATGGTAAAACAAGGGCAAAGCCCGCAGCATCACACAGGGGGCCCCGTGTGCACGGGGTAAGTGGAGCCCGTGCGCACGGGGTATCCAGGGACCGGACGCAAGGGCCCGTGCGCACGGGGTCCGTGAGGCCCGTGGACATGGGGGTCCCGTGGTCACGGTACACGCCCGTGCGCATGGGGTCTTCAAGACCGTCAGCCTGGGAGGCCCGTGGGCATGGGGTCGGAGGGGCCCGTGCGCATGGGGTCGCCTGGGAGCTGCTGCCTTCTTCTTGGCGCTTCCTTCTCTGCTTCCAGGCTTCCATCTTGGATGGTGTAGTTGTTCTCTTGCGCTTGGACTCCTCCATGATGAATGTGCAGCTCCGGTCACACCTAAGTATGCACACGAGAGAGGGGTCAAGTAGTATACCATCCTCGAAGGGTACAAGTGGACACGTGTAAAGGAGATGATTCACCTTTGTATGCATGAAGTAGATGTTGCACGTGTCACTTGTCAAATGGACTCTTGACATGGTGACGTGCCTCGAATGAAAATAATGCCTCTTTGCACACAAAAGCATACAAACAGATTTGCTGAAATCGAGCTCATCAATATCAAATTTGGTGCCAAATAAACATGCACTTTTCAATTTAATTTCAGAAGCAACACTAGATGGTTTATCATTAGGCTTCATATGTTGCTCAAATTCTTTTGCCACAATCTGATTTTCACTCTTATTTTGGTCCTGTTTTGCTTTATTAGCTCTATTTATATCATCTTTCAAAATGGAATCGGGAGTCATAGGAAGCAAAGTAATATTTTTATCCTTATGAACAAGAGTATACTAATTATTTCTACTATGGTGTACAGATTTTTTATCAAATCGCCATGGTCTGCCAAGTAATAAGGAACATGCTTGCATAGGTACCACATCACACTCAACATAATCAGCATATGTAGAGATACAAAAATGCACACGAACAGCACGTGTTACCTTAACCTTGCTGCTATTGTTGAACCATTGGATGTAGTAAGGATGTGGATGTGGTCTTGTGGTGAGAGAGAGCTTCTCACCATGTCCATGCTAGCCAAGTTGTTGCAGCTCCCTCCGTCTATGATGACGCGCACAGAACGTTCCTTCACAACTCCCTTTGTATGGAACAAATTATGCCTCTGATTTTGCTCAGCTTGTGTAACCTGCACACTCAAAACATGTTGAGCAACTAAACATTCATACCTGTCAGCATCTTCAGGAGCCATGTATTGCGTCTCATGATCAGAATTATCTCCACCGTGTTCTTCACTTGTAATAAGGACCAAAGTCTCCTCATCATAGTCACTAGCAGACTCATGCCCACCATCCTCAGTAGCAATCATCACACGCTGAGATTTGCATTCTCGCGCATAATGTCCTCTTCCCTTACAACGACGACAAATAATATCACTTGTGTGCCCTGTTGATGCCATGGACGAAGAAGAGCTCTGTGCAGGCCCGGCAGTGCGCTCTTGGCGATAGTGGTGGTTGTGCTCTTTCTTGTATCACGGCTGGAGGTAGCAGGTGATGGAGGTGCTGGTGCGAAGGAAGTAGAGGATGCACGCGGTGTCCATGATGAAAGTCGACCTGCGAGAAAAGTTAGTTCGCGCCAATGCTTGTCGATCCTGCACTTCACGTTCAGCTTTACAAGCAAGATGGAATAAACGAGTGATATTAGTATACTCCTTATACTCTAGAATGGTCTGAATCTCTCTATTTAATCCACCCATAAAACGTGCAAGCATAGCTTCATTCTCCTCAACAATACCACATCTAATCATGGTAGTTTGGAATTCCTCATAATATTCTTCTACTGAATTTTTTCCTTGTCTTAAATGCTGCAATTTTTGAAGCAATTCACGTTGATAATATGGTGGAACCCAATGAGTACGAATAGCAGTTTTCAAAGCAGCCCAAGTAGTTTTAATAGGATATAATCTACAATGTTCAGACCACCATACACATGCAAAACTAGTGAAAGCACAAACAGTTGCAGCAACCCGTCTCTCCTCGGGATATTGTAAACATGTAAAACGTTGTTCAGTTTCTAACTCCCAAGTAAGATATATATCAGGAACATATATACCCTCAAATGGTGGAATATTCAATTTCAGTTTAGGAATATGGTCATTATCTCGTACCTGAGGTGGTGGTGGAGGCCTACCGTTGCGAATATATACCTGAGGTCGACCTGCTGGTGGTGGTGCTGGTGGGTGCACGTAGTTCTAATTTTGATCAAACTCATCCTCGTAATAGTCCTCCACCTCTGCAGTAACAACAGGAGCTAGAGAAGCACCAACAGCAGTAGCAGCGGCACCAGAATTTTGTCCTGGCTCAATAGGAACACGATGTGCTCTCCCTACTGTATCACGGCGTAGAGCTGGTTGTGGGAGACGTTTGAGTAATTCATCAAACTTGGCGTCCAACTTGGTGTCAATTGACTTCTCAATGTCATCCATCTTCTCCATTGCCTTTCCAAAGCTGGCCATCACGTCTTCCACCTGTTGAACCAACATTTGATGAAACTTATCACGAAGCTCCTTGTTCGTCATGTTCTCCCAGTCAATCTCGTCGACTTGTGTTCCTGCCATAGTTAACAGCAATAGAAATAGACAAGAATATGATCCTCTGAGACTCTTTGGAATATGGTGGTGGTGGGGTGTCACAAATCCGTCAAGCGAATCTCAAATTCTTACCAGTTCTTACCCAGCAGCAGGCGGTGATCGGCAACCGTTGTAGTCAAAACTCTCAAAGCTTGGATAGAGCGATTACCAGGGAGAGTCAAACACATGACGTAGATGTATGTGGAGGTGGGAAGGCTTATAATATGGTGGCAAAACGGATCAGCAATAATCAATTCAGAGATGCAAAGTTGAATAAACGCTCAATGACGGTACTGTGCTGGTCCTAGGCTAGACCGTGCTAGAGACGCGAGCCTAGAACACTAACAAAATCATGGCGCTGCACTTAAACAAGGGAAAAGCACACTCTGGTACTTTTTTCGCTCTTTTTTTTTTGCGCTGCTCTTTTTTTTCTTTTTTTGCGCTGCTCTTTTTTTTTGCGAAAAATCACTATAATGGCGAGTGTCTCAAAACTCTTCCCAGGTCAAACTGACAAGATGGGCACGAAATTTTTTGACAATTTTTTTTCGGAAATCAGGGAAGCGACGACGAAAAAGTGCAACAAAAAATCAAAATGATGGCAAATGTCTCAAAACACTCCTGGGGACCTAAAAGTAGGATAGGGAAAAATATTTTCGGTCGCTAAAATATTGGCCTAAAAACTGCCCGGGGGTCTCCAGACTCTTTTTTTTTCGAAACCTACTCACGTAAGGAAACACGAATCGGAAATTAGATGGATCTCGGAAACAAACCTACTACGAAAGCGGTGGTGGTGGATATATGTTGGTAGGATATGGCAGCGGTGGTGGTATATGATAGCGGTGGTGGTATATGGATATGGATAGGTGGTATATGGCAGCGGTGGTGGTATAAGGCAGCGTTGGTGGGATATGGCAGCGGTGGTCGTATATGGCAACAACGATGAAGATGGTGGGGCGGCAGCGTGACAAACTGTGACAGAACTCGAAACTCTAAAGGACTAGACGCTAAGACCAGCAACTAGACACGACGATGCAACCGCAAATTCAACAAAGTAAAACCCTAAAAAGATTATGCAAAGGCTCAGATTGGTTCGGATATGATGAACTAACCCTAATTTTTTTGTGGCTTTTTCATGGACTGTAGGTATGAAGAACCGACTCGATCTAAACTACGAAAAACTGTAAAATCTCACCAAGCAACCAGGAAATCTGATACCACTCGATAGAGGCAAAGGTGTCCCGTCTTTCGATGAGATGATGGATATCGCTTTGGTGGAAGTCGTCTTTGATGATCCGACTACGAACGTGTGAGGATGCCGCGCCTTAGCAATCACTAAACCAACTCGGAGAGGTTATTGACCATGCCGGAGCACGATCAACCTGACCACGAAGGTCTGTTTCCTACAGGCAAACGAAGAACAAGCAAGAAACTAAGATTGCAATCTGGATATTGCTAATATAAGAGGAAAAATATATTGATCAAGGTGGGGTTCTGTGACGCCTTTGTCTAGTCGTTGAACACAAACAAAGTACGTGAAGTTGCAGCTATGGTGAACTGATGTAGGGTAGAACCCTAGGTGATGATCTTTTCACAATTGGAGGGGGAAAATGGAGGGAATCACAAGAACAATAAGAACACAAGGATGAACACAAAGAGAGAATCACTCCAACAATTCCCAATTACACATCCACTAGAGTAACAACACAAGATCCACAAGTCTCAAACACAATCAAAGGAAAGATACAATGGCAAAGTTCATCCCAAATCCAAAGGAAGAAGGGTCTTGGTGGTAGATAGTCTTCTCCTAGAAGGAGGTCTTGAAATCCTCAAGGATTCTTCCCTATGGGGTCTTGATCCTCAAAGAGGGAAGGTAATGGAGCAAAGCTCACCAAGATCTCATCTAATACTTTGCTAACCCTAAACATGGCCCTAGGTACGAATTATATAGGCTTGGGGTCGGAGGAGAAGAAGTGGAGCCGAAGTCCTCATCATAGCCGTCCATCCTGGGAGGCCCGTGCGCACGGGGTAAGTTGGGCCCGTGCGCACGGGGGTCCCATGGGCATGGTACAAGCCCGTGCGCACGGGGTGCTCCAGCGTCAACTCTCTGAGTAGCCCGTGGGCACGGGGTTTCTGGGGCCCGTGCGCACGGGGTGGCCTGGAGCTCCCTCTGCTGCTGCTGTTGTCCTTCTTCTTGATCCTCGTGGCCTTGGGGTGGTTCTCCTTCTTCTTGGGGGTGCTCTTGAGCTCCTTGGTGGTGTTCCTCTTCGTACCGAAGGAGGCATAGCACATTCTGGTGAGGTAGTATACATGTTCCATTTGGGTTCATATGCAAGTCTAGTAGGAAGGAGTTCACCTCGGTTTCCAAAGCACGTGCTCTAGCTCTTGTCATGGGTCCTTGTGGGGTTGGATACGTTGATGTAGAGTCCATGGGGATGATGGAAGGATGCTCCGCATCATCTCCCCTCCCCTCAAAAGGATCCGACCTCGGATCAAGATCTTCATCACCATGGAAAGGCGAGAGGTCTTTGACGTTGAAGATTTCGCTCACGGTGTACTTGTCTCGTGGGAGTTCAATCTTGTAGGCGTTGTTGTTGTAGCGTGCTAGCACCTTGAATCGTCCATCGGCTCGAGGTAGTAGTTTGGACTTGCGTTCGTTGGGGAAGCGTTCCTTGCGAAGGTGTAGCCACACGAGATCACCTATGTTGAAGATCATGGGTTGCTTGTTGACGTTGAGCTTGGTCGCTAGTCGATTTACTTGGCGCTCGATGATGTTTCTTGTATCTTCATGCATCTTCTTGATGTAGCTTGCTCGTGCACTCGCATCCATGTTGGTGCGCTCTTGTAGAGGTAGAGGTAGAATGTCCAATGGGGACAATGGGTTGAAGCCATAGACGACCTCGAAGGGGGACTTGCCAGTAGTCGAATGTCTTGCGCGGTTGTAGGTGTACTCGGCGATGGGTAGACATGCCTCCCACTCCTTGATGTTCTTCTTGATCAACACGCGAAGTAGAGTGGAGAGAGTCCGGTTCGTCACCTCCATTTGGCCATCGGTTTGAGGATGGTATGCGGATGAGAACATGAGCTTGATTCCGAGCTTGGCGCATAGAGTCTTCCAAAAGTAACTCAAGAACTTGACGTCGCGGTCGGAGACGATTGACTTTGGTACTCCATGGAGGCGCAAGATTTCCCTACAAAAGAGATTTGCAATATGTGAAGCATCGTCTACCTTGTTGCAAGGAATAAAATGTGCCATCTTAGAAAATCGGTCCACAACAACAAACACGGAATCCTTTCCATTTTGAGTTCTAGGCAAACCAAGTACAAAGTCCATGCTAATGTCTTCCCAAGGTTGATAAGGAATTGGAAGAGGCATGTAAAGACCATGAGATTGAGCTTTTGACTTAGCTTTGCGGCATGTAGAGCATCGAGTAGTGAAGCGTGAGACGTCGCGGAACATCTTGGGCCAAAAGTAGTTCTTGGAGAGCGTGGCAAAAGTCTTGTCGCGTCCAAAGTGTCCCATGAGTCCACCTCCATGAGCCTCTTGCAAAAGTAGCAAACGAAGAGAAGGCTCGGGAATGCATAGTTTATTAGTTCTCATAAGATAACCATCCTTGATGTAGTATTGTTCCCAAGATGTATGCATCAAACATTTAGCATAATGAGGTGCAAAAGATGGATCACTAGCATACACATCTTTTATGTGCTCAAAGCCAATAACATTCAACTCAAGTTGGGTGACAAGCGTGCATATGCGAGAAAGTGCATCAGCAACCACATTTTCCTTACCCTTAATGTACTTGATCACATATGGGAAAGATTCAATAAATTCACTCCATTTGGCATGACGCTTGTTCAATTTATTTTGGCCTTTTAAGTACTTGAGCGTTTCATGATCGGTGTGTATGAAAAACTCATGAGGTCTAAGATAATGTTCCCAAACATGTAGGACACGCACTAAAGCATACAATTCTTTGTCATAGATGGGATAGTTAAGTTGAGCACCGGAGAGTTTTTCACTAAAATATGCAATTGCTCGTTTTCCTTGCATTAAAACTCCGCCAATTCCGGTACCACTTGCATCACAATGAACCTCAAAAGTTTTGTCAAAATTGGGCAAAGCAAGAATTGGAGCATGAGTAAGCAAAGACTTGAGCTCATCAAAAGCGGTTGATTGCAAAGTTCCCCAAACAAAAGGAGCATTTTTCTTACTCAAAGCATGCAAAGGGGCTGCAATAGTGCTAAAGTTTTTCACAAAGCGACGATAAAAACCTGCAAGACCAAGGAAACTTCGCACTTGTTGCAAATTGGTGGGTTGGGGCCAAGTTTTAATTGCTTCAATTTTAGTATCATCAACATGGACACCCTTGGAAGAGACAACGAAACCCAAGAAAACCACTTTGCCAACACCAAAAGTGCATTTTTTTCAAGTTGGCATAGAGACTTTCCTTTCGAAGTGTTTGCAAAACAAGCTTAACATGATCAAGATGCTCTTTCATGGTTTTGCGAAACACAAGAATATCATTGAAGTAAACCACAACAAAGACTCCAATGTAAGGGCGAAGGACATGATGCATGAGACGCACAAAAGTACCGGGGGCCTCCGACAAACCCATAGGCATGACTAACCATCCATATAAGCCAAATTTAGTTTTGAAAGCCGTTTTCCATTCATCACCTTCTTTTATGCGGATTTGATAATAGCCACTTTTAAGATCAATTTTTGAGAAAAAGTTGGCTCCACTAAGTTCATCAAGCATATCATCTAAGCGAGGAATGGGATGCCTATAGCGAACGGTAATAGCATTTATAGGTCTACAATCGGAACACAAGCGGAAACTTTCGTCGGGCTTAGGCACAAGTATAACGGGAACGGCACAAGGGCTTAAGCTTTCACGTACATGACCGTTGTCGATTAGTTGTTGTACTTGCCGTTGAATCTCCTTGGTTTCTTCGGGATTGACACGGTATGGAGCTTTGTTTGGAAGTGGCGCTCCGGGGATGAGGTCAATTCGATGCTCAATGCCTCATAGAGGAGGTAGACCCGGAGGTAGTTCGTCGGGGAAAACATCGTGAAATTCCTGCAAAAGAGATTGAAACACCAAAGGTAGCTCGTGAATGGTGTTAGTTTTTGGTTCGCCATCCTTGCACACAAGGACAAAGTGCATCACACTCGATGGGTTCTCACACACTTCTCTCATCTCATGTTTGGTGGCTAATAGGATGAGGTTTTTCTCTCTAGGCGAAGAGGCGCTCAAGTGTGGCTTGTTGCTCTCACTCATGTTTTGGTGGCTCTCTTTCTCACTCTTATCTCTATGGTGGGTGGCTTGCTTGTCGGCTATCACTTGACTAGGAGACATGGGTCGTAGCACATATTCTTTTCCTTTCATCTTGAAGCTGTAGTGGTTTGTACGCCCATTGTGGATGGCGCCACGGTTGAATTGCCATGGTCGACCAAGAAGGAGATGGCAAGCGGTCATTGGGACCACATCACACTCCAAAGTGTCTTCATATGCACCTATTTTGAAGGAAACTTGGACCGTATGCTCAACTCAGATAGTGCCGTGTCGCTAGCCATTGAACCTTGTAGGGGTGCGGGTGCTTCCTCTTGATCAATTGAAGCTTGGAGCATAGTTCTTCGCTTGCCAAGTTGTGGCAACTACCTCCATCGATGATGACCTTGACGGATCTCCCATTGATGCCGGCCTTGGTGTGGAAAATATGGCATCTTTGGTCTTCTTCTTGTTGATGTTGAAGTGTCAAGACCTTGGAGACAACGAGAGCGGGGCTCGTATCTTCATCACAAAAGACTTGATCATCTTCATCCTCGTTCACGCGCTGGTGCATGGCGACTTGCTCAATAGCTTCCAATTCATCTTCACTCATTGAGTCGTAGGTGCCATCGTCGTTGAGGATCATAGTGCGCTTGTTGGTGCATTGGAAGGACTTATGGCCTCGGCCGCCACATGTGAAGCACTTGATTGAACTTGTCTTGATGGTCTCATCGGTCGGAGTAGAGGAAGTAGCACGCGGCTTGTAGTTGCTTGTAGTAGGAGGAGGACGACTTGAACTTGACGCAAGTTTCTTGTATGTTGTCTTGTCGTCGATGTTTGGAGAATGCTTGGTCGAAGTAGATGTTGGAGGAGTTTTTGAAGCTTGATTGTTGGAGAAGCCGTATGTCTTGGAGGAGTACTTGGCGTACTTGAAGTCATCTTGCACTTGACGTTCCGCCTTGGTCGCTTGATGTACTAGTTCAATGAGGTTGGAGTAGGGTTGGAAGTCGGCGATCTTCTTGATGGGATGGTTGAGTCCATTCAAGAACCATGCCATTGTTTGCTCATCATCTTCCTTGACATTGGCTCGAATCGTGGCTATCTCCATTTCCTTGTAGTATTCTTCAACACTCTTGGTTCCTTGCTTGAGGAGTTGTAGCTTCTTGAAGAGATCACGGTTGTAGTAGGTTGGCACAAATCATGCTCGCATGACATCCTTCATTTGAGCCCAAGTGGTGATTGGAGGGTCACCTCTTGCTTCTCGGCGCTCAAGGACTTGTTCCGACCATATGAGCACATAGTCTTGGAACTCAAGTGATGCCATTGCGATCTTCTTCTCTTCATCATAGTTGTGCAAACGAAAGATTTTGTCGACCTTCAATGCCCATGAGAGGTACTCTTCCGGGTCATTGCTTGCATTGAACTTGGGCATGGTGAACTTGAGCTTGCCATAGCCTGGCTCTTCATTGTTGTAGCGGTTGCGGTGTCGCTCTTGTCTTGGATGGTGCTCGAATTCTCGTTCCTCATGATGTTGCTCTTGGTGTGGAGGAGGGTCTTGAAGCACTTGTTCCGCTTGGTGTCGCTCTTGTTGTGCTTGAGGTTGAGGTGGAGCTTGATGAGCTTGTGGAGGAGCTTGAGAAACTTGACGGTGCAGACGTGGTCGATAGTTCCTTTCTTGCATTTCTTCTCGAAGGGCTTCCTCTTGATTTCGCCGTTCGCGATTGCGGTTGGCGACGGCTCGACTTGATTCTTGAAGGGCACGTTCCGCCTCAATAGCTTGTGCTTCTCGTTGTTGTTGTTAAAGACGTTTGACCTTGGCGTCTTGTTCCTCTTGTTGTAGACGCGCGCGTTCTTCTTGTTCTTGACGACGAAGACATTGTCGTTCTTGGGCTTGAGCAAAGGCTAGTTGATTTGCTTGACGACGAGGAATTTTCTCATCGACTTGCTCTTGTGAATGCTTGCCGTGGAGCGGATCTCTAGATGCATGACGGTCTTGACGCGCGGCTCGTCGAAGAATGGTCGATGACGGTGTACTTGAGCCGGAGAAGGTGTCGTCGGAGTGGCGACTTGAGTGGCTCCGTCTTGAGTTTGAAGAAGTTGAAGGATGCCGGTTGATCAACAAAGCTCGGATCTCGTCCATTCTTGCATCGTTCTCTTGCTTGTGCGCGTCGAGCTTGTTGTCGAAGTAGTCGCGTGTACGTTGCTTGGAGAGTCGTAAGTCGGTGGCGAGGTTGTCGATGCGGTCGTTCATTGCTTGTTGCTCTTGATGGAGAGCTCATTGTGCGCCAAAGAGGTGGCTCTTGGTGACGAAGGATGACATGTCGTCGTCTTGCTCGATGAAGAGTGGGTTGGTAGAAGAACTTGGCCTATCCATCATGAGAAAGTGGTGGTGAGTAGGAAAATGAGAGAACAATACCAAAGTTACCTTTTCCGAAGATTGTAGATGTAACAAGTACGATCCTACGTGATGTTACAATAGGGGAATTGGTACCGGGAATTGTTTCTCACACCTACAAGTAAATGGTCTATGGAGGAGCTTGGTTAGGAAAGACACAAATAATTCAAGCAAATGTTAGTCGAGATGTTGATAAAGTTGAGAAGATTCACAAATGGCAAATAAGGCAAATAGATCAACCTCCCCAGATAACACTAGGAACACACACACGGAAGATAAATGGGATCCACAACCAAGGGATGAGCTCAAAGATATGGAAACACGGGAAAAGCTCTTGTCGTACGGATACTAGAGAGACGCTAGCTCGATTGCACTAATGGGCTAGATACGCTAGTGCACCAACCTATAGAGAATCTACTCGTCTCACTATCCCAAGTATGCTTAAGTATGTGGTGACCAAGATGATGTACGAATGTGGAGGCTCGATGCTATTACTTATAAGCTATTTGCTTTTCTTCTCTTTTGCTTAAAAGCTTTTTTTTCAACTATGCCACGATGCTTGATATACGAGCCACACAATGAGGAAACAAGTAGTATATGCACGGGATGGACGGAACACTAAATGGTGCACTAAGACGTGGCCCGGCAATACTCAACAAGCTAGTCTCGATGGGTAAGCTACGCAAAATGGCTCGAGGCTATCAAGTTAATGGCAAGGGATACAGAGTGTCGTCGAGGTTACCGTCCTTGCTTACGGTCGAAGATGTTCTTATCGAAGCCGAAGTGTTGTTCGAGTCGATGATTGGTGGCGATGATGATACCAAGTTGCGCCTAAGTAGCCGAAACACCTTAGGACACAAGAGAAATCACAACCGAACACTCAACAAACACGTGGAAAGGTGTGGAAAAATTCAAGGGGTGGTGGTGTAACAAAATGGGAAAAACAGAAAGATGGCTGAAAGTCCCTGGATAGGCCGTGCGCACGGGGTTAGTGAGGCCCGTGTGCACGGGCTCCCGTGTGCACGGGGTCCCGATGGCCCGTGTGCACGGGGTCTCCCGAGAGCGGATGAACTCGTGTGATTTCGTGGGGATTTCGAATTTATGGCTAAATTCCAGTGGGGGATGGGTGGGGATGGTGGTGGAGGTGTAGATCCACTTGTCAAACACCAAATTCGTGGATCAAATCAACCAAATCTCACAAGATCAACAAATTGCAAGAAAAATTTTGGGGCTATTTTTGGTGGGGATTTTCGGATTGGGACGAAAAACAAAAAAAATCAAGCTAGAAAGTGGAAGGTAAGGACTCTAATGTGTGAATCAACCTTGCTCATGATACCATATGATGTAGGGTAGAACCCTAGGTGATGATCTTTTCACAATTGGAGGGGGGAAATGGAGGGAATCACAAGAACAATAAGAACACAAGGATGAACACAAAGAGAGAATCACTCCAACAATTCCCAATTACACATCCACTAGAGTAACAACACAAGATCCACAAGTCTCAAACACAATCAAAGGAAAGATACAATGGCAAAGTTCATCCCAAATCCAAAGGAAGAGGGGTCTTGGTGGTAGATAGTCTTCTCCTAGAAGGAGGTCTTGAAATCCTCAAGGATTCTTCCCTATGGGGTCTTGATCCTCAAAGAGGGAAGGTAATGGAGCAAAGCTCACCAAGATCTCATCTAATACTTTGCTAACCCTAAACATGGCCCTAGGTACGAATTATATAGGCTTGGGGTCGGAGGAGAAGAAGTGGAGCCGAAGTCCTCATCATAGCCGTCCATCCTGGGAGGCCCGTGCGCACGGGGTAAGTTGGGCCCGTGCGCACGGGGGTCCCGTGGGCACGGTACAAGCCCGAGCGCACGGGGTGCTCCAGCATCAACTCTCTGAGTAGCCCGTGGGCACGGGGTTTCTGGGGCCCGTGCGCACGGGGTGGCCTGGAGCTCCCTGTGCTGCTGTTGTTGTCCTTCTTCTTGATCCTCGTGGCCTTGGGGTGGTTCTCCTTCTTCTTGGGGATGCTCCTGAGCTCCTTGGTGGTGTTCCTCTTCGTACCTAAGGAGGCATAGCACATTCTGGTGAGGTAGTATACATGTTCCATTTGGGTTCATATGCAAGTCTAGTAGGAAGGAGTTCACCTCGGTTTCCAAAGCACGTGCTCTAGCTCTTGTCATGGGTCCTTGTGGGGTTGGATACGTTGATGTAGAGTCCATGGGGATGATGGAAGGATGCTCCGCATCACGAACTTTTAATCTAAACAAAACCCAAAGTCTAAACGGTGCCCTAAGGGCTGTATATATGGAGGAAGAGGGGGTGAATTTCGTGGCCCTTGGTAGAGGGGTCCGAAACTAACCCTATCTCTTGTTTCCCCACACATACGGACTCTAAAAATAGCCTATACTTATGTATTTCGAAAATACATGGGCCTGGCCCAATAATAAGGTGATGCAGCACCTAGAATAGCCTCTGGATGAAATTTATGAAGTGGCATCTTGTATATTTCGTCCAAGGCTGCATGCACTCATTATGGTGGCTTCAAAGTCCTGAAATCATCACTTGTAACTCTGTTCTTGTTCCACTTGCGCATGCCATCATCTCCATGCTTGTTCTTGCTCCAATGTTCATCCTTCTCCAAGCTAGGCCCTTCATTTGTAAGCAAAACAAATGTATCCAATTTAGGCAGCATCATATTCTCATGAACATTAGAAACATTTCCAAGAAACGAAACTACCTGATAATTTAATTGGCGTGCGCGAGCTCTAGTAATTGGTCCAGTATATGTAGCAGTAGGGGATGTGGGTGTAACAATGGTATGGATGTCCCCATCAAAGTTTCATCAAATGTTTGGACTTTAGAAACATGGCAACATTATATATGGCCCAAAGAATTTGTTATACACTCTGATCATGAATCTTTGAAACATATTAGAAGTCAAGCTAAACTGAATCGTAGACATGCTAAATGGGTTGAATTCATTGAGACATTCCCTTATGTCATTAAACAGAAGAAGGGTAAACAAAATGTTATTGCTGATGCATTGCCTCGTCGCTATACTATGCTTTCACAACTTGACTTCAAAATATTTGGTTTGGAGACCATCAAAGATCAATATGTGCATGATGTTGATTTTAAAGATGTATTGCAGAATTGCAACGAAGGTAGAACATGGAACAAGTTCGTCGTTAATGATGGTTTTGTGTTCCGTGCTAACAAGCTATGCATTCCAACTAGCTCCGTTCTTTGTTTGTTGTTGCAGCAGGCGCATGGAGGATGATTAATGGGACACTTTGGCGTGAAGAAGACAGAGGACGTACTTGCTACACATTTCTTTTGGCCAAAGATGAGATGGGATGTTGAGCGCTTTGTTGCTCGCTGCACTACATGTCAAAAAGCTAAGTCACGACTCAATCCTCATGGTTTATATATGCCTTTGCCTGTACCTAGTGTTCCTTGGGAGGATATATCTATGGACTTTGTTTTAGTTTTACCTCGAACAAAGAAGGGTAGGGATAGCATATTTGCTGTCGTGGATAGATTCTCGAAAATGGCACACTTTATACCATGTCATACAAGCGATGATGCCGTTAATGTTGCTAATTTGTTCTTTCGTGAAATTATTCGCTTGCATGGTGTGCCAAATACTATTGTTTCAGATCGTGATACTAAATTTCTTAGCCACTTTTGGAGATGTTTATGGGCTAAGTTGGGACTAAACTACTTTTTAGTACTACTTGTCACCCCCAAACTGATGGACAAACTGAAGTAGTCAATAGAACATTGTCTACTATGCTTAGCGATGTTTTGAAGAATAATAAGAAAATGTGGGAAGAATGCTTGCCTCATATTAAATTTGCTTATAATCGTTCATTGCATTCTACTACTAAGATGTGCCCTTTTGAAATTGTGTATGGTTTCCTACCTCGTGCACCTATTGATTTGTTTCCTCTTCCATCTTCGGAGAAGGTTAATTTTGATGCTAAACAACGTGCTAAATTGATTTTAAAAATGCATGAGTTAACTAAGGAAAACATTGAGCGTATGAATGCTAAATATAAACTTGCTGGAGATAAGGGTAGAAAACATGTTGTGTTTGCACCGGAGATCTTGTTTGGTTACATTTGCGTGAGGATAGATTTCTGATTTGCGCAAATCAAAGCTAATGCCTCGTCTTGATGGTCCTTTTAAGGTGTTGGAGAAAATAAATGTAATGCATATAAACTTGAGCCGCTCGCAGATTTTGGGGTTAGTCCCACTTTTAACATTGCAGATTTGAAGCCTTATTTGGGTGAGGAAGATGAGCTCACGAGGATGACTTCATTTCAAGAAGGGAGGATGATGAGGACATCAATACCATTGTTACACCCACAACCCCTCTTGCTACATATCTTGGACCAATTACTAGAGCTCACAAGACGCCAATTAAATTATCGTGTACTTTCATTTCTTGGTAATGATTCTAATGTTCATGAGAATATGATGCTGCCTAAATTGGATACATTTGTTTTGCTTACAAATGAAGGGCCTAGCTTGGAGAAGGATGAACATTGGAGCAAGAACAAGCATGGAGATGATGGCATGCGCAAGGGGAACAAGAATGGAGTTACAAGTGATGATTTCAGGACTTTGAAGCCACCATAATGGGTGCATGAAGCCTTGGACGAAATATACAAGATGCCACTTCATAAATTTCGTCCCGAGGCTATTCTAGGTGCTGCGTCACCTTATTATTGGGCCAGGCCCATGTAAAATTCGAAATACATAAGTATAGGCTATTTTTAGAGTCCGTATGTGTGGGGAAACAAGAGATAGGGTTAATTTCGAACCCCTCCACCAAGGGCCACTAAATTCCCCCCTCTTCCTCCATATATACAACCCTTAGGGCACCATTTGACTTTGGGTTTTGTTTAGATTAAAAGTTCGCCATAGCTGCAACTTCGCGTACTTCGTTTGTGTTCAACGACCAGAAAAAGGAGTCACAGAACCCCACCTTGATCAATAAAGCTTTCATCTTATATTCGCAATATCTAGATTGCAATCTCAGTTTCTTGTTTGTTCTTTGTTTGCTCGCAGGAAACAGACCCTCGTGGTCATGTTGATCATGCTCCGGCGTGGTCAATAACCTCTCGGAGTTGGTTTAGCGATTGCTAAGGCGCAACGTCCTCGCATGTTCATAGTCGGATCGTCAAAGTCAACTTCCACCAAAGCAAAATCCATCATCTCATCGAAAGACGGGACACCTTTGCCTCTATCATTGTAGGGAGAAGGCACCATCGAAATATATAATCCATTCTTGGCGCGCTTCCTTTCCGGGAATAACTGTTTCCAGCACTTTTTCATCAGGGGTTCATGTCCATTCTGTAATGAACTCTGCCAATGCTCTGCTCTGGATAGTTGATGTGCTCTCAAACTTCAAACCAAAACTGGATAATCCAAGGCCCACTCCACTATCCTGCCAGTGGCCTCAGGGTTTCTGAGTATCCATTGTAGAGGGAAGCGGGTGACAATTGTGATCTCGTGGGCTTGGAAGTAGTGCCGCAGGTTCCTTGAGGCCATGATGAGGCCAAAAATCTACTTTTGAATGCCGGAGTACCTCGACCTAGCCCCCTGCAAAAGGGTGCTGACAAAGTACACTGGGCGCTGCACCACTTTCTTCCTTGCCGCAACCTTGGGACTGTCCCCACTGCCTAACTCTCCCTTGTGTTGAACTACATCTGACTTTGCGAGGACATGTTCACTTTCCTCTTCCGAGGGGACAATGGTTGTGGCTGCTTCTTCATCTACTTCTTGCTGTGCCACCAGTGCTGCACTAACCACTTGATTAGTTGCCGCAAAGTATAACAACAATGGCTCTTGTGGTTTGGGGGAAACCAGAGTGGGCACATAGGAAAGTTAGGCCTTCAAATCTTGAAGTGCAGTGTCTGCCTCCGGGGTCCACTCCACGGGACCTATGTTCTTCAAGATTTTGAAGAAAGGCTTGGCGCGCTCGGCAGACTTGGATATGAATCTGCTAAGCACGGCAACACATCCGGTCAAGCGCCTCACATCCTTAAGACCTTAACTGTCTTGGGTGCTTGAATCTGCCTGATAGCCTTAATCTTGTCGGGGTTGGCCTTTATCCCCCGATGGGACACAAAGAAGCCCAGTAGCTTGCTGAAAGGAACGCCAAACACACACTTCTCCGAGTTCAGCTACAACTTGATCTTGCACAGATAAGCAAAGGTTTCTTCCAAATCCTGAATAAGGGTTGATGTGTCCTTGGTCTTGACCACAATATCATCCATGTAAGCTTCAATGTTTTTGTGCAGCTGGGATTCAAAGCCAATTTGGACTGCCATAGCAAAAAGTGGATCCGTCGCTCTTCAACCCAAAGGGCATCCATACAAAGCAGTAAGTGCCACAGGGGGTGATGAACGCCGTCTTCTCTTTGTCATGCTTAGACAAAAATATCTAATGGTATCCATAATACGCATCCAGGACAGAAAGCAGGTCACACCCGGAGGTAGAATCCACAATCTGGTCGATGCGCGGCAAGGGAAATGGGTCCTTTGGGCATGCCTTGTTCAGATCTGTGAGATCTATGCAAAGCCTCCCATGAGCCTTGCGCAGTACCACAAGATTTGCTAACCATGTTGGATGCAGTACTCCTCTGACCAAACCAGCTGCCTCAAGTTTCTTGATCTCCTCGGCAATGAATTGTTGCCACTCCAAAGCTTGCTTTTGGACCATCTGTTTGATGGGTCAGGCATGTGGGCACACATCAAGGTGGTGCTTGATTACCTCGCTGGGAACACCGAGGATGTCAGATGGTTGCCTTGCAAACACATAAAAATTCACCCATAGGAAGGCAACGAGCACGCTTTCCTATTTATCGTCAAGGGTGGCACTGATAGTAAAGGTACCATCATCGCCAGCCAGCCCTGCCGGGAGTTTCTTCACAGCAAGTGCAACAGCTTTGGATCTCTTGCTATTGAACCCTCCTACAAGTCATCAACAGGCGCAACACACACCGAAGAGGTACGCTTCCCGGATTCCTCACTGGGGCCCTCTTTAGCTTTCTTCTTTCTCTCGTTTTCCTTGATGGAAACACTGTCTTCCATGGCTTCTACCATGACTGCTTCCCGGTACATGTTGTCCAAACAAACGATTGCATCCTTCTCGTCCGATGGAATGGAAATGACACCAATCTACCCTGGCATCAAATTTGGCTACGGCTAGATGAACTAGGATTCCATTGTATGGCAGTGGGAGATCAACCACATCGAATACGACCTTCTTAGTCCGGTAATTCAACTCCCCCCGAACATCACGGGCAGTGTGATCTTCCCCTTTGGACGACTTCTGCCGGTGTTGATTCCTTGAAATGTGCCGGTAACTTCGAGCTCTTCCTTCGTGATTTGGAGTTTGCCGATGATCTTTGGAGAGATCAGATTCAACTCGGCCCCGCCGTCAACCAACATCTTTGTGACCTTGAGGTTGCGGATCGTTGGTGAGGCCAACAACGGGAAGCACCCCACCGCAGTGGTGCGATCGGGGTGATCCTCTTCGTCAAAGATGATGGGCGTGTGGGACCACTTGAGTGGCTTCTGAGAAATTGCCCCTGGCTCCACGGCATTGACTGCATGTGCCCACTGTTTAAGTTCACGATGAGAGGAGTGCAAAGATGCACCCCCGTTAATGCACACGACGTTAGTGGCTTTTTGGAAATCCTACTCGCTGGTTTCCTCCTCATCCCCTCCATCACTCTCATCATTGCAATCCTCCTTCTTATGGCCTCTGGCGGTTTCCCTTCATCCTAAGGAGCCTTGCTGGTGCACTTTGCACCGCCGCCTCGACCCTTCCTGCTAGCGCCTCCTTGACCTTTTTCCTTATCACGCTTCACATATTCAGCCCTCTGCTTCTTGACAAGCTGCTCAACTTGATAACACTGCTGAAGATCGTGGCCCTTGGTCTGATGGATCTTGCAGTACGTCACATCACCTTTCCCAGCCTTCTTGGCAGTCGCGGCCTCTCGGCAATCAGTGCACGTGGCAACTTCCTTGTTGGGAACCTCAGTCTTGGCCTTCTTGCCGGTACTAGGTGTGCCCGATCCTTAAGGTTCATCACTGCCTTATCCTTGCACCTCTTATTGCGCTTCTTGTTCTTCTTCTTCCCACTGGTGGCCTCGTCATCATCCTCTGAGTCGATGTCGAGGCCATCCTCTTCTCCGGGGAGTCGCCTCCCCTCCTCTACTTGAGCACACCTATCCACTAGAGTGTAAAGCTCCTTCACAGTCTTGGGCAATCAAACGTTCATCTTGGAATGTATCCGACGATTGCGCATGTTGGACTAGAACATAGCTATCACAGTGGTCGGGTGGATGTCTGGGATGTTTCTGTGTACTCTGCTAAAGCTCTGCATGTACTTCCGCAGAGTCTCTCCTGCCTTCTGTGGGAGGAGCTGCAAGGTACTGGGCCTCCCTGGTTCTTGATGGCCACCCGTGAAGGCGCCAATGAACTTGTGGTATAGATCAGCCCAGGTTGAAATGGAATTCTTCGGAAGGTGAATTAACCAAGACCTCACATTTGGCTTGAGTGCCAAAGGGAAGTCATTGGCTAACATCTTCTCGTCTCTTCCCTCGGTAACTTGAATAACGATGGTGTAGATGCTCAAGAACTCTGCCGGGTTCAGTCTCCCATCATACTTCTCTAGTATTTCTGGCTTGAACGTGCGTGAGGACGGCCAATGGACTTGCCGCAACTCACGGGTGAAGGCGGGGAACCCAGCCTCAAAAGGTAGGAACCCACCTTAGCTGAGTGTGGGCTCGTTGACGTTGGGGCCGTCACGCCAATTGGGCTGGTGGTTGCTATCATGGTGTCGTGCGTTGGCGATGCGCGCACCTTCTCATTGCCTGTCCTATAGGCCTCGCCGTTGGCCTTGACGCGCTCAAGGGTCGAACGAAGCCATCGGGACGTTATCGTGTTCTTGATTGCGTGGCTCCGACCGTGGCCCCTGTGCAGGCTACCGCAAAGGGGACTGCATCATGGGGCCGGTCCCTTCGGTGCGGCCAGCAGCGAAGGTTGTTGTCATCGCCTGGGGAGGCCATGGCGGGCCATCCTGCTGTGATCCTCCCACCTCGGCAAACCAATCAGACTTTGAATGGTGACTCACCATCTGATCGGCTGCCGGTGGAAAACTCAACAGCAGTTGAGCCCATGCCATGGTGATGTAGGGTGAAACCCTAGGTGGACGATCTTTCATGTTTGGAGTGGATCCTACGGGGGAATCACGAAGAACACGCGGAAGCACAAAGGGGAAACACGGGGAAAACGAGAGAGAATCACTAAACCGACAAGGAATCAATTACACAACTGCTAGATCACTGAACACAAAGAGTAACTCATGATCGACAATCAACAAAGGTAAGGATACAAAGGAATCGTTCTTCTCCCTGAGGAGGTCTTGATTGTCTTCCCTAGAAAGGGGTCTTGAATCCGCTTGGGGGATCTTCTCCGAAGAGGTCGTGAACTCCGAGGAGAAGTATCCAAGTGGATGAGCAAGGCTTTCACACAAATATGAGCTAAGCCAATGCTAACCCTAGAACGTACGAGATGAGGGAGTATATATAGTCAAAGGGCGAAGGGGTACATGGGTCACGACCCAAAGGAGCTGCGCGCAGGCAGAGGGCGCCAGAAGTCCGGGCGACGGGCCGGATGTCCGGGCGCTCACGATGTGCCGGATGTCCGGGCTGGAGGGGCCAGATGTCCGGGCCAGTGGAGTTGACTCTTCTGTGCACCTGAGGGGCGACGCCAGATGTCCGCTCGGAGGGGCCAGATATCCGCGGCTTCGGAAGGCGCCGGATGTCCGGGATGTCGGGGCACGCTTCTGTGCTCCCTGGACACCAGTGCCCGATGTCCGGGATTTAGGCTGGATTTCCGGCGGGGGCCGGATGTCTGGGCTAGACGCCCGATGTCCGTTCCCTGTAGCTTCTTCTGTAGATGCCTGGCCTTGTGGATCTCCAGGGGCCGGATGTCCGGGGTCCTGGCCGGATGTCCAGTGCCTGGAGGTTGTCCTTGCCTTCTTCCATGGGTTCTCTTCTTCCACGAACTTGGGGTCCTGACCATCTTCACGTGCATCCTCGGGAGGGTCCTCTTGGTACCTAATCATGCACGACATTCTCGATTGAGGTAGTAGCCATGTCTCGAGAGGATCATATGAGATATCATTAAGGAGAGAAGTCACCTCGGTCTCGAGAGCTCTAGCACGTGCTCTATTCATGGGTCCTCTTGAGGCTTGGTGAGGCGATGGAAGGTCCATGGGGATGACCGAAGGATGCTCCGCATCATCTCCCCCCCTTGGGAAAGATCCGACCTCGGATCGAAATCCTCATCACCATGGTACGGGGAGAGATCGGAGACGTTGAAGATGTCGCTCACGTTGTACTTGTCGCGTGGGAGATCGATCTTGTAAGCGTTGTTGTTGTAGCGTGCTAGCACCTTGAAGGGTCCGTCGGCTCGAGGGAGAAGCTTGGACTTGCGTTCGTTGGGGAAGCGGTCCTTGCGAAGGTGTAGCCACACGAGGTCTCCAATGTTGAATATCATGGGATGCTTGTTGACGTTGAGCTTGGTAGCGAGTCATTGTACTTGGCGCTCGATGGTGTGTCTTGTATCTTCATGCATCTTCTTGATGTAGCTTGCACGGGCACTTGCGTCGAGGTTGGTGCGTTCTTGAAGAGGAAGAGGTAGAATGTCCAATGGGGACAACAGGTTGAAGCCGTAGACGACCTCGAAGGGGGACTTGCCGGTCGTCAAATATCTTGCACGGTTGTAGGCGTACTCGGCGATGGGTAGACACTCCTCCCACTCCTTGATGTTCTTCTTGATCAACACGCGAAGTAGAGTGGAGAGTGTGTGGTTCGTCACCTCCGTTTGGCCGTCGGTTTGAGGGTGGTATGCGGATGAGAACAAGAGCTTGAATCCGAGCTTGGCGCATAGGGTCTTCCAAAAGTAACTCAAGAACTTGACGTCGCGGTCGGAGACGATTGTCTTTGGTACTCCATGGAGGCGCAAGATTTCCCTACAAAAGAGATTTGCAACGTGTGAAGCATCGTCTATCTTGTTGCAAGTGATGAAATGTGCCATCTTAGAAAATCGGTCCACAACAACAAACACGGAGTCCTTTCCATTTTGAGTTCTAGGAAAACCAAGTACAAAATCCATGCTAATGTCTTCCCAAGGTTGATAAGGAATAGGAAGAGTCATGTAAAGACCATGGGATTGAGCTTTATACTTAGCTTTGCGACATGTAGAGCATCGGGTGGTGAAGCGTGAGACCTCACGGAACATCTTGGGCCAAAATTAGTTCTTGGAGAGCGTGGCAAATGTCTTGTCGCGTCCGAAATGTCCCATGAGTCTGCCTCCATGAGCCTCTTGCAAAAGGAGGAAACGAAGAGAAGACTCGGGAATGGAAAGTTTGTTAGCTGTCATAAGATAACCATCCTTGATCTAATATTGTTCCCAAGAGGTATGCGTCAAACATTTAGCAAAAGGAGTCGCAAAAGATGGATCATTAGCATACAAGTCTTTTATGTGGTCAAAACCAATAACATTCAACTCAAGTTTAGTCACAAGCGTGCACATGCGTGAAAGTGCATCGGCAACTACATTTTCCTTACCCTTAATGTACTTGATCACATAGGGAAAAGATTCAATAAATTCACTCCATTTGGCATGATGCTTGTTCAACTTAGTTTGACCTTTTAAGTACTTAAGCGTTTCATGATCGGTATGGATGACAAACTCATGAGGTATAAGATAATGTTCCCAAACATGTAGCACACACACTAAGGCATACAATACTTTGTCATAGATGGGATAGTTAAGTTGAGCACCGGAGAGTTTTTCACTAAAATATGCAATGGCTCGTTTTTCTTGCATCAAAACTCCGCCAATTCCGGTACCACTTGCATCACAATGAACCTCAAAAGTTTTGTCAAAATTGGGCAAAGCAAGAATCGGAGCATGAGTAAGCAAAGACTTGAGCTCATCAAAAGCGGTGGATTGCAAAGATCCCCAAACAAAAGGAGCATTCTTCTTACTCAAGGCATGCAAAGGAGTGGCAATTGTGCTAAAATCTTTCACAAAGCGACGATAAAAACCTACAAGACCAAGAAAACTACGCACTTTTTGCAAATTGGTGGGTTGGGGCCAAGTTTTAATTGCTTCAATTTTAGATTCAACAACATGGACACCCTTGGAAGATACAACGAAACCCAAGAAAACCACTTTGTCAACACCGAATGTGCATTTTTTCATGTTGGCATAAAGACTTTCCTTGCGAAGTGTTTGTAAAACAGCCCTAACATGATCAAGATGCTCTTTCATGGTTTTGCTAAACACAAGAATATCATCGAACTAAACCACAACAAAGACTCCAATATAAGGGCGAAGCACATAATGCATGAGACGCACGAAAGTACCGGGAGCCTCCGATAAACCCATAGGCATAACTAACCACTCATATAGGCCAAATTTGGTTTTGAAAGCAGTTTTCCATTCATCACCCTCTTGAATGCGGATTTGGTAATAGCCACTTTTAAGATCAATTTTTGAGAAAAAGTTGGCTCCACTAAGTTCATCAAGCATATCATCTAAACGAGGAATGGGATGCCTATAACGAACCGTAGTAGCATTTATAGGTCTACAATCGGAACACAAGCGGAAACTTCCATCGGACTTAGGAACAAGTATAACCGGAACGGCACAAGGCTTAAACTTTCACGTACATGACCGTTGTCGATTAGTTGTTGTAATTGCTGTTGAATATCCTTGGTTTCTTCAGGATTGACACGGTATGGAGCTTTGTTTGGAAGTGGCGCTCCGGGGATGAGGTCGATTCGATGCTCAATGCCTCGTAGAGGAGGTAGACCCGGAGGTAGCTCATCGGGGAAAACATCTTCAAATTCCTGCAAAAGAGATTGAAACACTAAAGGTAGCTCGTGAGAGGTGTTATTTGTTGGATCTCCATCGTTGCACACAAGGAAAAAGTGCATCACACTCGATGGGTTCTCACACACTTCTCTCATCTCACTCTTTATGGCAAATAGTATGAGGTTTTTCTCTCTAGGCGAAGAGGCGCTCAAGTTTGGCTTGTGGCTCTCACTCACTTTTGGGTGGATCACTTTCTCACTCTTCTCTCTTTGGTGGGTGGCTTGCTTGTGGGCTATCACTTGACTAGGAGACATAGGTCGTAGCACATATTCCTTCCCTTTGATCTTGAAGCTATAGTGATTGGTGCGCCCGTTGTGGATGACACGACGGTCGAATTGCCATGGCCTACCAAGAAGGAGGTGGCAAATGGTCATTTGGACCACATCACATTCCAAAGTGTCTTCATATGCACCAATTTTGAAGGAGACTTGGACCATATGCTCAACGCGGATAGTGCCGGAGTCACATAGCCATTGAACCTTGTAGGGGTGCGGGTGCTTCCTCTTTACCAATTGAAGCTTGGAGCATAGTTCTTCACTTGCTAGGTTGTGGCAACTACCTCAATCGATGATGACTTTGACGGATCCTCCATTGATGCGGGCCTTTGTGTGGAAGATGTGGCATCGTTGGTCTTCTTCTTGTTGATGTTGAAGAGTGAAGACCTTGGAAACAACAAGAGCGGGGCTCGTATCTTCATCACAAAAGAATTGATCATCTTCATCCTCGTTCATGCGCCAGTGCATGGCCACTTGCTCAAGAGCTTCCATTTCATCTTCACTCAATGAGTCGTAGGTGCCATCGTCGTTGACGATCATGGTGCGCTTGTTTGTGCATTCATAGGACTTGTGGCCTTGGCCGCCGCAAGTGAAACACTTGAAGGAGCTTGTCTTGAAGGTCTCATCGGTCTTAGTAGAAGACGAAGCACACGACTTGAAGTTGCTTGCAGTTGGAGGAAGACGACTTGAACTTGCTGAAGTTTTCTTGTAACTTGACTTGTCGTCGTTGCTTGGAGAAGGCTTGGTTGATGTCAAAGTTGGAGTAGTTGTTGAAGCTTGGTTATTGGAGAAGCCGTAGGTCTTGGACGAGTACTTGGCGTACTTGAAGTCATCTTGCACTTGACGTTCCGCCTTTGTAGCTTGATGCACGAGCTCAATGAGGTTGGAGTAGGGTTGGAAGTCGGCGATCTTCTTGATGGGATTATTGAGTCCATTCAAGAATCGTGCCATTGTTTGCTCATCATCCTCCGTGACATTGGCTCGAATCATGGCAATCTCCATTTCCTTGTAGTGTTATTCAACACTCGTTGTTCCTTGCTTGAGGAGTTGTAGCTTCTTGAAGAGATCGCGGTTGTAGTAGGTTGGCACAAAACGTGCTCGCATGACATCCTTCTTTGAGCCCAAGTGGTGATTGGAGGTTCACCTCTTGCTTGTCGGCGTTCAAGGACTTGTTCCCACCATATGAACACATAGTCTTGGAACTCAAGTGATGCCACAGCGATCTTCTTCTCTTCCTCATAGTTGTGCAAATGAAAGATTTTGTCGACCTTCAATGCCCATGAGAGGTATTCTTGGGGATCATTGCTTCCGTTGAACTTGGGCATTGTGAATTTGAGCTTGCCATAGCGTTGCTCTTCATTGTGTTGTTGGCGTTGGTGATGATGACGCCCTTGACGTGGAGGGTACTCATCCTCATGTTGCTCTTGGCGTGGAGGAAGTCCATGATCAACTTTCTCTTGTTGAACTTCAGGTTGAGGTGGAGCTTGACGAGCTTGTGAAGGAGCTTGTGAAGCTTGACGTTGGACACGCGGATGGTAGTTCCTCTCTTGGATTTCTTCTCTAAGGGCTTCCTCTTGATTTCGCCGTTCGCGATTGTGGTTGGCGATGGCTCGACTTGATTCTTAAAGGGCACGTTCCGCCTCAAGAGCTTGTGCTTCTCGTTGTTGTTGTTGCAGACGTTGAGCCTCGGTGTCTTGTTGCTCTTGGTGTAGACGCGCCCGTTCTTCCTCTTGGCGCCGTAGTCGTTGTCGTTCTTGAGCTTGAGCAAAAGCGACTTGGTTTGATTGAGGACAAGGGACTTGCTCATCGGCTTGCTCTTGTGAATGCTTGACGTGTAGCGGGTTGCGAGATGCATGACGGTCTTGACGCGCGGCTCGTCGAAGAGTGTTCGAAGACGGTGTACTTGAGCCAGAGAAGGAATCAGCGGAGTGTCGACTTGAGTGGCTCCGTCTTGAGTATGACGATGTAGAAGGAGGCCAGTTCACCAACAAGGCTGATCTCGTCCATTCTTGCATGGTTCTCTTCCTTGTGCGCGTCGAGCTTGTTGTCGAAGTAGTCGCGTGTATGTTTCTCGGAGAGTCGCAAGTCGGTGGCGAGGTTGTCGATGCGGTCATTCATTTCTTGTTGCTCTTGATGCAACGCTCGTTGTGCACCAAAGAGGTGGCTCTTGGTGAGGTATGGTGACATGTCGTCGTCTTGCTCAATGAAGAGTGGGTTGGTGGAAGTACTTGGCCTATCCATCATTTCAAGGAAAATGTCAGTGGTAGAAGGAGAAGAACTTATACCAATGTACCTTTGACCGATGTTGATGATGAATCAAGTTCACTCAAATGCGGACAATGAAATAGCACTATTGGTACCAATTCTTGTCAGTTCTCACACCTACACAAGTAAAAGCTTATGGTGGAGCTTGGTTAGGATGGTGGCACAGAGTTTGATGCAATTGGAAGCGAGATTCAATAATGTTGGAAAAGATTTACAAATTTGCAAATGCAACAAGTACACCAAGCAAGTGGGGGAACACGGAAACACACACGCAAATAGATAAATGGGATTGTGCAAACCAAAAGTGAGCCAAAATGTGGAATCCACGAAAATGCTCTTGTTGCACAATACTAGAGAGACGCTAGCACGATTGCACAATAGGCGGATACGGAGCTTGTGCACAACCTACTAGGCAAAAATGCAACGATCTCTATCCCAAGTATGCTATATGTATGGTATTTCGGTGCTATGATCCAAGATGATCTTATATGACAATCTTAATGTAGTATGATTGATAGAGGCAAAGGTGTCCCGTCTTTCGATCAGATGGTGGCTATCGTTTTGGAGGAAGTCGACTTTGACGATCCGACTACGAACATGCGAGGACGCCGCGCCTTAGCAATCGCTAAACCAACTCCAAGAGGTTATTGACCACGCCGGAGCACGATCAACCTGACCACGAAGGTCTGTTTCCTGCAGGCAAACGAAGAACAAGCAAGAAACTAAGATTGGAATCTGGATATTGCAAATATAAGAGGAAAGCTTTATTCATCAAGGTGGGGTTCTGTGACGCCTTTGTCTGGTCGTTGAACAGAAACGAAGTACGCGAAGTTGTAGCTATGGCGAACTTTAATCTAAACAAAACCTCAAGTCTAAACGATGCCCTAAGGGCTGTATATATGGAGGAAGAGGGGGGAATTTCGTGGCCCTTGGTGGAGGGGTCCGAATCTACCCTATCTCTTGTTTCCCCACACATACGGACTCTAAAAATAGCCTATACTTATCTATTTCGAAATTACATGGGCCTGGCCCAATAATAAGGTGACGCAGCACCTAGAATAGCCTCGGGACGAAATTTATGAAGTGGCATCTTGTATATTTCGTCCAAGGCTTCATGCACCCATTATGGTGGCTTCAAAGTCCTGAAATCATCACTTGTAACTCCGTTCTTGTTGCCCTTGCGCATGCCATCATCTCCATGCTTGTTCTTGCTCCAATGTTCATCCTTCTCCAAGCTAGGCCCTTCATTTGTAAGCAAAACAAATGTATCCAATTTAGGCAGCATCATATTCTCATGAACATTAGAATCATTGCCAAGAAACAAAAGTACCTGGTAATTTAGTTGGCGTGCGCGAGCTCTAGTAATTGGTCCAGTATGTATAGCAGCTGGGGCTGTGGGTGTAACAATTGTATTAATGTCCTCATCATCCTCCCCATCTTGAAATGAAGTCGTCCTCGATGGAAGTTCATCTTCCTCACCCAAATAAGGCTTCATATCTGCAATGCTAAAAGTGGGACTAACCCCAAAATCTGCAGGCAGCTCAAGTTTATATGCATTATCATTTATTTTCTCCAACACCTTCAAGGGACCATCAGCACGTAGCATTAGCTTTGATTTGCGCAAATCAGGAAATCTATCCTTACGCAAATGTAACCAAACAAGATGTCCAGGTGCAAACACAACATGTTTTCTACCCTTATCTCCAGCAAGTTTATATTTATCATTCATACGCTCAATGTTTTCCTTAGTTAACTCATGAATTTCTAAAATCAATTCAGCACATTGTTTAGCATCCAAATTAACCTTCTCCGAAGATGGAAGAGGCAACAAATCAATAGGTGCACGAGGTAGGAAACCATACACAACTTCAAAAGGGCACATCTTAGTAGTAGAATGCAATGAACGATTATAAGCAAATTCAATATGAGGCAAACATTCCTCCCACATTTTCTTATTATTCTTCAAAACTGCCCTAAGCATAGTAGACAATGTTCTATTGACTACTTCCGTTTGTCCTTCAGTTTGGGGGTGACAAGTAATACTAAAAAGCAGTTTAGTCCCCAACTTAGCCCATAAACATCTCCAAAAGTGGCTAAGAAATTTAGTATCACGATCTGAAACAATAGTATTTGGCACACCATGCAAGCGAATAATTTCACGAAAGAACAAATCAGCAACATTAACATCATCATCGCTTTTATGACATGGTATAAAGTGTGCCATTTTCGAGAATCTATCCATGACAACAAATATTCTATCCCTCCCCTTCTTTGTTCTAGGTAAACCTAAAACAAATTCCATAGATATATCCTCCCAAGGAACACTAGGTACAGGCAAAGGCATATATAAACCATGAGGATTGAGTCGTGACTTAGCTTTTTGACATGTAGTGCAGCGAGCAATAAAACGCTCAACATCCCGTCTCATCTTTGGCCAAAAGAAATGTGTAGCAAGTACGTCCTCCGTCGTCTTCACGCCAAAGTGTCCCATTAGTCCTCCTCCATGCGCCTCCCGCAACAACAAAAGACGAACGGAGCTAGATGGAATGCATAGCATGTTAGCACGGAACACAAATCCATCATTAACGATGAACTTGTTCCATGTTCTTCCTTCTTTACAATTATGCAATACATCTTTAAAATCAGCATCATGCACATATTGATCTTTGATGGTCTCCAAACCAAATATTTTGACGACAAGTTGTGAAAGCATAGTATAGCGACGAGACAATGCATCAGCAATAACATTTTTTTTACCCTTCTTGTGTTTAATGACATAAGGGAAAGTCTCAATGAATTCAACCCATTTAGCATGTCTACGATTCAGTTTAGCTTGACTTTTAATATGTTTCAAAGATTCATGATCAGAATGTATAACAAATTCTTTGGGCCATAAATAATGTTGCCATGTTTCTAAAGCCCACTCAATTTTTCAGAAAAGTATGCAATAGATTTGCCATCTTGTAATAACACACCTCCTAATCCAATTCTACTAGCATCACATTCAAGCTCAAAAGTCTTATTAAAATCAGGAAGTTGGAGTAAAGGAGCATGTGTCAACTTATCTTTCAATACCGTGAAGGCTTCTTCCTGTGCGGTACCCCAAACAAAACACACATCCTTCTTTGTAAGCTCGTTGAGAGGTGCAGCAATGGTGCTGAAATCTCTCACAAAACGCCTATAGAATCCAGCGAGGCCAAGAAAACTCCTCACTTGTGTGACCGTTTTGGGCTGCGGCCAACTCTCAATAGCTTGAATCTTGGCTTTATCAACTTCAATTCCCTGTGGACTAACAACATAGCCAAGAAAAGACACTCGATCGGTGCAAAAGGTGCACTTCCCAAGCTTACCAAACAAACATGCATCACGTAGAGCAATAAAAATAGCACGTAAATGTTCCAAATGTTCCTCCAAAGTTTTGCTATAAATCAATATGTCATCAAAGTAAACTACCACAAATCGTCCAATGAAAGCACGTAAAACTTCGTTCATTAATCTCATGAAAGTACTAGGTGCATTAGTTAACCCAAAAGGCATGACTAACCACTCATATAATCCAAACTTAGTTTTAAATGCTGTTTTCCATTCATCCCCCAATTTCATACGAATTTGATGGTATCCACTATGCGAATCAACTTTGGAGAATATTGTAGAGCCACTCAATTCATCAAGCATATCATCTAGCCTAGGAATAGGATGACAAGAACGAATAGTAATATTATTAATGCCTCTACAATCAGCACACATACGTGATGTACCATCCTTTTTCGGCACTAGAATAATAGGAACAACACAAGGACTAAGGGATTCGCGTATATAACCTTTGTCGAGCAGCTCCTGTACTTGACGCTTAATCTCCTTCTTCTCCTCTGGATTGATATGGTATGGTGCACGGTTGGGTAATGATGCACCGAGAATTAAGTCAATCTAATGCTCAATCCCTCGAATGGGAGGTAATCCCGGTGGCACGTCTTGTGGAAAGACGTCAGTGAACTTCTGCAAAATGTTAGTGACAGCAGGAGGCAAAGAGGAAGGCACGTCCTCGAATGAAAATAATGCCTCTTTGCACACAAAAGCATAGCAAACAGATTTGCTGAAATCTAGCTCATCAATATCAGATTTAGTGGCAAATTAACATGCACTTTTCAATTTAATTTCAGAAGAAACGCTAGATGGTTTACTATTAGGCTTCATTTGTTGCTCAAATTCTTTTGCCACAATCTGATTTTCACTCTTATTTTTCTCCTGTTTTGCTTTATTAGCTCTATTAATATCATCTTTCAAAATGGAATCAGGAGTCATAGGAAGCAAAGTAATATTTTTATCCTTATGAACAAGAGTATACTGATTGTTTCTACCATGTTGTACAGATTTTTTTATCAAATTGCCATGGTCGACCAAGTAATAAGGAACATGCTTGCATAGGTACCACATCACAATCAACATAATCAACATATGTAGAGATACTAAAATGCACACAAACAGTACGTGTTACCTTAACCTTGCCGCTGTTGTTGAACCATTGGATGTAGTAAGGATGTGGATGTGGTCTTGTGGTGAGAGATAGCTTCTCCACCATCTCCATCCTAGCCAAGTTGTTGCATCTCCCTCCGTCTATGATAACACACACAGAACGTTCCTTCACAACTCCCTTTGTATGGAACAAATTATGCCTCTGATATTGCTCAGCTTGTGTGACCTGCACACTCAAAACATGTTGAGCAACTAAACATTCATACCTATCAGCGTCCTCGGGAGCCATGTATTGCGTCTCATGATCAGAATCATATCCACCATGTTCTTCACGTGTAATAAGGGCCAAAGTCTCCTCATCATAGTCACTAGCGGACTCATACCCACCATCCTCAGTAGCAATCATCACATGCTGAGATTTGCATTCTCGCGCATAATGACCTCTTCCTTTACAACGACGACAAACAATATCACTTGTGTGCCCTGTTGATGCCATGGAAGAAGAAGAGCTCTGTGTAGGTCCAGCAGGTGCACTCTTGGCAGATAGTGGTGGTTGTGCCTGCTTTCTTGTATCATGGCTTGAGGTGGCACCTGATGGAGGTGCTGGTGCAGTTGAATTAGAAGATGCACGCGGTGTCCATGATGAAGGTCGACTTGTAGAAAAGTTAGTGCGCGCCATTGCTTGTCGATCCTGCACTTCACGTTCAGCTTTACAAGCAAGATGGAATAAACGAGTGATATTAGTATACTCCTTATACTCTAGAATGGTCTGAATCTCTCTATTTAATCCACCCGTAAAACGTGCAAGCATAGCTTCATTCTCCTCAACAATACCACATCTAATCATATCAGTTTGTAATTCCTGATAATATTCTTCTACAAAATTTTTTCCTTGTCTTAAACGCTGCAATTTTTGAAGCAATTCACATTGATAATATGGTGGAAACCAACGAGTACGCATAGCAGTTTTCAAAGTAGCCCTAGTCGTTGGAATAGGATATAATCTACAATGTTCAGACCACCATACACATGCAAAACTAGTGAAAGCACAAACAGCAGCGGCAACCCATCTCTCCTCGGGATATTGTAAACATGTAAATCGTTGTTCAGTTTCTAACTCCCAAGTAAGATATATATCAGGAACATATCTACCCTCAAATGGTGGAATATTCAATTTCAGTTTAGGAAGATGGTCGTGATCTCGTACCTGAGGGAGAGCCCTACCATTGTGATTATTTGCATGTGGACGACCTGGTGGTTGTGGTGCAGGTGGTTGCACGTAGTTCTGATTTTGATCAACCTCTTCCTCGTAATCTCCCACATAATCATCCTCCTCCGCATCAGCAGCAGGAGCCACAGAAGTATCAATAGCAGCACCAACAGTTTGGCCAAACGCAAGAGGGACACGTCTCGCTCGGCGGAGGGCTGTTTCGCGACGTGGAGGTAGTCGTTGTTGTTGTTGTTGGAGAGTTGCGTTATGTGCAGCGGGTGGTGGTGGTGGAAGACGCGCGAGCAATTCATTAAACTTGTTATCGAGCTTTTTTTCGAACGTCTTCTCCATGCCATCTATCTTCTCCATGGCCTCTTCAAATCTGTTTAGCACATCTTGCACCTGTCCACTCATCATTTGTTGAAATCTATCATGCAAATCCTTATTCGTCATGTTCTCCCAGTCAGTCTCGTCAGCTTGTGATCCTGGCATGGTTAGCAGAAATAGAAACACACAAGAATATGATCCTACAGACTACTAACAAGAGGTGGTGGTGGGTGTCACAAATCCGTCAAGCAAATCTCAAATTCTTACCAGTTCTTACCCAGCAGCAGGCGGTGATCGGCAACCGTTGTAGTCAAAACTCTTAAAGCTTGGATAGAGCAATTACTAGGGAGAGTCAAACGCACGACGTGGATGTATGTGGAGCTGGGAAGGCTTATAATATGGTAGCAAAAAGGGTCAGCAATAATCAATTCAGAGATGCAAAGTTGAATAAACGCTAAACGACGGTACTGTGTTGGTCCTAGGCTAGACCGTGCTAGAGACGCGAGCCTAGAACACCAACAAAATCATGGCGCGACACGTAAACAAGTGAGGAGCACACTTTGAATTTTTTTTTGCTCTTTTTTTTCCTTTTTTGCACTTTTTTCATCTTTTTTTTGGCTCCGCAACAATTTTTTTTCGAAAAAGTCTACAAATGGTCTAAAAACTGCCTAGCCAGAATTTTCCAGCCTTAGTTTTTTTTTGAGTTTGGAACTATTTCTCTACTGCGGGTAGCACGGAAGTTGGGGAGTCCTTCTCTGTCACGACTCGGAGTATTGCGTGATCTGGAAATCCAAAACAGAGTAACAAAATACTTGACTCGGAATAGGACTCGTGGCGGAGATGAAACTGGTGGAACTCGGACTGGTGGCGGAGATGAATCTGGTGGAACTCGGACTGATGGCGGATATATGTTGCAGGTGGACTCGGATTGGCGTGATGGCGGCGGATATGTGGTGGCATATATGGACTCGGATTGGCAGTAAATATGTGGTGGTGGTATATGGCAGCAGCGACGATGATGATGCGATGGTGATATATGGCAGCGACGACGTGACAACCTGTGAACAGGACTCGAAACTCTAAAGGACTAGACGCTAAGACCAGCAACCTGACACGACGATGCAACCGCAAATTCAAGAAAGCAAATACAGAAAAGATTATGCAAAGGCTCAGATTGTTTCGGCTGGGATGAACTAACCCTAACATTTTTTTGGCTTTTTCGTGGACTATAGGTATGAAGAACAGACTCGATCTAAACTACGAAAAACTGTAAAATCTCACTGAGCAACCTGGAAATCTGATACAACTTGATAGAGGCAAAGGTGTCCCGTCTTTCGATGAGATGGTGGCTATCGTTTTGGAGGAAGTCGACTTTGACGATCCGACTACGAACGTGCGAGGATGTAGCACCTTAGCAATCGCTAAACCAACTCCAAGAGGTTATTGACCACGCCGGAGCACGATCAACCTGACCACGAAGGTCTGTTTCCTGCAGGCAAATGAAGAACAAGCAAGAAACTAAGATTGCAATCTGGATACTGCGAATATAAGTGGAAAGTTTATTGATCAAGGTGGGGTTCTGTGACGCCTTTGTTTGGTCGTTGAACACAAACAAAGTACGTGAAGTTGCAGCTATGGCGAACTTTAATCTAAACAAAACTCAAAGTCTAAACGGTGGAACCTGTGCACCAAGTGCATGTCAATCGGTGGAACCTGTCTCACGTAAGAGTACGTGTAAGGTCGGTCCGGGCCACTTCATCCCACAATACCATCGAAACAAGATTGGACTAGTAACGGTAAGCATATTGAACAAAATCAGCGCCCACAACTACTTTGTGTTCTACTCGTGCAAAGAATCTACGCAATAGACCTAGCTCATGATGCCATTTGTTGGGGAACGTGGCGAAATTCAAAATTTTCCTCGTGTCACCAAGATCTATCTATGGAGAAACCAGCAACGAGGGAAGGAGAGTGCATCTACATACCCTTGTAGATCGGTAAGCGAAGCGTTCAAGAGAACGAGGTTGAAGGAGTCGTACTGTCGTGATCCAAATCACCGGAGATCCTAGTGCGAGCGGACGGCACCTCCGCATTCAACACACGTACAGCCCGGTGGCGTCTCCCATGCCTTGATCCAGCAAGGAGAGAGGAGAGGTTGAGGAAGACTCCATCCAGCAGCAGCACAACAGGCGTGGTGGTGGTGGAGGAGCGTGGCAATCCTGCAGGCTTCGCCAAGCACCGCGGAGAGGAGGAGGACTTGGGAGAGGGGAGGGCTGCGCCCGGAACTTCGTGTGTAGCTCCCATGCGCCTCCCACTATATATAGGGGTGGAGGGGCTGGTTTCTTGCCTTCCAAGTCCATTGGGGCGTTGGACAAGGTGGGAGGAAAGAAATCCCATCATTTCCTTCCCCATCGGTTGTTATCCCCCCTTTTAGGGATCTTGATCTTATCCTTCGGATATGATCTTATTCCTTCTAAGGGGGATCTTGGTGTGCCTTGACCAGGGGTGTGGGGCCTTGCCCCACTACCACGTTCATGTGGGTCCCCCATGCAGGTGGGCCCCACTCCGAACCTTCTAGAACCTTCCGGTACAATACCGAAAAATCCGAACATTTTCCGGTGGCCAAAATAGGACTTCCCATATATTTACCTCCGGACCATTCCGAACTCCTCGTGACGTCCGGGATCTCATCCGGACTCAAACAACATTCGGTAACCACATACAAACTTCCTTTATAACCCTAGCGTCATCGAACCTTAAGTGTAGACCCTACGGGTTCGGAGACATGTAGACATGACCGAGACGTTCTCCGGTCAATAACCAACAGCGGATCTGGATACCCATGTTGGCTCCTACATGTTCCACGATGATCTCATCGGATGAACCATGATGTCAAGGACTCGGTCGATCCGTATACAATTCCGCTTTGTCTAACGGTATTTTACTTGCCCGAGATTCAATCCTCGGTATACCGATACCTTGTTCAATCTCGTTAACGGCAAGTCTCTTTACTCGCTCAGTAACACATCATCCCGTGATCAACCCCTTGGTCACATTGTGCACATTATGATGATGTCCTACCGAGTGGGCCCAGAGATACCTCTCCGTTTACGGAGTGACAAATCCCGCTCGATCCGTGTCAACCCAATGACACTTTCGGAGATACCTGTAGTGCACCTTTATAGTCACCCGATTCGTTGTGACGTTTGATACACCCAAAGCACTCCTACGGTATCCGGAGTTACACGATCTCATGGTCTAAGGAAGAGATACTTGACATTGGAAAAGCTCTAGCAAACGAACTACACGATCTTTGTGCTATGCTTAGGATTGGGTCTTGTCCATCACATCATTCTCCTAATGATGTGGTCCCGTCATCAATGACATTCAATGTCCATAGCCAGGAAACCATGACTATCTGTTGATCACAACGAGCTAGTCAACTAGAGGCTCACTAGGGACATATTGTGGTCTATGTATTCACACATGTATTACGATTTCCGGATAATACAGTTATAGCATGAATAAAAGACAATTATCATGAACAAGGAAATATAATAATACCTTTATTATTGCCTCTAGGGCATATTTCCAACAGTCTCCCACTTGCACTAGAGTCAATAATCTAGTTCACATCGCCATGTGATTAACACTCACAGGTCACATCACCATGTGACCAACATCCAAAGAGTTTACTAGTGTCATTAAACTAGTTCACATCATCATGTGATTAAGACTCAATGAGTTCTGGGGTTTTGAACATGTTCTGCTGGTGAGAGAGGTTTTAGTCAATGGGTCTGCAACATTCAGATCCGTATGTACTTCGCAAATCTCTAGGTCATATTGTAAATGCTGCTTCCACGCTCCACTTGGAGCTATTCCAAATGGTCGCTCCATTATACGTATCCGGTTTGCTACTCAGAGTCACTCGGATAGGTGTTAAAGCTTGCATCGACGTAACCCTTTACGCCGAACTCTTTATCACCTCCATAATCGAGAAACATGTCCTTGTTTACTGCAAGGACAATTTTGACCGCTGTCCAATGATCCATTCCTGGATCATTCTTGTACCCCTTGGCTGACTCATGGCAAGGCACACTTCCGGTGCGGTACACAGCATAGCATACTATAGAGCCTACGTCTGAAGTATAGGGGACGACCTTCGTCCTTTCTCTCTATTCTGCCGTGGTCGAGCTTTTAAGTCTTAACTTCATACTTATATCTCAGGCAAGAACTCCTTCTTTGACTGATCCATCTTGAACTCCTTCAAGATCATGTCAAGGTACGTGCTCATTTGAAAATACTATTAAGCATTTTGATCTATCTTATAGATCTTGATGCTTATTGCTCAAGTAGCCTAATCCAGGTTTTCCATTGAAAACACTTTTCAAATAACCCTATATGCTTTCCAGAAATTCTACATCATTTCTGATCAACAATATGCCAACAGCATATACTCATCAGAAATTCTATAGTGCTCCCACTCACTTCTTTGGAAATACAAGTTTCTCATAAACTTTGTATAAACAAAAATCTTTGATCATCTTATCAAAGTGCATATTCCAACTCCGAGATGCTTACTCCAGTCCATGGAAGGATCGTTGGAGCTAGCATACCTTTTAGAATCCTTAGGATCGACAAAACTTTTCTGATTTGTATCACATACAACCTTTCCTTACGAAAACTGGTAAGGAAACTCGTTTTGACAACCATCTGCCATATTTCATAAATGCAGCTAATGCTAACATGATTCCGACGGACTTAAGCATCGCCACGGATGAGAAAATCTCATCGTAGTCAACTCCTTGAACTTGTGAACTCTTCGCCACAAGTCGAGCTTCATAGACGGTGACATCACCGTCCACGTCTGCCTTCTTCTTAAAGATCCATTTATCTCAATGGCTTGCCGTTCATCGGGCAAGTCCACCAAAGTCCATGCTTTGTTCTGATACATGGATCCTATCTCGGATTTCATGGCTTCTAACCATTTGTCGGAATTTGGGCCCACCATTGCTTCTCCATAGCTCGTAGGTTCATTGTTGTCTAGCAACATGACCTTCAAGACAGGATTACTGTACCACTCCGAAGCAGTACACATCCTTGTCACCCCACGAGGTACGGTAGTGACTTGATCCGAAACTTCATGATCACTATCATAAGCTTCTACTTCAATTGGTGTAGGCGCCACTGGAACAACTTCCTGTGCCCTGCTACACACTAGTTGTAGTGATGGTTCAATAACCATATCAAGTCTCCACCATCCTCCCACTCAACTTTTCGAGACAAACTTTTCCTCGAGAAAGGACCCGATTCAAGAAACAATCCCTATTGCTTTCGGATCTGAATTAGGAGGTATACCCAACTGTTTTGGGTGTCTTATGTAGATGCATTTTATCCGATTTGGGTTCGAGCTTATCAACCTGAAACTTTTTCACATAAGCATCGCAGCCCCAAACCTTTAAGAAATGACAGCTTAGGTTTCTCTAAACCATAGTTCATACGGTGTCATCTCAACGGAATTACGTGGTGCCCTATTTAAAGTGAATGTGGTTGTCTCTAATGCCTAACCCATAAACGATAGTGGTAATTCGATAAGAGACATCATGGTACGCACCATATCCAATAGGGTGCAACTATGATGTTCGGACACACCATCAAACTATGGTGTTCCAGGCGGTATTAATTGTGAAACAATTTCCACAATGTCTTAATTGCGTGCCAAAGCTCGAACTCAGATACTCATCTCTACGATCATATCATAGACATTTCATCCTCTTGTCACGATGATCTTCAACTTCACTCTGAAATTACTTGAACCATTCAATAATTCAGACTTGTGTTTCATCAAGTAAATATACTCTACATCTACTCAATCGTCTGTGAAGTAAGAACATAACGATATTCATCAGATGCCTCAAAGACTCATTGGACTGCACACATCAAAATGTGTTACTTCCAACAAGTTGCTATCTTGTTCCATTTCTTTGAAAAATGAGGCTTTTAGTCATCTTGCCCATGTGGTATGATTTACATATCTCAAGTGATTCAAAATCAAGTGAGTCCAAACGATCCATCTGCATGGAGTTTCTTCATGCGTATACACCAATAGACATGGTTCGCATGTCTCAAACTTTTCAAAACGAGTGAGTCCAAAGATCCATCAACATGGAGCTTCTTCATGCGTTTTACACCAATATGACTTACATGGCAGTGCCACAAGTAAGTGGTACTATCATTACTATCTTATATCTTTTTGGCATGAAAATGTGTATCACTACGATCGAGATTCAATAAACCATTCCTTTAGGTGCAAGACCATTGAAGGTATTATTCAAATAAATAGAGTAACCATTATTCTCCTTAAATGAATAACCGTATTGCGATAGACATAATCCAATCATGTCTATGATCAACGCAAACACCAAATCTCGATGGTAGAGGGAGCGTGCGATGCTACATCAACCTTGGAAACACTTCCAACACATATCGTCAGCTCACCTTTTAACTAGTCTCCGTTTATTCCGTAGCTTTTATTTCGAGTTACTAACACTGAGCAACCGAACCGGTATCTAATACCCTGGTGCTACTAGGAGTACTAGTAAAGTACACATTAACATAATGTATATCCAATATACTTCTATCGACCTTGCGAGCCTTCTCATCTACCAAGTATCTAGGGTAATTCTGCTCCAGTGGTTGTTCCCCTTATTGCAGAAGCACTTAGTCTCAGGTTTGGGTTCAACCTTGGGTTTCTTCACTAGAGCAGCAGCTGATTTGCCGTTTCATGAAGTATCCCTTCTTGCCCTTGCCCTTCTTGAAACTAGTGGTTTCACCAACCATCAACAATTGATCCTCCTTCTTGATTTCTACTTTCGCGGTGTCAAACATCGCGAATACCTCAAGGATCATCATATCTATCCCTGATATGTTATAGCTCATCACGAAGCTCTAGCAGCTTGGTGGCAATGACTTTGGAGAAACATCACTATCTCATCTGGGAGATCGACCCCCACTCGATTCAAGTGATTGTTGCACTCAGACAATCTGAGCACAAGCTCAACGATTGAGCTTTTCTCCCTTAGTTTGCAGGCTAAGAAAATCGTCAGAGGTCTCATACCTCTTGACGTGGGCACTAGCCTGAAATCCCTAATTTCAGCCCTCGAAACATCTCATATGTTCCGCGGTGTTTCGAAAACGTCTTTGGTGCCTCAACTCTAAACCGTTTAACTGAACTATCACGTAGTTATCAAAACGTGTATGTCTGATGTTTGCAACATCCACAAACGACGTTTGGGGTTCAGCACACTGAGCTGTGCATTAAGGACATAAGCTTTCTATTGTCCGCATAATTGCTACTGTCAACTTTCAACTATATTTTCTCTAGGAACATATCTAAACAGTGGAACTAAAGCGCGAGCTTATGACATAATTTGCAAAGATCTTTTGACTATGTTCAGGATAATTAAGTTCATATTATGAACTCCCACTCAGATAGACATCCCTCTGGTCATCTAAGTGATTACATGATCCGAGTCAACTAGGCCGTGTCCGATCATCACGTGAGACGGACTAGTCATCATCGGTGAACATCTTCATGTTGATCGTATCTACTATACGACTCATGCTCGACCTTTCGGTCTCTGTGTTCTGAGGCCATGTCTGTACATGCTAGGCTCGTCAAGTTAACCCTAAGTGTTTTGCGTGTGTAAATCTGTCTTACACCCGTTGTATGTGAACATAAGAATCCATCACACCCGATCGTCACGTGGTGCTTAGAAGCGACAAACTTTAGCAACGGTGCACAGTTAGGGGAGAATACTTCTTGAATTTTTTTGTAGGGATCATCTTATTTACTACCGTCGTTGTAAGTAAACAAGATGCATAAACATGATAAACGTCACATGCAATCAAATAGTGACATGATATGGCCAATATCATTTTGCTCCTTATGATCTCCATCTTCGGGGCTCCATGATCATCATCGTCACCGGCATGACACCATGATCTCCATCATGATCTCCATCATCGTGTCTTCATGAAGTTGTCTCGCCAACTATTACTTCTACTACTATGGCTACCGGTTAGCAATAAAGTAAAGTAATTACATGGCGTTGTTTAATGACACGCAGGTCAAACAATAAATTAAGACAACTCCTATGGCTCCTGCCGGTTGTCATACTCATCGACATGCAAGTCATGATTCCTATTAGAAGAACATGATCAATCTCATACATCACATATCATTCATCACATTCTTCTTGGCCATATCACATCACATAGCATACCCTGCAAAAACAAGTTAGACGTCCTCTAATTGTTGTTTGCATGTTTTACGTGGCTGCTATGGGTTTCTAACAAGAACGTTTCTTACCTACGCAAAAACCACAACGTGATATGTCAATTACTATTTACCCTTCATAAGGATCCTTTTCATCGAATCCGTTCCGACTAAAGTGGGAGAGACTGGCACCCGCTAGCCACCTTATGCACCAAGTGCATGTCAATCGGCGGAACCTGTCTCACGTAAGAGTACGTGTAAGGTCGGTCCGGGCCGCTTCATCCCACAATACCATCGAAACAAGATTGGACTAGTAACGGTAAGCATATTGAACAAAATCAGCGCCCACAACTACTTTGTGTTCTACTCGTGCAAAGAATCTACGCAATAGACCTAGCTCATGATGCCACTGTTGGGGAACGTAGCAGAAATTCAAAATTTTCCTACGTGTCACCAAGATCTATCTATGGAGAAACCAGCAACGAGGGGAAGGAGAGTGCATCTACATACCCTTGTAGATCGCTAAGCGGAAGCGTTCAAGAGAACGAGGTTGAAGGAGTCGTACTTGTCGTGATCCAAATCACCGGAGATCCTAGTGCCGAACGGACGGCACCTCCGCGTTCAACACACGTACAGCCGGTGACGTCTCCCATGCCTTGATCCAGCAAGGAGAGAGGGAGAGGTTGAGGAAGACTCCATCCAGCAGCAGCACGACGGCGTGGTGGTGGTGGAGGAGCGTGGCAATCCTGCAGGGCTTCGCCAAGCACCGCAGGAGAGGAGGAGGACTTGGGATAGGGGGAGGGCTGCGCCAGAACTTCGTGTGTAGCTCCTATGCGCCTCCCCACTATATATAGGGGTGGAGGGGCTGGTTTCTTGCCTTCCAAGTCCATTGGGGCGTTGGACAAGGTGGGAGGAAAGAAATCCCATCATTTCCTTCCCCACCGGTTGTTATCCCCCCTTTTTAGGGATCTTGATCTTATCCCTTCGGGATATGATCTTATTCCTTCTAAGGGGGGATCTTGGTGTGCCTTGACCAGGGGTGTGGGGCCTTGCCCCACTACCACGTTCATGTGGGTCCCCCTGCAGGTGGGCCCCACTCCAGAACCTTCTAGAACCTTCCCGGTACAATACCGAAAAATCCCGAACATTTTCCGGTGGCCAAAATAGGACTTCCCATATATTTACCTCCGGACCATTCCGGAACTCCTCGTGACGTCCGGGATCTCATCCGGGACTCCGAACAACATTCGGTAACCACATACAAACTTCCTTTATAACCCTAGCGTCATCGAACCTTAAGTGTGTAGACCCTACGGGTTCGGGAGACATGTAGACATGACCGAGACGTTCTCCGGTCAATAACCAACAGCGGGATCTGGATACCCATGTTGGCTCCCACATGTTCCACGATGATCTCATCGGATGAACCATGATGTCAAGGACTCAGTCGATCCCGTATACAATTCCGTTTGTCTAACGGTATTTTACTTGCCCGAGATTCAATCCTCGGTATACCGATACCTTGTTCAATCTCGTTAACGGCAAGTCTCTTTACTCATTCTGTAACACATCATCCCGTGATCAACCCCTTGGTCACATTGTGCACATTATGATGATGTCCTACCGAGTGGGCCCAGAGATACCTCTCCGTTTACAAGGAGTGACAAATCCTAGTCTCGATCCGTGTCAACCCAACAGACACTTTCGGAGATACCTGTAGTGCACCTTTATAGTCACCCAGTTACGTTGTGACGTTTGATACACCCAAAGCACTCCTACGGTATCCGGGAGTTACACGATCTCATGGTCTAAGGAAGAGATACTTGACATTGGAAAAGCTCTAGCAAACGAACTACACGATCTTTGTGCTATGCTTAGGATTGGGTCTTGTCCATCACATCATTCTCCTAATGATGTGATCCCGTCATCAATGACATCCAATGTCCATAGCCAGGAAACCATGACTATCTGTTGATCACAACGAGCTAGTCAACTAGAGGCTCACTAGGGACATATTGTGGTCTATGTATTCACATGTGTATTACGATTTCCGGATAATACAGTTATAGCATGAATAAAAGACAATTATCATGAACAAGGAAATATAATAATACCTTTATTATTGCCTCTAGGGCATATTTCCAACAAGGTAGTGGTGAGCGGTGGTTGTGTTTGTGGAAAGTTATGGGGGTATGCGGAAGTAAGCGTGGGCACCGGGGCAAAATTGGCCAAAGGTATGGGGAAATGGGCGTGGGGGATGGAGTTGTTGTTCCCAGGGGCCGGATGTCCGGGCCAGCTGCCGGATGTCCGGGGTGCCGGATGTCCGGTGGACACGGGCCGGATGTCCGGGCGCCTGGATCGTGGACGAACTCGAGGAACACCGCGGGCAAAAGGGCAACTCCGGGCAAAATTCAGACGAATTTGTGGATGGAAATTGTGGGAGAGATGGGGAAAAGCTAGATCAACTCGAAGCAAAGTAGATCCATGGATCAAATCCAACAAAACTTCATCACACCAACAAATCACAAAAAAAAATTGGGGCTATTTTTTGGTGGGGATTTTCGGATTTAGGATGAAAACAACAAAATCAAGCTAGAAAACACGGGGTAGGGGCTCCAAAAACGTGATCAACGTGGCTCATGATACCAAGATGATGTAGGGTGAAACCCTAGATGGACGATCTTTCACGTTTGGAGTGGATCCTATGGGGGAATCACGAAGAACACGCAGAAGCACAAAGGGGAAACACGGGGAAAATGAGAGAGAATCACTAAACCGACAAGGAATCAATCACACAAGTGCTAGATCACCAAACACAAAGAGTAACTCATGATCCATAATCAACAAAGGTAAGGATACAAAGGAACCGTTCTTCTCCATGAGGAGGTCTTGATGGTCTTCCCTAGAAAGGGGTCTTGAATCCGTTTGGGGGATCTTCTCCGAAGAGGCCGTGAACTCCGAGGAGAAGTATCCAAGTGGATGGGCAAGGCTCTCACACAAACATGAGCTAAACCAATGCTAACCCTAGAACGTACGGGATGAGGGAGTATATATAGTCAAAGGGCGAAGGGGTACACGGGTCACGGCCCAAAGGAGCTGCGCGCAAGCAGAGGGCGACGGGCCAGATGTCCGGGCGCTCACGAGGTGCTGGATGTCCGGGCTAGAGGGGCCGGATGTCGGGCCAGTGGAGTTGACTCTTCTGTGCACTTGAGGGGCGACGCAGGATGTCCGCTCGGAGGGGCCGGATGTCCGGGCTGTCGGGGCAAGCTTATGTGCTCCCTGGACACCAGTGCCGGATGTCCGGGATTTAGGTTGGATTTCCGGTGGGGGCCGGTGTCCGGGCTGGACGCCGGATGTCCGGTCCCTGTAGCTTCTTCTGCAGATGCCTGGCCTTGTGGATCTCCAGGGGCCGGATGTCCGGCGCCTGGAGGCTGTCCTTGCCTTCTTCCATGGGTTCTCTTCTTCCACGGACTTGGGCTCTTGACCATCTTCACGTGCATCCTCGGGAGGGTCCTCTTGGTACCTAATCATGCACAACATTCCGGATTGAGGTGGTAGCCATGTCTCGAGAGGATCATATGAGATATCATTAAGGAGAGAAGTCACCTCGGTCTCGAGAGCTCTAGCATGTGCTCTAGTCATGGGTCCTCTTGAGGCTTGGTGAGGCGATGGAATGTCCATGGGGATGACCGAAGGATGCTCCGCATCACATGGCCTCCGAAGTTGTTCTTGGCATGGATGATGATGTAGATCATAACACAAAGAGTGGAGAACATCGCACGGCATGACAAAGATCACACGAGCAGTTTTTACCCAGGTTCTTGCTGCAGCGAGGCGTAAAACCCTACTCCTGCTTTGGTGGATTGAAGGTGCATAGTGGTAGAAACGCATTGCTCTGGCACGACAGGGTTGCCTTGGGGCAAGGGTAGCTACGCGTGTATGAGTGTACAGGGGTCCGAATCCCTTTCATGATTGCCACGGGCCTCCTTTTATAGATCAAGGGGTCACCGCAATGGCAAATTAGTCATTGTTCCCTGATTAGATAGCAAACAGTGCTATCATAGCTAACTCTGCAGACACGGCAAGCATATTTAATGCACCACTTAGTGTCACATCATGGAGTGCCTGACAAGCCTTGGCGGGCTGTTCTGCCACCTTCTTGTCTATCTGCTTGACACGCCGCTGGACGGGTGTCATTTGGAGGTGATTTCCATAGGAATTGGCTTCCATGTGGCAAAAAAACAACTTAGTCACTTGGGGCTGGACACCGCATCGATCAATGACTTGTGTCGCCACGAGGTGGAGCGCTGGAGCCCTGGCGGGGTATTTTGCCTTCGCTATGCCCGTCAGGCCTGCCGGGACGGTCTTGATGCTTACTCTAGGAGTCACCTCGACCTCACCAAGCTCGCTTGCCTGGCAAGGGAGGCTTTCCCTTAGTGGTATCTCGCTCCTTTGTCTTGACTTGGTCTTCTTGATCTGCCCTCTGATTTCCCAAAGAGCTAATCTCTTCAGCTCGGCCTTGTGTTCGATGTTGCAACCTTGCTCCCTCTGGCATGTGCACGATCTGGCAACAGACCCAAGGTTTGTTGGACCGACACAAGAGTCCGAGCCGAATCACACAATGCGACCAGCTTTGTTTGTAACTCGCCTTGCCTTGCGAGGCAAGTTACCATCAGGCAGCTCACACCTCTGAGTCTTGGGCCACCACCAAGTCTTGGGTCTTCGACAGGCCCACCTCATAAGCCACCACTGGTTCTCATGCTTCATCTTTTTGGGTCTATTTGGGCCTTCTTCATATTGAATCTCCAACGGTGTAACCCGACCCCTTCTGGCAGGTCACACCTCAGGGTATATCCCCAACATTTCGGAATTAGAGTTTTCTTTGTGGGTACTGCCTACAATAGTAATGTGGAAGGTGAAAATGTTTTTTGAGAATTTATTGCACCAAACTAGAGCACACTTGTAGTTCAAATTTGAATTACTTGATGTAAATCACTGGAAATTCAATAAAATCAATGGAAAATGGCAACATCAGTTGGAAATTCATGAAAAATTGGCAGCTGCAATCACATGTGGTATAATTCATGTGAAATTTGTAATGGCACTATCGATAATATTATTTATGGCACTTTCTTCACAAAAAGTAATGAATGGCACTAGAAAAATGAAAATTTAACTTTTTATTAACCAAATCTTTATTTTTTTGTTTGAATTATTGCTCACTATTATAACACCCTTGTTAGTTCCTAAAATGGTCATGTTGTCATGTACATTGTCATGTAGATGCTCATGGGTATGGTGATCTTAGTTGAAAGTTATTGATCTTCATATGAGATAGGTTAATTTTGTGAAGTTTTTTTTCTAGTATGTGTGATGCGGAGCATCCTTCCATCATCCCCATGGACTCTACATCGACACATCCAACCCCACAAGGACCCATGACAAGAGCTAGAGCACGTGCTTTGGAAACCGAGGTGAACTCCTTCCTACTAGACTTGCATATGGACACAAATGGAACATGTCTACTACCTCACCAAAATATGCTATGCCTCCTTAGGTATGAAGTGGAACATCACCAAGAAGCTCAGGAGCATCCCCAAGGAGAAGAAGAACCACCCCAAGGCCATACGGATCAAGACGGAGTGCAGCAACAGCAAAATAGCAAGTCCCAGGTGACCCCTTGCGCACGGGCCCCCGAGACCCCGTGCCCACGGGCTACACAGGAAACAGGCACTGGAGCACCCCGTGCGCACGGGCCTGTACCGTGCCCATGGGACCCCCGTGCGCACGGGCCTCCCAGGATGGCCGACTGAGATGGCTTCTTCGGCTCCACTTCTTCTCCTTCGACCCCAAGGCTATATATTCCGTACCTAGGGCCATGTTTAGGGTTAGCAAAGTATTAGATGAGATCTTGGTGAGCTTTGCTCCATTACCTTCCCTCTTTGAGGATCAAGACCCCATAGGGAAGAATCCTTGAGGATTTCAAGACCTCCATTGGGAGAAGACTACCTCCAAGACCCCTCTTCCTTTGGATTTGGGATGAACTTTGCCATTGTATCTTTCCTTTGATTATGTTTGAGACTTGTGGATCTTGTGTTGTTACTCTAGTGGATGTGTAATCGGGAATTGTTGGAGTGATTGTCTCTTTGTGTTCATCTTTGTGTTCTTGTTATTCTTGTGATTTCTCTCCTTTTCCCCCTCCAATTGTGAAAAGGTGCTTCCTAGGGTTCGACCCTACATAATATGGTATCATGAGCCACGTTGATTCACATCTTGGAGTCCCTACCTTCCAATTTCCAGCTTGATTTTGTTGTTTTCGTCCTAATCCGAAAATCCCCACCAAAAATAGCCCCCAAAATTTTTCTTGCAATTTGGTTGATTTGATCCATGAATTTGGTGTTTGGCAAGTGGATCTACCCCTCCACCATCATCCCCACCCATCCCCCACTCGAATTTGGCCAAAAACTTGCAATCACCATGAAATCACAGCAGTTCATCCGCTCTCAGGAGACCCCATGCACACAGGCCATCGGGACCCCGTGCACATGGGACCCCATGCACATGGGACCCTGTGCACACGGGCCTCACTTAACCCGTGCGCACGGGCCATCCGGAAACTTTTGCCATTTTTCTGTCTTTCTTATTTTGTTTCACCACCACCTCTCGTGTTCTTCCGCACCTTTCCACGTGTTTCTTGAGTGTTCGGTTGCGATTTCTCTTGTGTCGTAAGGTCTTTCGGCTACTTAGGCGCAACTTGGTATCATCATCGCCACCAATCATAGACTCGGACAACACTTCGGCTTCGACAAGATCATCTTCGACCGTAAGCAAGGATGGTAACCTCGACGACAACTTGTACTCCCTTGCCATTAACTTGATAGCTTTGAGCCATTTTGCGTAGCTTACCCATCGGGACTAGCTTGTTGAGTATTGCCGGGCCACGTCTTAGTGCACCATTTAGTGTTCCGTCCATCCCGTGCATCTACTACTTGTTACCTCGTTGTGTGGCTCGCATATCAAGCAGCATGGCATAGTTGAAAAAAAAGGATAAAAAGCTTTGAAGCAAAAGAGAAAAGAAGCAAAGAGCTTATATGCAATTGCATCGAGCCTTAGCATACGTGCATCATCTTGGTCACCACATACATAAGCATACTTGGGATAGTTAGACGAGTAGATTCTCTATTAGGTTGGTGCACTAGCGTATCTAGCCCATTAGTGCAATCGAGCTAGCGTCTCTCTAGTATCCGTACGACAAGAGCTTTTCCCGTGTATCGATATCTTCGAGCTCATTCCTTGGTTGTGCGGATCCCATTTATCTTCCGTGTGTGTGTTCCTCGTGTTATATTTGGAGGTTGATCTATTTGTTCTATTTGCCATTTGTGAATCTTCTCAACTTTATCAACATCTTGACTAACATTTGCTTGAATTATTTGTGCCTTTCCTAACCAAGCTCCTCCATAGACCATTTACTTGTAGGTGTGAGGAACAATTCCCGGTACAAATTCCCCTATTGTAACATCACGTGGGATCGTACTTGTTACATCCACAATCTTCGGAAAAGGTAACTTTGGTTTTGTTCTCTCATTTTCCTACTCACCACCACTTTCTTATGATGGATAGGCCAAGTTCTTCTACCAACCCACTCTTCATCGAGCAAGACGACGACAGGTCATCCTTCGTCACCAAGAGCCACCTCTTTGGTGCACAACGAGCTCTCCATCAAGAGCAATAAGCAATGAACGACCGCATCAACAACCTCGTCACCGACTTGCGACTCTCCGAGCAACGTACACGCGACTACTTCGACAACAAGCTCGACGCGCACAAGCAAGAGAACGATGCATGAATGGACGAGATCCGAGCTTTGTTGGTCAACCGGCCTCCTTCAACTTCTTCCTACTCAAGACGGAGCCACTCAAGTCGACACTCCGACGACAACTTCTCTGGCTCAAGTACACCGTCATCGACCATTCTTCGACGAGCCGCGCATCAAGACCGTCATGCATCTCGCGACCCGCTACATGTCAAGCATCCACAAGAGCAAGTCGATGAGCAAGTTCCTCGTACTCAAGCAAACCAAGTCGCTTTTGCTCAAGCTCAAGAACGACAACGTCTTCATCGTCAAGAAGAAGAACGAGCGCGTCTACACCAAGAGGAACAAGACGCCAAGGCCCAACGTCTTCAACAGCAACAACAAGAAGCACAAGCTCTTGAGGTGGAATGTGCCCTCCAAGAATCAAGTCGAGCCATCGCCAACCGCAATCGCGAACGACGCAATCAAGAGGAAGCCCTTCGAGAATAAATACAACAGAGAAACTATCAACCACGTGTGCACCGTCAAGTTTCTCAAGCTCCTCCCCAAGCTCGTCAAGCTCCACCTCAACCCCAAGTGCAACAAGAGCGACATCAAGTGGAACAAGTGCTTAAAGACCCACCTCCACACCAAAAGCGACATCATGAGGAATGAGCATTCAAGGACTTTCCAAGGCAAGAGCGATATTGCAATCGCTATCAAGATGAAGAGCAATGCTATGGAAAACTCAAATTCACAATGCCCAAGTTCAATGGAAGCAATGATCCGGAAGAATACCTCTCATGGGCATTGAAGGTCGACAATTTTTTTCGTTTGCACAACTATTTGGAAGAGAAGAAGATCACAATGGCATCACTTGAGTTCCAAGACTATGTGCTCATATGGTGGGAACAAGTCCTTGGGCGCCCAGAAGCAAGAGGTGACCCTCCAATCACCACTTGGGCTCAAATGAAGAATGTGATGCGAGCACGATTTGTACCCACCTACTACAACCGTCATCTCTTCAAGAAGCTACAACTCCTCAAGCAAGGAACAAAGAGTGTTGAAGAATACTACAAGGAAATGGAGATAGCCATGATTCGAGCCAATGTCAAGGAAGATGATGAGCAAACAATGGCACGATTCTTGAATGGACTCAATCATCCCATCAAGAAGATCGCCGACTTCCAACCCTACTCCAACCTCATCGAGCTAGTGCATCAAGCGACCAAGGCGGAACGTCAAGTGCAAGATGACTTCAAGTACGCAAAGTACTCATCCAAGACATATGGCTTCTCCAACAATCAAGCTTCAACAACACCTCCAACATCTACTTCAACCAAGCCTTCTCCAAGCAACGACGACAAGACCACATACAAGAAACCTTCGTCAAGTTCAAGTTGTCTTCCTCCTACTACAAGCAACTACAAGTCGCGTGCTTCTTCCTCTACTCCGACCGATGAGACCGTCAAGACAAGTTCAATCAAGTTCTTCACATGTGGCAGCCGAGGCCACAAGTCCTTCCAATGCACCAACAAGCGCACCATGATCCTCAACGATGATGGCACCTACGACTCAATGAGTGAAGATGAAATGGAAGCTATTGAGCAAGTGGCCATGCACCGGCGCGTGAATGAGGATGAAGATGATCAAGTCTTTTGTGATGAAGATATGAGCCCCGCTCTCGTTGTCTCCAAGGTCTTGACACTTCAACATCAACAAGAAGAATACCAACAATGCCATATCTTCCACACCAAGGCCGGCATCAATGGAAGGTCTGTCAAGGTCATCATCGATGGAGGTAGTTTCCACAACTTGGCAAGTGAAGAACTATGCTCCAAGCTTCAATTGGTCAAGAGGAAGCACCCACACCCCTACAAGGTTCAATGGCTAAGTGACTCCGGCACTATACGGTTGAGCATACGGTCCAAGTATCCTTCAAATTGGTGCATATGAAGACTCTTTGGAGTGTGATGTGGTCCCAATGACCGTTTGCCACCTTCTTCTTGGTCGACCATGGCAATTTGACTGTGGTGTCGTCCATAATGGGCGTACCAATCACTATAGCTTCAAGATGAAAGGAAAGGAATATGTGGTACGACCCATGTCTCCTAGTCAAGTGATAGCCGACAAGCAAGCCACCCACCATAGAGAGAAGAGTGAGAAAGTGAGCCACGAAAACATGAGTGAGAGCAACAAGCCAAACTTGAGCGCCTCTTCGCCTAGATAGAAAAACCTCATACTATTCACCGCAAAAATTGAGATGAGAGAAGTATGTGAGAACCCATCGAGTGTGATGCACTTTGTCCTTGTGTGCAAGGATGGAGAACCAAAAACTAACACCACTCACGAGCTACCTTTGGTGTTTCAATCTGTTTTACAAGAATTTCAAGATGTTTTCCCCAATGAGCTACCTCCGGGTCTACCTCCTCTACGAGGCATTGAGCATCGAATCGACCTCATCCCCGGAGCGCCACTTCCAAACAAAGCTCGATACCGTGTCAATCCCGAAGAAACCAAGGAGATTCAATGGCAAGTACAACAACTAATCGACAACGGTCATGTACGTGAAAGCTTAAGCCCTTGTGCCGTTCCCGTCATACTTGTGCCTAAGCCCGATGGAAGTTTCCACTTGTGTTCCGATTGTAGACCTATAAATGCTATCACCATTCGCTATAGGCATCCCATTCCTCGCTTAGATGATATGCTTGATGAACTTAGTGGAGCCAACTTCTTCTCAAAAATTTATCTTAAAAGTGGCTATTATCAAATCCGAATACAAGAAGGTGATGAATGGAAAACTACTTTCAAAACAAAATTTGGCTTATATGAATGGTTAGTCATGCCTATGGGTTTATCGGAGGCCCCCGGTACGTTTGTGCGTCTCATGCATCATGTACTTCGACCTTACATTGGAGTCTTTGTTGTGCTTTACTTCGATGATATTCTTGTGTTTAGCAAAACCATGAAAGAGCATCTTGATCATGTTAGGCTTGTTTTGTAAACACTTCGCAAGGAAAGTCTTTATGCCAACATGAAAAAGTGCACATTTGGTTTTGACAAAGTGGTTTTCTTGGGTTTCGTTGTCTCTTCCAAGGGTGTCCATGTTGATGAAACTAAAATTGAAGCAATTAAAACTTGGCCCCAACCCACCAATTTGCAACAACTGCGAAGTTTTCTTGGTCTTCCGGGCTTTTATCGTCGCTTTGTGAAAAACTTTAGCACTATTGCCGCCCCTTTGCATGCTTTGAGTAAGAAGAATGCTCCTTTTGTTTGGGGAACTTTGCAATCAACCGCTTTTGATGAACTCAAGTCTTTGCTTACTCATGCTCCGATTCTTGCTTTGCCCAACTTTGACAAAACTTTTGATGATGAGGACATCAATACCATTGTTACACCCACAGCCCCTACTGTTACATATACGGGACCAATTACTAGAGCTCGCGCACGCCAATTAAATTACTAGGTACTTTCGTTTCTTGGTAATGATTCTAATGTTCATGAGAATATGATGCTGCCTAAATTGGATACATTTGTTTTGCTTACAAATGAAGGGCCTAGCTTGGAGAAGGATGAACATTGGAGCAAGAACACGCATGGAGTTGATGGCATGCGCAAGGGGATCAAGAACGGAGTTACAAGTGATGATTTCAGGACTTTGAATCCACCATAAGGAGTGCGTGAAGCCTTGGACGAAATATACAAGATGCCCCTTCATAATATTCGTCCACAAGCTATTCTAGGTGCTGCGTCACCTTATTATTGGGCCAGGCCCATGTAATTTCGAAATACTTAAGTATAGGCTATTTTTAGAGTCCGTATGTGTGGGGAAACAAGAGTTGGGGTTGGTTTCGGACCCCACCCTCAAGGGCCACGAAATTCTCTCCTTTTCCCCCATATATACAGCCCTTAGGACGTCGTTTAGACTTTGGGTTTTGTTTAGATTAAAAGTTCGCCATAGCTGCAACTTCGCGTACTTCATTTTTGTTCAACGACCAGACAAAGGCGTCACAGAACCCCACCTTGATCAATAAAGCTTTCATCTTATATTCGCAATATCCAGATTGCAATCTCAGTTTCTTGCTTGTTCTTCGTTTGCTCGCAGGAAATAGACCCTCGTTGTCAGGTTGATCGTGCTCCGGCGTGGTCAATAACCTCTCGGAGTTGGTTTAGCGATTGCTAAGGCGCGACGTCCTCGCACGTTCGTAGTCGGATCGTCAAAGTCGACTTCCACCAAAGCGAAATCCACCATCTCATCAAAAGACAGGACACCTTTGCCTCTATCAAGTGGTATCAGATTTCCAGGTTGCTCGGTGAGATTTTACAGTTTTTCGTAGTTTAGATCGAGTCTGTTCTTCATACCTACAGTCCACAAAAAAGCCACAAAAAAAATTAGGGTTAGTTCATCATATCCGAACCAATCTGAGCCTTTGCATAATATTTTCTTTATTTGCGTTGTTGAATTTGCGGTTGCATCGTCGTGTCTAGTTGCTGGTCTTAGAGTCTAGTCTTTTAGAGTTTCGAGTTCTGGTCATAAGTTGTCATGCCGCCGCCGCACCATCATCATCGCCCCTGCCATCTACCACCACCGCTTATCCGCCACCGCTTCGAATCTGTATCATATACCACCACCGCTGCCATATACCACCACCGTTGCCATATACCACCACCATATATCCACCACTAATCCGAGTTCCTTGCATATTAGATTTGTTTTCGGGATCCATCTAATTTTCGATTCGTGTTTCCTGGTCTGAGTAGGTTTCGGATTCCAGCAACCTTTTGCCGTCCGTAGAAGAGGTTGGTTTCCAAAAAAAAAGCACCCTCCGTTTAGCCCCAAAATTTTCCAAAAAAGCGCGGGACAAAAAAATTTCTGGCTATCCTATTTTTAGGTGTTTCTATGCGTATTGAGCCAGTCGCCGTTATAAAAAGTTTTTTTTGACCCGTTTCCAGTTTTTGGGTCCGGGCAGTCGAAAAAAAAATTGGTCGAAAAAATTTTGAGCCCATCCTGTTAGTTTGACCTGGGAAGAGTTTTGAGACACTCGCCATTATAGTGATTTTTCCCAAAAAAAAAAGAAAAAGAGCAGCGCAAAAAAAAAGCAGCGCAAAAAAAAAGAGCGAAAAGAAAATTCAGAGTGTGCTTTTTCCTTGTTTACGTGCAGCGCCGTGATTTTGTTAGTGTTCTAGGCTCGCGTCTCTAGCATGGTCTAGCCTAGGACCAGCACAGTACCGTCGCTGAGCGTTTATTCAACTTTGCATCTCTGAATTGATTATTGCTGACCTTTTTTGCTACCATATTATAAGCCTTCCGAGCTCCACATACATCTACGTCGTGCGTTTGATTCTCCCTGGTAATCGCTATATCCAAGCTTTGAGAGTTTTGACTACAACGGTTGCCGATCACCACCTGCTGCTGGGTAAGAACTGGTAAGAATTTAAAATTTGCTTGACGGATTTGTGATACACCACCACCACTTCTTAGTAGCCTGTAGAATCATATTCTTGTGTGTTTCTATTTGCTGCTAACCATGGCAGGATCACAAGCCGATGAGACTGATTGGGAGAACCTGACGAACAAACAGCTACTTGATAAGTTTCAACAAATGATGATTGGACAGGTGCAAGATGTGCTAAACAGATTTGACGAGGCCATGGAGAAGATAGATGGCATTGAGAAGACGTTTGAAACAAAGATTGATAGCAAGTTTAATGAATTGCTCGCGCGTCTTCCACAACCACAGCCGGCTGCACCTATCGCACCTCTGCAACGACAACAACTACGCCCTTCCGAATCGGTATGGGCGAGCTCAGCGTGTTCCTATTGAGCCAGACAAAATTCTGGTGCCGCTGCTCGCTGTTGGTGCTTCTTTGGCTCCTGCACTCTGCTGCTGCTGGTACCGAGGAGGATGATTATGTGGGAGATTACGAGGATGAGGTTGATCAACATCAGAACTATGTGCAACCACCAGCACCACAACCACCAGGTCGTCCACATGCAAATAATGGCAATGTTAGGGCTCCCCCTCAGGTACGAGATCATGACCATCTCCCTAAACTGAAATTGAATATTCCACCATTTGAGGGTAGATATGTTCCTGATATATATCTTACTTGGGAGTTAGAAACTGAACAATGATTTACATGTTTACAATATCCCGAGGAGAGACGTGTTCTCTGCTGCTGTTTGTGCTTTCACTAGCTTTGCATGTGTTTGGTGGTCGAACATTGTAGATTATATCCTGTTCCATTACTTGGGCTGCTTTGAAAACTGCTATGCGTACTCGTTGGGTTCCACCATATTATCAACGTGAATTACTTCAAAAATTGCAGCGCTTAAGACAAGGAAAAATTATGTAGAAGAATATTATCGGGAATTACAAACCGGCTTGATTAGATGTGGTATTGTTGAGGAGAATGAAGCTATGCTTGCACGCTCGGGTGGATTAAATAGAGATTCAGACCATTCTAGACTATAAGGATTATAACAATATCACTCGTTTATTCCATCTTGCTTGTAAAGCTGAGCGTGAAGTGCAGGATCGACAGCATTGGCGCCGCACTAACTTTTCTCGCAGTCGACCTTCATCATGGACACCACGTGCATCATCTACTTCCACCGCACCATCACCTCCTTGGTGCCACCTCCAACCGTGATACAAGAAAGCGAGCACAACCACCACTATCGCCAAGAGCACACTGCTGGGCCTGCACAGAGCTCTTCTTCTTCCATGGCATCAACAGGCACACAAGTGATATTATTTGTCGTCGTTGTAAGGGAAGAGGACATTTTATGAGAGAATGCAAATCTCAGCGTGTGATGATTGCTCGAGGATGGTGGGTATGAGTCCGCTAGTGACTATGATGAGGAGACTTTGGCTCTTATTACACATGAGGAACACGGTGGAGATGATTCTGATCATGAGACACAATACATGGCTGCTGAAGATGCTGACAGGTATGAATGTTTAGTTGCTCAACGTGTTTTGAGTGTGCAGGTTACACAAGCTGAGCAAAATCAGAGGCATAATTTGTTCCATACAAAGGGAGTTGTGAAGGAACATTCTATTCGCGTCATTATAGATGGAGGGAGCTGCAACAACTTGGCTAGCGTGGAGATGGTGGAGAAGCTATCTCTCACCACAAGACCACATCCACATCCTTACTACATCCAATGGTTCAACAACAGCGGCAAGGTTAAGGTAACACATACTGTTCGTGTGCATTTTAGTATCTCTACATATGCTGATTATGTTGATTGTGATGTGGTACCTATGCAAGCATGTTCCTTATTACTTGGTAGACCTTGGCAATTTGATAAAATTTCATACACCATGGTAGAAACAATCACTACACTCTTGTTCATAGGGATAAAAATATTACTTTGCTTCCTATGACTCCTGATTCCATTTTGAAAGATGATATTAATAGAGCTAATAAAGCAAAACAGGAGAAAAATAAGAGTGAAAATCAGATTGTGGCAAAAGAATTTGAGCAACACATGAAGCCTAATAATAAACCATCTCTTGTTGCTTCGAAATTAAATTGAAAAGTGCATGTTTACTTGCCACCAAATCTGATATTGATGAGCTAGATTTTAGCAAATCTGTTTGCTATGCTTTTGTGTGCAAAGAGGCATTATTTTCATTCGAGGACGTACCTTCCTCTTTGCCACCTGCTGTCACTAACATTTTGCAGGAGTTCGCTGATGTCTTTCCACAAGACGTGCCACCGGGATTACCACCTATTCGAGGGATTGAGCATCAAATTGACTTAATTCCCGGTGCATCATTACCCAACCGTGCACCATACCGTACCAATCCAGAGGAGACGAAGGAGATTATGTGTCAAGTACAGGAGCTGCTCGACAAAGGTTATATACGCGAATCCCTTAGTCCTTGTGCTGTTCCTATTATTCTAGTACCGAAAAAGGATGGTACATCACGTATGTGTGTTGATTGTAGAGGCATTAATAATATTACTATTCATTATCGTCACCCTATTCCTAGGCTAGATGATATGCTTGATGAATTGAGTGGCTCTACAATATTCTCCAAAGTTGATTTGCGAAGTGGATACCATCAAATTCGTATGAAATTGGGAGATGAATGGAAAACAGCATTTAAAACTAAGTTTGGATTATATGAGTGGTTAGTAATGCCTTTTGGGTTAACTAATGCACCTAGTACTTTCATGAGATTAATGAACGAAGTTTTACGTGCTTTCATTGGACGATTTGTGGTAGTCTATTTTGATGATATACTGATTTATAGCAAATCTTTGGAAGAACATTTGGAACATTTACGTGCTGTTTTTAATGCTCTACGTGATGCACGTTTGTTTGGTAACCTTGGGAAGTGCACCTTTTGCACCGACCGAGTATCTTTTCTTGGCTATGTTGTTACTCCACAGGGAATTGAAGTTGATAAAGCCAAGATTGAAGCTATTGAGAGTTGGCCGCAGCCCAAAACGGTCACACAAGTGAGGAGTTTCCTGGGCCTCGCTAGTTTCTATAGGCGTTTTGTGATAGATTTCAGCACCATTGCTGCACCTCTCAACGAGCTTACAAAGAAGGATGTGCCTTTTGTTTGGGGTACCGCACAGGAAGAAGCCTTCACGGTATTGAAAGCTAAGTTGACACAAGCTCCTTTACTCGAAGTTCCTGATTTTAATAAGACTTTTGAGCTTGAATGTGATGCTAGTGGATTTGGATTAGGAGGTGTGTTATTACAAGATGGCAAACCTATTGCATACTTTTCTGAAAAATTGAGTGGGCCTAGTCTGAATTACTCTACTTATGATAAAGAATTATATGCTCTTGTTCGGACTTTAGAAACATGGCAACATTATTTATGGCCCAAAGAATTTGTTATACATTCTGATCATGAATCTTTGAAACATATTAAAAGTCAAGCTAAACTGAATCGTAGACATGCTAAATGGGTTGAATTCATTGAGACTTTCCCTTATGTCATTAAACACAAGAAGGGTAAAGAAAATGTTATTGCTGATGCATTGTCTCGTCGCTATACTATGCTTTCACAACTTGACTTCAAAATATTTGGTTTGGAGACCATCAAAGATCAATATGTGCATGATGCTGATTTTAAAGATGTATTGCAGAATTGTAAAGAAGGAAGAACATGGAACAAGTTTGTCGTTAATGATGGATTTGTGTTCCGTGCTAACAAGCTATGCATTCCAGCTAGCTCCGTTCGTCTTTTGTTGTTGCAGGAGGCGCATGGAGGAGGACTAATGGGACACTTTGGCGTGAAGAAGACGGAGGACATACTTGCTACACATTTCTTTTGGCCAAAGATGAGACGGGATGTTGAGCGTTTTATTGCTCACTGCACTACATGTCAAAAAGCTAAGTCACGACTCAATCCTCATGGTTTATATATGCCTTTGCTGTACCTAGTGTTCCTTGGGAGGATATATCTATGGACTTTGCTTTAGGTTTACCTAGAACAAAGAAGGGAGGATAGCATATTTGTTGTCGTGGATAGATTCTCGAAAATGGCACACTTTATACCATGTCATAAAAGCGATGATGTTTGTCGGTGTTGCTGATTTGTTCTTTCGTGAAATTATTCGCTTGCATGGTGTGCCAAATACTATTGTTTCAGATCGTGATACTAAATTTCTTAGCCACTTTTGGAGATGTTTATGGGCTAAGTTGGGGACTAAACTGCTTTTTAGTACTACTTGTCACCCCCAAACTGATGGACAAACTGAAGTAGTCAATAGAACATTGTCTACTATGCTTAGGGCTGTCCTAAAGAATAATAAGAAAATGTGGGAGGAATGCTTGCCTCATATTGAATTTGCTTATAATCGTTCATTGCATTCTACTACTAAGATGTGCCCTTTTGAAGTTGTGTATGGTTTCCTACCTCGTGCACCTATTGATTTGTTGCCTCTTCCATCTTCGTAGAAGGTTAATTTTGATGCTAAAGAACGTGCTGAATTGATTTTAAAAATGCATGAGTTAACTAAGGAAAACATTGAGCGTATGAATGCTAAATATAAACTTGCCGGAGATAAGGGTAGAAAACATGTTGTGTTTGCACCGGGAGATCTTGTTTGGTTACATTTGCGTAAGGATAGATTTCCTGATTTGCGCAAATCAAAGCTAATGCCACGTGCTGCTGGTCCCTTTAAGGTGTTGGAGAAAGTAAATGATAATGCATATAAACTTGAGCTGCCTGCAGATTTTGGGGTTAGTCCCACTTTTAACATTGCATATTTGAAGCCTTATTTGGGTGAGGAAGATGAGCTTCCGTCGAGGACGACTTCATTTCAAGAAGGGGAGGATGATGAGGACATCATTACCATTGTTACACCCACAGCCCCTCTTGTTACATATCTGGGACCAATTACTAGAGCTCACAAGACGCCAATTAAATTACCGGTACTTTCGTTTCTTGGTAATGATTCTAATGTTCATGAGAATATGATCTGCCTAAATTGGATACATTTGTTTTGCTTACAAATGAAGGGCCTAGCTTGGAGAAGGATGAACATTGGAGCAAGAACACGCATGGAGTTGATGGCATGCGCAAGGGGATCAAGAACGGAGTTACAAGTGATGATTTCAGGACTTTGAAGCCACCATAAGGAGTGCGTGAAGCCTTGGACGAAATATACAAGATGCCCCTTCATAATATTCGTCCATAGGCTATTCTAGGTGCTGCATCACCTTATTATTGGGCCAGGCCCATGTAATTTTGAAATACTTAAGTATTGGCTATTTTTAGAGTCCGTATGTGTGGGGAAACAAGAGTTAGGGTTGGTTTCGGACCCCACCCTCAAGGGCCACGAAATTCCCTCCTTTTTCCCCATATATACAGCCCTTAGGGCGTCGTTAGACTTTGGGTTTTGTTTAGATTAAAAGTTCGCCATAGCTGCAACTTCGCGTACTTCGTTTGTGTTCAACGACCAGACAAAGGCGTCACAGAACCCCACCTTGATCAATAAAGCTTTCATCTTATATTCGCAATATCCAGATTGCAATCTCAGTTTCTTGCTTGTTCTTCGTTTGCTCGCGGGAAATAGACCCTCGTGGTCAGGTTGATCGTGCTCCGGCATGGTCAATAACCTCTCGGAGTTGGTTTAGCGATTGCTAAGGCGCGACGTCCTCGCACGTTCGTAGTCGGATCGTCAAAGTCGACTTCCACCAAAGCGAAATCCACCATCTCATCGAAAGACGGGACACCTTTGCCTCTATCATTTGAGGTTCATTGTGATGCAAGTTGTACCGGAATTGGCGGAGTTTTGATGCAAGAAAAACGAACAATTGCATATTTTAGTGAAATACTCTCCGGTGCTCAACTTAACTATCCCATCTATGACAAAGAATTGTATGCTTTAGTGCGTGTCCTACATGTTTGGGAAGATTATCTTAGACCTCATGAGTTTGTCATACATACCGATCATGAAACACTTAAATACTTAAAAGGTCAAACTAAGTTGAACAAGCGTCATGCCAAATGGAGTGAATTTATAGAATTTTCCCATATGTGATCAAGTACATTAAGGGTAAGGAAAATGTAGTTGCCGATGCACTTTCAGGCATATGCACGCTTGTCACTAAACTTGAGTTGAATGTTATTGGCTTTGAGCACATAAAAGACTTGTATGCTAATGATCCATCTTTTGCACCTCATTATGCTAAATGTTTGATGCATACATCTTGGGAACAATATTACATCAAGGATGCTTATCTTATGAGAGCTAACAAACTACGCATTCCCGAGTCTTCTCTTCGTTTGCTCCTTTTGCAAGAGGCTCATGGAGGTGGACTCATGGGACACTTTAGACGCGACCAGACTTTCGCCACGCTCTCCAAGAACTACTTTTGGCCCAAGATGTTCCGCGATGTCTCACGCTTCACCACCCGATGCTCTACATGTTGCAAAGCTAAGTCTAAAGCTCAATCTCATGGTCTTTACATGCCTCTTCCGATTCCTTATCAACCTTGGGAAGACATTAGTATGGATTTTATACTTGGTTTGCCTAGAACTCAAAATGGAAAGGATTCCGTGTTTGTTGTTGTGGACCGATTTTCTAAGATGGCACATTTCATTCCTTGCAACAAGATAGACAATGCTTCACATATTGCAAATCTCTTTCGTAGGGAAATCTCCGACCGCAACGTCAAGTTCTTGAGTTACTTTTGGAAGACACTATGCGCCAAGCTCGGAATCAAGCTCTTGTTCTCATCCGCATACCATCCTCAAACCGACGGCCAAACAGAGGTGACAAACCGGACACTATCAACTCTACTTCGTGTGTTGATCAAGAAGAACATCAAGGAGTGGGAGGCGTGTCTACCCATCGCCGAGTACGCCAACAACCGTGCAAGACATTCGACTACCGGCAAGTCCCCCTTCGAGGTTGTCAAAGGCTTCAACCCGTTGTCCCCATTGGACATTCTACCTCTCCCTCTACAAGAACGCACCAACATGGATGTGAGTGCACGAGCAAGCTACATCAAGAAGATGCATGAAGATACAATGACCGTCATCGAGCGCCAAGTACATCGCCTAGCGACCAAGCTCAACGTCAACAAATAACCAATGATCTTCAACATAGGTGATCTCGTGTGGCTACACCTTCGCAACGACCGCTTCCCCAACGAACGCAAGTCCAAAATACTACCTCGAGCCGATGGACCATTCAAGGTGCTAGCACGCTACAACGACAACGCCTACAAGATTGAACTCCCACGAGACAAGTACAACGTGAGCGACATCTTCAACGTCAAAGACCTCTCGCCTTTCCATGGTGATGAAGATTTTGATCCGAGGTCGGATCTTTCCCAAGGGAGGGGAGATCATGCGGAGCATCCTTCCATCATCCCCATGGACTCTACATCGACACATCCAACCCCACAAGGACCCATGACAAGAGCTAGAGCACGTGCTTTGGAAACCGAGGTGAACTCCTTCCTACTAGACTTGCATATGGACACAAATGGAACATGTCTACTACCTCACCAAAATATGCTATGCCTCCTTAGGTATGAAGTGGAACATCACCTAGAAGCTCAGGAGCATCCCCAAGGAGAAGGAGAACCACCCCAAAGCCGTACGGATCAAGACGGAGTGCAGCAGCAGCAAAACAGCAAGTCCCAGGTGACCCCGTGCGAACGGGCCCCCGAGACCCCGTGCCCACGGGCTACACAGAAGCAGCCTTTGAGCACCCGTGCGCAAGACGGGCTGTACCGTGCCCACGGGACCCCCGTGCGCACGGGCCCAACTTACCCCGTGCGCACGAGCCTCCTAGGATGGCCGGCTGAGATGGCTTCTTCGGCTCCACTTCTTCTCCTTCGACCCCAAGGCTATATATTCCATACCTAGGGCCATGTTTAGGGTTAACAAAGTATTAGATGAGATCTTGGTGAGCTTTGCTCCATTACCTTCCCTCTTTGAGGATCAAGACCCCATAGGGAAGAATCCTTGAGGATTTCAAGACCTCCATTGGGAGAAGACTACCTCCAAGACCCCTCTTCCTTTGGATTTGGGATGAACTTTGCCATTGTTTCTTTCCTTTGATTGTGTTTTAAACTTGTGGATCTTGTGTTGTTAATCTAGTGGATGTGTAATCGGGAATTGTTGGAGTGATTGTCTCTTTGTGTTCATGCTTGTGTTCTTGTTGTTCTTGTGATTTCTCTCCTTTTTCCCCCTCCAAGTGTGAAAGGTCCTTCCTAGGTTTCTACCCTACATCAATGTGGTATTGTCATTTTATCATTTTTCCCACAATCCATTACACATGAGAGGCCACCATGCAAAAGGATTTGAATTTTTGAGCATTTTTTTATTTCCTATAATTTATTTCATTATGTTGTCAAAATTGCACGGATGACTAATCATATAAAATGGCTGGGAATTAGAGTTTTCTTTGTGGGTACTGCCTAAATTTGTAATGTGGAAGGTGAAAATGATTTTTGAGAATTTATTGGACCAAACTAGAGCACACTTGTAGTTCAAATTTGAATTACTTGTTGTAAATCGCTACAAATTCAATAAATCATTAGAAAATGGCAACATCACACGGAAATTCATGAAAAATTGGCACCTGCAATTACATGTGGTATAATTCATGTGAAAATTGTAATGACACCATTTACAATATTATTTATGGAACTTGCTTCACAAAAAAGTCATGTATGACACTAGAAAAATGAAATTTTAACTTTTTATTAACCAAATCTTTAATTTTTTTACGAATCATTGCTCACGATTGTTACACCCCTGTTAGTTCCAAAAATGGTCATGCCATCATGTACAGTGTCATGTAGATGCTCATGGGAATGGTGATCTTAGTTGAAAGTCATTGATCTTCGTATGACATAGGTTGGTTTTGTGAAGCTTTTTTTTCAAGTATGTGGTATTGTTAGTTTATCATTTCCCCACAAGCCATTGCAAATGAGAGGCCATCGTGCAAAAGGATTTGAATTTTTTGAGAATATTTCATTTTCTAGAATTTATTTCTTTGTGTTGTCGAAGTTTGGCAGGTGACTAATCATATAAAATGGTTGGGAATTAGAGTTTGCTTTGTGGGTACTGCCTACATTAGTAATGTGGAAGGTGAAAATGATTTTATAGAATTTGTTGGACCAAACTAGAGCACACTTGTAGTTCAAATTTGAATTAATTGATGTAAATGACCGGAATTCAATAAATCAATGGAAGATGGCAACATCCCTCAGAAATTCATGAAAAGTTGGCAACTGCAATCACATGTGGTATAATTCATGTGAAAACTGTAATGGCACTATTTACAAAATTACTTATTGCACTTGTGATGTAGGGTGGAACCCTAATTCGTCGATCTTTCACGTTTGGAGGGGATCCTACGGAGGGAACACGAAGAACGCGCGGAAGAACGAGAGGAAATCACGGGGAAGAACGAGAGAGACACTCAACCGACAAGAGATCAATCACACAAGGTCTAGATCATCGAAGCACGAGTGATACATGGTCCAAAATCAACAAAGGAAAGATACAAAGGTAGCCGTTCTTCTCCCGGAGGAGGTCTTGAATCCACGAGGGGATCTTCCCTTCGAGGGATCTTGAATCCGATGGATCTTCTCCTAGACGGAGGTCCTGATCTCCGTGGAGAAGTACCGGTGGATGAGCAAAGGCTCTCACACACAAATATGAGCTAATCCAATGCTAAGTCTCAAAGTGAGGAGATGGGGTCCTATATATAGAGTTTGGGGCGAAGGGGTACATGGGCTCAGCCCAACACGCGCGCGCAGGCGCTGGCCGGATGATCCGGACGAGGGTCCGGATGATCCGGGCTGGTCCGGATGATCCGGGTGGAGTCCCGGATGAGCTGGAGGGTCGGCTGGTGGCGGCGACGGGCCGGATGTCCGGCTGGAGGTCCGGACGTCCGGGCAGGGTCCGGATGATCCGGGCCTGGGTCCGGATGATCCGGCTTCAGCGTGGAGATTCTATTGCCTTCGGTGGAGTTAGCCGGATCGTCCGGACCGGGGTCCGGATGATCCGGGCTCTGTCCGGATCGTCCGGGCCTCTGTCCGGATCGTCCGGCCTCTCTGGTCCTTGTTGCTTTCTCCTCTCCGTCTTCACGTATGTCTTCCGCTTCCGATTCTCCTTGCTTCCTAGCCTCTTCATGGTCGACTCCTTGGTGCCTGAGTATGCATAGAGTTTCCGTTTGAGGTAGTAACCATGTCTCATGTGTATCGAAGGAGAGTTGTGAGAGGAGTGATGTCACCTCGGTTTCAAGAGCTCTTGCACGTGCTCGAGTCATCGGTCCTTGTGGTGTTGTAGGTGTTGATGTAGCGTCCATGGGGATGATGGAAGGATGCTCCGCATCATATCCCCTCCCTTCGGAAGGATCCGACCTCGGATCTAGTTCTTCATCACCATGGAAAGGCGAGAGGTCTTTGACGTTGAAGGTGTCGCTCACGTTGTACTTGTCGCTTGGTAGGTCGAGCTTGTAGGCGTTGTTGTTGTAGCGTGCTAACACCTTGAAGGGTCCATCGGCTCGAGGTAGAAGTTTGGACTTGCGTTCGTTGGGGAAGCGTTCCTTGCGAAGGTGTAGCCACACGAGATCGCCTATGTTGAAGATCATGGGTTGCTTGTTGATGTTGAGCTTGGTCGCTAGTCGTTGTACTTGGCGCTCGATGGTGTTTCTTGTATCTTCATGCATCTTCTTGATGTAGCTTGCACGAGCACTTGTGTCGAGGTTGGTGCGCTCTTGTAGAGGTAGAGGTAGGATGTCCAATGGGGACAATGGGTTGAAGCCGTAGACGACCTCGAAGGGGGACTTGCCGGTTGTCGAATGTCTTGCGTGGTTGTAGGCGTACTCGGCGATGGGTAGACACGCCTCCCACTCCTTGATGTTCTTCTTGATCAACACGCGAAGTAGAGTGGAGAGCGTCCGGTTTGTCACCTCCGTTTGGCCGTCGGTTTGAGGATGGTATGCGGAGGAGAACAAGAGCTTGATTCCGAGCTTGGCGCAAAGAGTTTTCCAAAAGTAACTCAAGAACTTGACATCGCGGTCGGAGACGATTGACTTTGGTACTCCATGGAGGCGCAAGATTTCCCTACAAAATAGATTTGCAATATGTGAAGCATCGTCTACTTTGTTGCAAGGAATGAAATGTGCCATTTTGGAAAATCTGTCCACAACAACAAATACGAAGTCCTTTCCATTTTGAGTTCTAGGCAAACCAAGTACAAAGTCCATGCTAATGTCTTCCCAAGGTTGATAAGGAATAGGAAGAGTCATGTAAAGACCATGAGATTGAGCTTTTGACTTAGCTTTGCGGCATGTAGAACATCGGGTGGTTAAACGTGAAACGTCTCGAAACATCTTTGGCCAAAAGTAGTTCTTGGAGAGTGTGGCGAAAGTCTTGTCGCGTCCAAAGTGTCCCATGAGTCCACCGCCATGAGCCTCTTGCAAAAGGAGCAAACGAAGAGAAGACTCGGGTATGCAAAGTTTGTTAGCTCTCATAAGATAACCGTCCTTAAGGTAATATTGTTCCCAAGATGTATGCGTCAAACATTTAGCATAATGATGTGCAAAAGATGGATCACTAGCATACAAATCTTTGATGTGCTCAAAACCAATAACATTCAACTCAAGTTGGGTGACAAGCGTACATATGCGTGAAAGTGCATCAAGAACTACATTTTCCTTGCCCTTAATGTACTTGATCACATATGGAAAAGATTCAATAAATTCACTCCATTTAGCATGTCGCTTGTTCAATTTAGTTTGACCTTTTAAGTACTTAAGCGTTTCATGATCGGTGTGGATGACAAACTCATGAGGTCTAAGATAATGTTCCCAAACATGTAGCACACGCACTAAAGCATACAATTCTTTGTCATACACGGGATAGTTAAGTTGAGCACCGGAGAGTTTTTCACTAAAATAAGCAATGACTCGTTTTTCTTGCATTAAAACTCTGCCAATTCCGGTACCACTTGCATCACAATGGACCTCAAAAGTTTTGTCAAAATTGGGTAAAGCAAGAATCGGAGCATGAGTAAGCAAAGACTTGAGCTCATCAAAAGCGTTTGATTGCAAAGGTCCCCAAACAAAAGGAGTATTCTTCTTACTCAAAGCATGCAAAGGAGCTGCAATAGTGCTAAAGTTTTTCACAAAGCGGTGATAAAAACCTGCAAGACCAAGGAAACTTTGCACTTGTTGCAAATTGGTGGGTTGGGGCCAAGTTTTAATTGCTTTGATCTTAGTTTCATCAACATGGACACCCTTGGAAGAGACAACGAAACCCAAGAAAACCACTTTGTCAACTCCAAAAGTGCATTTCTTCAAGTTGGCATAAAGACTTTCCTTTCGAAGCGTTTGCAAAACAAGCTTAACATGATCAAGATGCTCTTTCATGGTTTTGCTAAACACAAGAATATCATCGAAGTAAACCACAACAAAGATTCCAATGTATGGACGAAGTACATGATGCATGAGACGCACAAAAGTTCCGGGAGCTTCCGACAAACCCATAGGCATAACCAACCATTCATATAAGCCAAATTTTGTTTTGAAAGCAGTTTTCCATTCATCACCCTCATGAATGCGGATTTGATAATAGCCACTTTTAAGATCAATTTTTGAGAAAAAGTTGGCTCCACTAAGTTCATCAAGCATATCATCTAAGCGAGGAATGGGATGCCAATAGCGCACGGTGATAGCATTTATTGGTCTACAATCGGAGCACAAGCGGAATGTTCCATCGGGCTTAGGCACAAGAATAACGGGCACGGCACAAGGGCTAAAGCTTTCACGTACATGACCGTTGTCGATTAGTTGTTATACTTGCCGTTGAATCTCCTTGGTTTCTTCGGGATTGACACGGTATGGAGCTTTGTTTGGAAGTGGCGCTCCGGGGATGAGGTCGATTCGATGCTCAATGCCTCGAAGAGGAGATAGACCAGGAGGTAGCTCATCGGGGAGAACATCTTGAAATTCCTGCAAAAGAGATTGAAACACCAAAGGTAGCTCATGAGTGGTGTTAGTTTGTGGTTCTCCATCCTTGCACACTAGGACAAAGTGCATCACACTCGATGGGTTCTCACACACTTCTCTCATCTCATGTTTGGTGGCGAATAGTATGAGGTTTTTCTCTCTAGGCGAAGAGGCGCTCTAATTTGGCTTGTGGCTCTCACTCACTTTTTGGTGGCTCACTTTCTCACTCTTCTCTCTTTGGTTGGTGGCTTGTTTGTCAGCTATCACTTGACTAGGAGACATGGGTCGTAGGACATATTCTTTGCCTTTCATCTTGAAGCTATAGTGGTTTGTACGCCCATTGTGGTAGACATCACGGTCGAATTGCCATGGCCGACCAAGGAGGAGGTGGCAAACGGTCATTGGGACCACATCACACTCCAAAGTGTCTTCATATGCACCGATTTTGAAGGATACTTGGACCGTATGCTCAACTCGTATAGTGCTTGGAGTCACTTAGCCATTGAACCTTGTATGGTTGCGGATGCTTCTTCTTGACCAATTGGAGCTTGGAGCATAGTTCTTCGCTTGCCAAGTTGTGGCAACTACCTCCATCGATGATGACCTTGACGGATCTCCCATTGATGCTGGCCTTTGTGTGGAAGATGTGGCATCGTTGGTCTTCTTCTTGGTGATGTTGAAGTGTCAAGACTTTGGAGACAACAAGAGCGGGGCTTGTATCTTCATCACAAAATACTTGATCATCTTCATCCTCGTTGATGCGCCGGTGCATGGCCACTTGCTCAATAGCGTCCATTTCATCTTCACTCATTGAGTCGTAGGTGCCATCATCGTTGAGTATCATGGTGCGCTTGTTGGTGCATTCATATGACTTGTGGCCTCGCCCGCCGCAAGTAAAACACTTGAAGGAGCTTGTCTTGACGGTCTCATCGGTTGGAGTAGATGATGAAGCACGCGGCTTGGAGTTGCTTGTAGTAGGAGGAGGACGACTTGAACTTGTAGAAGTTTTCTTGTAACTTGACTTGTCGTAGTTGCTTGGAAAAGGCTTGGTTGATGTCGAAGTGGGAGTAGTTGTTGAAGCTTGGTTGTTGGAGAGGCCATATGTCTTGGATGAGTACTTGGCGTACTTGAAGTCATCTTGCACTTGTCGTTCCGCCTTTGTAGCTTGATGGACGAGCTCAATGAGGTTGGAGTAAGGTTGGAAGTCGGCGATCTTCTTGATGGGATGGTTGAGTCCATTCAAGAATCGTGCCATTGTTTGCTCATCATCTTCCTTGACATTGGCTCGAATCATGGCAATCTCCATTTCTTTATAGTATTCTTCAACACTCTTTGTTCCTTGCTTGAGGAGTTGTAGTTTCTTGAAGAGATCACAGTTGTAGTTGGTGGGCACAAAGCGTGCTCGCATGACATCCTTCATTTGAGCCCAAGTGGTGATTGGAGGTTCACCTCTTGCTTGTCGGCGCTCAAGTATTTGTTCCCACCATATGAGCACATAGTCTTGGAACTCAAGTGATGCCATAGCGATCTTCTTCTCTTCCTCATAGTTGTGCAAACGAAAGATTTTGTCGACCTTCAATGCCCATGAGAGGTACTCTTCGGGATCATTGGTTCCATTGAACTTGGGCATTGTGAACTTGAGCTTGCCATAGCGGTGTTCTTCATTGTTTTGAGGTCGATGTTGATGATGACGTTCTTGACGTGGAGGGTGATCATCCTCATGTTGCTCTTGGCGAGGAGGAAGTCCATGAACAACTTGCTCATGTTGACCTTGAGGTTGAGGTTGAGCTTGAGGAGCTTGTGGAGGAGCTTGTGGAGCTTGTGGAGGAGCTTGACGTTGCGCACGCGGGTGGTAGTTCCTCTCTTGTATTTCTTCTCGAAGGGCTTCCTCTTGATTGCGCCTTTCGCGATTGCGGTTGGCGAGAGCTCGACTTGATGCTTGAAGGGCGCGTTCCGCCTCAAGAGCTTGTGCTTCTCGTTGTTGTTGTTGAAGACGTTGAGCTTCGGCATCTTGTTGCTCTTGGTGTAGGCGCTCTCGTTCTTGTTCTTGTTGGTGACGAAGACGTTGTCGTTCTTGAGCTTGAGCAAACGCCATTTGGCTCGATTGAGGACGAGGAACTTCTTCATCAACTTGCTCTTGGAGATTCTTGTCGTGTAGCGGGTTGCGAGATGCATGACGATCTTGACGCGCGGCTCGTCGAAGAATGTTCGATGACGGTGTACTTGTGTCGGAGAAGGAGTCGTCGGAGTGGCGACTTGAGTGGCTCCGTCTTGAGTGTGAAGAGGTAGAAGTACGCCGGTTCACCAACAAGGCGCGGATCTCGTCCATTCTTGCATCATTCTCTTTCTTGTGCGCGTCGAGTTTGTTGTCGAAGTAATCTCGTGTACGTTGCTCGAAGAGTCGCAAGTCGGTGGAGAGGTTGTCGATGTGTTCGCTCAATGCTTGTTGCTCTTGATGGAGAGCTCGTTGTGCGCCAAAGAGGTGGCTCTTGGTGACGTAGGATGACATTTTGTCGTCTTGCTCGATGAAGAGTGGATTTGTAGAAGAACTTGGCCTATCCATCATTTCAAGCAAATTGTGAGTGGTAGAAGGAGAAGAATGAATACCAATGTACCTTTGACCGAAGTTGAAGATGAATCAAGTTCACTCAAATGTGGACAATGAAATAGCACTATTGGTACCGATCCTTGTCGATTCTCACACCTACACAAGTAAAAGCTTTTGGTGGAGCTTGGTTAGGATGGTGGCGCAAAATTGATTGCAATCGTTAGCTTGACTCAAAAATGTTGAAGAAGATTCGCAAATTCGCATATGCAACAAGTAGACCAAGCAAGTAGTGGTACACGGAAACACACACGCAAATAGATAAATGGGATTGTGCAAACCAAAATTGAGCCAAAATGTGGAATCCACGAAAATGCTCTTGTTGCACAATACTAGAGAGACGCTAGCACGATTGCACAATAGGCGGATCACGGAGCTTGTGCACAACCTACTAGGCAAAAATGCAACGATCTCTATCCCACGTATGCTATATGTATGGTGTATCGGTGCAATGATCCAAGATGATCTTATATGACAATCTTAATGTTGTATGATGCTATGCTTGTTGCTTATAAGCTCTTTGCTTATCTTTCCTCTTTGCTTAAAAGCTTGAGTGGCTCTTTCTCTTTTGAGCTCTTTTCTTATGCAAACTTGACGAACTAAGATAGCAGTTGTGTATGCGATGACAACTTTGTGACACACAAGTTGATTCCGAGATATGCACCTCAATTGTATGTATGATATGGTGTATGCAACTAATGTGCACAAGTCACGTTGCCGGCAATACTCAAAGGCTAGTCTCGGTGGGTAAGCAACGCAAAAGATGGTATATGATGGTTATCAATGCAATTGCAAGGTATGACAAAGATGTCGTCGATGTTACCGTCCGTAGCGAAGATGAGTAGCCGACCAAAATGAGCGTTTGTTGTTGATGTCACACCGCGCCTAGATAGCCGAAACACAAAAGGAAACGGAAATCTCACTCAAATTGTCGAACTCAAAATCGAATGGTAGTACGGAGGTTGAGTCTTGGGGTTTGGCAAGTGGAAATGGTGGTGGATAGGGTGGGGGAGGTGTATATGTGTGTGGATGGTGGTGGTGGTGGATGTGGGCTGCAGAATCTGCAGTTTCGGCAGAGGAAGCCGGATGATCCGGGCCAGGAGCCGGATGATCCGGGCGAGTCCGGATGATCCGGGACTTGGTCCGAATGATCCGGGCAGGTCAACCACGCACGGGAACTGCTCGGGAAGAACACGAAAATGGGGTGGAAATTGGCGATTTCGGGGATTTTGGGTGGATTTCGAGGGGGAAAAGGTGGGGAAACACAAGATCCACGAGTTACACACCAAATCCACGGATCAAAAACAACAAAACATCATCAAAACTAACAAATCACAAAAAAATTGGGGGTATTTTTGTGGGGATTTTCGGGTTTTTAGGACGAAAACAACAAAATCAAGCTAGAAATCACGAGGTAGGGGCTCCAAAAACGTGATCAACGTGGCTCATGATACCATATGATGTAGGGTGGAACCCTAATTCGTCGATCTTTCACGTTTGGAGGGGATCCTACGGAGGGAACACGAAGAATGCGCGGAAGAACAAGAGGAAATCACGGGGAAGAACGAGAGAGACACTCAACCGACAAGAGATCAATCACACAAGGTCTAGATCATCGAAGCACGAGTGATACATGGTCCAAAATCAACAAAGGAAAGATACAAAGGTAGCCGTTCTTCTCCCGGAGGAGGTCTTGAATCCACGAGGGGATCTTCCCTTAGAGGGGTCTTGAATCCGATGGATCTTCTCCTAGACGGAGGTCCTGATCTCCGTGGAGAAGTACCGGTGGATGAGCAAAGGCTCTCACACACAAATATGAGCTAATCCAATGCTAAGTCTCAAAGTGAGGAGATGGGGTCCTATATATAGAGTTTGGGGCGAAGGGTACATGGGCTCAGCCCAACACTTGTAGGTATTGGGCGGATGATCCGGACGAGGGTCCGGATGATCCGGGCTGGTCCGGATGATCCGGGTGGAGTCCCGGATGACCCGGAGGGTCGGCTGGTGGCGGCGACGGGCCGGATGTCCGGCTGGAGGTCCGGACGTCCGGGCGGGGTCCGGATGATCCGGGCCTGGGTCCGGATGATCCGGCTTCAGCGTGGAGGTTCTGTTGCCTTCGGTGGAGTTAGCCGGATCGTCCGGACCGGGGTCCGGATCATCCGGGCTCTGTCCGGATCGTCCGGACCTCTGTCGCGGATCGTCCGCCTCTCTGGTCCTTTTGCTTTCTCCTCTCCGTCTTCACGTATGTCTTCCGCTTCCGATTCTCCTTGCTTCCTAGCCTCTTCATGGTCGACTCCTTGGTGCCTGAGTATGCATAGAGTTTCCGTTTGAGGTAGTAACCATGTCTCATGTGAATCGAAGGAGAGTTGTGAGAGGAGTGATGTCACCTCGGTTTCAAGAGCTCTTGCACGTGCTCGAGTCATCGGTCCTTGTGGTGTTGTAGGTGTTGATGTAGCGTCCATGGGGATGATGGAAGGATGCTCCGCATCAACTTGCTTCACAAAAAAGTCATGTATGGCACTAGAAAAATGAAAAATTAACTTTTTATTTGTGATACTGTCAGTTTATGGTTTTTCCTACAAGCCCTTGATATAAGAGGGCCCCATGCAAAAGTATTTTTATTTTTTAGGCTTCTTATTTTTTACTACTATTTATTTTTTGAATTGACGAGTTGTTCCAAGTGCGTGCAAACAACTAGACATACAATCATTCCAAATGATTTCTCCACATGAATCAGGAGGCATTCCAAGTCCATGCAAAATAACTCCAAATACAATCTTTCCAAATGATTTATGCACATATTCAATACGAATTCATATATATTCTATCCAAATAAAACGACAACATTGGCGCGGCCCTACTCCCAAATCCGAAGCTAATCTTCTTCAGCAACCTGTGAGCGGCACACGACAATGACCTCGTCGAAACTCAGAGCATTCCAGAAGGCTCATCGCCCGGCAATGTTAAAGCGTGGCATCGTGTTGGGGCCATCAGACTGCTGGATCCGAGCGGCATGGCCTTAGTGGAGGATTCGTGGCCAGGTTGGTCATGGATACACCCTCTCCTCCAGCGTGAGATGTGCCCAAAACCTACGGACGACGCATGCAAAGGCAACCGTTCTACTGGGGGGCACAGGCGCCACAAGAAGACCCCTCGCACTCAGAATCCATCCCACTGGCAAGCGCGTGTCCAGCGGCGCTGGGATGTCACCGATGGTGAGAAGCTCGGCTTAACAGTCAGTGATGTTACGCGACCACATCATGGAAGCAGAAGGGAAGGAGGGAGAGGAGAGCGAGGGTTTGTGCTGCAGTGGCGCCGGTGGCGGATAAGGTTGTGGAGGCGAGCAACGAAATGTGTGGGGGCTAAATATATGGCACATGGAAGGGGTAGTGATGCGGAGCATCCTTCGATCATCCCCATGGACACTACTTCGACTACACAAACTCCAAGTGGACCCATGACAAGAGCTCGAGCACGTGCCATCCAATCCGAGGTTAACTCTCTCCTTGTTGAACTTCTCTTTGACCCACTTGAGACATGGCTACTACCTCAAGCGGAGCTGCTTTGTGTGATTAGGTACCAAGGAACCAACCTAGAAGAAGCTACGGTACAAGATGGACGTCGAGACCAAGAGGAGAAGCTTCCCAGCCAGGAACGAGCGGTACTACCGCCCACGACAAGCGGTACTACCGTTGAACCCAACCAAGCGGCACTACCGCTCTACATCCACCCTCCTACCGCTGAACCCGACAAACTCAAGTGATCGGACGGCTCCAGAGCGGAACTACCGCCCCGTCAAAGCGGTACTACCACTGAAGCTCTGCAAGCAGTACTACCGCCCGAGGGTGCGGTACTACCGTGATGCGGAGCATCCTTCCATCATCCCCATGGACTCTACATCGACACATCCAACCCCACAAGGACCCATGACAAGAGCTAGAGCACGTGCTTTGGAAACCGAGGTGAACTCCTTCCTACTAGACTTGCATATGGACACAAATGGAACATGTCTACTACCTCACCAAAATATGCTATGCCTCCTTAGGTATGAAGTGGAACATCACCAAGAAGCTCAGGAGCATCCCCAAGGAGAAGGAGAACCACCCCAAAGCCGTGCGGATCAAGGCAGAGTGCAAGAAGAAAAAACAGCAAGTCCCAGGTGACCCGTGCGAGCGGCCCCGAGACCCGTGCCCACGGGCTACACAGAAGCAGTAATGGAGCACCCGCGCGCGGGCCTGTACTGCGTGCCATGGGACCCCGTGCGACGGGCCCAACTTACCCGTCTTGCACGGGCCCGCCAGGATGGCCGGCTGAGATGGCTTCTTCGGCTCCACTTCTTCTCCTTCGACCCCAATGCTATATATTCCGTACCTAGGGCCATGTTTAGGGTCAGCAAAGTATTAGATGAGATCTTGGTGAGCTTTGCTCCATTACCTTCCCTCTTTGAGGATCAAGACCCCATAGGGAAGAATCCTTGAGGATTTCAAGACCTCCATTGGGAGAATACTACCTCCAAGACCCCTTTTCCTTTGGATTTGGGATGAACTTTGCCATTGTATCTTTCCTTTGATTTGTTTGAGACTTGTGGATCTTGTGTTGTTACTCTAGTGGATGTGTAATTGGGAATTGTTGGAGTGATTGTCTCTTTGTGTTCATGCTTGTGTTCTTGTTATTCTTGTGATTTCTCTCCTTTTTCCCCCTCCAAGTGTGAAAAGGTCCTTCCTAGGGTTCTACCCTACATCATATGGTATCATGAGCCACGTTGATTCACATCTTGGAGTCCCTACCTTCCACTTTCTAGCTTGATTTTGTTGTTTTCGTCCTAATCCGAAAATCCCCACCAAAAATAGCCCCAAAATTTTTTCTTGCAATTTGTTGATCTTGTGAGATTTGGTTGATTTGATCCACGAATTTGGTGGTTGGCAAGTGGATCTACCCCTCCACCATCATCCCCACCCATCCCCCACTGGAATTTGGCCAAAAACTTGCAATCACCACGAAATCATAGAAGTTCATCCGCTCTCGGGAGACCCCGTGAACACGGGCCATCGGGACCCCGTGCACACGGGACCCCGTGCACACGGGCCTCACTTACCCCATGCGCACGGGCCATACAGGAAGTTCGGCCATTTTTTTGTTTTTCTCATTTTGTTTCACCACCACCTCTCGTGTTCTTCCGCACCTTTCCACGTGTTTGTTGAGAGTTCGGATGCGATTTCTCTTGTGTCCTAAGGTGTTTAGGCTACTTAGGCACAAGTTGGTATCATCATCGCCACCAATCATCGACTCGGACAACACTTCGGCTTCGACAAGATCATCTTCAACCGTAAGCAAGGACGGTAACCCCGACGACACCTTGTACACCCTTGCCATTAACTTGATAGCTTCGAGCCATTTTGCGTAGCTTACCCATCGAGACTGGCTTGTTGAGTATTGCTGGGCCATGTCTTAGTGCACCATTTAGTGTTCCGTCCAGCCCGTGCATCTACTACTTGTTACCTCGTTGTGTGGCTCGCATATCAAGCATCGTGGCATAGTTGAAAAAAAGATAAAAAGCTTTTAAGCACAAGAGAAGAGAAGCAAAGAGCTTATAAGCAATAGCATCGAGCCTTAGCATACGTGCATCATCTTGGTCACCACATACATAAGCATACTTGGGATAGTGAGACAAGTGGATTCTCTATTAGGTTGGTGCACTAGCGTATCTAGCCCATTAGTGCAATCGAGCTAGAGTCTCTCTAGTATCCGTACGACAAGAGCTTTTCCCGTGTATCGATATCTTCGAGCTCATTCCTTGGTTGTGCGGATCCCGTTCATCTTCCGTGTGTGTGTTCCTCGTGTTATATTGGGAGGTTGATCTATTTGTCTTATTTGCCATTTGTGAATCTTCTCAACTTTATCAACATCTTGACTAACATTTGCTTGAATTATTTGTGCCTTTCCTAACCAAGCTCCTCCATAGACCATTTACTTGTAGGTGTGAGGAACAATTCCCGGTACCAATTCCCCTATTGTAACATCACGTGGGATCGTACTTGTTACATCCACAATCTTCGGTAAAAGGTAACTTTGGTTTTGTTCTCTCATTTTCCTACTCACCACCACTTTCTTATGATGGATAGGCCAAGTTCTTCTACCAACCCACTCTTCATTGAGCAAGACGACGACAGGTCATCCTTCGTCACCAAGAGCCACCTCTTTGGTGCACAATGAACTCTCCATCAAGAGCAACAAGCAATGAACGACCGCATCGGCAACCTCGCCACCGACTTGCGACTCTCCGAGTAACATACACGCGACTACTTCGACAACAAGCTCGACGCGCACAAGCAAGAGAACGATGCAAGAATGGACGAGATCCGAGCTTTGTTGGTCAACCGGCCTCCTTCAACTTCTTCCTACTCAAGACGGAGCCACTCAAGTCGACACTTCGACGACACCTTCTCCGGCTCAAGTACACTGTCATCGACCATTCTTCAACGAGCCGCGCATCAAGACCGTCATGCATCTCGCGACCCACTACATGTCAAGCATCCACAGGAGCAAGTTCCTCGTCCTCAAGCAACCCATGTCGCTTTTGCTCAAGCTCAAGAACGACAACGTCTTCGTCGTCAAGAAGAAGAAGAACGAGCGCGTCTACACCAAGAGGAACAAGACGCCGTGGCCCAACGTCTTCAACAACAACAACGAGAAGCACAAGCTCTTGAGGCGGAACGTGCCCTTCAAGAATCAAGTCAATCCATTGCCAACCGCAATCGCGAACGACGCAATCAAGAGGAAGCCCTTCGAGAAAAATACAATAGAGGAACTATAAACCACGTGTGCACCGTCAAGTTTCTCAAGCTCCTCCCCAAGCTCGTCAAGCTCCACCTCAACCCCAAGTGCAACAAGAGCGACACCAAGTGGAACAAGTGCTTCAAGACCCACCTCCACACCAAGAGCTACATCTTGATGAACGAGCATTCGAGGACTTTCCAAGGCAAGAGCGATATCGCAACCACTATCAAGATGAAGAGCAACGCTATGGAAAACTCAAATTCACAATGCCCAAGTTCAATGGAAGCAATGATCCGGAAGAATACCTCTCATGGGCATTGAAGATCGACAAAATCTTTCGTTTGCACAACTCTGAGGAAGAGAAGAAGATCACAATGGCATCACTTGAGTTCCAAGACTAAGTGCTCATATGGTGGGAACAAGTCCTTGAGCGCCTAGAAGCAAGAGGTGAACCTCCAATCACCACTTGGGCTCAAATGAAGGATGTCATGCGAGCACGATTTGTGCCCACCTACTACAACCGTGATCTCTTCAAGAAGCTACAACTCCTCAAGCAAGGAACAAAGAGTGTTAAAGAATACTACAAGGAAATGGAGATAGCCATGATTCGAGCCAATGTCAAGGAAGATGATGAGCAAACAATGGCACGATTCTTGAATGGACTCAATCATCCCATCAAGAAGATCGCCGACTTCCAACCCTACTCCAACCTCATCAAGCTAGTGCATCAAGCGACCAAGGCGGAACGTCAAGTGCAATATGACTTCAAGTACGCCAAGTACTCATCCAAGACATACAGCTTCTCCAACAATCAATCTTCAACAACTCCTCCAACATCTACTTCAACCAAGCCTTCTCCAAGCAACGACGATAAGACAACATACAAGAAACCGTCGTCAAGTTCAAGTCGTCTTCCTCCTACTACAAGCAACTACAAGCCGCGTGCTTCTTCCTCTAATCCGACCGATGAGACCGTCAAGACAAGTTCAATCAAGTGCTTCACATGTGGCGGCCGAGGCCAAAAGTCCTTCCAATGCACCAACAAGCGCACCATGATCCTCAACGACGATGGCACCTACGACTCAATGAGTGAAGATGAACTGGAAGCTATTAAGCAAGTGGCCATGCACCGGCGCGTGAACGAGGATGAAGATGATCATGTCTTTGGTGATGAAGATACGAGTCCAGCTCTCGTTGTGTCCATGGTCTTGACACTTCAACATCAACAAGAAGAAGACCAAAGATGCCATATCTTCCACACCAAGGCAGGCATCAATGGAAGGTCCGTCAAGGTCATCATCGATGGAGGTAGTTGCCACAACTTGGCAAGTTAAGAACTATGCTCCAAGCTTCAATTGGTCAAGAGGAAGCACCCGCACCCCTACAAGGTTTAATGGCTAAGTGACTCCGGCACTATACGAGTTGAGCATACGGTCCAAGTATCCTTCAAAATTGGTGCATATGAAGACACTTTGGAGTGTGATGTGGTCCCAATGACCGTTTTCCACCTCCTTCTTGGTCGACCATGGCAATTCGACCGTGGTGTCGTCCACAATCGGCGTACCAATCAATATAGCTTCAAGATGAAAGAAAAGGAATATGTACTACGACCCATGTCTCGTCAAGTGATAGCCGACAAGCAAGCCACCCACCATAGAGAGAAGAGTGAGAAAGTGATCCACCAAAACATGAGTGAGAGCAACAAGCCAAACTTGAGCGCCTCTTCGCCTAGAGAGAAAAACCTCATACTATTTGCCACAAAAAGTGAGATGAGAGAAGTGTGTGAGAACCCATCGAGTGTGATGCACTTTGTCCTTGGGTGCAAGGATGGAGAACCAAAAACTAACACCACTCACGAGCTACCTTTGGTGTTTCAATCTCTTTTGCAGGAATTTCAAGATGTTTTCCCCAATGAGCTACCTCCGGGTCTACCTCCTCTACGAGGCATTGAGCATCGAATCGACCTCATCCCCGGAGAGCCACTTCCAAACAAAGCTCCATACCATGTCAATTACAAAGAAACCAAGGAGATTCAATGGCAAGTACAACAACTAATCGACAACGGTCATGTACGTGAAAGCTTAAGCCCTTGTGCCGTTCCTGTTATACTTGTGCCTAAGCCCCATGGAAGTTTCCGTCTGTGTTCCGATTGTAGACCTATAAATGGTATCACCGCTCGCTATAAGCATCCCATTCCTCGCTTAGATGATATGCTTGATGAAATTACTGGAGCCAACTTTTTCTCAAAAATTGATCTTAAAAGTGGCTATTATCAAATCCACATACAAGAAGGTGATGAATGGAAAACTGCTTTCAAAACAAAATTTGGCTTATACGAGTGGTTAGTCATGCCTATGGGTTTATCGGAGGCTCCCCGTACTTTTTGCGTCTCATGCATCATTTACTTCGACCTTACATTGGAGTCTTTGTTGTGGTTTACTTCGATGATATTCTTGTGTTTAGCAAAACCATGAAAGAGCATCTTGATCATGTTAGGCTTGTTTTGCAAACACTTCGCAAGGAAAGTCTTTATGCCAACATGAAAAAGTGCACATTTGGTGTTGACGAAGTGGTTTTCTTGGGTTTCGTTGTCTCTTCCAAGGGTGTCCATGTTGATGAATCTAAAATTGAAGCAATTAAAACTTGCCCCAACCCACCAATTTGCAACAAGTGCGAAGTTTTCTTGGTCTTGCGGGTTTTTATCGTCGCTTTGTGAAAAACTTTAGCACTATTGCCGCCCCTTTGCATGCTTTGAGTAAGAAGAATGCTCCTTTTGTTTGGGGATCTTTGCAATCAACCGCTTTTGATGAGCTCAAGTCTTTGCTTACTCATGCTCCGATTCTTGCTTTGCTAAACTTTGACAAAACTTTTGAAGCTCATTGTGATGCAAGTGGTACCGGAATTGGCGGAGTTTTGATGCAAGAAAAACGGGCAATTGCATATTTTAGTGAAAAACTCTCCGGTGCTCAACTTACCTATCCCATCTATGACAAAGAATTGTATGCTTTAGTGCATGTCCTACATGTTTGGGAACATTATCTTAGACCTCATGAGTTTGTCATACATACCGATCATGAAACACTTAAATACTTAAAAGGTCAAACTAAGTTGAACAAGCGTCATGCCAAATGGAGTGAATTTATTGAATCTTTCCCATATGTGATCAAGTACATTAAGCTTAAGGAAAATGTAGTTGCCGATGCACTTTCACGCATATGCACGCTTGTCACTAAACTTGAGTTGAATGTTATTGGCTCTAAGCACACAAAAGACTTGTATGCTAATGATCCATCTTTTGCACCTCATTATGCTAAATGTTTGATGCATACATCTTGGGAACAATATTACATCAAGGATGGTTATCTTATGAGAGCTAACAAACTATGCATTCCCGAGTCTTCTCTTCGTTTGCTCCTTTTGCAAGAGGCTCATGGAGGCGGACTCATGGGACACTTTGGAGGCGACAAGACTTTTGCAACGCTCTCCAAGAACTACTTTTGGCCCAAGATGTTCCGCGACGTCTCACGCTTCACCACCCGATGCTCTACATGTCGCAAAGCTAAGTCTAAAGCTCAATCTCATGGTCTTTACATGCCTCTTCCGATTCCTTATCAACCTTGGGAAGACATTAGTATGGAATTTATACTTGGTTTGACTAGAACTCAAAATGGAAAGGATTCCGTGTTTGTTGTTGTGGACCGATTTTCTAAGATGGCACATTTCATTTCTTGCCACAAGATAGACGATGCTTCACATATTGCAAATCTCTTTTGTAGTGAAATCTTGCGCCTCCATGGAGTACCAAAGACAATCGTCTCCGACCGCGACGTCAAGTTCTTAAGTTACTTTTGGAAGACTCTATGCGCCAAGCTCGGAATCAAGCTCTTGTTCTCATCCGCATACCATCCTCGAACCGACGGCCAAACGGAGGTGGCAAACCGGACACTATCCACTCTACTTCGCATGTTGATCAAGAAGAATATCAAGGAGTGGGAGGAGTGTCTACCTATCGCCGAGTACGCCTACAACCGTGCAAGACATTCGACTACCGGCAAGTCCCCCTTCGAGGTCGTCTACGGCTTCAACCCGTTGTCCCCATTGGACATTCTACCTCTCCCTCTACAAGAGCGCACCAACATGGATGCGAGTGCACGAGCAAGCTACATCAAGAAGATGCATGAAGATACAAGTACCATCATCCAGCACCAAGTACATCGCCTAGCGACCAAGCTCAACATCAACAAACAACCAATGTTCTTCAACATAGGTGATCTCGTGTGGCTACACCTTCGCAAGGACTGCTTCCCCAACGAACGCAAGTCCAAACTACTACCTCGAGCCGATGGACCATTGAAGGTGCTAGCACGCTACAACGACAACGCCTACAAGATTGAACTCCCACGAGACAAGTACAACGTGAGCGACATCTTCAACGTCAAAGACCTCTCACCTTTCCATGGCGATGAAGATTTTGATCCGAAGTCGGATCTTTCCCAAGGCAGGGGAGATGATGCGGAGCATCCTTCCATCATCCCCATGGACTCTACATTGACACATCCAACCCCACAAGGACCCATGACAAGAGCTAGAGCACGTGCTTTGGAAACCGAGGTGAACTCCTTCCTACTAGACTTGCATATGGACACAAATGGAACATGTCTACTACCTCACAAAAATATGCTATGCCTCCTTAGGTATGAAGTGGAACATCACCAAGAAGCTCAGGAGCATCCCCAAGGAGAAGGAGAACCACCCCAAGGCCGTACGGATCAAGACGGAGTGCAGCAGCAGCAAAACAGCAAGTCCCAGGTGACCCCGTGCGCACGGGCCCCCGAGACCCCGTGCCCACGGGCTACACAGGAAACAGGCGCTGGAGCACCCCGTGCGCACGGGCCTCTACCGTGCCCATGGGACCCCCTTGTGCATGGGCCCAACTTACCCCGTGCGCACGGGCCTCCCAGGATGGCTGGCTGAGATGGCTTCTTCGGCTCCACTTCTTCTCCTTCGACCGCAAGGCTATATATTCCGTACCTAGGGCCATGTTTAGGGTTAGCAAAGTATTAGATGAGATTTTGGTGAGCTTTGCTCCATTACCTTCCCTCTTTGAGGATCAAGACCCCATAGGGAAGAATCCTTGAGGATTTCAAGACCTCCATTGGGAGAAGACTACCTCCAAGACCCATCTTCCTTTGGATTTGGGATGAACTTTGCCATTGTATCTTTCCTTTGATTGTGTTTGAGACTTGTGGATCTTGTGTTGTTACTCTAGTGGATGTGTAATCGGGAATTGTTGGAGAGATTGTCTCTTTGTGTTGATGCTTGTGTTCTTGTTGTTCTTGTGATTTCTCTCCTTTTTCCCCCTCCAAGTGTGAAAAGGTCCTTCCTAGGGTTCTACCCTACATCATACTGCCCTGCCTGTGTGCAGCGTATCCGGCCCAAGGCCCATGTACTCGTTTCACCCCACTTTTACCCCATTGAAGGCTTAGACTATAAATAGACCTTCCCCTCGTCCTTTCTAGGGTTAGCATTGGTTTAGCTCATATTTTGTGTGAGAGCCTTGCTCATCCCCTTGGTTACTTCTGCTCGGAACTCACGACCTCTTCGGAGAAGTTCCCCCCAAGCGGATTCAATACCCCTTCAAGGAAAGACCATCGAGACCTCCTCACAGAGAAGAACGGCTACCTTTGTATCTATCCTTTGTTGATTTTGAATCTTGTGCTACCTTATGTGTTTGATGATCTAGCCCTTGTGTGATTGATTACTTGTCGGTTTAGAGTTTCTCTCATTCCTCCCCGTGTTTTTCCATGTGTTCTTCCGCTCGTTCGTCGTGTTCCCCGTAGGATCCACTCCAAACGTGAAAGATCGTCCACATAGGGCTCCGCCCTACATCATCTTGGTATCATGAGCCACGTTGATCACGTTTTTGGAGCCCCTACCCCGTGTTCTCTAGCTTGATTTTGTTATTTTCGTCCTAAATCCAAAAATCCCCACCAAAAATAGCCCCCAAATTTTTTTATGATTTGTTGGTTTGATGATGTTTTGTTGATTTTGATCCGTGGATTTGCTTGGTTTCAAGTGGAACTAGCATCCCCCCAAGTTTCCCCTCTTTCCATCCACGAAATCCATCCAATTTTGCCCCCGAAATCATCCTTTTCCGCCCCAAAATCGCGCCATGTTTCGATCTGCGAAAAATCCCGACACGAGCGGTACTACCGCCCTCCAAGCGGTACTACCGCTGAGCACCACAAGCGGTACTACCGCCCCACAAGCGGTACTACCGCCCCAAAACAGTCGAAAAATCCTGACACGAGCGGTACTACCGCCCATCCGAGCGGTACTACTGCCCATGCTAGTTTCAGCATTCCGAGTTTCACCATTTTCATCATAACTTCCACATCCGGAGTCCGATATTCGCGTTCTTTAGCTCGTTGAAAAGCTATTGACATCCCCCATCCACCTAGATAGGATACAACATCATTGGACACCATCTAATTTTCCGAACATTGGCATCTTTGCCTAGGGCTTTCACCACATCATCCGCTATACCACCTCCGCTTTCCGCTACCACCATTGTTGCGTTTGGTCTTTGAGAATTTGAGTTGTGATTCCCGTGTCCTATTGTGTTTTGGCTATATAAGTACGGTTCGACGTCAACATCACCACCGCTCATCTTCGCCAAGGACTCATAATCGCCAAGGATGGTAACTTCGACGACATCTTTGTCATATCTCGCAATTGCATTGATAACCATCATAGCAATCTTTTGCGTTGCTTACCCATCTAGACTAGCCTTTGAGTATTGCCGGCAACGTGACTTGTGCAAATTAGTGATCATACTCCATAGCATACATACCATACCAAAGTGGTGCATATCTTGGCATCAACTTGTGTGTCACAAAGTTGTCATCGCATACACAATTGCTATCTTGGTTCGTGAAGTTTGCATAAGAAAAGAGCTCAAAAGAGAAAGAGCCAATCAAGCTTTTAAGAAAAAGAGAAAGATAAGCAAAGAGCTTATAAGAAAGAACCATACCATCATACTACATTAAGATTGTCATATCCGATCATCCTGGATCATATCACCAAAATACCATACATATAGCATACTTGGGATAGAGATTGTTGCATTTTTGCTTAGTAGGTTGTGCACAAGCTCCGTATCCGCCTATTGTGCAATCGTGCTAGCGTCTCTCTAGTATTGTGCAACAAGAGCATTTTTGTGGACTCCACATTTTGGCTCACTTTTGGTTTGCACAATCCCACTTATCTATTTGCGTGTGTGTTTCCGTGTACCACTACTTGCTTGGTCTACTTGTTGCATTTGCGAATTTGCGAATCTTTTTCAACATCTTTGAGTCAAACTAATGATTGCAATCAAATTTTGTGCCACCATCCTAACCAAGCTCCACCATAAGCTTTTACTTGTGTAGGTGTGAGAACCGACAAGGATTGGTACCAATAGTGCTATTTCATTGTCCGCATTTGAGTGAACTTGATTCATCGTCAACATTGGTCAAGGTACATTGGTATAAGTTCTTTTCCTTCTACCACTCACATTTTGCTTGGAATGATGGCTAGGCCGAGTACTTCTACCAACCCACTCTTCATCGAGCAAGACGAGGACATGTCATCATACGTCACCAAGAGCTACCTCTTTGGTGCACAACGAGCGTTGCATCAAGAGCAACAAGCTATGAACGAACGCATCGACAACCTCGCCACCGACTTGCGACTCTCCGAGCAACGTACCAAGGACTACTTCGACAACAAGCTCGATGCGCACAAGCAAGAGAATGATGCAAGAATGGATGAGATCCGCACCTTGTTGGTGAACCAGCCTCCTTCTAAATCATCATACTCAAGACAGAGCCACTCAAGTTGACACTCCGACGTCTCCTTCTCCGGCTCAAGTACACCGTCATCGAACACTCTTCGATGAGGCGCGCATCAAGACCGTCATGCATCTCGCAACCCACTACACGTCAAGCATTCACAAGAGCAAGTTGATGAGAAAGTCCCTCGTCCTCAATCAAATCAAGTCGCTTTTGCCCAAGCTCAAGAACGACAAAGTCTTCGTCGCCAAGAGGAAGAACGAGCGCGTCTACACCAAGAGGAACAAGACGCCGAGGCTCAACGTCTTCAACAACAACAACGTGAAGCTCAAGCTCTTGAGGTGCAACGTGCCCTTCAAGAATCAAGTCGAGCCATCGCCAACCGCAATCGCGAACGGCGAAATCAAGAGGAAGCCCTTCAAGAAGAAATCCAAGAAAAGAACTACCAACCACGTGTGCAACGTCAAGTTCCTCAAGCTCCTCCACAAGCTCATCAAGCTCCACCTTAACCTCAAGTTCAACAAGAGCAAGTTGATCATGGACTTCCTCCATGCCAAGAGCAACATGAGGATGATTACCCTCCACGTCAAGGGCGTCATCATCACCATCGCCAACAACACAATGAAGAGCAACGCTATGGAAAGCTAAAATTCACCATGCCCAAGTTCAATGGAAGCAATGACCCCGAAGAGTACCTTTCATGGGCATTGAAGGTCGACAAAATCTTTCGTTTGCACAACTATGAGGAAGAGAAGAAGATCGCTATGGCATCACTTGAGTCGAAGACTATGTGCTCATATGGTGGGAACAAATCCTTGAGCGCCGACAAGCAAGAGGTGAACCTCCAATCACCACTTGGGCTCAAATCAAGGATGTCATGCGAGCACGTTTTGTGCCCACCTACTACAACCGCAACCTCTTCAAGAAACTCCAACTCCTCAAGCAAGGAACAAAGAGTGTTGAAAAATACTACAAGGAAATGGAGGTAGCCATGATTCAAGCCAATGTGAAGGAAGATGATCAGCAAACAATGGCACGGTTCTTGAATGGACTCAATCATCCCATCAAGAAGGTCGCCGATTTCCAACCCTAGTCCAACCTCATTGAGCTCGTGCATCAAGCGACCAAGGCGGAACGTCAAGTGCAAGATGACTTCAAGTATGCCAAGTACTCATCCAAGACATACGGCTTCTCCAACATCCAAGCTTCAACAACTCCTACCTCTACATCAACCAAACCTTCTCCAAGCAATGACGACAAGCCGAGTTACAAGAAAACTTCGTCAAGTTCAAGTCGTCTTCCGGCTACTACAAGCAAATTCAAGCCGCGTGCTTCTTCATCTACTCCGACCAATGAGACCGTCAAGACAAGCTCCTTCAAGTGTTTCACTTGCGGCGGCCGAGGCCACAAGTCCTATGAATGCACAAACAAGCGCACCATGATCCTCAACGACGATGGCACCTATGACTCAATGAGTGTTGAGGAGATGGAAGCTCTTGAGCAAGTGGCCATGCACCAGCGCATGAACAAGGATGAAGATGATCAAGTCTTTTCTGATGAAGATACGAGCCCCGCTCTTGTTGTCTCCAAGGTCTTGACTCTTCAACATCAACAAGAAGAAGACCAACGATGCCATATCTTCCACACCAAGGCCGGCATCAATGGAAGGTCTATCAAGGTCATCATCGATGGAGGTAGTTGCAACAACTTGGCAAGTGAAGAACTATGCTCCAAGCTCCAATTGGTCAGGACGAAGCACCCGCACCCCTACAAGGTTCAATGGCTAACTGACTCCGGCACTATCCGAGTTGAGCATACGGTCCAAGTCTCCTTCAAAATTGGTGCATATGAGGACACTTTGGAGTGCGATGTGGTCCCAATGACCGTTTGCCACCTCCTTCTTGGTCGACCATGGCAATTCGACCGTGGTGTCATCCACAATGGGCGCACCAATCACTATAGCTTCAAGATGAAAGGGAAGGAATATGTGCTACGACCTATGTCTCCTAGTCAAGTGATAGCCGACAAGCAAGCCACCCATCGTGGAGAGAAGAGTGAGAAAGTGATCCACCCAAAAGTGAGTGAGAGCCACAAGCCAAACTTGAGCGCCTCTTCGCCTAGAGAGAAAAACTTAGTCGTATTTGCCACAAAAGGTGAGATGAGAGAAGTGTGTGAGAACCCATCGAGTGTTATGCACTTTGTCCTTGTGTGCAAGGATGGAGAACTAAAACCTAACACCTCTCATGAGCTACCTTTAGTGTTTCAATCTCTTTTGCAGGAATTCCAAGATGTTTTCCCCAATGAGCTACCTCCGGGTCTACCTCCTCTACGAGGCATTGAGCATCGAATCGACCTCATCCCTGGAGCGTCACTTCCAAACAAAGCTCCATACCGTGTCAATCCCGAAGAAACCAAGGAGATTCAACGGCAAGTACAACAACTAATCGACAACGGTCATGTACGTTAAAGCTTAAGCCCTTGTGCCATTCCGGTTATACTTGTGCCTAAGCCCGATGGAAGTTTCCGCTTGTGTTTCGATTGTAGACCTATAAATGCTATTACCTTCGCTATAGGCATCCATTCCTCGCTTAGATGATATGCTTGATGAACTTAGCAGAGCCAACTTTTTCTCAAAAATTGATCTTAAAAGTGGCTATTATCAAATTCGCATACAAGAGGGTGATGAATGGATAAGTGCTTTCAAAACCAAATTTGGCCTATATGAGTGGTTAGTCATGCCTATGGGTTTATCGGAGGCTCCCGGTACTTTCGTGCATCTCATGCATTATGTGCTTCGCCATTATATTGGAGTCTTTGTTGTGGTTTACTTCGATGATATTCTTGTGTTTAGCAAAACAATGAATGAGCATCTTAATCATGTTAGGGCTGTTTTGCAAACCCTTCGCAAGGAACGTCTTTATGCCAACATGAAAAAGTGCACATTTGGTGTTGACAAAGTGGTTTTCTTGGGTTTTGTTGTCTCTTCCAAGGGTGTCCATGTTGATGAATCTTCGCAATTAAAACTTGGCCCCAACCTACCAATTTGCAAAAAGTGCGTAGTTTTCTTGGTCTTGCGGGTTTTTATCGTCGTTTTGTGAAAGATTTTAGCACTATTGCCGCTCCTTTGCATGCCTTGAGTAAGAAGAATACTCCTTTTGTTTGGGGATCTTTGTAATCCACCGCTTTTGATGAGCTCAAGTCTTTGCTTACTCATGCTCCGATTCTTGCTTTGCCCAACTTTGAGAAAACTTTTGAGGTTCATGGTGATGCAAGTGGTACCGGAATTGTCGGAGTTTTGATGCAAGAAAAACGAGCCATTGCATATTTTAGTGAAAAACCCTCCGGTGCTCAACTTAAGTATCCCATCTATGACAAAGAATTGTATGCTTTAGTGCGTGTGCTACATGTTTGGGAACATTATCTTAGACCTCATGAGTTTGTCATCCATACCGATCATGAAACACCAAAGTACTTAAAAGGCCAAACTAAGATGAACAAGCATCACGCCAAATGGAGTGAATTTATTGAATCTTTCCCCTATGTGATCAAGTACATTAAGGGTAAGGAAAATGTAGTTGCGGATGCACTTTCACGCATATGCATGCTTGTCACTAAACTTGAGTTGAATGTTATTGGCTTTGAGCACATAAAAGACTTGTATTCTAATGATCCATCTTTTGCTACTCCTTATGCTAAATGCTTGACACATACATCTTGGGAACAGTACTACATCAAGGATGGTTATCTTATGAAAGCTAACAAACTATGCATTCTCGAGTCTTCTCTTCGTTTGCTCCTTTTGCAAGAGGCTCATGGAGGCGGACTCATGGGACATTTTGGACACGACAAGACATTCGCCACGCTCTCCAAGAACTACTTTTGGCCCAAGATGTTCCGCGCCGTTTCACGCTTAACCACCCGATGCTCTACATGTCGCAAAGCTAAGTCTAAAGCTCAATCACATGGTCTTTACATGCCTCTTCCTATTCCTTATCAACCTTGGGAAGACATTAGCATGAATTTCGTACTTGGTTTGCCTTGAACTCAAAATGGAAAGGATTCTGTTTGTTGTTGTGGACCGATTTTCTAAGATGGCACATTTCATTCCTTGTAACAAGATAGACGATGCTTCTCACGTTGCAAATCTATTTTGTAGGGAAATCATGCGCCTCCATTGTGTACCAAAGAGAATCGTCTCCGACCGTGACGTCAAGTTCTTGAGTTACTTTTGGAAGACGTTATGCGCCAAGCTCGGAATCAAGCTCTTGTTGTCATCCGCATACCATCCTCGAACCGATGGCCAAATGGAGGTGACGAACCGGACGCTCTCCACTCTACTTCGCGTGTTGATCAAGAAGAACATCAAGGAGTGGGAGGCATGTCTACCCATCGCCGAGTACGCCTACAACCATGCAAGACATTCAACTACCGGCAAGTCCCCTTTCGAGGTCGTCTACGGCTTCAACCCGTTGTCCCCATTGGACATTCTACCCCTTCCTCTACAAGAGCGCACCAACATGGATGCGAGTGCACGGGCGAACTACATCAAGAAGATGCACGAAGATATAAGGCACACCATCGAGCGCCAACTACAATGACTAACGTCCAAGCTCAACGTCAACAAGCAACCCATGATATTCAACATTGGAGACCTCGTGTGGCTACAACTTCGCAAGGACCGCTTCCCCAACGAACGCAAGTCCAAGCTTCTCCCTCGAGCCGATGGACCCTTCAAGGTGCTAGCACGCTACAGCAACAACGCTTACAAGATTGACCTCCCACGCGACAAGTACAATGTGAGCGACATCTTCAACTTCTCCGATCTCTCCCCGTACCATGGTGATGAGGATTTCGATCCGAGGTCGGATCTTTCCCAAGGGGGGGGGGAGATGATGCGGAGCATCCTTCGATCATCGCCATGGACACTACTTCGACTACACAAGCTCCAAGTGGACCCATGACAAGAGCTCGAGCACGTGCCATCCAATCCGAGGTTAACTCTCTCCTTGTTGAACTTCCCTTTGACCCACTTGAGACATGGCTACTACCTCAAGCGGAGATGCTTTGTGTGATTAGGTACCAAGGAACCAACCTAGAAGAAGCTACGGTACAAGATGGACGTCGAGAGCAAGAGGAGAAGCTTCCCAACCAGGAATGAGCGGTACTACCGCTGAACCCAACCAAGCGGCACTACCGCTCTACATCCGCCCTCCTACCGCCGAACCCGACAAACTCAAGTGATCGAACGGCTCCAGAGCGGCACTACTGCCCCAGCAAAGCGGTACTACCGCTGAAGCTCTGCAAGCGGTACAGATGAGGGTACAGAACTGGGATAGGGTCATAGGCCTGACCTATACGTCCTACCCAAGGTCACTACCCCAGAAGATTAGAAGATCCAGAATCCACTCGGTGATATAATCACTCGACCATCATTCCCCACTTTCATTCGACCGTGCGGGAATGACTCGACCATATTGAAGACCAGGAATCGGAAGAGCGCACAACGGCCGGGCATTCATTCCTTATTCTTCATGAGCATTAAGAGCATTCAAGGCCGCCGTTACCAGTAACTCCCTTACTTTATGTACATTAAGCCCCTTGTAATGGAGGGGAGCTGGGGTCCTGGCGCAGTCTATATAAGCCGCACCCCTCCTCTGAGACAAGGGTTCGCACACTCTGTATTTCAACACACATAATTCAATCGACCGCCTCCGGGCACCGAGACGTAGGGCTATTACTTCCTCCGAGAAGGGCCTGAACTCGTAAACATCGCGTGTACATCTTCGCCATAGCTAAGATTTTGCCTCTCCATACCTACCTCCCTTTCTACTGTCAGGCTTAGAACCACGACAGTTGGCGCCCACCTTGGGGCAGGTGTCTTAGCATCTTATTGGTGAAGTTGCAAGTTCATTTTCCGATCATCATCATGGTTTCTGGTGGCGAGATGGTTGAGGGCCGCAAGATCCATCTTGGCGCGCTCGTTTTCGTCGCCGACGACTCGACGTGGCTTCAGGAAGCTCCGCTTGATGTCGAGGCGCTCCCCATCCGAGGGGCGACAGACTTTTGCGCGTGCGTTCGTGGTGTTCTTCTTCGACAGCTGTTGACCCAGTATCAGTCGGCTCTAGTGGCGTCCCCCCTTCCCGCTATCCGTCGCCGCAAGCGATCCGGTCGGTTGCAGCTTCAGCGGTGGGTGAGGCATGTAGTGGCCCGACGTTCGGCCACCCATCAAGTCGCGGCAATCGAGCCCGACAAAACTCTCCATGACCTGTTTGATCTGTCGACTGGCTCCGCGGAGACGGCGTCTGAGTGCGATAGCAGTGATCCTGCAGCTGAAGTCTTGATGGTCGATGGTCCGCGTAGCCCACCTGGTTTTCGCCGTGAGGACGGCGAAGAGGCTGGCTGCAATCCATCATGGGTCCACGAGGAGTATCATCCCGAACCTCTCTCCTCGCAGCAGAGAGAGGATCTTCGTCATCGCAATATGGACACACTTCACACGCCCATCACCAGAGAAACCCCTGAGGCTCGAGCCTTGGAGGAAGCGCGCTTAGCCAACTTGGCTGAGCGCACTCGACTGGATAACCTTCAGCACGCTCTCGGCGAGCGCGCCCACGAGCGGATCCATGAATCCAGTCGACGACAACTTTTCCCGCCTCCACCTAAGGTATACCGCTCGCCGATTTAGAATCTCACAGCTGCGTCCCGAATAGCAGAGTCCATCCAACCTTCCCAGCCGGAAGCTGGCAGAGGGCTGATGCAGATCCGGGCCCTGCTCAGAGCAGCAGGAGAGCAGAATACAGCAGTATCTCAGTCGCGGAATAGGATTCATAGCAGATCCGTCGCAGCGGACACGGTTCAGTCGGCTCACAGCCCAAGATCGCCTCCACGGCGTGAAAGCTGTGGGCAGTATGATCATCCACTCGACCATGACAATCGTCATTGAGGACCCACGCCTCCTCCGAGGAGTGCGTCATACGTGCCTCAGCGGAATGATGATAGGCGCCGTCATAGTGGTGAGCGCAGGAATTCAGTCGACCCAAGGGAACGGGGCTTCGACGCGAGGTCTATCCTCATTCAAGGCCTGGTCGACCGGAACAGAGCACACAGAGAAGACCATGGCAGAGACCGTCCAAGTGGCAGCCGAGTGCTTGTTTCTGGTCCCGAGTATTTTAGCAGAGCCATCAGGGCAGCAGTGATACCTCCCAACTTCAGGTTGGCATCCGGGATCAGTGAGTTCACTGGTGAATCCAAGCCTGAAACTTGGCTTGAAGATTACCGAGTGGCTGTGCAGATCGGGGGCGGTAACGACGAGATAGCAATGAAGCATCTTCCCCTCATATTGGAAGGGTCAGCCCAAACATGGCTGACACAGTTGGCCCCGGGCAGCATTCACAGTTGGGAAGAGCTATCCCGAGTGTCCGTGAGGACTTTCGAAGGCACGTGCAAGCGACCTGGAGGATTGCCTGAATTGCAGCACTGCATGCAGAAGCCAAATGAGACTTTGAGAGAGTTCATCCGGAGATGGTCCACCCTGCACCACACCGTCGAGAATGTTTTAGAGCATCAAGCCGTGTGCGCCTTCAAGGAAGGCGTCAAATATAGAGAGTTGGTCTTGAAATTCAGTCGGACTGGAGATATGACTCTAGCTCGAATGATGGAAATAGCCACCCGGTACTCTAACGGAGAAGAAGAGGATCGACTCCGTAGCGGGAAGAGCAAACCAGTCGGGCAAGATACCGGTGGAGGTAACTCCAGTCGGAAGCAGAAGCGCAATGCCGAGCCGGCAGCGCCCGGAGAGATTGCGGCAGTGAATCAAGGAAAGTTTAAGGGAAAACTTAAAGGGCCCTGGGCCCCTAAGAAGGTGAATGACAAGGAAGGGAATGACGTCATGGATTTCCCGTGCCACATCCACACGAAGAAAGATGAGGAAGGTAATCTGATTTACCCGAAACATACCACCCGACAGTGTCGACTCCTAATCCAGCAGTTTAGAGAGAAACAACCCACTAAAAGGGAGAAGGAGTCGGACCAAGGTGAAGATGAAGAGGAAGACGATGGTTATCCCAAAGTCAATTCCACCCTCATGATTTTTGCTGATGTTGAGAGCAAGAGTCGGTTGAAGGTCATCAACAGAGAGGTGAACATGGTTGCTCCGGCGACAACGACCATGTACTTGAAATGGTCTCAGACGGCCATCACATTCGACCAGTCGGACCACCCAGCTCGCATAGCCACCGCCGGGAGGCAAGCACTGGTGGTCGACCCAGTGGTTGGTGGCACTCGACTGACTAAGGTGCTGATGAATGGAGGCAATGGACTGAATATCCTGTATGCTGAAACTTTGAAAGGGGTGGGCATCCCGATGTCCAAGCTTAGCGAGAGCAACACGAGCTTTCACGGTGTTATTCCCAGAAAGAAGGTCGAATCACTCGGCCAGATCACTCTCGACGTGGTTTTCGGTGATTCCAAGCATTACCTGAAGGAAAAGTTGACGTTCGAAGTCGTGGATTTCCAGAGTGCTTATCATGCCATCATGGGGAAGCCAGCATACTCGCGTTTCATGGCTCAACCGTGTTACTGTACCTCAAACTAAAGATGCCTGGCCCCAAAGGCGTGATCACAGTTACAGGCAGTCTACAGAAAGCTTAGGAGTGTTTCCAGAAAGGCTCCAAGATCGCCGATGAGCAGATGACAGCAGTTGAGCTCCAAGAATATCAGAAGAACGCGGATCCGAGTGATCTGCTCAGAGCCAAGAAACCTGCCATAGATTCTGCATTCCAATCGACTGGTGAGACGAAGCCAATTCATATTCACCCGATGGATCCTAGTGCCGCACCGACCCATATATCAACGACACTCGACAGCAAATAGGAAGAAGCGCTCGTCCAGTTCCTCCGTGAGAAATGGGACATCTTTGCGTGGAAACCTTCTGACATGCCAGGTGTACCCAGTGGACTGGCCGAGCACCGTTTGCGTGTCGACCCCAAAAGAAAACCCGTCAAAGAACATCTTCGGCGGTCCGCCGTGCAGAAGAGGAAAGCATTCAGCGAAGAAGTGGCTCGACTGTTGGCAGCAGAGTTCATCCGTGAAATCTACCACTCCGAGTGGCTAGCCAATGTAGTCATGGTTCCTAAGAAGGATAATTCACTTTGTATGTGCATTGATTTCAAGCATATCAATCGGGCCTGCCCAAAAGATCACTTTCCTCTCCCTCGCATCAATCAGATTGTTGACTCGACTGCATGGTGTGAACGCTTGTCTTTCTTAGATGCATATTCCGGATACCATCATATCCGACTGTATGGTCCCGATGAAATAAAAACAGCCTTCATCACCCCATTCGGGTGTTTTTGCTATATCACCATGCCTTTTGGTTTGAAAAATGCTGGAGCCACATTCATGAGAATGATTCAGAAGTGCCTGCTCACTAAAATCAGTCGGAATGTGGAAGCGTACATGGATGACATTGTGGTCAAGTCTCGCAAAAGTTCCGACCTATTGACTGACCTTGCAGAAACCTTTGCCAACCTCACAAGATACGATATCAAGCTTAATCCGTCAAAATGCACGTTCGGAGTTCCAGGAGGAAAGTTACTCGGTTTTCTCGTTTCCGAACGAGGGATCGACGCCAATCCAGAGAAAGTTGATAGCATCCTCCGAATGAAATGCCCCGTTCGAGTGCATGACGTTCAAAAGCTGACTGGTTGTTTGGCCGCTCTGAATCGATTCATTTCTCGTCTCGGTGAAAAGGCCTTGCCTCTTTACCGATTGATGAAGAAGCCTGATAAGTTCGAGTGGACTGATGAAGCTGAAGCAGCTTTTGCAGAGCTCAAAACCCTGCTTTCCACCCAGCCGGTGCTCGCTGCGCCAATCAGCAAAGAGCCTTTACTGCTCTACATTGCAGCCACTGGACAAGTTGTCAGTATAGTACTCACGGTCGAGCGTGAAGAAGAAGGAAATGCCTACAAGGTTCAGCGCCCATTCTATTATCTCTCTGAAGTTTTGACTCCATCTAAGCAACGATACCCACATTATCAGAAGCTTGTCTATGGAATATACATGACCATGAAGAAGGTTGCACATTACTTCTCTAACCACTCCATTACAGTCGTCAGCGATGCCCCACTATCCGAAATTCTAAACAACAGAGATGCAACTGGTCGAGTGGCCAAATGGGCGATTGAACTCCTCCCTTTAGATATCAAGTTTGAGGCAAAGAAGGCCATCAAGTCCCAAGCAATTGCAGATTTTCTGGCCGAGTGGATTGAACAGCAATTGCCAACTCAAGTTCACTCGGAACATTGGACTATGTTTTTTGATGGTTCCAAGATGCTGAATGGTTCAGGTGCTGGAGTAGTTTTGGTATCCCCTCGTGGAGACAGGCTTAGTTATGTTCTCCAGATTCATTTTGATTCCTCCAATAACGAAGCCGAATATGAAGCACTTCTATACGGGTTGCGTATGGCCATTTCACTCGGCGTCCGTCGCCTTATGGTTTATGGAGATTCCAATTTGGTAGTTAACCAAGTCATGAAGGAATGGGATGTCAGAAGCCCAGCCACGACCAGTTATTGCAATGAAGTGAGAAAGCTGGAGAAGAGGTTTGAAGGTTTGGAGCTCCACCATATACCCCGACTGAAAAATCAAGCTGCAGATGAGTTGGCCAAGATAGGCTCAAAGGGAGAGGCTATTCCCCGAAATGTGTTTCTGGAACATATCAATTCACCTTCGTTTCAAGAAGATCCTTTCACCGAAGAGTCACCGCAGCCCAAGAGTGCCACAGATCCGACTGAAGTCGAAGTCCCGGCCGTGGTCGACTTAATCATGGAGGTTTTGGTCATCACTCCCGACTGGATAGTACCATACATCGCATATATCCTTAGGAAGGAACTCCCAGAGGATGAAGAAGAAGCTCGACAGATCGTCTGACGGTCTAAAGCCTTTACCGCGATGAGAGGACAGTTGTTCAGAGAGAGTGTAACTGGAGCCTGCCAGAAGTGCATCACACCAGAAGAAGGCCGAATGATCCTTAATGATATCCACTCAGGGACCTGTGGTCACCATGCGTCCTCTCGGACCATCGTAGCCAAAGCATACCGAGCCGGGTTTTACTGGCCACACGCTAACGAGATGGCAAAGGAAATAGTGGACAAGTGTGAGGGTTGTCAGTTTAATTCCAACATGTCTCACAAACCTGCGTCAGCTCTGAAGACTATTCCACTCGTCTGGACCTTCGCCGTTTGGGGATTGGACATGGTAGGACCTCTAAGGACAGGCAGGAGTGGATTTACTCATGTGTTGGCAGCAGTCGACAAGTTCACCAAATGGATCGAAGCCAAGCCCATTAAGAGCCTCGAAGCGAGCACAGCCATGAGTTTTATCAGAGAAGTTATATTCAGATACGGCGTCCCGCACAGCATCATCACAGACAACGGCTCAAACTTCGATTCTGAAGAGCTAAAAGCTTTTTGCGCCTCCCAGGGCACGAGGGTAGATTACGCTTCAGTTGCCCACCGCTAGTCGAATGGACAAGCTGAGCGACCGAATGGATTGATTCTCAAAGGGATGAAGCCTCGGCTAATCCATGACCTCAAGCACGCGGCAGGGGCTTGGGTCGACGAGCTCCCATCGGTGCTTTGGGGACTGAGGACAACCCCCAATCGGTCGACTGGACGGACTCCATTCTTTCTGGTCTACGGAGCCGAAGCCGTTTTGCCGAGCGATTTGCTCCACAATGCTCCCCGGGTCAAACTCTTCTCAGAAGAAGAAGCAGAGCAAGCTCGACAAGACGCAGTTGACCTCTTGGAGGAAGAGAGAGATGGCTTTGATTCGGTCGACCGTTTATCAGCAAGACTTACGTCGATTCCACGCCAAGAACGTAAGGGGTCGTGCATTCCAGGAAGGGGACTTGGTCCTCCGAGTGGATCAACAAAGGCCACACAAGCTCGCCGCCGCTTGGGAAGGCCCTTTCGTCATCACCAAGGTGCTCCACAACGAAGCATACCGTCTCTTCAACGTCGAACACAATAGAGATGAGCCGCGCGCCTGGAATGCGGATCTGCTCCGCCGTTTCTATTCTTAAATAGTTAGACCGATCGGATGTAATAAGGGATACCTGTTAGCTTAACTATCGAAAGACATAATTTACTCCTTCCGAGTGGTTGTTGTTTATTTCTTTCTGTGTATGCTACTTTAGCCGCGAATCTATTTCGCCTGAACCTAAGTGATAAAAATCCTACTGAGTGATGAGTCTATCTCTCACTCGGGGGCTTAGCTGCAGCCCAGTGCTCGCCTAAGTGATAAAAATCCTACCGAGTGGTGAGTCTGCCTCTCACTCGGGGGCTTAGCCGCAGCCCAATGCTCGCCTAAGTGATAAAAATCCTACCGAGTGATGAGTCTGGCTCTCACTAGGGCGGTTAGCTGCAGCCCAGTGCTCGCCTAGGTGATAAAAATCCTACCGAGTGATGAGTCTGCCTCTCAGTCGGGGGCTTAGCTGCAGCCCAGTGCTCGCCTAAGTAATAAAAATCCTACCGAGTGATGAGTCTGCCTCTCACTCAGGAGCTTCGCTGCAGCCCAGTGCTCGCCTAAGTGATAAAAATCCTACCGAGTGATGAGTCTGCCTCTCACACGGGGGCTTAGCTGCAGCCCAGTGCTCGCCTAAGTGATAAAAATCCTACCGAGTGATGAGTCTGCCTCTCTCTCGGGGGCTTAGCTGCAGCCCAGTGCTCGCCTAAGTGATAAAAATCCTACCGAGTGATGAGTCCGCCTCTCACTTGGGGGCTTAGCTGCAGCCCAGTGCTCGCCTGAGTGATAAAAATCCTACTGAGTGGAGAGCGATCCTCCCACTCGGGGGCTTAGCTGCAGCCCAGTGCTCGCCTAAGCGATAAAAATCCTACCGAGTGATGAGTCTGCCTCTCACTCGGAGGCTTAGCTGCAGCTCAGTGCTCGCCTAAGTTTGAAAAATCCTACTGAGTGGAGAGCGATCCTCCCACTCGGGGGCTTAGCTGCAGTCTCGTACTCGCCTATGTTTTAAAAATCCTACCGAGTGAAGAGCGATCCTCTCACTCGGAGGCTTAGCTGCAGCCCAGTGCTCGCCTAAGATTTAAAAATCCCACCAAGTGGAGAGCGATCCTCCCACTCAGGGGCTTAGCTGCAATCTCGTACTCGCCTAAGTTCAAAAAAAATCCTACCGAGTGAAGAGCAATCCTCTCACCCGGGAGGCTTAGCTGCAGCCCAGTGCTTGCCTAAGTAATGAAAAATCCTACCAAGTGGAGAGCGGTCCTCCCACTTGGAGGCTTAGCTGCAGCCCAATGCTCGCCTAAATGATAAAAATCTTACCGAGTGATGAGCGATCCTCCCACTCGGTGGGCTTAGCTGCAGTCTCGTACTCGCCTAAGTTTGAAATATCTCACCGAGTGAAGAGCAATCCTTACACTTGGGAGGCTTAGCCGCAGTCTCGTACTTGCCTAAGTTTCAAAAACCTTACCCAACCGGTCGACTGGAACGTCAAGACCATTGCTGAGTGCCTTGTCGATGAGCTGATCAATGCTACTCAAAGGTTGCTCAAATAGGCGAGTGGCCGTCCTTCTCCAGAAGCTGAGTACCTTGCTGATGAGTTGATCAATGCTACTCAAGGATCACCCATCCAGTCGACTGGAACGTCAAGACCATTGCTGAGTGCCTTTCCGATGAGCTGATCAATGCTACTCAAAGGTTGCTCGATCAAGCGACTGGCCGTCCTTCTCCAGAAGCCGAGTACCTCGCTGATGAGCTGATCAATGCTATTCAAGGATCACCCAACCGGTCGACTGGAACATCAAGACCATTGTTGAGTACCTTGCTGATGAGCTGATCAATGCTACTCAAGGATCACCAAACCGGTCGACTGGTTGTCCTTCTCCAGAAGCTGAGTACCTTGCTGATAAGCTGATCCATGCTACTCAAAGGTTGCTCGATCAGGCGACTGGCCATCCTCCTACAGAAGCGGCATTAAGCAAACGGACAATGATACAGGCAAAGGTGTCCCGTCTTTCGATGAGATGATCGATATCGCTTTTGTGGAAGTCGACTTTGACGATCCGACTACGAATGTGCGAGGACGTCGCGCCTTAGCAATCGCTAAACCAACTCCGAGAGGTTATAGACCACGCGGGAGCACGATCAACCTGCCCACGAAGGTCTGTTTCCTGCAGGCAAACGAAGAACAAGCAAGAAACTGAAGTTGCAATCTGGATATTGCGAATATAAGATGAAAGCTTTATTGATCAAGGTGGAGTTCTGTGACGTCTTTGTCTGGTCGTTGAACACAAACGAAGTACGTGAAGTTGCAGCTATGGCGAACTTTTAATCTAAACAAACCCAAAGTCTAAATGGTGCCCTAAGGGCTGTATATATGGAGGAAGAGGGGGTGAATTTCGTCGCCTTGGTAGAAGGGTCCGAAACTAACCCTATCTCTTGTTTCCGCACACATATGGACTCTAAAAATAGGCTATACTTATGTATTTCGAAATTACATGGGCCTGGCCCAATAATAAGGTGATGCAGCACCTAGTGATAGAGGCGGGGTGTCCCGATCTTCCGATGAGATGATAACTACAGATTTGGTGGAGTCGATTTTGATGATCCGACTACAAACGTGCACGACGTTGTGCCTTAGCAATCGCTAAACCAACTTTGAGAGGTTATTGACCACGCGAAGCACAATCAACCTGACCACGAAGGTCTATTCCTGCAAGCAATCGAAGAACAAGCAAGAATATAATAAAAGCAATCTGAATATTGCGAGTATATATGAAGTATTGATAAATGTGGGGATCCGTAAGCGGTCTTGGTCTGGTCGTTGGACACAAACAAAGTACAGGAAGTTGCAATGACTAACTTTTAACTAAACAAATCCCAAGGGAAAAGCTACTAGATGGATCTACTTATATAGGAGCAAGGGGTGGCGCCCAAGGAGGTGGGAGAACGTCCCAAGGCAGCCTAAAACTAACGCTTGGTCATACAAGGCCAATGGGCCCAAGTGGAGGTGACGTAACACCTTTGGAATTGTAGTTTGACTCGGATTCTGGTGCAGCGTCAGATTGTTTCGTCTATAACTCAACGCTCCGGACGGATTTTAAGGTGATTCTAATTGGGTTGGAAAGATCATGAAATTTACTTTCCAACAAAAAAAGAATCACCCAATTCGGAGTCCGTATGAAAACGTTGTTTGCGTTTTGAGTCAGGTATGTCTGTGCAGTCCGAATCTGAATCCAGAACGTGAGAGACTTGGACTCTATCTTCTCTTGACCCAAAAGTGACGTGAAAGGACTTTTTGCATAGCACCTAAACTTCTCCTTTTCCCTTATCTTTATATGTGGACAAATGTCCCATACACCTGCAATTAGACAAAACACAAAAGTATGTGAAGTATTTTTGTTCTGGATAACATAAATAGATTATTGAATAGTTTGCACTAGAAATCACATGACAAATATGCTTGTATGCAATATTTTTGGTCTTATCCAAGGTAGTCATGTCCTCATCATCCCCCCCTTCTTGAAAACAAAGCCGTCCTCGGCGTTGTTTAATCTGAAGTGTGGCTAACAAAAGAGACAAGGTGTACATGTTGTATATGTATATGTCATCCATTTTTACTTCCCTTCATTTTTGCACATATGACACATGTATACATGAGTAACTTTCATAGATCATAAAATATAAAGTCAAAATATTATTATAAGTAGAAGGCATGAAAATATTGCAACTCAGTTTGCACATATAAGTGAAGCTCTTATTCATATCAAAACGACAACGCCTAGCACGCTACAACGACAACGCCTACAAGATTGAACTCCCACGAGACAAGTACAACGTGAGCGACATCTTCAACGTCAAAGACCTCTCGCCTTTCCATGGTGATGAAGATCTTGATCCGAGGTCGGATCCTTTCGAAGGGAGGGAAGATGATGCGGAGCATCCTTCCATCATCCCCATGGACTCTACATCGACACATCCAACCCCACAAGGACCCATGACAAGAGCTAGAGCACGTGCTTTGGAAACCGAGGTGAACTCCTTCCTACTAGACTTGAATATGGACACAAATGGAACATGTATACTACCTCACCAAAATGTGCTATGCCTCCTTAGGTATGAAGAGGAACATCACCAAGAAGCTCAGGAGCATCCCCAAGAAGGAGAACCACCCCAAGGCCACGTGGACCAAGAACGAGAACCACAACAGCTGCACAGGAGGCTCCAGGCAACCCCGTGTGCACGGGCCCCCAAGACCCCGTGTCCACGGACTACTCAGGGAGTTGACGCTGGAGCACCCCATGTGCACGTGCTTGTACCGTGCCCACGGGACCCCCGTGCGCACGGGCCCAACTTACCCCGTGCGCACGGGCCTCCCAGGATGGCCGGCTGAGATTGCACCTTCGGCTCCACTTCTCCTCCTTCGACCCCAAGCCTATATAATTCGTACCTAGGGCCATGTTTAGGGTTAGCAAAGTATTAGATGAGATCTTGGTGAGCTTTGCTCCATTACCTTCCCTCTTTGAGGATCAAGACCCCATAGGGAAGAATCCTTGAGGATTTCAAGACCTCCATTAGGAGAAGACTATCTACCAGTAAGACCCCTCTTCCTTTGGATTTGGGACGAACTTTGCCCTTGTATCTTTCCTTTGATTGTGTTTGAGACTTGTGGATCTTGTGTTGTTATTCTAGTGGATGTGTAATTGGGAATTGTTGGAGTGATTTCCTCTTTGTGTTCATCCTTGTGTTCTTGTTGTTCTTGTGACTTCCCTCCATTTTCCCCTCCAAATGTGAAAAGATCCTTCCTAGGGTTCTACCCTACATCATATGGTATCATGAGCCACGTTGATTCACATCTTGGAGTCCCTACCTTCCACTTTCTAGCTTGATTTTGTTGTTTTTCGTCCTAATCCAAAAATCCCCACCAAAAATAGCCCCAAAAAATTTTCTTGCAATTTGTTGATCTTGTGAGATTTTGTTGATTTGATCCACGAATTTGGTGTTTTGCAAGTGGATCTACACCTCCACCACCATCCCCACCCATCCCCCACTGGAATTTGGCCAAAAAGTTGCAAACCCCACGAAAACACAGAAGTTCATCCGCTCTCGGGAGACCCCGTGCACACGGGCCATCGGGACCCCGTGCACACGGGACCCCGTGCAGACGGACCTCACAGACCCCGTGCGCACGGCCTATCCAGGAACGTTCGGCCACTTTTTTGCTTTTCCCATTTTGTTTCACCACCACCACTTGTGTTCTTCCACACCATTCCACGTGTTTGTTGAGTGTTCGGTTGCGATTTCTATTGTGTCCTAAGGTGTTTCGGCTAATTACGCGCAACTTGGTATCATCATCGCCACCAGTCATGGACTCCAACAACACTTCGGCTTTGACAAGGTCATCTTCGACCGTAAGCAAGGACGGTAACCTCGACGACACTTTGTACCCATTGCCATTAACTTGATAGCCTCGAGCCATTTTGCGTAGCTTACCCATCGATACTAGCTTGTTGAGTATTGCCGGGCCACTTCTTAGTGCACCATTTAGTGTTTCGTCCATCCCGTGCATATACTACTTGTTACCTCATTGTGTGGCTCGCATCTCAAGCATCGTGGCATAGTTGAAAAAAAAGTGAGAAAAAGCTTTTAAGCAAAAGAGAAGAAAAACAAAGAGCTTATAAGCAATAGCATCGAGCCTTCACATTCGTGCATCATCTTGGTCACCACATACATAAGCATACTTGGGATAGTGAGACGAGTAGATTCTCTATTAGGTTGGTGCACTAGCGTATCTAGCCCATTAGTGCAATCGAGCTAGCGTCTCTCTAGTATCCGTACGACAAGAGCTTTTCCCGTGTTTTGTTATCCTCGAGCTCATCCCTTGGTTGTGCGGATCCCATTTATCTTCCGCGTGTGTGTTCCTAGTGTTATCTTGGGAGGTTGATCTATTTGTCTTATTTGCCATTTGTGAATCTTCTCAACTTTATCAACATCTTGATTAACATTTGCTTGAATTATTTGTGCCTTTCCTAACCAAGCTCCTCCATAGACCATTTACTTGTAGGTGTGAGAAACAATTCCCGGTACCAATTCCCCTATTGTAACATCACGTGGGATCATACTTGTTACATCCACAATCTTCGAAAAAGGTAACTTTGGCATTGTTCTCTCATTTTCCTACTCACCACCACTTTCTTATGATGGATAGGCCAAGTTCTTCTACCAACCCACTCTTCATCGAGCAAGACGACGACATGTCATCCTTCGTCACCAAGAGCCAACTCTTTGGCGCACAACGAGCTCTCCATCAAGAGCAACAAGCAATGAACGACCGCATCGACAACCTCGCCACCGACTTACGACTCTCCGAGCAACGTACACGCAACTACTTCGACAACAAGCTCGACGCGCACAAGCAAGAGAACGATGCAAGAATGGACGAGATCCGAGCTTTGTTGGTCAACCGGCCTCCTTCAACTTCTTCCTACTCAAGACGGAGCCACTCAAGTCGCCACTCCGACGACACCTTCTCCGGCTCAAGTACACCGCCATCAACCATTCTTCGACGAGCCGCGCGTCAAGACCGTCATGCATCTCGAGACCCGCTACACGCCAAGCATTCACAAGAGCAAGTCGACGAACAAGTTCCTCGTCCTCAAGCAAATCAAGTCGCTTTTGCTCAAGCTCAAGAACGACAACGTCTTCGTCGTCAAGAAGAAGAAGAACGAGCGCGTCTACGCTAAGAAGAACAAGACACCGAGGCCCAACGTCTTCAACAACAACAACGAGAAGCACAAGCTATTGAGGCGGAACGTGCCCTTCAAGAATCAAGTCGAGCCATCGCCAACCGCAATCGCGAACGGCGCAATCAAGAGGAAGCCCTTCGAGAAGAAATGCAAGAAAGGAACTATCGACCACGTGTGCACCGTCAAGTTTCTCAAGCTCCTCCACAAGCTCGTCAAGCTCCACCTCAACCTCAAGCGCAACAAGAGCGTCACCAAGTGGAACAAGTGCTTCAAGACCCTCCTCCACACCAAGAGCGACACCGCAACCGCTACCAAAACGAAGAGCAACGCTATGGAAAGCTCAAATTCACAATGCCCAAGTTCAATGGAAGCAATGATCCGGAAGAGTACCTCTCATGGGCATTGAAGGTCGATAAAATCTTTCGTTTGCACAACTATGAGGAAGAGAAGAAGATCGCAATGGCATCACTTGAGTTCCAACACTATGTGCTCATATGGTGGGAACAAGTACCTGAGCGCCAAGAAGCAAGAGGTGACCCTCCAATCACCACATGGGCTTAAATGAAGGATGTCATGCGAGCACGATTTGAAACCAACTACTACAACCGTGATCTCTTCAAGAAGCTACAACTACTCAAGCAAGGAACAAAGAGTGTTGAAGAATACTACAAGGAAATGGAGATAGCCATGATTCGAGCCAATGTCAAGGAAGATGATGAGCAAACAATGGCACAATTCTTGATGGACTCAATCATCCCATCAATAAGATCGGCGACTTCCAACCCTACTCCAACCTCATCGAGCTAGTCCATCAAGCGGCTAAGGCGGAACGTCAAGTGCAAGATGACTTCAAGTACGCCAAGTACTAATCCAAGACATACGGCTTCTCCAACAATCAAGCTTCAACAACTCCTCCAACATCTACTTCAACCAAGCCTTCTCCAAGCAACGACGACAAGTCAACATACAAGAAACCTTCGTCAAGTTCAAGTCGTCCTCCTCCTACTACAAGCAACTACAAGCCGCGTGCTACTTCCTCTACTCCGACCGATGAGACCATCAAGACAAGTTCAATCAAGTGCTTCACATGTGGCGGCCGAGGCCATAAGTCCTTCCAATGCACCAACAAGCGCACTATGATCCTCAACGACGATGGCACCTACGACTCAATGAGTGAAGATGAAATGGAAGCTATTGAGCAAGTGGACATGCACCGGTGCGTCAACGAGGATGAAGATGATTAAGTCTTTTGTGATGAAGATACGAGCCCCGCTCTCATTGTTTCCAAGGTCTTGACACTTCAACATCAACAAGAAGAAGACCAACGATGCCATATCTTCCACACCAAGGCCGGCATCAATGGGCGGTCCGTCAAGGTCATCATCGATGGAGGTAGTTGCCACAACTTGGCAAGTGAAGAACTATGCTCCAAGCTTCAATTGGTCAAGAGGAAGCACCCGCACCCCTACAAGGTTCAATGGCTAAGCGACTCCAGCACTATACGAGTTGAGCATACGGTCCAAGTATCCTTCAAAATCGGTGCATATGAAGACACTTTGGAGTGTGATGTGGTCCCAATGACCGTTTGCCACCTCCTTCTTGGTCGTCCATGGCAATTCGACCGTGGTGTCATCCACAATGGGCGTACCAACCACTATAGCTTCAAGATGAAAGGAAAAGAATATGTGCTATGACCCATGTCTCCTAGTCAAGTGATAGCCGACAAGCAAGCCACCCACCATAGAGAGAAGAGTGAGAAAGAGAGCCACCACAACATGAGTGAGAGCAACAAGCCACACTTGAGCGCATCTTCGCCTAGAGAGAAAAACCTCATCCTATTCGCCACAAAAAGTGAGCTGAGAGAAGTGTGTGAGAACCCATCGAGTGTGATACACTTTGCCCTTGTGTGCAAGGATGGCGAACGAAAACTAATACCATTCACGAGCTACCTTTGGTGTTTCAATATCTTTTGCAGGAATTTCAAGATGTTTTCCCCGTTAGCTACCTCCGGGTCTACCTCCTCTACGAGGCATTGAGCATCGAATCGATCTCATCCCCGGAGCGCCACTTCCAAACAAAGCTCCATACCGTGTCAATCCCGAAGAAACCAAGGAGATTCAACGGCAAGTACAACAACTAATCGACAACGGTCATGTACGTGAAAGCTTAAGCCCTTGTGCCGTTCCCGTTATACTTGTGCCTAAGCCCGATGGAAGTTTCCGCTTGTGTTCCGATTGTAGACCTATAAATGCTATCATCATTCGCTATAGGCATCCAATTCCTTGCTTAGATGATATGCTTGATGAGCTTAGTGGAGCCAACTTTTTCTCAAAATTTAATCTTAAAAGTGGCTATTATCAAATCCGCATACAAGAAGGTGATGAATGGAAACTGCTTTCAAAACAAAATTTGGCTTATATGAATGGTTAGTCATGCCTATGGGTTTGTTGGAGGCTCCCGGTACTTTTGTGCGTCTCATGCATCATGTACTTCGCCCATACATTGGAGTCTTTGTTGTGGTTTACTTCGATGATATTCTTGCCTTTAGCAATACCATGAAAGAGCATCTTGATCATGTTAAGCTTGTTTTACAAACACTTCGCAAAGAAAGCCTTTATGCAAACATGAAAAAGTGCACGTTTGGTGTTGACAAAGTGGTTTTCTTGGGTTTCGTTGTCTCTTCCAAGGGTGTCCATGTTGATGAAACTAAAATTGAAGCAATTAAAACTTGGCCCCAACCCACCAATTTGCAACAAGTGCGATGTTTCCTTGGTCTTGCAGGTTTTTATCGCTGCTTTGTGAAAAACTTTAGCACCATTGCCGCCCCTTTGCATGCTTTGAGTAAGAAAAATGCTCCTTTTGTTTGGGGAACTTTGCAATCAACCGATTTTGATGAGCTCAAGTCTTTGCTTACTCATGCTCCGATTCTTGCTTTGCCCAACTTTGACAAAACTTTTGAGGTTCATTGTGATGCAAGTGGTACCGGAATTGGCGGAGTTTTGATGCAAGAAAAACGAGCAATTGCATATTTTAGTGAAAAACTCTCCGGTGCTCAACTTAACTATCCCATCTATGACAAAGAATTGTATGCTTTAGTGCGTGTCCTACATGTTTGGGAACATTATCTTAGACCTCATGAGTTTGTCATAAATACCGATCATGAAACACTTAAGTACTTAAAAGGTCAAACTAAATTGAACAAGCGTCATGCCAAATGCAGTGAATTTATTGAATCTTTCCCATATGTGGTCAAGTACATTAAGAGTAAAGAAAATGTAGTTGCCGATGCACTTTCACGCATATGCATGCTTGTCACCCAACTTGAGTTGAATGTTATTGGCTTTGAGCACATAAAAGACTAGTGATCCATCTTTTGCACCACATTATGCTAAATGTTTGATGCATACATCTTGGGAACAATTCTACATCAAGGACGGTTATCTTATGAGAGCTAACAAACTATGCATTCCCGAGTCTTCTCTTCGTTTGCTACTTTTGCAAGAGGCTCATGGAGCTCATGGGACACTTTGGACGCGACAAGACTTTCGCGACGCTCTCCAAGAACTACTTTTGGCCCAAGATGTTCCGCGACGTCTGACGCTTCACTACTCGATGCTCTACATGCCGCAAAGCTAAGTCAAAAGCTCAATCTCATGGTCTTTACATGCCTCTTCCTATTCCTTATCAACCTTGGGAAGACATTATCATGGATTTTGTACTTGGTTTGCCTAGAACTCAAAATGGAAAGGATTCCGTGTTTGTTGTTGTGGACCGATTTTCTAAGATGGCACATTTCATTCCTTGCAACTAGGTAGACGATGCTTCACATATTGAAAATATTTTTTGTAGGGAAATCTTGCGACTCCATGGAGTACCAAAGACAATCGTCTCTGACCGCGACGTCAAGTTCTTGAGCTACTATTGGAAGACTCTATGCGCCAAGCTCGAAATCAAGCTCTTGTTCTCATCCGCATACCATCCTCAAACCGACGGCCAAACGGAGGTGACGAACCGAACACTATGCACTCTACTTCGCGTGTTGATCAAGAAGAACATCAAGGAGTGGGAGGCGTGTCTACCCATCGCCGAGTACGCCTACAACCGCGCAAGACATTCGACTACCGGCAAGTCCCCCTTCGAGGTCGTCTACGGCTTTAACCCGTTGTCCCCATTGGACATTCTACCTCTACCTCTACAAGAACGTACCAACATGGATGCGAGTGCACGAGCAAGCTACATCAAGAAGATGCATGAAGATACAAGAAACATCATCGAGCGCCAAGTACATTGACTAGCGACCAAACTCAACCTCAATAAACAACCCATGATCTTCAACATAGGTGATCTCGTGTGGCTACACCTTCGCAAGTACTGCTTCCCCAATGAACGCAAGTCCAAACTACTACCTCGAGCCGATGGACCATTCAAGGTCCTAGCACGCTACAACGACAACGCCTACAAGATTGAACTCCCACGAGACAAGTACAACGTGAGCGACATCTTCAACGTCAAAGACCTCTCGCCTTTCCATGGTGATGAAGATCTTGATCCGAGGTCGGATCCTTTCGAAGGGAGGGAAGATGATGCGGAGCATCCTTCCATCATCCCCATGGACTCTACATCGACACATCCAACCCCACAAGGACCCATGACAAGAGCTAGAGCACGTGCTTTGGAAACCGAGGTGAACTCCTTCCTACTAGACTTGCATATGGACACAAATGGAACATGTATACTACCTCACCAAAATGTGCTATGCCTCCTTAGGTATGAAGAGGAACATCACCAAGAAGCTCAGGAGCATCCCCAAGAAGAAGGAGAACCACCCCAAGGCCACGTGGACCAAGAACGAGAACTACAGCAGCAGCACACGAGGCTCCAGGCAACCCCGTGCGCATGGGCCCCCATGACCCCGTGCCCACGGACAACTCAGGGATTTGACGCTGGAGCAGCCCGTGCGCACGGGCTTGTACCGTGCCCACGGGACCCCCCATGCGCACGGGCCCAACTTACCCCGTGTGCACGGGCCTCCCAAGATGGCCGGCTGAGATTGCACCTTCGGCTCCACTTCTCCTTCTTCGACCCCAAGCCTATATAATTCATACCTAGGGCCATGTTTAGGGTTAGCAAAGTATTAGATGAGATCTTGGTGAGCTTTGCTCCATTACCTTCCCTCTTTGAGGATCAAGACCCCATAGGGAAGAATCCTTGAGGATTTCAAGACCTCCATTAGGAGAAGACTATCTACCACCAAGACCCCTCTTCCTTTGGATTTGGGATGAACTTTGCCCTTGTATCTTTCCTTTGATTGTGTTTGAGACTTGTGGATCTTGTGTTGTTACTCTAGTGGATGTGTAATTGGGAATTGTTGGAGTGATTTCCTCTTTGTGTTCATCCTTGTGTTCTTGTTGTTCTTGTGACTTCCCTCCATTTTCCCCCTCCAAGTGTGAAAAGATCCTTCCTAGGGTTCTACCCTACATCAATGTGGTTGTAACATGCTCACAGTAAAGCAAATATCAATATCTTACAAGTTCTTACCACGCGGCAGGTGCTGACAGGCAACCAGCGGTGTCAAGTAACTCTGAAGTTGTGTAAAGCGATTGCCAGGGAAATGTACGTATACACAGTGTAGAAATATGTGGAGCTGGGTTGGCTATATATGGTAGCAAAAAATTAGCAATAATCAATTCAAATATGCAATGTTGAATAAACGCTCAACGACGGTACTGTGCTGGTCCAAGGCTAGACAGGACTAGAGATGCGAGCCTAGAACACTAATGAGGTCACGACATAGCACAACTAGCATCAATGAAGGATACTACGTAGCTCTGGACAGCAAGATATAAGTGAAGATCACAACGGCAGTAAACATAATGATGAAAAACAACTGCCAAGCGGGATATACAACAACTCTCTCTCCAACTTTCCTCTTGAAAAGTTTGAGCCAATTTTCGGATATTTTTTTTCAAAGAATGCTACTAAATCAAGCTTTCTAATGCAAAAAGGATCACTCAATTCTGAGTTGATATGAGGAGTCAAAAAATTCTAAAACTGGCCTGAAAAACTGGAACAAGCTGTGTTCACGAACTTCGGAGGGCAAAAAGACCTATTTAGAAGCCGATTTTGAGGTGCCAAATATGGAACTAGCTTCAGCAACTATTTAGATGCGTCTCGTCGCTAGCTTTCATTTGAGTAGTCGCGGAGCCAAAACGGACTTCGTATCAGAAAGTTATGCTTGTTTTACTAAACAGTGCACAAAACAGATTGCAATCCGGATTCAACTACGAGATTGACTCTAGATAGATCCGAATTTTGTTTTTTCTTCTTCTCTTTTTTTCCTCACACTTTTTTCTTCTCTCTTTTTCTTTTTCTTCTTTCCTTTTTTTCTTTTTTTTCTCTATCTTTTTTTTCTTCCTCTTTCCAAGACAAACTAGATAAGATGCAGATTGGATCAGGCCAAGATGTGAATGACCTCAACTATGATTATGACAATGAATAGTGCGTAGCACGTGTTGGAAATTGATGGATGGGATGGTGGACAGCGGAAGGGATAATGATGCAGCGGCAGCGTGACTAATGTGAACAGAACTCGAAACTCTAAAGGAACTAGACACTAAGACCAGCAACTCAACACGACGATGCAACCGATAATTCAATAATGCAAACAATGAAATGAAAATTGCAAAGGCTTGGACTGGCTAGGACAAAGGACGAATAGATCTAACTTTTTTTGTAGCTTTTTCTTGGAATATAGTTAAGAAAATAAATCGAATCTAGGGATAACTGGAAAATCTCACCGAGCAACCTGAAAACTGATACCACTTGATAGAGGCGGGGTGTCCCGAACTTTCGATGAGATGATAACTACCAATTTGGTGGAGTCGACTTTGATGATCCGACAACAAACGTGCACAACGTTGCACCTTAGCAATCGCTAAACCAACGTCGAGAGGTTATTAACCACGCCGAAGCACAATCAACCTGACCACGAAGGTCTATTCCTGCAAGCAATCGAAGAACAAGCAAAAATATAAAAAAAGCAATCTGAATATTGCGAGTATATATGAAGTATTGATAAAGGTGGGGATCCGTAAGCGGTCTTGGTCTGGTCGTTGGACACAAACAAAGTACACGAAGTTGCAATGGCTAACTTTTAACTAAATAAATCCCAAGGGAAAAGCTACTAGATGGATCTACTTATATAGGAGCAAGGGGTGGCGGCCAAGGAGGTGGGAGGACGTCCCAAGGCAGCCTAAAACTAACCCTAGATCGTACAAGGCCAATGGGCCAAAGTGGAGGTGACGTAAGACCTTTGGACTTGTAGTTTGACTCAGATTCTGGTGCAGTGTCAGATTGTTTTGTCCATAACTCAATGCTCCGGACGAATTTTAATGTGATACCAATTGGGTTCGAAATAGCATGAAATCTACTTTCCAACAAAAAAAGAATCACCCAATTCGGAGTCTGTATGAAAAAGTTGTTTGCGTTTTGAGTCAGATATGTCTGTGCAGTCCGAATCTGAATCCAGAACGTGAGAGACTTGGACTCTATCTTCTCTTGACCCAAAAGTGACGTGAGAGGACTTTTTGAACAGCACCTAAACTTCTCCTTTTCCCTTATCTTCATATGTGGATTGTACAAATGTCCCATACACCTGCAATTAGACAAACACAAAAGTATGTGAAGTATTTTTGTTCTGGATAACATAAATAGATTATTGAATAGTTTGCACTAGAAATCACCTGACAAATATGCATGCATGCAATATTTTTTGGTCTTATCCAAGGTAGTCATATCCTCATCACCTAGAATAGCCTCTGGACGAAATTTATGAAGTGGCATCTTGTATATTTCGTCCAAGGCTTCATGCACTCATTATGGTGGCTTCAAAGTCCTGAAATCATCACTTGTAACTCCGTTCTTGTTCCCCTTGCGCATGCCATCATCTCCATGCTTGTTCTTGCTCCAATGTTCATCCTTCTCCAAGCTAGGCCCTTCATTTGTAAGCAAAACAAATGTATCCAATTTAGGCAGCATCATATACTCATGAACATTAGAATCATTACCAAGAAACGAAAGTACCTGGTAATTTAGTTGGCGTGCTCGAGCTCTAGTAATTGGTCCAGTATGTATAGCAGCAGGGGCTATGGGTGTAACAATGGTATTGATGTCCTCATCATCCTCCCCTTCTTGAAATGAAGTCGTCCTCGACGGAAGCTCATCTTTCTCAGCCAAATAAGGCTTCAAATCTGCAATGTTAAAAGTGGGACTAACCCCAAAATCTGCAGGCAGCTCAAGTTTATATGCATTATCATTTATTTTCTACAACACCTTAAAAAGACCATCAGCACGTGGCATTAACTTTTATTTGCGCAAATCGGGAAATCTATCCTTACGCAAATGTAACCAAACAAGATCTCCAGGTGCAAACACAAGATTTTTTCTACCCTTATCTCCAGCAAGTTTATATTTAGCATTCATACGCTCAATGTTTTCTTTAGTTAACTCATGCATTTTTAAAATCAATTCAGCACGTTGTTTAGCATCGAAATTAACCTTCTCCGAAGATGGAAGGGGCAACAAATCAATAGGTGCACATCTTAGTAGGAGAATGAAATAAACGATTATAAGCAAATTCAATATGAGGCAAGCATTCTTCCCACATTTTCTTATTATTCTTCAAAATAGCCCTAAGCATAGTAGACAATGTTCTATTGACTACGTCAGTGTGTCCATCAATTTGGGGGTGACAAGTAGTACTAAAAAGCAGTTTAGTCCCCAATTTAGCCCATAAACATCTCCAAAACTGGCTTAGAAATTTAGTATCACGATCTGAAACAATAGTATTGGGCACACCATGCAAGCGAATAATTTCACGAAAGAACAAATCAGCAACATTAACGGCATCATCGCTTTTATGACATGGTATAAAGTATGCCGTTTTCGAGAATCTATCCATGACAAAAAATATGCTATCCCTCCCCTTCTTTGTTCGATGTAAACCTAAAACAAAGTCCATAGATATATCCTCCCAAGGAACACTAGGTACAGGCAAAGGCATATATAAACCATGAGGATTGAGTCGTGACTTAGCTTTTTGACAAGTAGTGCAGCGAGCAATAAAACGCTCAACATCCCGTCTCATCTTTGGCCAAAAGAAATGTGTAGCAAGTACGTCCTCCGTCTTCTTCACGCCAAAGTGTCCCATTAATCCCCCTCCAAGCACCTCCTGCAACAACAAAAGGCGAACAGAGCTAGCTGGAATACATAGCTTGTTAGCACGAAACACAAATCCATCATTAACGACGAACTTGTTCCATGTTCTCCCTTCTTTACAATTCTGCAATACATCTTTAAAATCAGCATCATGCACATATTGATCTTTGATGGTCTCCAAACCAAATATTTTGAAGTCAAGTTGTGAAAGCATAGTATAGCGAGGAGACAATGCATCAGCAATAACATTTTCTTTACCCTTCTTGTGTTCAATAACATAAGGGAAAGTCTCAATAAATTCAACCCATTTAGCATGTCTACAATTGAGTTTAGCTTGACTTTTAATATGTTTCAAAGATTCATGATCAGAATGTATAACAAATTCTTTGGGCCATAAATAATGTTGCCATGTCTCTAAAGTCCGAACAAAAGCATATAATTCTTTATCATAAGTAGAATAATTCAGACTAGGCCCACTCAATTTTTCAGAAAAGTATGCAACAGGTTTGCCATCTTGTAATGACACACCTCCTAATCCAATTCCGCTAGCATCACATTCAAGCCCAGAAGTCTTATTAAAATCAGGAAGTTGGAGTAAAGGAGCATGTGTCAACTTATCTTTTAACACCGTGAAGGCTTCTTCCTGTGTGGTACCCCCCAAAAAAGGCACATCCTTCTTTGTAAGCTCATTGAGAGGTGTAGCAATGGTGCTGAAATCTCTCACAAAACGCCTATAGAATCCAGCGAGGCCAAGAAAACTCCTCACTTGTGTGACCGTTTTGGGCTGGGGCCAACTCTCAATAGCTTCAATCTTGGCTTTATCAATTTCAATTCCCTGTGGAGTAACAACATAGCCAAGAAAAGACACTCGGTCGGTGCAAAAGGTGCACTTCCCAAGGTTACCAAACAAACGTGCATCACGTAGAGCAATAAAAACAACACGTAAATGTTCCAAATGTTACTCCAAAGATCTGCTATAAATCAATATGTCATCAAAGTAAACTACCACAAATCGTCCAATGAAAGCACCTAAAACTTCGTTCATTAATCTCATGAAAGTACTAGGTGCATTAGTTAACCCAAAAGGCAGGACTAACCGCTCATATAATTCAAACTTAGTTTTAAATGCTGTTTTCCATTCATCCCCCAATTTCATACGAACTTGATGGTATCCACTACGCAAATCAACTTTGGAGAATATTGTAGAGCCACTCAATTCATCAAGCATATCATCTAGCCTAGGAATAGGATGACGATAACGAATAGTAATATTATTGATGCCTCTACAATCAACACACATATGTGATGTACCATCCTTTTTCGGCACTATAATAATAGAACAGCACAAGGACTAAGGGATTCGCGTATATAACCTTTGTCGAGAAGCTCTTCTACTTGACGCATAATCTCCCTCGTCCCCTCTAGATTGGTACGGTATGGCGCAAGGTTTGGCAGTGAAACATCGGGAATTAAGTCAATCTGATGCCCAATCCCTCGAATAGGCGGTAATCCCGGTGGCACGTCTTGTGGAAAGACGTCAGCGAACTCCTGCAAAATGTTAGTGACAGCAGGAGGCAAAGAGGAAGGCACGTCCTCGAATGAAAATAATGCCTCTTTGCACACAAAAGCATATCAAACAGATTTGCTGAAATCTAGCTCATCAATATCAGATTTGGTGGCAAATAAACATGCACTTTTCAATTTAATTTCCGAAGCAACACTAGATTGTTTAATATTAGGCTTCATTTCTTGCTCAAATTCTTTTGCCAAAATCTGATTTTCACTCTTATTTTGCTCCTGTTTTGCTTTATTAGCTCTATCAATATCATCTTTCAGAATGGAATCAGAAGTCATAGGAAGCAAAGTAATATTTTTATCCTTATGAACAAGAGTATACTGATTATTTCTACCATGGTGTACAGAATTTTTATCAAATTGCCATGGTCTACCAAGTAATAAGAACATGCTTGCATAGGTACCACATCACAATCAACATAATCAGCATATGTAGAGATACTAAAATGCACACGAACAGTACGTGTTACCTTAACCTTGCCCCTGTTGTTGAACCATTGGATGTAGTAAGGATGTGGATGTGGTCTTGTGGTGAGAGATAGCTTCTCCACCATCTCCATGCTAGCCAAGTTGTTGCAGCTCCCTCCGTCTATGATGACGCGCACATAACGTTCCTTCACAACTCCCTTTGTATGGAACAAATTATGCCTCTGATTTTGCTCAGCTTGTGTAACCTGCACACTCAAAACACGTTGAGCAACTAAACATTCATACCTATCAGCATCTTCAGGAGCCATGTATTGTGTCTCATGATCAGAATCATCTCCACCGTGTTCTTCACTTGTAATAAGGGCCAAAGTCTCCTCATCATAGTCACTAGCAGACTCATACCCACCATCCTCAGTAGCAATCATCACATGCTGAGATTTGCATTCTCGCGCATAATGTCCTCTTCCCTTACAACGACGACAAATAATATCACTTGTGTGTCCTGTTGATGCCATGGACGAAGAAGAGCTCTATGCAGGCCCGGCAGGTGCGCCCTTGGCAGATAGTTGTGGTTGTGCCTGCTTTCTTGTATCACGACTGGAGGTTGCAGCTGATGGAGGTGCTGGTGCAGTGGAAGTAGAGGATGCACGCGGTGTCCATGATGAAAGTCGACCTGCAGAAATGTTAGTTCGCGCCAATGCTTGTCGATCCTGCACTTCACGTTCAGCTTTACAAGCAAGATGGAATAAACGAGTGATATTAGTATACTCCTTATACTCTAGAATGGCCTGAATCTCTCTATTTAATCCACCCATAAAACGTGCAAGCATAGCTTCATTCTCCTTAACAATACCACATCTAATCATGCCAGTTTGTAATTCCTGATAATATTCTTCTACAGAATTTTTTTCCTTGTGTTAAACGCTGCAATTTTTGAAGCAATTCACGTTGATAATATGGTGGAACCCAACGAGTACGCATAGCAGTTTTCAAAGCAGCCCAAGTAGTTGGAATAGGATATAATCTACAATGTTTAGACCACCATACACATAGTGAAAGCACAAACAGCAGCAGCAACCCGTCTCTCGTCGGGATTTTGTAAACATGTAAAACATTGTTCATTTTCTAACTCCCAAGTAAGATATATATCAGGAACATATCGACCCTCAAATGGTGGAATATTCAATTTCAATTTTGGAATATGGTCATTATCTCGTACCTGAGGTGGTGGTGGAGGCCTACCATTGCGAATATATACCTGAGGTCGACATGCTGGTGGTGGTGCTGGTGGCTGCACGTAGTTCTCATTTTGATCAACCTCATCCTCGTAATAGTCCTCCACCTCTGTAGTAACAGCAGGAGCTACAGAAGCACCAACAGCAGTAGCAGCGGCACCAGAATTTTGTCCTAGCTCAATAGGAACACGCTGTGCTCGCCCTACTGTATCGCGGTGTAGAGCTGGTTGTGGAAGACGTTTGAGTAATTCATCAAACTTGGCGTCCAACTTGGTGTCAATTGACTTATCAATGTCATCCATCTTCTCCATTGCCTTTCCAAAGCTGGCCATCATGTCTTCCACCTGTTGACCCAACATTTGATGAAACTTATCATGAAGCTCCTTGTTCGTCATGTTCTCCCAGTCAATCTCGTCGACTTGTGTTCCTGCCATAGTTAGCAGCAATAGAAACAGACAAAAATATGATCCTATAGACTACTGGAATATGGTGGCGGTGGGGTGTCACAAATCCGTCAAGAGAATCTCAAATTCTTACCAGTTCTTACCCAGCAGCAGGCGGTGATCGGCAACCTTGTAGTCAAAACTCTCAAAGCTTGGATAGAGCGATTACTAGGAAGAGTCAAACACACGACATAGATGTATGTGGAGCTGGGAAGACTTATAATATGGTAGCAAAAAGGATCAGCAATAATCAATTCAGAGATGCAAAGTTGAATAAACGCTCAACGACGGTACTGTGCCGGTCCTAGGCTAGACCATGCTAGAGACGCGAGCCTAGAACACTAACAAAATCACGGCGCTGCACTTAAGCAAGGGAAAACACACTCTGGAATTTTTTTTCCATCTTTTTTTTGCGCTGCTTTTTTTTTGCGTTGCTCTTTTTTTTGTGAAAAATCACTATAATGGCGAGTGTCTCAAAACTCTTCCCAGGTCAAACTAACAAGATGGGCACAAAAAATTTTGACAAATTTTTTTCCGGAAATCAGGGCAGCGACGATGAAAAAGTGCGACAAAAATCACTATGATGGCGAATGTCTCAAAACACTCCTGGGACCTAAAAATAGGATAGGGAAAAAATATTTTCGGTTGCCGAAATTTTGGCCTAAATACTGCCCGGGGATCTCCAGACTCTTTTTTTTCGAAACCTACTCAGGCAAGGAAACACGAATCAGAAATTAGATGGATCTCAGAAACAAACCTAATACGAAAAGTACTCGGATTGGTGCTAGATATATGGTGGTAGGATATGGTAGCGGTGGTGGTATATGATAGCAGTGGTGGTATATGGATATGGATAGGTGGTATATGGCAGCGTTGGTGGGATATGGCAGCGGCGGTGGTATATGGCGGCGGTGGTGGTATAAGGCAATGTTGGTGGGATATGGCAGCGGTGGTGGTATATGGCAACAACGATGAAGATGGTGCGGTGGCGGCGTGACAAACTGTGACAAAACTCGAAACTCTAAAGGACTAGACGCTAAGACCAGCAACTAGACACGACGATGCAATCGCAAATTCAAGAAAGCAAAACCCTAAAAAGATTATGCAAAGCCTCAGATTGGTTCGGATATGATGAACTAACCCTATTTTTTTGTGGTTTTTTTGTGGACTGTAGGTATGAAGAACCGACTTGATCTAAACTACGAAAAACTGTAAAATCTCACCGAGCAACCTGGAAATCTGATACCACTTGATAGAGGCAAAGGTGTCCCGTCCTTCGACGAGATGATGGATATCGCTTTGGTGGAAGTAGACTTTGACGATCCGACTACGAACGTGCGAGGATGTCGCGCCTTAGCAATCGCTAAACCAACTCCGAGAGGTTATTGACACGCCGGAGCATGATCAACCTGACCATGAAGGTCTGTTTCCTGCAGGCAAACGAAGAACAAGCAAGAAACTAAGATTGCAATCTGGATATTGCGAATATAAGAGGAAAGCTTTATTGATCAAGGTGGGGTTCTGTGACGTCTTTGTCTAGTCATTGAATACAAACGAAGTATGCGAAGTTGCATCTATGGCGAACTTTTAATCTAAACAAAACCCAAAGTCTAAACGGTGCCCTAAGGGCTGTATATATGGAGGAAGAGGGGGTGAATTTCGTGGCCCTTGGTACAGGGGTCCGAAACTAACCCTATCTCTTGTTTCCCCACACATACAGACTCTAAAAATAGCCTATAATTATGTATTTCGAAATTACATGGGCCTGGCCCAATAATAAGGTGACGCAGCACCTAGAATAGCCTCTAGACGAAATTTATGAGGTGGCATCTTGTATATTTCATCCAAGGCTTCATGCACTCATTATGGTGGCTTCAAAGTCCTGAAATCATCACTTGTAACTCCGTTCTTGTTCCCCTTGCGTGTGCCATCATCTCCATGCTTGTTCTTGCTCCGATGTTCATCCTTCTCCAAGCTAGGCCCTTCATTTGTAAGCAAAATAAATGTATCCAATTTAGGCAGCATCATATTCTCATGACCATTAGAATCATTACCAAGAGACGAAAGTACCTGATAGTTTAATTGGCGTGCGCGAGCTCTAGTAATTGGTCCAGTATATGTAACAGTAGGGGCAGTGGGTGTAACAATGGTATTGATGTCCTCATCAGACAATAATTCGATAGAAAGGGGAATTTCATTCGAAGATAGACGCAGTGTGTGAGGTGACAAATCCAAAGTTTCTTAACCGCAGAATAAAGTGCTCAAGCATCAGGCTCGAAGGAGTTTTAACGGTTACAAATTCACTCGGCATTCCAAGGCAAATAAAAGTGATAAGCATAATGTTTTTCTTTTGATTACTCGGCGGGAGAAGGACTGGCCGGGTCGCAGAAGCTGTCGAGGTCGATGCTGTCGGCGATGCGAGTGGCTGCCTCGCTGGATTCTATAGGTGTTTTCTTGGCCTCGCTGGATTCTATAGGTGTCTCGTCGCTATACTATGCTTTCACAACTTGACTTCAAAATATTTGGTTTGGAGACCATCAAATATCAATATGTGCATGATGATGATTTTAAAGATGTATTGCAGAATTTTAAAGAAGGAAGAACATGGAACAAGTTCGTCGTTAATGATAGGATCCACTCCAAATGTGAAAGATCGTCCACATAGGGCTCTGCCCTACATCAGGTAGCTTGCGGCGTTAAACCACCATTAATGAGAGCAGTGGCGCGACTCCTGGTGTATGAAAATGCGGGGGGCAGACCCATACAACAGTTGACGCTGATTCAATTCTGCATGCCAACGTGAATGCATGCGGCCTTACATGTCGGTCCCACCCGAATGCATGCGGCCGCCGTGCCCAGCCGAATGCATGCAGCCTTACATGTTGGTCCAACCAAAATGCATGTGGCCTTCAGTCCCTTACGAATGCATGCGGCCTTACATGTCGACCCCCATGCGTAAGCACCGGCGAAGTAACGGTGAAAGGCTTTGGCCGGACGGCAAGGCACTGTTTGGCCTTTTGTGAGGCGCGAGCGAGTGGAGGAGGGCAAAAGTCAGAAAAGTTAGATGGGCTGGGGAAAACTAAGCACAACTAAGGAAGGAGGGGCATAGAAATAGAAGTCCCAAAATTGTAAGGGTCAATTCCTTCCTTACAGTCTTCTTGCTTTTATGTCTTCACGAAATGTAGCAAATCTTTCTCTGCAATGCAGATAATCTTTGGTGAAGTTCTTCAAACTTAACACCTAATACAACATTCTCCTTGGGCTTGCATGGACTATTTCTCTTTGTGTGCACTAGTAAACAAATTAGTCCATGCCTATTTCTCACAGCAATATCCAAAACACAAGGGGGCAAACCTCCTTCTTGGAAGATCGTTGATAAAATAGCGCACATCAAAAGATAGACGAAGGGTTGCTGAATGTAAAAGCGGGAGAAAATAAATGATGAGAGATAATACAAAGATAAAACATGCTCCCTCCGAGTGTATGCATCTTAGTAAAGATATTAACGCTTGAAGTTATGCATAGATGAAGGATAAGAATGAGGGGTGATGTCAATCTTTGGTTGAGAGACATTGAGAAATGGTACAACTCAAGAGTTCAATCAATACACTTGGTGCCGTCTGATATTTTACCTGCAACAGAAATATTTGAAGAATATTTATTATATAGTATGAATACTTTGAATTGATTTGTCACAGAGATAAGCGATGAAGATTTTCCTAGAACACGATTTCAGATCCAGTTGTGATAACTGAGTTTCCTGCAAGTTAGCTTGATGAACAATTATAGAGCATAGGAAATGGAAGAAATTTCACTCAAGATTGATATGTTTATGAAGACGTTCTCCTGGAAGTTAGATAACTGAGTAAGAACTATGCTGAAAGAATTAATAACAAAAGGCATCGATCATTTTCTATTCAAAGCAATGAGAAAAATAACATTCAATATGAAGCGATTTTCTCTTCTTCTGCAAGTTAGATAGGCGATAATAATCACAACAGGACTATAAGTTTTTTGTAACACCTGTAAGCATACATATGAGATCAATGCGCATTGCAAGGGGTATTAATGGTACATGATGAACAAGTTCACCAACACCACATGTGGTGCTATTAAAGTTCACGACCACTGGAAGGCAAAGAGTTCAACCACAACGGGAAAAACCCTTTTTGTCAAATGGCAAGGAAGGCAAATGGCGAAATGGTGAAAGGAAATCCCTTGCAATTGACCCACACATCTAACCTCTTAATGTTCTTCTCCCCCTTTTTATCAACAAGTGGCAAAAAGAAAGGAGAGCAGACGTGGAACTGCTCATCCAAAGAATCCTCAAAGCTCGAACTGTTCGTTGAACTAAAACGAGTGATGGTGGAGGTAGAGGCTTGAGCAACAGTAGGGCTTCCATCTTTTTATTTCGAGGTGGCTTCAGGATCTTTAGAGCGAGGAACATTAGGCTTGTAGACCAGGGTGAATGCAGTGTCTTCAATTTCATCATCAGGTTCGATAAATAGCAAATCAGTTGAATCAGACCTTTGGGGAAGCATTGGTGTTTGCCTTCGGATGTGAGGAACGTCGAACAACTACAGATAATCATAATCTTTTTCAACACCCTTGGCTTTGAGTTGATCGCGAGAAACTTGCGCAATAGATTCTAGGAACGCTTCTTCTGTTCCTTTTCTAGCACGAGAGCCTGATGAGCATAATTATGAAGCAAATTTATGTCTTTTCCTTCCGTTCGAGCTTGATCTTACTCTCAAGAGCCTGCTAAGTGTGGAGGCAAATCTCATAGAGCGAAGGGTTTTCTTCTCTGGGAATTTCAATTGTGGCCTTCTTAGCCTTCGGCGATTGTGCTGAAGCAGAACCAACAACAGCAATAGGTGTATTTCCTTTCCCCATGTCTTTGAAAATTTGAAGAGTGTCACAGACAGGTGGAGTAGAACCTTTCAGCACATTTGGGCACAAGAACTTCTTTCCTATGAGTTACTCGATGAGATGCATAATCCAGGGAGCATATGGCTTCAAAACCTTATATGGCGGTGGCTACCCCTAGTATTGATATTGTTCGTATTGATTTATTAGACGCATCAAGGTTGCAAGTTAAAGGTCACCACATGCCAAAATACATAGTTTTTAATCAGAATTATGAAAAGGAAGTTGAAGCATTAGTAGCTCCAAAGTGCATGCATGTTGCTTTTATGGATTGTTTAACATATAAGAATTACGAGAATAAAAGACAAGCATCAATGAAAACTACTAGCATGAAGGCGTGTGCACATATATGTGTGTGTATCCAGCCCTGCATGCATGATACAAATAATCCTTTTCTAGAGGTAACGTGGCCGCTCATTTCAGTTAAAGACGGCCTGATGGTTACTTCAAATGCTATGGCAGGGCGTATAATTGGATACTACTTCGCATGTTGGAGACCACCAGATGGCTAGGAAACGTATGTTCGATGTACATCAGAAACTTGGGATTTCAGGTCCTTGCACGAGATTGGATGGGGCCACCCATAGTAGACGTACATCAGACGATGGCGTACAAAATCATCTAGCTAGAGACCTTGTTTAGCCGGTTTGTTATTTTTAGAATTAGATGTTCGCCGAGATGCAAAAGGCAACATCAATCAGATAGAGTCCAGGTTTGTTTTCTTTCTATATCTAGACATAACGTGTTGCTTGGTGTCCAAGCTAGCTTAGGTTATGTGGCAACAATATAAGGCCAAGTCTCTGCGTCATGTAGGTGGAGGTTATGTTATGATTAATTAGACACCGTGTGTGTTTCGGCCGTCGGACATTATCGAGTTGAGAGAAACCTTCTCATCAAGGAATAGCTACTGGAGGCTATCCAGTGACTTTTTGCTGGAGGAGAAAGCCTACGGTGCCAAACTTTTTCATACCTACTGCAAAGTGGGAGACAAAGTCTGCGCCATGACCATCGACCATGATAGTTCGATCAATGCAGTCGGCATCGATATGGTGTAGAAGCTTCAGCTACCAATGATATCACATCCACAACCATACTCATTGAGGAGGTGCTACGACAAGCTCGACATCACGCACCAAACTATGGTACTGTTTTTGGTCGGGAAATTTTCTTGTGAGGTTTTGTGCAATATTATACCGGTACTGATGGATTCATGTCATATGCTTTCGGGAGAGCCATGGTACAGGAAAAATAATGTTGCATACGATTATCTCGCCAACACGTACACTTATGAATGGGATAGAAAATATGTTCTCATGGCGATGGAGAATAAGTTGTTCAGGACTTGGAGAAAAGAACGTCTACAGAAGATGAAAGAGCAACAAGAAGCAAAGACAGTGACGACATTTACTGAATTTTCTTCGGCGCACATTCAGCCGGCAGAAAAAGTTGTTGCTGAAGAAACTGACTTGAAACCGAGGATGGTTTCGCTTGACGAGGGGGAGGATGATATGGCCGTGGCTACCCCTAGTATTGATACTGTTCATTTTGATTTATCAGACGCATCAAGGTTGCAAGTTAAAGGTCACGACATGTCAAAAGGCATAGATTTTGATCAGAAGTATGAAAAGGAAGTTGAAGAATTAGTAGCTCCAACGTACATGCATGTTACTTTTATGGACTGTTTAACATATATGAATTACGAGAATAAAAGACAAGCATCAACGAAAACTACTAGCATGAAGGCATGTGCAAATATATGCGTGTGTATCCAACCCTGCATGCATGATACAGATAATCCTTTTCTAGAGGTAACGTGGCCACTCAGTTTAGTTAAAGACGGCCAGATGGTTAATTCAAATGATATGGCAGGGCGTATATCCTCATACTACTTCGCACGTTGGAGACCACCAGATGGCAAGGAAACATATGTTCGATGTACATCAAAAACTTGGGATTTCAGGTCCTTGCAGGAGATTGGATGGAGGCCACCCACAGTAGACGTACATCAGACGATGGCATACAAAATCATCTAGCTAGAGACCTTGTTTAGCCGATTTGTTATTTTTAAACTAGATGTTCACCGAGATGTAAAAGGCAACATCAATCAGATAGAGTCCAGGTTTGTTTTCTTTCTATATCTAGACATAACGTGTTGCTTGGTCTCAAAGCTAGCTTAGGTTATGCGGCCACAATATAAGGCCAAGTCTCTGCATCATGTAGGTGGAGGTTATGTTAGGATGAATTAGACACCTTGTGTGTTTCGGCCGTCGGCCATTATCAAGTTGAGAGAAACCTTGTCAAAAATCTCTGTTGACGGAGATTACAAGCTGAACCTATACGGTTCGTCCACGTTATTCCTTTAGATCGAGGGGTTGGTGTGTTGTTTTCGTGGGATTTGCAAACATCTTCGTAAACCTGCTACTGTTACTTGCTGTGATGAAGGTTTGTGCAGTGAAAGATTGGGCCAACAATGGATCGACCCTCGCCTCAGGTTTGCTCCACATCAAAACCTAAGCACTATCAGCTACGTAGGCCATGTTCCGGATGAATGGGCCTGGCATATGCAACCAAATGCAAAGAGATATAGCATGAAGAGCATTCGCCACAATGCCACCAACGGTTTCTGGTCTATGTGTTGGAGTGACAGAATTGAACAAGCTATAGAACAACACTTTGTTTTCATATCCCAAAATTTTCGGATTGGCATTCGTGCAAGCATCCTCAACAATCTCTGAATCCAGCAAAAATGTGTTTGAGCTTTCGATTCCAAGCATCCTCAACAATCTCTGGTTCCATCAACAGATGTATTTGAGCTTCTGAGATGTCCCAGCAATGCACTCGTTGTCCACGAGTTTCAGCAAACTTCAAGCGAGGGAAATTCAACAAAGTTGTGAACTGATGTGCAAAGCATGTGATCTTTTGTTCTTCGGCCATCCATTCGAGCACCCAAGTGCCTCTATCAGCCAAATCTCTTGAAATATGCAAGGTAGCATATAATGGAAGAATAACTTCTTGGTTCTAGCCATGATTAAAGCGCAGAAATCCCTTAAGAAAAACTTGCTCTATCTGTTCAATGGTTCAGTGGAAGTAGGGCAATCTACAAGTTTAGCGAAATCTAGAACCTTATGCTTGATTATGTGATTCATGAAGTAGAGAATGAAATCATAGTAGAAAACCTGCTCTTGAGTCTAAAACCTTGGTAACAAGGATGTTCTCTCCCCTTCATATGGACTCGTTCCAAAAAATGCAAGCTTCGAGTGATGAAGCTGCTCGTTGAAGGCTGGTCCATTCAGATCGACTTTGATTGGAAACAAAGGAAAGGTTTCCAAATGATTACATAGCTATTGTTCTTCAGCCATGCGCCGAGTCTGAACATAATCAGGCGCAGGCACATCCTCATCAATTGGCTTGAGAGGAGCATGACACTTCTGTCGGGGTTCTGGGACTGGGGGTACCCAGACCCGTCTGCCTACAGCCTAGCGTGTGGCCCACCAACGGCCCGGCGCAGCCCAGCATCAAGACTTCACAAGGAAGACTGATGCGGAGCATCCTATGGACATCACCATGTCAAGAGTCCGTTCGGTAAGTGACACGTGCGACATCTACTTCTCATACATAAAGGTGAATCTTCTCCTTTACAGGTGTTCACTTGACCCCTTTGAGGATGGTATACTACTTGACACTTCTCCCGTGTGCATGCATAGGTATGGTTGGAGCTTCACGGATGTCGAGGAGGAGTGCAAGCGCCAAGGAACCACTACACCATCCGCGAGGGAAGCCTGGAAGCGAAGACGGAAGAAGAAGGACCTGCCCAGTCCAGAAAGGGCAGTACTACCGCCCAAAGCAAGCGGTACTACCGCTCAGACCCTCCAAGTGGTACTACCGCCCATGTGTCCGGTACTACCGCCCTGCCAGTGCGCAGCCGCGGGCCTTTGGCCTTGTATCCTCTCCCACTTACCCCTTCGTGGCTTAGACTATAAATAGACCACCTCCACCTCCTTTCTAGGGTTAGCAAAGTGATAGCTCACTTGTATGTGAGCTTTGCTCCTACCACTCCTCTTGAGAGAGAGAGAGAGAGAGAGAGACCACTACTCCATTGGAGGCCAAGAACTCCATCTAGGAGAAGATCCTGCGGGATATCATCAAGACCCCCTCACGGGCGGACCCCCTTCAAGACCTCCTCACGGAGATGAACCTTACCTTGTATCTTTCCCTTTGTTGTTCATGTACCTTGTGATCTTGTGTGTTTGATTGTCTAGTGGATGTGTGATTTGGACTTGTTCTTGAGTGTTTCCCCTTGTGATTTCTTCCCGTTCTTCCCTGTGTTCATCGTGTTCTTCGAGGGATCCCACTCCAATCATGAAAGATCGGCCTACACCGGGTTAGCCCCGTATCATATGATGGTAGAGGAAAGCAGTGAAGGTTTGCACTCGGCAATGCGGAAGTGGAATGATGGGCCATACACGGTGTCGGAGTTGAAGCAATGGTCCCTAAGTAGCTGAAACACCTTAGGAGACACAAGCCACAACTCAAACAAGCTCAAACAAAATTGGGTTAAGTTTGGGTGGCGCAAGTGTATGGTGGGCACGTCTATGTGGAAGTGGTGGTGGTGGTTGAAGAATAAGCAACCGTCCCTAAGTAGCCGAAACACCTTAGGAGACTCGAATCACTACTCAAACAACCACTAATGCTAAGGGGAACAAAATGGGTTAGGTTGCGGAAGTCGGTAGTGGCTATACGGATGATATGGTGGAGGGCCTAGGAAAACTTGCCAAATTTTCAAAAATTTGATGCAGTCAAATGGTGTTGGTGGTATTTTTGTGGGAAGGGGAATGGCAAGAGCTTCAAAACGAGCTAAAGAACATCAAAATCGGAGTTCGGATGAATTAGTTATGGCCGAAACGATGAAACTCGGAACGCTGAAACCGGGAGGGGCGGTAGTACCTCTTGTGATGGGCGGTAGTACCGCTCGTGTCGGGATTTTTCGACTGTTTCAGGCTGAAACTAGGCTGGGGGCGGTAGTACCGCTTGGGGGCGGTAGTACCGCTTGTGGTGCTCAGCGGTAGTACCGCTTGGAGGGGCGGTAGTACCGCTCGTGTCGGGATTCTTCGCAGACCGAATCGGGACGCGATTTTGGGGCGGAAATGGATGATTTCGGTGGCAAAATTTGACGAATTTCGTGGATGGAAGGTGGGGAAACTTGGGGAGATGCTAGATCCACTCGAAACCAAGAAAATCCATGGATTAAAATCAACAAAACATCATCAAACCAATAAATCACAAAAAAAATTGGTGGCTATTTTTGGTGGGGATTTTCGGATTTAGGACGAAATCAACAAAATCAAGCTAGAAAAAGAGGGGTAGGGGCTCCAAAAACGTGATCAACATGGCTCATGATACCATATGATACGGGGCTAACCCGGTGTAGGCTGATCTTTCACGACTGGAATGGGATCCCTCGAAGAACACGATGAACACGGGGAAGAACGGGGAGAAATCACAAGGGGAAACACTCAAGAACGAGTCCAAATCACACATCCACTAGACAATCAAACACACAAGATCACAAGGTACACGAACAACAAAGGGAAAGATACAAGGTAAGGTTCATCTCCGTGAGGAGGTCTTGAAGGGGGTCCGCCCGTGAGGGGGTCTTGATGATATCCCGCAGGATCTCCTCCTAGATGGAGGTCCTAGCCTCCAATGGAGTAGTTGTCTCTCTCTCTCAACAGGAGGAGTAGTAGGAGCAAAGCTCACATACAAATGAGCTATCACTTTGCTAGCCCTAGAAAGGAGGTGGAGGTGGTCTATTTATAGTCTAAGCCACGAAGGGGTAAGTGGGAGAGGATAAAAGGCCAAAGGCCCGCGGCTGCGCACAGGCAGGGCGGTAGTACCGGACACATGGGCAGTAGTACCCCTTGGAGGGGCTGAGCAGTAGTACCGCTTGCTTTGGGCGGTAGTACCGCCCTTTCTGGACTGGGTAGGTCCTTCTTCTTCCGTCTTCGCTTCCAGGCTTCCCTCGCGGATGGTGTAGTGGTTCCTTGGCGCTTGCACTCCTCCTCGACATCCGTGAAGCTCCAACAATACCTATGCATGCACACGGGAGAAGTGTCAAGTAGTATACCATCCTCAAAGGGGTCAAGTGAACACGTGTAAAGGAGAAGATTCACCTTTATGTATGGGAAGTAGATGTCGCACGTGTCACTTGCCGAACGGACTCTTGACATGGTGATGTCCATAGGATGCTCCGCATCAAAGACCCTCGTGAGGGGCACCTGCCTCGCGAGGCGAACTACAATGAGGCCCCCAAAGGAGAGGCCCCCCCCCGAGGCTACCTCCCGATGAAAGGACATCTCTAGGATCGCACCCTACCTCACAAGGCACGTGCTGACCTGAGCCACGATGAAATGAGCCAGGAGGGCACCAGTGGGTGCATGCAAGGACAGGTGCCTCTTTGGTGCTAGAGGGACAAAGCCATCACGCGGGTTCCCAAGGAATCCCCAAGCTTACTTCTTCGGTGCTACAAGACCAAGACCACGGGCTCAACAGGACAGAGGTCATCACCGAGCCCACCAGCGTGTCAGACCAGAAGCTTTGTAGACGAAGACCACCTTTAGTCAGGATAGGGTTTACTCCTGCCCCCCTTCGAATTTGGACGTTGTGGTATCCGCCTAAAGCCTTGTAGGAAGAGGACCGGGGCTAGTATAAATATATGTTAGTCTCCACCGTAGAGAGAGACCGATCCTTGAGCCCTCCCAAAGCAGCTCTTCCTTGTACTCTCATACTCATCCTTGATATGTCTCTATTGTATCTATAATTTTTTATTCTTTCATGCCAATATTCTACAACTTTCATATACTTTTGGCAACCCTTTATATCATTTCTTGGGACTAACATATTGATTCAGTGCCCTCTCCGAGTTCTTGTTTGTTGCATGTTTTTTGTTTTACAAAATATCCATACCAAACAAAGTCCAAACGTGATAAAAATCTACGGTGATTTATTTTGGAATATTTGTGATTTTTGGTAAAAAGAATCAACGCGAGACGATGCCCGAGGGGGCCACAAGCTCAAGGGGTGCGCCCCCTACCTTGGGCGCTTAGAGGGCTTGTGGCCACCCCATAAGGTGGTTCGTTCCCTTATTTCTCTGCACAAAAGATAATATCGGGACAAAAGTTGTGTTAAAATTTCATCCCAATCAGAGTGACGGTTCTCCGGGAATTTAAGAAACGATGAAAGGCCAAAAACATGGGTCATAGAAACAGAAGGAAACAGAGGGAGAGATCCAATCTCAATGGGACTCCCGCCTCTCCGGGCACCATGGAGACTAGGGACCAGAGGGAGAACCTCTCCCCATCTAGGGGGAGGCCATGGAGGAGGAAGCACAAGGGGGAGACTATCTCCCCCTCTGTCTCGGTGGTGTCGGTGTGCCACTGGGGGAACCATCGTCGCGGTGATCGTCTTCATCAACATCACTGTCTTCATCACCTTCCTCATCTCTTTTCAGCGGTCCACTCTCCGGCACCCCGCTGTAATCCCCTACTTGAACATGGTGTTTTATGCCATTTATTATTATCCAACGATATCTTGCCATCCTATGATCTTTGAGTAGATCTCTTTTGTTCTTTGGGTTGATTGATGATCTTGATTGGTTTGAGTTGTATGTTTTATCTTGGTGTCGTCCAATGGTGCCCTCCATGCCGCACACACGTGAGGAATTCCCGCTGTAGGGTGTTGCAATTCGTTCATGATTTGTTAATGGTGGGTTTCTAGAGTGAAAGAAGCTTAAACCCGAGTAAGGGGTTGTTGTGTATGGGAGTAAAGGGGACTCGATGTTTAATGCTATTGTTGGGTTTACCTTAATGATTTCTAGTAGTTGCGGATGCTTGCTAGAGGTCCAATCATAAGTTCATACAATCCAAGTACGGAAAGTATGTTAGCTCATGCCTCACCCTCATATAAAATTGCATTAATTATTACCGATCTTGCTAAAAATTTCGTAGGACAATTCCGCACATCGATCCATCATTATTCCACACTCGCTATTTGTAATATATTGCAATATATTCTAACTTTATGTTAACATCACCTATTTTTATTTTTTAGCTCTCTGATATCATGCAAAGCTATCCTCTTCATACCCACAACGTAGTTTTATTTCTTGTTTCTAGATGAAAGCTAACGCTCGGTGTACGTAGAGTTGTATCAGTGGCAGATAGGACTCAAGAGACCTCTTGAACGGTCCCACCATATCAAGCCGCCAGACTACAAACAACCAAGTAATTGGAATCATCCTCAACTCTTGAGCCGACACATGAGCTCGTCGAGAAAATTTCTGACATCCATCACACTTACTGACGATATCTTCTACATCAGCATGAGCGGTCAACCAATAAAACCCATGAAGAAAAGGTTTAGCCTCTAAAGATTTAGAGCTGCCATGATGACCACAATAACCTTCATGGATCTCTCTTAAGATCTCATGGCCCTCTTCAGGAGAAACACAACGTTGAAACACACCTGTCACACTACATCGATGTAACTCGTCATTGACAATAGTCATAGATTTAGGTCTACTGGTTATTTGTCTTGCCAAAGTTTCATTCTTAGGTAACTCAACCCGGGTCATATAAGCCAAGTAGGGAAGTGTCCAGTCAGGAATAGCATGGAGAGCCGCCGCCAACTACACCTCTGGATCAGGAATAACAAGGTCCACTTCTGATGGTAACTTGACTGAAGGATTACGTAATACATAAAGAAACACATTAGGAGGCACCAGCTTACACTGAGACCCAAGCTGGCTTAAGGCATCAGTTGCCTCATTGTTTCGTCGATCAAGGTGCTCCACCTGGTAGCCCTTGAAGTGACTAGCAATATTGTCAACCGCCCATCGATAAGCCGCCATGAGCGGGTCTTTGGAATCCCATGTGCCTGAAACTTGTTGAGCCACAAGGTCTGAGTCGCCAAAACACCTGACCCAGCTTAAATTCATCTCTTTGGCCATTCGAAGGCCGTGGAGTAAAGCCTCATATTTGGCTGCATTGTGAGTACAAGGAAACATTAACCTAAAAACATAACAAAATTTGTCACCTCGTGAGGAAGTCAAGATAACTCCAGCCTCCGAGCCTTTTAACTACCTGGACCCATCAAAGTGAATCGTCCAATATGTGTTATCAAGCTTCTCCTTAGGCGTCTGCAACTCCGTCCAGTCATTAATGAAATCCACCAGAGCCTGAGATTTGGTAGCTGTTCTTGGCACATATTTCAAACCACTAGGTCTAAGTTCTATTGCCCACTTAGCACTCCGGCCTATGGCCTCCCTGTTTTGAATAATGTCTCCCAAGGGTGCAGAGCTGACCACAATAACAGTTTGACCAAGAAAATAATGCTTCAGCTTGCGACTCACCATGAACACCCCATATTCCAAATTCTGCCAATGTGGGTATCGTTGTTTGGACTGAATTAACACTTCACTGACATAATAAACCGACCGTTGAACATGGTATTCTTTACCCTCTTATTTACGCTCTACAACAATTGCCACACTGATAGCCTTACTGTTAGCCGCCACATATAAAAGCAAAGGCTCCTTCTCCACAGGAGCAGCCAGGACGGGCGGCTCAGCTAACTGCTTTTTGAGCGCCTGAAACGCCTTATCAGGAGCGTCACTCCAGACAAAATGATCTGTCTTCTTCACCATCTAGTATAAAGGAATTGCCTTCTGATGCGGAGCATCCTATGGACATCACCATGTCAAGAGTTCGTTTGGCAAGTGACACGTGCCACATCTACTTCACATGCATAAAGGTGAAACATCTCCTTTACACGTGTTCACTTGAACCCTTTGAGGATGGTATACTACTTGACATTCCTTCCGTGTGCATTCATAGGTATTGTCGGAGCTTCAAACATAGCGAGGACGAGTTCATGCGGAAGAGAACATCTACACCATCCAAGACGGAAGCCTGGAAGCAGAGAAGGAAGCGCCAAGAAGAAGGCAGCAACTCCTAGTCGACCCCGTGCGGACGGGCCCCTTCGACCCCGTGCCCACGGGCCTCCCAGGTTGGCGGTCCTAAAGACCCCGTGCGCACGGGCGTGTACCGTGCCCACGGGACCCCCGTGTCCACGGGCCTCACGGACCCCTCGCGCACGGGCCCTTGTGTCGGTCCTGGATACCCGTGCGCGACGGGCTCCACTTACCCGTGCACACGGGCCCCCTGTGGATGTCATGGGCTTTGCCCTTGTTTTACCATTTCGCCCCCACCTATCTCTCTCTTTGCCTAGGACTACATATACTCCTTCATCTCCTCCATTTAGACTAAGCTAAGGATAAATCAAAACACTACAGCTTAGCTCATGTACCTCCCCTTGTGGGATTCCACTCCATTGGAGTTCAAGGCCTCCATTGGAGAAGATCCCTAGTGGATGAAGACCCCCTTGAGGAAAGGATCTATCTAGATCATCAAGCCCTCATCTCCTTCATAGGATTTGGGATGAACTCTACCATGTATCTTATTTCCCTTTGTTGTTCATGTACCTTGTGGATCTTATGTGTTTGATTGTCTAGTGGATGTGTGATTTGACTTGTTCTTGAGTGATCCTCTTGTTGTCCCTCTTTTGTTCATCTTGTTCTTGGGGATTCCCCCTCCAATTCGTGAAAGATCTTCACCTAGGGTTCCACCCTACATCATATGGTATCATGAGCCATGGTTAATCACAAAATTGGAGCCCCCCTCTTTGTTTTCTAGCCTAGTTTTGTGTGATTTCGTCCTAAATCCGAAAATTCCCACCAAAAATAGCCCCAAAGTTTTTTGTGATTTGTTGGTTTGATGAATTTTTTTGGGATTTGGTCCATGGATTTGGTGTTTAGCAAGTAGATCCACCGCTCTACCACCTTCCACTACCTTCCACCCTTTGATTTTGACATCATATGCGAGATTTCCCCACGGATCCGGAGCTGTTCATCCACTCCTCGAGGACCCCGTGCACACGGGCCCCTGTGCACACGGGCCTGTCAGACCCCGTGCGCACGGCACTTCCAGTGCGTCTCTTCCGCGGTGCCTTCACCCTCCCACCCTCCCATACCACCCCCCCTACTCCCCAGCCACGAGATCTATCCGCTTGGAGCCCAGATCGGGACGAAATCAGCCAAACCCGCGAGTCCCAGGTGACCCCGTGCCCACGGGCCCTAGACACCGTGCGCACGGCCCCCCTACAGCAGTCGCGTGCAGTCCACCGTTTTGCCCATAACTTCCACATCCGGAGTCCGATTTTCGCGTTCTTTAGCTCGTTGAGTAGCTGTTGACATCCACCATCCACCTAGATAGGTTCGCACACCATTTGAATCCATCAAAATTTTGACATTTTAGCATCTTTGCCTAGGCCCTCCACCATATCATCCGCTACACCACCATCGACTTTTGCAACCTAACCCATTTTGAGCCCCTTAGCATTAGTGGTTGTTTGAGGAGTGATTTGAGTCTCCTAAGGTGTTTCGGCTACTTAGGGACATTTGCTTCTTCACAAACCACCACCACTTCCACATTGCCATTTCGACTACCACCATTTGACATTTGTCATTTGAGATTTTGAGTTTGCGGTTTTTACCGTTTCCTAAGGTGTTTCGGCTACTTAGGGACGGGTCTACATCATCTTGGTATACAGATCAAGAACACCTCCACTCATCATCGCAAAGGACGGTAACATCGACGACACCACTGTATATTCCCCTTGCAATTGCATTGTTAACCCCTAGCCCATTTTGCGTCACTTGCCTATCGAGACTAGCCATTTGAGTATTGTCGGCAACGTTACTTGTGCACATTAGTGATCATACTTACCATCGCATACATACCATATCATCATGGTGCATATATTGCTATCATATCTCGTGTCACAAGTTTTTTCCCGCATATAATCAATTGCTATCTTGGTTTGTGCATTGTGCAAATTGGCCATAGAAAAAAAAGCTTTTAAGCAAAAAGAGAGCAAAGAGCTCGTGAGCAAGTGCAATAGCATCATACCCCATTGCACATGAGATTGTCATATCCGATCATCTTGGATCATCTTGAGAGAAACACCAGGAACCATACATACATAGCATACTTGGGATATAAGTTTATCCATTTTGCATCTTTTAGGTTGTGCACAAGTGTCGTATCCGCCGATTGAGCAATCGTGCTAGCGTCTCTCTTCGCCAGTTGTGCAAAGACGGCGTTTCCGTGGACTCCACATTTTGTGCTCATTCCTTGGTTGCACGACCCCATTTATCTATCCGTGTGTGTGTTTCCGTGTACCATTTGCTATTGGTCTACTTGTTTCACTTGCGAATTTGTGAATCTTTTCCAACATTATTAACTCTTGCTAACATTTTGCATCAAATTTTTGTGCCACTATCCTCACCGAGCTCTACCATAAGCTTTACTTGATAGGTGTGAGTGAACAAGTCCGGTACCAATTCCACTATTCTTTCATTTCACATTGAGTGATACAAGATACATCCTCAACTTTGGGAAAAGGTAGCTTGGTATTGTTTATCTCATTTCCTACTCACCTTTGCTCGAGTCTTGTGATGGATAGGCAAGGCATTTCCTCTCTGGTCTACGAGAACAACGACGGCGTGAACAACTACATCACCAAAGCGTCCATCTTCGATCTACAACGACAAATGCAAGGCTCACAATCAAGATTGCGAGAGCGCATCGAGAACATCTCCATCGACATTCGTCACTCCGAAGCAAGGAAAAGGGACTACATCGACAAGAAGCTTTCCGCACATAAAGAGGAGCAAGATGCAAGGATGGAGGAGATTAGAACCTCTTCTTCCCCTTCATCATCTTCAAGGCAACGACATTGAAGCCACAAGTCTTTGGACCGCGGACATAATGCAAGTGCAAATCATCCTCGGCCACATCTACATGGTGACCACCATCACGTTCGTGATCAACATCGTCATGAAGGGCAAGTCACATCCAAGAATCATGTGCACGACGGCGATGAACGAAATCTACTATGAGCTCAAGCACGACAACGACATCATCATCATGAAGATGCTCCACAAGCACAAATGCACAAGTCCCAAAAAGCCCTACTTCACGCCAAGTCTAAGCTTCAAGAGCACAAAAGAAGACCGCGAGACGACCACCACCAAGACGGCGCTACGGCTACATCAACCACTTCGGCATCTTCGCCAAGTGTTCTCAAGGCATCTTCGCCTTTTAACGTACGACATCTTCGCCTACTTCCCACGAGTACCCCTACAACGACTTCCTCAAGTCCAATGCGACAACCTACGAGCGAGGGTGACACTTCCATCTTCGGAAGCCCCTCAAGGACGATGGCCGAGCATGGGAAACTCCCTTCGGTCATGGAGACGAGCTACGAGTTGCCACATCATATGGACCTCCAACAACAAGACGGTGACAAGAAGGTTGAGCATGGGACTATCCCTTCAACCAAGGCGATGATAGTAGTTGAGCATGGAGATATTTGCACCAACATCTCTTCGACACTCACATATCATGAGATGACCCAATTGACATGTGAGAAGAGCCACCACCACATGAGTGACATGAGTGACTCTACCATACGTGACATTGATAGCATTTCCTATGAGAGGATGAGTGTGACCACCACTAGCCCCACACATGAGAGGATGCCACACAACCTATGTGAGGTTGAGCGCCATTCGAGTGACTCTACCAACCATATGAGTGAGAGCATCCTTGAGGGAGTGAGTGAGCCACAACACTTAGTGAGTGAGGTAGTTGACACGGCATGTGAGGCCACTATGATTTCTAACGACTTAACCTCTACTCCTAGTGTGTTTTCTTCTTTGGTGCTAGGTCTCCTACATGACTACATGCCTATCCTCGATGAGTCCATCCCTCCAATGGACAATATGATGGCCATGGTGGACGATGATGCACCCCCCACATGGTTCCATCAAGATGAAGATGACAACGAGACGATCTTCCACACCCCACCTACAACACATGAGTGACGCTCCAAAGGTAACATAGGTGATGGTGCTTCTCTTGTCCCACTAGTGGACACTCTTGACAATGATTGCTCCCATGATGTTGACCCACCTATTACCATGCTTCATGCTAGTGAAACTTTGTCATGCCTTGACTTACCTATTTATGATAAATATGATGATGAACATGTTGAGTTGCCTAGTTGTGATGCTATGCTCCATAGGATATCATGTGAAAATTCTATTGGTCACATCATGTTTGACAACCCATTGAACTTGTCATATGCTATGAGTGAGATCAATCATATTGCATCATTTCAATCTCAACATAGTAACTATGCATGCCCCATTAAAATAAATCACATTTGCACTTATGGCATAGATGGCGAGATGATGGTCATTGGCTTTTGCTTCTCATGTGATGATATTGCCATGCTTCCTTTACATGATTTTCGCAATTCATCTACTATGCCATGCCATGATCACATTGCACCACATATGCTTTGTTTTGGATGTTGTCAATATTCTCCACGTGATGTTGCTACTCATGCTCATGAGGAGACCCCCATAGTTTCCTCATACATATTCGGAGGTCTTGATGCATTTCATACTTTGCATGATTCCCATGATAGTGTACACCATATGCTCCCCATGAATAAACATGCTTTTGATATGCCATATACTTGTTTGCTAAATTTGTGTCCCCATCGTGTCATACATAACAACTATTCTTTCATGATGGATGACATGTTCATATACCATGCCTCAAATTTCTTTGAGCATTGCTTATCTTGTGCTAACTCATACGTGCACATACACATCATGATGGATGATGTGTACATTTACCACACACAAAATTTCTTTCGTTTGTGTCTCTTTTGTGTAGGTACCCATGAATACTTGTCAACCTCGCAATCCCACGCATTGACAAAACGAGCTCTAGAGAGCAATGATGACTTGGGATCCCGTGGACTATCCTTACCACTGTTCCATTCGCGAAAGGACTATGTGCATCTCTTCTACTTGACTCTCACACAGCTATGGCTCATTTTACCGTGTTCACTTTGCGTGCTATGCTTATATCTATGCCTTTTCCATGCAATTGTGACCCTTGCTTGCATCTATCCATGTTTCATCATTATGCTACTTCTATGTGTATTTGCATGCTTGGTAGAGATCCTTGTTGCTTTTGCCATGTTTATCATGTGCCTCATGCTATTTTACTCATATCTTGCTTTCATGCTTGTAATATGTCATGTGCATTATTCATGCCCACTATTTGCACACATGACATGCTTGCCATGATTCCTCCTAGTATGTTGCATCTTCGCACTACTAGCTTGCTTGACTTGATTGATATGATTGCTTGCTATGTTGCATCACCCATGTTCCACTATTACTTGCTTTCTTGGGTTGATGACATATATGCTCATGCCTCTCACATGATATATCTTGATCATTGTCTCTTGTGTCATACTTGCTCATCTCATGCGGTTGATGACAACCATCTATATGCTTTGCACATGATTCATATTAATTCGTGTCATATATCTCCATGTGTTGCCTCTCTCATGCTAGATGATTTGCCATGTATTGAGTGCAATAATGCTTATAGTCTTGCTCTTAAGATTGCCCCCATAGCATTCTTACATATGTTTGGAGGTTTTGACATATTCCTTGTGAAGCATGCTTGTCTTACCTCTTTGCACCATATAACTAGTGCCTTGAATATCGCCATTGTTGCATCATATTATTCATGCGCTTGTGCTTCTAATGGTTATGTGCAAGAGAAGAGAACCATCATGATGGATGATGTGTTTATCTACCATGCACATCCGTTCTTTGTTTTGTTGTGTGCATGTGTAGGATACTTGGACTTTGTGTCGACTTTACTTCACATGAGTTGACCATTCGAGCTATTGAGAGCGAGCCTCATACATTCGACCACGACTCGCTTCTACACCACATTTCCTACCACTTCGGCATTGTGAAGGACGCACAAGGACATGCTTTCTAGGTGATATCCTTCTATCTCGAGAACACCCAAACCATGAGCATGCATATTGTGGATCATACTTCATGTGTTGCTTGCTCCATGACACTTTGCACACATGCTAGCGATCTTGCTTCGACTTCTCATTACCACATTGCCATGCCCCATGACATATATGCCTTGTGTGTTGCATCTAGTTCTTCACATATGCCATGTCCCTTTGCTTATCACATGCTTGACTTGATTTCCTCACACATGTTGAAAAATTGCTCTTTTCATTGTGTTGAGTGCCACGATATATTCACTACACCCTATGCACGTTATGCTGGGATTGTCTTGCACTTGCCCCATGTGTTTAGACATTTCACTGTACTTGGTGTTGTGAATGATTCCTATGCATACCATAGACCATTTGTTGAGCACTTTGTGCATTCTTGCTATGACCTTGAGGTAGATGCTTGTTCACTTATCACATATATTTGCATCTTGACCTCCCATTTACATCTTGTTCCCATGATGTACTTGATTGTGCTCAATTTATATGCTCAAATGCCATGACACACTTCTTTGTCAAACCATATGCTATGCTTGATGACAACACTTGTTGGGTGAATCACCTCTTGAATGCTTGGTTTTGCTCTTACGACAACCACATTTGTTTTTCCACGTGCTTGTTATCTTTGCTCCTTTTGAAGGAATTACAAGACGGTGTGACACCGGAGAGTGCCCATTTGGAACTACAAGATGACGAATGCTTGGTGATCGTCCACTTCTACACGACGCCATCATCTCTTTCCCATGGTGATTTGGATTTTGATCCGAGGTCGGATCTTTCCCAAGGGGGAGGGGATGATGCGGAGCATCCTATGGACATCACCATGTTAAGAGTTTGTTTGGCAAGTGACACGTGCCACATCTACTTCACATACATAAAGGTGAATCATCTCCTTTACACGTGTTCACTTGACCCCTTCGAGGATGGTATACTACTTGACATTCCTTCCGTGTGCATTCATAGGTATTGTCGGAGCTTCAAACATAGCGAGGACGAGTTCATGCGAAAGAGAACATCTACACCATCCAAGACGGAAGCCTGGAAGCGGAGAAGGAAGCGCCAAGAGGAAGGCAGCAGCTCCCAGCGACCCGTGCGACGGGCCCTCCGACCTCTGTGCCCACGGGCCTCCCAGTGGCGGTCTGAAGACCCGTGTGCACGGGCGTGTAGCGTGCCCACGGGACCCCCGTGTCCACGGGCCTCACAGACCCCGTGCGCACGGGCCCTTGCGTCCGGTCCCTGGATACCCCGTGCGCACGGGCTCCACTTACCCCGTGCACACAGGGCCCCCTGTGTGATGCTGCGGGCTTTGCCCTTGTTTTACCATTTCGCCCCCACCTATGCCTCTCTTTGCCTAGGACTATATATACTCCTTCATCTCCTCCATTTAGACTAAGCTAAGGATAGATCAAAACACTACAGCTTAGCTCATGTACCTCCTCTTGTGGGATTCCACTCCATTGGAGTTCAAGGCCTCCATTGGAGAAGATCCCTAGTGGATGAAGACCCCCTTGAGGGAAGGATCTATCTAGATCATCAAGCCCTCATCTCCTTCATAGGATTTGGGATGAACTCTACCATGTATCTTATTTCCCTTTGTTGTTCATGTACCTTGTGGATCTTATGTGTTTGATTGTCTAGTGGATGTGTGATTTGACTTGTTCTTGAGTGATCCTCTTGTTTTCCCTCTTTTGTTCATCTTGTTCTTGGGGATTCCCCCTCCAATTCGTGAAAGATATTCACCTAGGGTTCCACCCTACAGCACCTTCTCACCCAGGCGGTTTATGACCCGGCTTAGAGCCACGACATGACCCGCCAAGCGCTAGACGTCATTGACATATTGCCGGCTTAGCCAATGAAGTGAGAGCCTTAATTTTCTCTGGGTTAGCTTCAATACCCCTCTCGGAGACCAGAATACCTTAAAGCTTGCCTGCAGGCACACCGAAAACACACTTGGCCTGGTTAAGAATCATCTTATAGACCCGGAGATTGTGAAAAGTCTCCCTTAGATCATCTAGGAGAGTCTCCTTCTTTTTGGATTTGACCATAATATTATCCACATAAGTATGCACATTACTACCCATTTGACTATGATAACAATTCTGAACATAGTGTTGATAAGTCACCTCAGCACTCTTAAGCTCAAAAGGCATAGAAACATAACAGAAGGCTCCAAAAGGGGTGATAAAATATATCTTCTCTTGGTCCTTAACTGCCATCTTGATCTGATGATAACCAGAATACGCATAAACTCTCACAACCCGTCGTGGCATCAATAATTTGGTCGATACAAGGGAGAGCAAATGGATCAACTTGACAACCTTTGTTAAGATCTGTGTAGTCAGCACACATACGCCAAGTGCCATTCTTCTTAAGCACCAGCATCAGGTTATCCATCCACTCTGGGTGAAAGACATCCACAATAAACCAGGATGCCAAGAGTCGGGCCACCTCTTCACCAATGGCCTTACATCGTTCTGCATTGAAACAACGAAGAAACTGCTTGACCGGATTAAATTTAGGATCCACATTAAGAGTGTGCTCAACAAATTCTCTCGGTACAACTGGCTTGTCAAAAGGTTTCCATGCAAAGATGTCTTGATTCTCATGGATGAACTAGATGAGCACACTTTCCTATTTAGGATCCCTGTTAGCCCCCACTATGAACTACTGAGATGAGTCGCCAGGTACAAAGTGAACGTGCTTAGTATCATCAGCCGAATTAAACTTCAATGAAGGGTCTTGCTCAATTGTGGGATTCTTCAAAGTGGTCATACTAGCTCGGTAAACATTATCCTTATAAAATTTAAGCTCTTGTGCGGCACAGGCCGACTCAGCATAAGCAACTTCACCTTCCTCGCACTCCAAAGCAATTTTGCGGTCACCATGGACCGTAATTGTGCCCTTACGCTCTAGCATCTTAAACTGCAAATAAACATAGCAAGGACGAGCCATAAACTTGGCATAAGCCGTCCTCCCAAACAAGGTATGATAAGGACTCTTGATTTTGACCACCTGAAACCATAGCGTCTCTGCCCTATAGTCATGTTCATCACAAAAGGCCACTTCTAAGGAAATTTTCCCCATAGGGTATGCTGACTTATCAGGCACTACACCATGGAAAACTCTGGAGGATGGCTTGAGATCCTTATCAATCAGGTCCATCCGCCGAAATGTGTCATAATAAAGGATGTTAATACTACTACCACCGTCCATAAGTACATTAGTGAACTTATAACCACCAACCCGAGGAGGCACCACCAATGCCAAGTGACCCGGATTTTCAACCCGGCGCGGGTGATCTGCCCGACTCCATGTTACTGGATGCTCTAACCACCGCAAATACTGGGGTACTACCAACTCAATAGTATTGACTGCGCATTTATGAACTTTCTGATCACGCTTGCAGAGACTAGTTGTGAAAACATGATATTGACCCCCATTAAGCTGCTTTGGATTATCTGCTATCCTGAATGCTCCTGCTGGTTACCCTGACCGGACTGTTGGTTATAACCACCCTGGTTGCCCTGTCCTCGATATCCAGAACTTGAGCCGCCGCCACCAAAGCCGGGCCCCTGTGAGCTGGGTCGTGACCTGCCAGGCAGGCCATTATTGTTGCCATGATTATGATTGAAGCTGGAATTCCTATACTCTCGCATGATGAGACAATCCTTCCAAGCATGAGTAGGCGGTTGAAAGCACATGTGCTCACTGGGTGATTTTGGTAATTAATGTCAACATATCTTGTGTTGGACTAATGTTTTGGTCTAGTATATTTTAGATGAGTTCAACATTGGAGTGGCGGGAAAAGATGATGTGGAACCCCTTCAAGATGCTAAGGAGAAACATTAGCAAAAGCTCAAGACTCTTCATTTTCATTTTAGTGATCCCAGATCACATTGAGTCCAAAGGAAAAGCCAATACTATTAGAAGGGGATGAGGTGTTGCTTAATGGCTTGCTTGCTCAAAATGCTTAGTGATATGATCCATAAGCCCTCAACCACTTTCTCATTTCCACATATGTCCTAAAACTAAAGTCAAACTCGGCCCCACCGATTTGATCTATCCGGCGCCACCGAGTTCACTTGACATAGCCATAGCCAAAAACCCTAATCAGTTCGGTCTCACCGATAGGGATCTCGGTCTCACCGAGATGGGATTGCAAACTCTCTGTTTCCCTTCATAACCTTTCGATCTTGAAAAGATGAGTGATCGGTCCCACCGAGTTTGCAATGCAAACTCTTTGCTTCCTTTTTGTAACGTTTCAGTCTCACCGAAATGAGCGATCGGTCCCACCGTGTTTGCTTGACGAAGTCTCTATTTGCTTATTACTGAAATCGGTATCACCGAGTTCATGTGATCGGTCTCACCAAGATGAGTTTTTTCCCTAACCCTAGCGAATCGGTCTCACCAAGTTGATATTGTTAGTCCCACCGAAAACCCTAACGTTCACATTTTGAACCAGATCGGCCCCATCGAGTTTCACTATTCGGTCTCATCGAGTTTGGTAAATTGTGTGTAACAGTTAGATTATGTGTGGAGGCTATATATACCCCTCCACCCCTTCTCCATTTGAGACAAAGCCATCAGAACATGCCTACACTTCCACTACTCATTTTCTGGGAGAGAACCACCTACTCGTGTGTTGAGACCAAGACATTCCAATCCTACCACAAGAATCTTGATCGCTATCCTTCCCCAAGTTGCTTTCCACTCAAATCATCTTTCCACCATATCCAAATCTGTGAGAGAGAGTTGAGTGTTGGGGAGACTATCATTTGAAGCACAAGAGCAAGGAGTTCATCATCAACACACCATTTATTACCTTTTGGAGACTGGTGTCTCCTAGATTGATTATGTGTCAATTGGGAGCCTCCCTCAAGATTGTGGAGTTGAACCAATGAGTTTGCAAGGGCAAGGAGATTGCCTACTTTGTGAAGATCTACCCAAGTTAGGCAAGTCCTTCATGGGCGATGGCCATGCTGGGATAGACTGGGTTGCTTATTCGTGGACCCTTCGTGGGTGGATCCCTTCGTGTACTCGCACAACCATTACGCTTCGTGGCCTAAAGTCTCCACCAACATGGATGTACGATAGCACCACCTATCGGAACCACGCCAAAAATATCCCTGTCTCCAATTGTGTTTGCACACTCCAATCCCATCCCTTTACTTTCTTGCAAATTGTATGCTTTACTTTTTATTGCTCCTACACTCTTGCAATGCTTGCTTGAAATGTATTATGAATGTTTAAAATTGTGCTAATCTCCAACCTCAACTTGAAGAACTTAAAAACTGCTACCTTTACTTGTTGAGGGTCTAACCCCCCCCCCCCCCTCTAGACACCTCTTCTCGATCCTTTCAATTGGTATAAGAGCATTAGTCTCCATTGCTTTGGTTTAATCACCATTGGAGGAAGATGGATGAGTCTACGAATGGTAGTATTAGACGTAGAGTGCCTATGCTTGATGGAGAGTTCTATAATGCTTGGAAAAATGAGATGCTTGATATTTTCAATGAATATCAATTGAACAAGTACACTACTAGCCCTAGTGCACCCCTTGTTGATCCATTACATCCTACCCCTGATGAGTGTCTTGACATGATTCGCAATCTTAGAACTGTCACTCTTATCACTAGAGGATTGCCTAAAAATTTGATTACATGCTTGCCAACTCTTGAATGTGCTTACACCATATCGAGATATCTTGAGGAACGCTTTCCAGACTCACTGCAAAAAAATACACTTCTGTGATGATACGTGTTTGTCATAGCAGGTCACGTTTTCTGTCATGCATGTACATCCATGACGATTTTATGACAAAATCAAGATAGTCACACATGTGATGTCGTAGAAGTGTTCCATGACATTACCAAAATTATCATCACTGAAGTGTCCACTTCCACGACGATAAATCGCGCATCATGGAAGTGCTTTCGTCAAGGGTGACCGACACATGGCATCCATCGTAACAGGTCGCCGTTAAGCTATCGGGTCCGATTTTGGATCCGATAACCGGCTAATAGCCACGACCAATGGGGATTTTCCACGAGTAAATTTCTCATTGGCCAGAGGAACCACGTGTCGGCTCACCATTGGGACAGATGTCATCCACTCATTGGACCGAAGGCGCCTATGATACGTCGACATGTGGCACGGCCCAACAGAGGCCTATTCCAGTGAAAATGCTGGCCCATTTGACTTGGTCAAAAGGTAGTGGGCTTGCCCACGGAAAGCCTGTTAACAGCCTGTTCGCATATAGCCCATTTACAGCCCGCTAACTCACGACCCGTTATGGCCTACCGGAATTTGGCCCAGTTGCGTCATCTGGGTCATCCAATATGATTCCAGCCCGTTGTAACTTCCGGCCCATGTATGGCCCATGACGTCTTTCGGCCCATATGATTCCCTTTGTAACTCTTGGCCCAATAGCGGCCCGTGGTGAAACCGGCCCGTAATGAAGAGTGTATCGCTTTATACTGATTAACGGCACATTATTCCATTGGGCCATTTCCAGCCCGTGTTACCTTTTGGCCTTCTCAGGGCCCATTTATTCTTGGGATCATTTCTGGCATTCGGTTACTTACGGCCCGTTACTGGCCTTTTCTACTTGTGGGCCAAATTCAGCCCGTGGTTACAGTCGGCCCATTTGTGGCCCGTTAATCCATTGTTTTTTTTCATAACGTCATCAAATATGGCCTATTAACGGCCCGTTATGGGCAGGCCATAAAATGTATGATTTCCACTCTAGCCCATTTACGGCCCATTTTGCGGACCGTTATTGGTCCATGAATAGTATGGCCCATGTTTGGCGAAATGATTATACGGCCTGTACAAGGCCCATAGATTAGACGGCCCGTAGAAGGCCCATGGATCGTATGGCCCGTAGAAGGCCCATTGATCGTATGGCCCGTAGAAAGCCCATGGATCGTATGGCTCGTAGAAGGCCCATGGATCGTACAGCCCGTGGAGGGCCATGGTCACTACAAAAGGTAGCAAGACCATGGTTACAACAGTCCATGTGTTGCCATGGTTATTGTGGCCTAGTTATAAAAATAGATTATTGTGGCCACCAGAAAACGCGGAAAAAGAACTGCACTAACTACAAGAAAATAACCAAACAAGACCATAAGGAAATAAATAAGCAAGCAACTAACGCTAGGCTATTACGGCTATTACACATATCACATTCACTGGGCATCAAAGTTCGCCACCAGTGCAAATATAGGGAACAAAGCAGCATATTACATGCACTGGCCGTCTAAATTGCCCAGCAGTACAAATAAATGTGGCAGCAAAACAAGTCCATAACTGAAAAAACTTCAGAAGAGCTCAAGAAACATTATCTTGGGTATCCACCATGCTGGCAATAAGCCTAGCAAGCTTATTAGCTTTGTCCTGTTTGGCGCTAAAATCCTCCAACGCTTGCTGTTGCACCAGAAAGTATGTAGCTGAATGCTCCAGGGACTTCTGCACTCCTTCGGCTTCTTGGCACAGCACAGCTGATTGATGTCTTTCAGCTTGTAGTTGAGACTCGAAACCAAACTGATTCAGACAGTGAGTTTGAATAGCTTATGCCAGCGGTAGTGGCCAGTGTCTGGAACACTAAACCAACACAGGACTTTGGGGTTGTCTCACTGTCTTCAAGATAGTTTTCCTGAGTTGTTTTATTAGCATTGTTGGAGACCAACAAGGATGTCTCACTATCCTGAACCTATCTGCATTACTTCCTTTACCATTGCTTAATAAGGTACTTTTCCCCAATATTCTGTCAGTATTCTCAAAGAAGAAACAAGCAGACACATAACATGTTTAGCATATACTAGTATATGAAACTCATTTCAGTGAACCACTTCATTAGTAAGTTGGACAGGATTAAACTACCAAGTCTTTTATTGCCAAGTAGTACATAATAAAAGCATCAAACAAACATATATCTATGTCCTATGGTCACTTCATTGTTTTGCCAAATCAAAATAGAGACACGGTTCAAATCATATCAGTACAAGACAAAGCAGCACTGAAAGAATACAAAGCGTGGGAAACTACATGGCACAACAAGATTTCAGATGGGTGCCACGGGGCTACATGTACAACAACATTATTGGCTCTGTTGTGATGCGAGGAATGTGCATGATATGAGAAGTCAACTGTATACACAGTTGAAATTGAAATCAACAGACCTATTTATAAGAGCAAACCTGTTAAAGAAACATGCGTAAACATAACTGTTGTGCCATTGGAGTTTCGATTGGATCCTTCAATTTAAAAATAAGTTTGTATGAGTAAATACGGTGATACAAGAGCAAAGTAGTATGCATGATAGCAATGGAATCTTAAATGAGAACATATGTTCTTCAGGTTTAAGCACTTGTTCTACATGAATAGAGTACAATAAGACGCAGACATATAGTACATAAAAATAAAAAATGAGCTCATAGATCTTACCACATTCTTGGTTCGGGACCAGTATAGAACAAGGCATTCCCAGTCATCGTCTAGTAAATTTGTCTTAGGAGAGCGTAAGGGAATTTGATGAGTTTCTTTGCCACTGAAGTACGTTTTCTTCAGGTAATTCCGATACTGCCACGAAGCATTCTTGAAGATAGCAGAGGTATTAGCACATGTTACCTCATCCTGTGTTTCCAAATCGGTCCTTCTCTATACAGAAAAATGGGAAAATTTGTTGTATTATAACCATCATGGAGGTAGAATGTATGGGACAAAGCAAAGTAATTGCCATGAATAACATTAGTTACACTTAACTCCTGGACAAACACCTGTAACTGGCATTTTCCTTCATATTCAGTATAATATTTCCATGATGGGAAGATATGCACATAGGATATAACAACCTCAAATGTGATAGATGCTAAACTACGAATGGCTGGTTGTGCTTCCTCCACAGGAATGGGTGTACTAACTGGTGGAGTTGGGGTTTGCCGTGGTAGTACTAGCACTTTGGGCAGTGGAGCTACCTTACAAACTGCTCTTGTTTGGGAGCTCTATGGTGGAGATGGTGTTGTATCAACAGGAACTGGGTTACTATCTGCTGGGGTTGGGGTTAGATTGGGTGAAGTTGGTTCTCTGTCCATCACAGTAGGGGTACAATCTGCGAGAGTCTGGGTTATGTGTGGTAGGGCTGGTTCTCGTGCATGTACAACCGGGGTGTTATCTCCACCAAGAGGTAGCACTGTTATATTTGAAGACCGTGTTTTTACACCGCTAGGTACTTGATGCGGAGCATCCCACGTTCATGCCCATGTACACTCCGACTACTCTCCAAGCCCAAAGAGGAGATATGATGAGACCTCGAGCATACGCCATTGGACACAAGGTGAACTCGATCCTCTCTAACCTTCACTTTCCACATGTGAGACATGGTTGCTACTTCAAGCGCAGACCTTGTGCATACTCAGGTACACCCGACGAGACCATGGAGAACCCAAGAACCAAGGCCAAGCGTGCACGGAAGCAAAGGACGAAGAAGGAAGAAGAGTCTGCTGCTACAGCAGCCGGACATCCGGCCATGTCCCAGACCTCCGGCCCAGCCCGGACATCCGGTCCAACCACCAGAAATCCGGCCTCCATCACAGAATGCATCTGGAGGCGACCCCGACAGCCCGGACATCCGGTCCCGTGCCCCGGACATCCGGCTCCTCCCGAAGCCCCGGACATCCGGCCCTCCTCGCCGGAAATCCAGCCCCTGGTATCCAGAGAGCACCCGCAGGCACCCCAGCCAGCCCGACATCCGCCTCCCGCCGGACCTCCGCCCATCACAAGCCCGGACATCCGCCCCCAGCCGGACATCCGGCGCTGTCTCACAAGACAGAGAACGGGCCAAGGGCCCATGTATCCCCCTCTCACTTACCCCTTCGTGGGCTAGCACTATATATACTCCCCCACCTCCTCCTAGTTAGGGTTAGCATTGGTTTAGCTCATATTTGTGTGAGAGCCTTGCTCATCCACTTGGATACTTCTCCCCGGAGTTCACGACCTCTTCGGAGAAGCTCCCCCAAGCGGATTCAAGACCCCTTTCTAGGGAAGACCATCAAGACCTCCTCACGGAGATGAACGGTTCCTTTGTATCCTTACCTTTGTTGATTGTGGATCATGAGTTACTCTTTGTTTTCGGTGATCTAGCACTTGTGTGATTGATTCCTTGTCGATTTAGTGATTCTCTCTCGTTTTTCTCGTGTTTCCCCTTTGTGCTTTCGCGTGTTCTTCGTGATTCCCCATAGGATCCACTCCAAACGTGAAAGATCGGCCCCTAGGGTTCCGCCCTACATCATCTTGGTATAATGAGCCACGTTGATCACATTTTTGGAGCCCCTACCCCTCTTTTTCTAACTTGATTTTGTTGATTTCGTCCTATATCCGAAAATCCCAACCAAAAATAGCCCCCAAATTTTTTTGTGATTTGTTGGTTTGATGATGTTTTGTTGATTCTGATCCTTGGATTTGCTTGGTTTTGAGTGGATCTAGCATCTCCCCAAGTTTCCCCATCTTTCATCCATGAAATCTCTCCAATTATGCCCCCGAAGTCATCAATTTCCGCCCCAAAATCGAGTCCCCCGAGTTCATCCTCCGATTTGGAGCCCGGACATCCGGCCAGCCCGGACATCCGCCCATTAGCCCGGACATCCGGCTCCTGGAGCGCATTTTCGCGCAAGGTTCTGGACATCAGGTCCTGGACATCCGGCCAAACCCCCGCATGTCCGCCCGCTGTCATTTCAGATTTTCCCGTTTCACCGTTTTGCCCATAACTTATTCATCCGGAGTCCGTTTTTGACGTTCTTTAGCTCATTTTGAAGCTATTGACATCTCCCATCCCATAAAATACCACCAACATCATTTGACTCCATCAAATGTTTGAAAATTTGGCAAGTTTTCCTAGGCCCTCCACCATATAATCCGCATAGCCACCACCGACTTCCACAACCTAACCCATTTTGTTCCCCATAGCATTTGAGGTCGTTTGAGTAGTGACTTGAGTCTCCTAAGGTGTTTCGGCTACTTAGGGATGGTTACTTCTTCATCAACCACCAACATTTCCGCATAGACGTGCCCACCATACACTTCCGACACCCAACTTAACCCAATTTTGTTTGAGCTTGTTCGAGTTGTGGTTTGTGTCTCCTAAGGTGCTTCGGCTACTTCGGGATGGAAACTTCAACTCCGACACGTGTATAGCCAATCATCCCACCTCCGCATTGCCAAGTGCACACCACCATCGCTCTCCGCTACCATCATTTTGACATTTGACGTTTGAGATTTTGAGTTCGCGGTTTTTCCGTTTCCTAAGGTGTTTCGACTACTTAGGGACGAGTCTCCATCATCTTGGTATCTACATCAAGAACATCGCTACTCATCATCACCGGACGGTAACCTCCATATCATCTTGGTATCATGGTATCCCTCCATTGTATATTCCCCTTGCCATTGCATTGTTAACCCCTAGCCCATTTTGCGTTACTTGCCTATCAAGATTAGCCATTAGAGTATTGCCGGCAACGTTACTTGTGCACATTAGTGATCATACTTCCCATAGCATACATACCATATCATATTGGTATCATCATATCATCTCTTGTGTCACAAACTTGTTCCCGCATATATACAATTGCTATCTTGGTTTGTGCATTGTGCAAAAGTGGCCATATCCAAAAAAGGGAATAAGCTTTTAAGCAAAGAAAAAGAGAGAGCAAAGAAGCTTGTAAGCAATAGCCATAGCATCAAAATATATCATAGTATCATACTTGATCATTTTGGATCATTGTGTGAGAAACACCGGGAACCATACATATATAGCATAATTGGGATAGAAAGTTTATCCATTTTGCATCTTATAGGTTGTGCACAAGTGTCGTATCCGCCTATTGAGCAATCGTGCTGTTGTGCAACACGAGCGTTTTCCGTGGATTCCACATTTTGTGCTCATTCTTGGTTGCACGACCCCATTTATCTATCCGTGTGTGTGTTTCCGCGTGCCACACATTGCTATTGGTCTACTTGTTTCGCTTGCGAATTTGTGAATCTCTTTCAACATTATTGACTCTTGCTAACATTTTACATTAAATTTTTGTGCCACTATCCTCACCGAGCTCCTCCATAAGCTTTACTTGTGTAGGTGTGAGAACCGACAAGGATTGTTACCAATAGTGCTATTTCATTGTCCGCATTTGAGTGAACTTGATTCATTGTCAACATCGGTCAAGGTACATTGGTATAAGTTCTTCTCTTTCTCCCACTCATATTTGCTCGATTCTTGTGATGGATAGGCAAGGCCCTCTCCGGTGTACGACAACAACGACGGCGTGAACAACTACATCTCCAAAGCGTCCATCTTCGATCTACAATGACAAATGCAAGGCGCACAATCAAGATTGCGAGAGCGCATCGAGAACATCTCCATCGACATTCGTCACTCCGAAGCGAGGAAAATGGACTACATCGACAAGAAGCTTTCCGCACATAAAGAGGGGCAAGATGCAAGGATGGAGGAGATTGGAGCCTTGATCAAGTCTTCTTCCCCTTTGTGATCCTGAAGGTGGCGACATTCAAGACACAAGTCTTCGGAGCGCGGAAAACATGCAAGTGCAAATCGTCCTCGTCCACATCTACATGGCGACCACCATCACGTTCGTGATCAACATCGTCATGAAGGGCAAGTCACCTCCAAGCATCATGCGCACGACGACGACGAATGACATCTACTATGAGCTCAAGCACAACAACGACATCATCATCATGAAGATGCTCCACAAGCGCAAATGCACAAGTCCCAACAAGTCCTACTTCACGCCAAGTCCAAGATTCAAGAGCACAAAAGAAGACCGCGAGACGACCACCACCAAGACGGCGCTACGGCTACAACAACCACTTTGGCATGTTCGCCAAGTGCTATCAAGGAATCTTCGCCATTGGACGTACGACATCTTTGCTTACATCCCATGAGTACGCCTATAATGACTTCATCACGTCCAAGGCGACCACCTGCAAATGAGGGCGACACTTCCATCTTCGGAAGCCCCCCAAGGAAGATGGCCGAGCATGGGAAACTCCCTTCGGTCATGGAGAAGAGCTACAATGTGCGACATCATATGGGCCTCCCACGCCAAGACGATGACAAGACGGTCGAGCAAGGGCCATCCACTTCGACTACGGCGACAAGCGCGAACCTCTTCAACAACATGAAGACGGTGCCCACATTGGACTCATACTCCGAGTCAAGCTACACGATCGCGCATGGAGACATTTGCACCTACACCTCTCCGACACCCACATATGTCGAGATGCCCAATTTGCCATGTGAGGAGAGCCACCACCCCATGTGTGAGATGAGTGACTCCACCATATATGACATTGAGAGCATTTCCTATGAGAGGATGAGTGTGAGCACCACTAGCCCCACACATGAGAGCATGCCACACATCCTATGTGAGGTTTAGCGCCATTTGAGTGACTCCACCAACCATATGAGTGAGAGAACCCTTGAGGAAGTGAGTGATCCACAACACTTAGCGAGCGAGGTAGTTGACACAGCATGTGAGGCCACTATGATTTCTAACGACTTAACCTCTACTCCTAGTGTGTTTTCTTCTTTGGTGCTAGGTCTCCTACATGATGACATGCCTATCCTCGACGAGTCCATTCCTCCAATGGAGACACCGATGGCCATAGTGGACGATGATGCACCCCCTCCATAGTTCCATCAAGATGAAGATGACAATGAGATGATCTTCAACACCTCACCTACAACACATGAGCGATTCTCCAAAGGTAACATAGGTGATGGTGCTTCTCTTGTCCCACTAGTGGACTCTCTTGACATCGATTGCTCCCATGATGTTGACCCACCTATTACCATGCTTCATGCTAGTGAAACTTCGTCATGCCTTGACTTACCTATTTATGATGAATATGATGATGAGCATGTTGAGTTGCCTAGTTGTGATGCTATGCTCCATAGGATATCATGTGAAAATTCTTTTGGTCACATCATGTTTGACAACCCATTGAACTTGTCATATGCTATGAGTGAGATCTCCCATATTGCATCATTACAATCTCAACATAGTAACTATGCATGCCCCATTAAAATCAACCCCATTTGCACTTATGGCATAGATGACGAGATGATGGTCATTGGCTTCTGCTTCTCTTGTGATGATATTGCCATGCTTCCTTTACATGATTTGCGCAATTCATCTACTATGTCATGTCATGATCACATTGTTCCTAATATGCATTCTTTTGGATGTTGTCAATATTCTCCACGTGATGTTTCTACTCTTGCTCATGAGGAGACCCCCATAGTTTCCTCATACATATTAGGAGATCTTGTTGCATTCCATACTTTGCATGATTCCCATGATTGCATGCACCATATGCACTCCATGAATAACAATGCTCTAGATATTTCTCATGATGCATTACATAATTTGAGTCTACATTATGTGATACATCATAACAAACCTCTCATGATGGATGACATGTTTCTATATCACACATCTCATTTATTTGAGCATTGGATATTTTGTGCTAACCGACACATGCCCGTGCACATCATGATGGACGATGTGTACATATACCATGCACACACAATTTTCTCTTTGTCTTTGTTTTGTGTAGGTACTCATGTATACTCGTCAACCTCTCAATCCCAAGAGTTGACGAAACGAGCTCTTGAGAGCAACGATGCTTTGGGATCCCATGGACTATCCTTACCACCATTCCCTTCGCGCAAGAACTACGCACATCTCTTTTACTTGGCTCTCACACGGCTATGGGCTATTTACCACTTGTCACCTTATGCCCATACTATTGTGTTCACTTTGCATGTTATGCCTCTTTCTATGCCTTTGACATGCAGTCGTGACCCTTGCTTGCATCTACCCATGATTCACCATTATGCTACTCCTATGTGTATTTGCATGCTTGGTGGAGATCATTGTTGCTATTACCATGATTTCTTTGTGCCCCATGTTATTGATGTTTGTTGTGTTGGGAGAGTCATGATGACCCATTGCTATTTACATATGGCTTCTCACCAATACATTCATGCTATTTTCCTCATATCTTGCTTTCATGCTTGTGATATGTCATGTGCATTATTCATGCCCACTATTTGCACACATGACATGCTTGCCATGATTCCTCCTAGTATGTTGCATCTTCACACTACTAGCTTGCTTGACTTGTTTGCTATGTTTGCTTGCTTGGTTGCATCACCCATGTTGCACTCTTACTCGCTTTCTTAGGTTGATGACATATATGCTCGTGCCTCTCACATGATATATCTTGATCATTATCTCTTGTCTCCATTAGTTGCCTCTCTCATATCCACTTGTATTGAGTGCAACCATACTATGCTTATTGATCTTGGAGACTTTGACACTTTACTTGTGATGCATGCTTGTTTGATTGAGAATCTTGTATTTGGATGTTCTTACATCATATGCCTCCATACTTTGAAATTCTCCCTTGTACTTTCTTATGATGAGCACGAGGCATACACTTGTTGGGTATCTTACCAAACGAATGATAGGTTTTGCACTTCCGCTAACCTCATTTGTTTTTATGAGTGTTTGTCATGTTATTTCGTTTTGAAGGATTCACAAGGCATTACCGTCATGAGACATATTGGTTATGTGAAGGCATACACGATGTTTCGACATTTTCATAAAGGTGAACTCCTTCCCTTTGAGCCATCCTCAAATACGCATATTGGATGGGTCACTCTTTCATTGTTGTTTCCTTCTTGTTGTCTGCATGATACATCTCACGGACGGAGGAGCGACATTGGAGATTGGCTCTATGGACCTTTACATTGAGGAGCGCTTGGACTTGGATGCACCTTCGGAATTCCACTCTTGCCACGACATCGAGCATTGGTACACCAACACCTCCATATTTGTTGATTGTGCTCATACATGTCATGCTCGATGGACATATCATACTCACCACAAGTTCGCACCCTATGCATGGATTGAGTCACATTATGATTGCCTTGTTGCATTTTATATTCCAATGTCATCCATGATATATGAGCTTGTGCACTTCCTTAGCAAATTTGTTGTGATCTTCCTTGATGGCATATTCATACATCATATTGCCCATCATCATTGCATGACAACATAATCACATTGAGCACCAATTACCATGTTCATGCTCTTGATAAAGCATCCCATTATGACATCATCTTGTACAATGGTAGAATTTTTCGCTTTGTGCACCATGCTAATTACCCCATGAATGCTTTGCATATCATTCTATATCATATTGATAAGCATCATGTGTCTTGCCACGCACTATCTTGCCGCACGGACTCATTCTTACATGATGGACACTTTGTGTGCGCTAACCATTGTATTTTCGAGTGTTGTTTGTGTTTGCCCCTTTTGTATGTATACCACTCCGGCGACACCTTGGAATACTTGGATTGCGCCATGCCTTCAACTTCGTCCAACTACAAGTCCGTCTACGACAACCGTTTCCATGGTGATGAGGATCACGATCCGAGGTCAGATCTTTCCCAAGGGGGGGGAGATGATGCGGAGCATCCCACGTTCATCCCCATGTACACTCCGACTACTCTCCAAGCCCCAAGAGGACATATGACGAGACCTCGAGCATACGCCATTGGACACAAGGTGAACTCGATCCTCTCTAAACCTTCACTTTCCACATGTGAGACATGGTTGCTACTTCAAGCGCAGACCTTGTGCATACTCAGGTACACCTGAGGAGACAATGGAGAACCCAAGGACCAAGGCCGAGCGTGTACGGAAGCAAAGGAAGAAGAAGGAAGAAGAGTCTGCTGCTATAGCAGCCGGAAATCCGGCCATGTCCAGGACATCCGGCCCAGCCCGGACATCCGGTCCAACCGCCGGAAATCCGGCCTCCATCACAGAATGCATCTGGAGGCGACCCCAACAGCCCGGACATCCGGTCCCATGCCCCGGACATCCGGCTCGTCCCGAAGCCCCGGACATCTGGCCCTCCTTGCCGGAAATCCGGCCCTTGGTATCCAGAGAGCACCCGCAGGGCACCGAGGCCAGCGCGGACATCCGGCCTTCCCGCCCGGACATCCGGCCCGTCGCGAAGCCCCGGAGCTCCGAGCCCCCAGCCGGGACATCGGCGCCTGTCTGCGCACAGAGAACGGGCCAAGGGCCCATGTATCCCCCTCTCACTTACCCCTTCGTGGGCTAGCACTATATATACTCCCCCACCTCCTCCTAGTTAGGGTTACCATTGGTTTAGCTCATATTTGTATGAGAGACTTGCTCATCCACTTGGATACTTCTCCTCGGAGTTCACGACCTCTTCAGAGAAGATCCCCCAAGCGGATTCAAGACCCCTTTCTAGGGAAGACCATCAAGACATCCTCACGGAGAAGAACGGTTCCTTTGTATCCTTACCTTTGTTGATTGTGGATCATGAGTTACTCTTTGTTTTCAGTGATCTAGCACTTGTGTGATTGATTCCTTGTCGGTTTAGAGATTCTTTCTCGTTTTCCCCGTGTTTCCCCTTTGTGCTTCCGCGTGTTCTTCATGATTCCCCGTAGGATCCACTCCAAACAAGAAGGATCGGCCCCTAGGGTTCTGCCCTACATCAGTACTGCCATCACCCGCTCCAATTCAAATGGCTGATAAACAGGAAAGATAGTTGAATGTACAGACATTGTATGAGAGACAGATGCAATAGATAGTGTGGAAAAAAGAGGGCATGAAATAGTTGACATGTATATTGTTTAACTAAAAAGGATAGCATGACAAAATCTCACATATATGATGTCTATCTAAACTAGATAGCATAGCATGACATAATTCAAAGATATGATGACTAACTAAACATGATGGCATGAGATAATTATATGATGTGTTTAGTAAACAGGTTCGCATGACATAATTCACATACATGTTACTTACTCCCTCCGTTTCAGTTTACAGGTCCTACGCATATACCTAGGTTGCCAATTTTATCACCCTAATATAAACTATATAACACAAAAATTATACGGTTTGAAAATAGAACAACTGAAGTTTATATTGATTTATTTTTTATAATATATGACTCGTACTAGGTTGGTCAAATTGATGACCTAGGGATACGCGTACGCCCTATAAACTGAGAGAGAGGGAGTAAGTAATTAGGATCGCATGATTTAATTCAGATATGTGATTTATATGCTAAGCAGAGGGCATTCGCATTTATGATGTCTGAACTAAGAACATGTTGTTGAATATTGTGTATATGATGTCTAAACTATGCAATGCAAGACACAATATGCATGATATGAGCAGTATAACCATGCCAAGTTAGAGCATATACCTCGGTGGGGGAATAGGACTGGTCATTTGTCTCTGAATCCATCTCTAAGGAGCTATCGGGAACCAGCAAGAGATCTGCTTCGACAGGTAGCACTGTCTGCTCTGAAGACCTTCTTTTCACTCCAGATATTTCCATCACCCACTCAAATGGCTGATTCACACGAAGAGTAGTTTAATGTACATACATTGTCAACAAATGGAAATGTAATGAAAAAAAGGATGGCCAAGATATCATTCAAATATATGATGCCTGGTTAAACAGGATGGCATTGCATATTTCACATATATTATGGCTGGCTAAAAGAGATGAGACTACATAATTCCCATATATGACATAGAAACTAAATAGGTGGCATTACAGAACTTTTCTAAACTAAGCAGATGACATATATGATGTCGAAAGTAGGCACTGCAAGGCAACATATGCATGATATGACTAACATCATCATGCCAAGTTAGAGCAAACACCTTGGGGGTAAATAGGAGTGGTCACCATGCGTCAATCCACCTCGTAATGATATCTTCCTCTGGATTACAATGCTGGGAGGGAGGGTTTGCCATTGAACCCACCATGGAGCGATGTCATCAGACGACGGTGTGTATTGCCAAGAAAACTCTTCTCTTTTTCTCTACATGTTCAACATGACTGTGTAAAATATCTGACATGCATACGAAAAAAATATAGTGATATGGAAGGAGAGCATGCAGAAATCTAGAGTGATGGTAACAACCAATGGATGGATCCAAAAATAATGATAGCAGGCTGATGATAGCTTTAATTCAACAAAAAGACAGATGATGATTGCTTTACTATTACTTTCCCATCCAAGATGAACAACATAGGCAGATATAATATTCATCGCTGCCTCGATATGTGCCAGATAATTGACAGAGACACTATTCATTGCTACCTCGATATGTGCCCCACAACTAATTTTTAAACTCAAATTTGAACATTAATTTGGACCTGACTTGGAGTCTAAGAGGTGAACATGATGATAGAGTAGTAGGTTATATTAAGCAATGCATAGTATAAGCAGAAACAAAAGAGTGCGACCTCTCTTGTGAACCCATGTACTCCTCAGGTTCATTTGCTGAGTCGATGATGGTGATGGCCGTTGCGGTGGGTGCTGGCTGCAGGGAAGGACACCTGAGGCGGCGAAAGATGGTTAGGAGTCGTGATGTCTGGTTTGGTGGATGCTTCGGTCGATGGAGCAGCTCAGGTGAGGTGGACGACATCGCTGCAAGAGCAGGACAAACCACACAAAGTTTTCATCGACACCTACATGTAACTGAAGTAATTTTGTAAGGGCTCCTTTGGCTTGCAGGATTCTAAAAATGCAGGGATAGGGAAAACACCAGAATAGGACAGGAATGCACGTGGGAAACAGAGCATTTGTAAAATCGGGATTTTTGTCAACTTGGGTGTTTGGTTCAAAGGAATTGGAAGAATAGAGGAGTGCAAAGAAACATGGGCAAATTTAAAGCGTGTACAGTTAGAATGTTATTCCGCCACTAATGCACTTGGTCTTGTTTTGATGCATAGGATTTTGAAAAGTAGGTCCAAGTGGATGTTTTGCTCCATTCCTTTCAAAAAAATGCATGAAGAATTGAATAGTAGAGTGCCATAAGAAAATTTTCTATTGCTCCTTCAGTTTTTCCTTTGAACCAAAATAGCCCTAATGGATGGACATGAATGTAGAGTAATAAGTGATGCGGCAAGTGCACAACCTTTTTGCCGTAGCCTTGTCGACCTCGACATCATTGGGTTGGTCGCCGAAGAAGTTGAGGCAGAGGTGCCTGTCGGAGGTGTGGAGGAAGATCTGAGGAATCTGTAGACGGCATCAGGGCACTGCTCTATTGTGATGGATGGTTCCGTCGTTTGAGTAGCTGCGGTGAGCGGTAAGATGTCGGGGCTGAAGCAGTACAAGATAGACATCGTTAATCTCAAGTGGGATTCTAATAGCATCTCGAATAGATGATATAAAATACATTACCAAAAAGTGATAGATGTAAAATCTACATCACCGAAAAACACCTGACTACAACAAATGAGGTAAAAACTGTTGACTCTGGACTTAACTGTCGAAACTGAAATTTACTGTGGAATCTGAATGTTATTATCGAAACTGAATGCACTAGTAGTAGAGAGGCACTTAACACGTAGTTTAGGCCGCTAAGCACTAGTAGTAGAGAAACAGTGATCTAAATCAGCAGGCGGTCAACGGGGAACACAGTAGCAGATAGTAGCCGGAGCAACAACGCCTGGAGGAGCAGCGCAAACTAGAGCTAGAGCGGAACCAGATGTAGCTCCAATAGCCCGTGTACCAGCATCAGCATCGCGAGAGAGAGCAAGAGTAGAGCAGCAACATGAGTGAGCGAGGGCCGGAGCAGCAGCAGCAGCGCGAGCGAGCGAGAGCCGGAGCAGCAACAGCAGCAACGCGAGCGAGAGAACCTGAGCCGGAGCAGGAGGAGCATATCCGGCTGGTATGGACGCCACCGCCGAAGGGGCCTCGTGCTGGGGGATAGCCGCCATGGAGATGTCGCCCGCGGCACTGGCTTCGAGGTAGCCGCGCCATGGGGGTGCGGGATGGAGCATCGTTGGTGCCGGGAGGTCAAGTTAAGGAGAAGGTGGGATGCGATGTAACGCCCCGAGACCGATGCTCTAGTTGCCTTCCATTTATTTTAGTTGTTGTCGTGTGTTTATTGTGTTTGTTGCATTATCATAATTGTTTTGCATATTTCATTCCTACATGTTTATGCCATGATCATGATGAATGCCATTGCGATATTTGCTTCTTGCTTCATGTACATCATTGTTTACATTGCATTGTACCTTTGTCATTTTGCATTTCATCATAATCACCATGTGCATCGCATTCTTCATGATTTTGTCTTGCTCTATGCATGTTGCATGTGACCAAACCCCTTGCTATGTCTCTCAAATCTACCCATGCATCAACACCTCCTTCTTCCTTCTTATTCCTTTCATTTTTGCTAGTGCCATTTTCTTTCCTCCATAAATGTTCACCCTTTTCCTATAAATCCTGCTCATTGCCTACACCCTCTCTGTCATTTTATGCTCATATAAATTTGATTTGGTTGGGTTCAAAAATTGCTCAAGTTTGAATTCAATTCAAACTTGAATTATTTTTCTTCCTCTAAAAATTGCCAAACCAATTTATTCAAATTGTGCATATTCTCAAGACTCCAGGGATATTCTCTTTTCTGAAATATTCCACCTCTAGCACCTCTTTCTTTTCTCCTAAATTTTGGTTGAAGAAATAAGGAAAAGAGAAGGAGAGAGAGATAGCCCAGCCGGCCCAAAGCCTAGCAGGCCCAGCCGTGCCCCTTCTGACCCTAGCCCCCAACCGATCCAGCCCGCAGCGCTCCTCGTCCCGATCCCCATCTCTCCCGATTGCCTCCCTCGCGCGCCATCTCCTCTTCCTCGATCCTCACCACATGCCTGATCCCCGCCCCTCTCCTCGATCTTCCCTTCCTCCGTGCGCCTCCACCTCGCCCTTCTTTCTCCTCACATGACCCGTGCCAAGGCCTCCACCACCTCAAGCGACCAGCGAGCCTCACGACCACGCCTGGCTGGCCCGCGCCCGGCCTCCGCAACACCACCGGGACGGCCAACTCCGGCGGCCCTCCGTCCCCTGCGGCCGTGCCCCTCCTCTGCCTCGTCCACCGCACCCTCTCCTTCCCGTCGGCCCGGTTTCTCCTCGCCCTGTGCGCTCGATGCCGCCCCATCTCCTCACGCCGGCCACTTCTTCCAGCCGCTACTCGGCCATGCACCAGCATCCGGCAGCTCGAGCGGTCCCGGTGACCTCCCGAGGCAGAGCCTTGCAAGTCCCTCGATGCCCTTCGGATTCATCCAGACCGGCAAGTTCGACCTCGGTGCCAAGTTCGTCTTCAAATCTGTACGACTACATCCGATGTGGTTTTCGGCAAGTACCTGGAGGTCACAGTCACGCCAAGTGCCACAACACCCACGTGCGCCAAGTTCGGCTACATGACGACCCGCCAAGACCTTGAACAACTACCGTCGCCGCCGTGTACCACTACTTCCACTACCCTCGACATGTACGACTACGAAACGTGAACGACTACCGTCGCCGAGACCGCAAGTACCACGACAACCCCGAAGGGATTCGAATCCATCAAGTTCATCTACGAAACGAGTACCACTACTTCCCTCGACGACTCGAACCGCTCCGCAGATGCACGCTTCGAAGGTATAACACCGAGACAATGTCCGTGGACCGAATGCATTTGTTTTATGGGATGCACCCTATGTTTGGACCGTGTCCGAATTTGTTCCTTGCACGTTCGCCGTAAGCCATGCCACCATCATGTGGGACACCCGGAATCCGGGATCACCCCACCATCCGTGCACGCATCCGCACGCCTCCTTTTGCACCGGTATCTCCGTGAGCTACCGGAAACGATATGTTGCCGTGGCATCTTTTTCGGATATGTTGCCGTGGCACCATTTTTGTTTCGCCGCCGTGGCACCCTTTTCGTTCCGCCATGGCGACCAAATGCTCCTTATCATGCTCATGTCAACATTTTAATAAAAATTGCATAAAACTTGTATATGTCATCCGCATCATGATAACAACATTTAAAATGTTTAAAATTGTTGTTTTCTTAAATATTGCTAAATGCATATGGGGATTTACCGGATTTGTTGTTTTTATATACGGCCCCATTTAACTTGTTTAGATGGTATAGTTAGTTTATTTATGCTTCACCTCTTGCCATGTTAACCAATATTTAATATTGTTGGGTACATAACCGAGAGAGAACTAAATAATTGATGTGGTGTTTCGTCAATATGCAACTCGTTGCATATTGGACTCCATTTAACTTGTAGTTTTGTTTGTGCATATTGCCATGCCATGCCTCATTAAACCGGACATGCATCATACTTGTTTGTGCATCATGACATGTTTATGCTTGTGTGTTTACCATGTTGTTTGTTTCTTTCCGGGTTGCTTCTCTCGTTAGCTTCGGTTTCGTTCCGGAGTTGTGAGGATCCGTTCATCTACGACCGTTTGTCTTCTTCTTGGACTTGTTCTTCTTCCTTGCGGGATCTCAAGCAAGATGATCATACCCTCGAAATCACTACTATCTTTGCTATGCTAGTTTGCTCGCTCTTTTGCTATGCCAATGCTACGATGCCTACCATTTGCTTGTCAGCCTCCCAAATTGCTATGCCAAACCTCTAACCCACCATGTCCTAGCAAACTGTTGTTTGGCTATGTTACCGCTTTGCTCATCCCTCTTATAGCGTTGTTAGTTGCGGTGAAGATTGAAGTTTCTTCCTTGTTGAACATGGAGATGTTGTTCCTTGTTGGAACATGTTTACTTGTTGGGATATCACAATATATCTTATTTAATTAATGCATCTATATACTTGGTAAAGGGTGGAAGGCTCGGCCTTATGCCCGGTGTTTTGTTCCACTCTTGCCGCCTCTAGTTTCCGCCATACCGTGTTATGTTCCCGGATTTTATGCTCCTTACACGGTCGGGTGATTTAAGGGACCCCTTGACAGTTCGCTTTGAATAAAACTCCTCCAGCAAGGCCCAACCTTGGTTTTACCATTTGCCTCACCTAGCCCTTTTTCCCTTGGGTTTCCGGAGCCCGAGGGTCATCTTTATTTACCCCCCCCCCCGGGCCAGTGCTCCTTCGAGTGTTGGTCCAACCTAAGCGATGTCCGGCGCCCCCTGGGCAACCAGGGTCTATGCCAACCCAACGTCTGGCTCATCCGGTGTGCCCTGAGAACGAGATATGTGCAGCTCCTATCAGGATTTGTCGGCACATCCGGGCGGCTTTGCTGGTCTTGTTTTACCATTGTCGAAATGTCTTGATGTACCGGGATACCGAGTCTGATCGGAGTGTCTCGGTGAAGGTCTATTCTTCGCTGATCGCGAGAGCTTGTCATGGGCTGTTGGGACACCCTGCAGGTATAAACTTTTGAGAGTCGTGCCAGCGGTTATGTGGCATATGGGAATTTGTTAATGTCCGGTTGTAGAAAACCCGGTTGACCTTAATTAAAATACATCAACCATGTGTGTAACCATGATGGTCTCTTTCCGGCAGAGTCCGGGAAGTGAACACGGGGTTGGAGTTATGCTTGACGTAGGTTGCTATAGGATCACTTCTTGATCATACCTTTATCGACCGTGCTTTGCCTTCTCTTCTCGCTCTCATTTGCGTATGTTAGCCACCATATATGCTAGTCGCTTGCTGCAGCTCCACCTCATTACTACATCCTTCCTATAAGCTTAAATAGTCTTGATCTCGCGGGTGTGAGATTGCTGAGTCCTCGTGACTCGCAGATACTTCCAAAACCAGTTTGCAGGTGCCTATGTTACCGAAAGGTGTGACGCAACTAAGCTCAAGGAGGAGCTCGATGAAGATCTTGCCCTTTGTGTTGTTTCGCTCTAGTTGATCAAGAGTGGAGCCCAGTTGGGGTTGATCGGGACCTTTGTCGATTTGGGGTTCTTCTTTTATTTTGGTTCCGTAGTCGGACCTTGATTGTATCTGGATGATGTAATGCTTTATTCATGTAATTGTGTGAAGTGGCGACTGTAAGCCAACTATGTATCTTTTCCCTTATGTATTACATGGGTTGTGCGAAGATTACCTCACTTGCGACATTGCTTTCAATGCGGTTACGCCTCTAAGTCGTGCTTCGACACGTGGGAGATATAGCCGCATCGAGGGCGTTACAAGTTGGTAATCAGAGCCTTCCCCGACCTTAGGAGCCCCACTGCTTGATCGTTTTTGGCAGCCGAGTTGTGTCTAGAAAAATGTTTTGAGTCATTTAGGATTATATATATCGAGAGTTAGAATTTTTTTACTCCTCACCCTTCTGCCGCCTCGGTGAGGTCTCCCGACGAGAAGTTTTGACTTTCCTCTCCTCAAATTTCACTAAAAAATTTAGGATCACGCTGGTATCTTGGAATCGTTCGATGGTTTTATGATGAGAACATTGTCTTGGTGCGTCCCGTCAGGGTTTAGTGGAAGTGTCCCGGAGTTGAGCTCGAGGTGTTGTCGCCATAATTTTATCGCTGCAGTTCTCGAATACCCGAGTTTAGTACCCGACATCGAAAAACTCTTTTATGCGTTCGTTGGTGAGATAACCCGATAACCCAAGATCGAGGTGAGTACGGAGTATTGCCATGACTCATATAACGGATGCTTTTCGAAGGTTGAGGTACACGATTTCCGAAGGTTTCTTGGTTATGTGTTGACGGATGGATACAGCTGGATGTAGGATTTGCTAGTTTTGGGTGAGATATTATGCTTCCCCTGTATCCCCAACACCAGATTGCATAACCAGAAAGTTTCGGGAGTTTCATAGGTGGGAATTCAAGTAGTTCTTAGGATATCTTTCCCACGGATGTATGATATGAAATTGGGGTTCGACGTCTAGTGGTCCGCCTATTCACGGTTGGTTTTACAGTGGTCTCGTTGTGTCTTAAAGAGTCCTTGGCTATGCCGATTCGGAGACGCTTCGTATGTCATGTGCACTGCCTTGTACATGATGGTGTTGTATGATCGAGCCCGTGTAGGCCCCATCACAAAAACTACGGACGAAATCTCTATCATATGTTTGTTCTGGCTTATTCTGCAAGCCAATCCTTTGTTTTTGTTTTGAGTTGTGGTATTCGAGTTGCTTCAATGTCAAGTGTTGATTCCATACCTTTCCGAAATGGTGTTCTCATACTCCGATGTGAATACTAATCCTTCTCGACAATCGAGATTGTCATGTCAATCCTTTTCAACCGGGCGTGTTTCTCTTCAAGTGGATCCGATCACTTCAACATCAAGAAGACCAATTATCATATCTTCTCAACGGTGTTTGTTTCATCCGCTCCAAGTTGCCTTTGTTTTTTCCCCGCCCACCCACCCTTTTTCCTCAAGGACTAAGATTTCTTTACCAAGTATCCTTTTATTTTTGTGAAGTTTCTCCATTCTTTTCCGTCAATGTTCTTACCGGTGGTTCTTAAGAAGATGTTCTACTAGTTCGTCATTCCTCATTCCTTTCTCTTCTCCGGTAGATTCAAGTCAAGTTTTGTTGATCATACCTTTTTCCTCATTTCAATGTCTTCTCATACCGTGCACCCCATTATCATTCTACTTCTTGCTATTTGTTATTCCGGAGTGCTCAAGATATCTCAAAGATTCGTGTTTCCACTCTGCATTCGTTCAAGCTCTTTCGAGATTGGTATCTGATTCAAGTCATTTAATTCAACCAGTGCAACATCTCTTTTAAATCTTTTCGACGGTGTTCTTTTGAGGGGCCCTAACCCACGCTTCTTTTCCTGTGATCTTACCTCGACTCTTCTATTTTCCCAAAGCTATCCTAAATTCTTCTCCAAGTTTGACCTAAGAATGAGTTATCATCACCAAATGCTTTTCTCCAAGATCTTTCAAATTCTTTTCATTGTTGGCTCAACCTCTGTTTTTCATCCTCCGGAGTATCTCAACAATTCATGGTGGTTCTCATCATCATTCTCAACATTTGGAGACCGAAGAAGAGTTGCTCTTAAATCTTGTCCATTCTCTTCAAGATTCATGGTGCTAGCTTGTTGCCATCCTCTCATAATTGTTTTCGATTGTGAGAATCTTTTTCACCCATCCGGAGCATTTTAGGAGTCTTTTCAGTTTCATTCTTTGGAGTCCATCAATTCAGGTTTATTCATTCTCAGCTGTCAGTTATCATTCTCCTATCTTGCTGGTGCATCACTCGAATATCCTCTAATCAGTTCTTGATCTCTTTGTTCTCATGTATCTAGTTTGTCTCAAGCACCTTCGCTCATTTGCTAATTCTTACCGTGATGCACCCTACTTTGATTATTTTCAATTCTTACGGTGGTTCTTTCAAGATCTCTTCCTTGTTCATCATATCAATTCATTTGTTGTTCCAATCCTACCGTGGTTCATTGAAGACCTTCTCAAGTTTATGCCATATCTCTCTTAATCCTTTCTACGAGAATAAGTAGTATGCCAAATCCGTTGCTTGTCATCAATTTAAATTGGTGAAGGATACGCATAACATAATTCTTGTTCTTGTTTCATCCAAGTGATTGATTCATTCTTCCGGAGTTCGTAATGGTACCAATTTCTCAGTTCTAAGTTGTTCATCTCTTCTTTCCGGAGTTAGTTCATCATATCACATTCTCGGTTCGAGATGCTTCATCTTTTCTTTTATCGAAGTTCTTCATGGATGCTCTACATGATGGTTCGTCAAGGATTCTTTTCATTCTTCAATTGTTCATCAAGATTTCTCTCGGAGTTAAGATCCGCAAGCCATACTTCAAAATAAACAAGGTGCTCAACACATGTTTTGTTTTGAGGCGTTCAAGCATTCTTCATCTTGCATTCAAGTGCAATTCTTTCGACCTTATTTTTTCAGTGGTGTTATGTCATTTTGACAATTTCCTTCATGTTTCATGATTCATATTGTTGTCAAGAATGAGGTATTATAAATCCATCAGTCTCTTCATTGGAGTTATCTTGGGTTATATTTCACCTAAAGCTTTCCCTAAGGATTGTTTCTATTTATGGTGCTTATAAATGACCCAAGTTCTTCATTTGTCCTCCCGGTGAAATAAGTTTCTCGTCTCCTTGTTGATATCAATCCAATCATTTGTTTCCGTTGGTGGCAGGAGCTCACCTCATAATTTTTGAGATGTTTTCATAAGCCCGCCACAAGCTTATTCTTTTCGTTGTTGGTTTTTCCAACAACTCCGTTATAACCTTCTTGGAAGGGTGCTTTCCGAGCTCATTTGTGGCAGATTTTTTGCATTTTCTCCTACATTCTGTTATTCCAATGATTTATCTTCTATTCTTCCGAAGGCATTGTGATGTTGCTCTTTTCACTCATCATCTCGATTGTGAGGATCGTGTTCTTCGTGCTTATCCATTTAACCGAGTGTCGTGTCCTCTCTTCAAGTTCTTTTCATCTTATCAAGTCTTGCATCTCTTTTCAACCGGAGTGCTATCCGAATTTGATCGTGCTTGTTCCTTGTTTATCTCGTTTCAACCAGAGTGGTTTCAATTCTACCTTGTCCATTAAACTCTTGATTTATGCATTTGCAACCTTCAAGTCCTCGTAATGTTCCTTGTTCCTCTTTTCAAACGGATTGTTTGCAATCTCGCTCTTCTCGCCAGCTCTTTCTTTTAAATTGCTCAACCTCTCAAGGTTCTTTGGTTTCACTCATTGGTCGAAGAAGCAACTTAGTTTTACCTTTTCTCTTCTCTTCCGTTTTCTCTCCGGTGCCATCCTAGATCTCAGGACGAGATCCTCTCGTAGTGGTGGAGTGTTGTAACGCCCCGAGACCGATGCTCTAGTTGCCTTCCATTTATTTTAGTTGTTGTCGTGTGTTTATTGTGTTTGTTGCATTATCATAATTGTTTTGCATATTTCATTCCTACATGTTTATGCCATGATCATGATGAATGCCATTGCGATATTTGCTTCTTGCTTCATGTACATCATTGTTTACATTGCATTGTACCTTTGTCATTTTGCATTTCATCATAATCACCATGTGCATCGCATTCTTCATGATTTTGTCTTGCTCTATGCATGTTGCATGTGACCAAACCCCTTGCTATGTCTCTCAAATCTACCCATGCATCAACACCTCCTTCTTCCTTCTTATTCCTTTCATTTTTGCTAGTGCCATTTTCTTTCCTCCATAAATGTTCACCCTTTTCCTATAAATCCTGCTCATTGCCTACACCCTCTCTGTCATTTTATGCTCATATAAATTTGATTTGGTTGTTCAAAAATTGCTCAAGTTTGAATTCAATTCAAACTTGAATTATTTTTCTTCCTCTAAAATTGCCAAACCAATTTATTCAAATTGTGCATATTCTCAAGACTCTGTGGATATTCTCTTTTCTGAAATATTCCACCTCTAGCACCTCTTTCTTTTCTCCTAAATTTTGGTTGAAGAAATAAGGAAAAGAGAAGGAGAGAGAGATAGCCCAGCCGCCCAAAGCCTAGCAGCCCAGCCGCGCCCTTCCGACCCTAGCCCCCAACCGATCCAGCCCAGCGCTCCTCGTCCCGATCCCCATCTCTCCCGATTGCCTCCCTCGCGCCCATCTCCTCTTCCTCGATCCTCACCCGCTGCCCCGATCCCTCGCCCCTCTCCTCGATCTTCCCTTCCTCCGTGCGCCTCCACCTCGCCCTTCTTTCTCCCTCACACACGACCAGCGCCTCGCCCTCCACCACCTCATGCGAACAGCGAGCCTCATGACCACGCCTGCTGGCCCGCGCCCGGCCTCCAGAACACCACCGGACGGCTAACTCCGCGCCCTCCGTCCCCTGCGGCCGTGCCCCTCCTTTGCCTCGCCCACCGCACCTCTCCTTCCTGTCGGCCGGTTTCTCCTCGCCTCAGGCGCTCGATGCCGCCCATCTCCTCACACCGGCCACTTCTTCCAGCCGCTGCTCGCCATGCACCAAGATCCGGCAGCTCGAGCGGTCCCGGTGACCTCCCGAGGCAGAGCCTTGCAAGTCCCTCGATGCCCTTCGGATTCATCCAGACCGGCAAGTTCGACCTCGGTGCCAAGTTCGTCTTCAAATCTGTACGACTACATCCGATGTGGTTTTCGGCAAGTACACGGAGGCCACAACACGCCAAGTGCCACAACACCCACGTGCGCCAAGTTCGGCTACATGACGACCCGCCAAGACCTTGAACAACTACCGTCGCCGCCGTGTACCACTACTTCCACTACCCTCGACATGTACGACTACGAAACGTGAACGACTACCGTCGCCGAGACCGCAAGTACCACGACAACCCGAAGGGATTCGAATCCATCAAGTTCATCTACTAAACGAGTACCACTACTTCCCTCGACGACTCGAACCGCTCAAGATGCACGCTCAAGGTATAACACCGAGACGATGTCCGTGGACCGAATGCATTTGTTGTATGGGATGCACCCTATGTTTGGACCGTGTCCGAATTTGTTCCTTGCACGCTCGCCATAAGCCATGCCACCATCATGTGGGACACCCGAACCGGATCACCCCACCATCCGTGCACGCATTCGCCGACGCTCCTTTTGCACCGTATCTCCGTGAGCTACCGGAACCGATATGTTGCCGTGGCAACATTTTCGGATATGTTGCCGTGGCACCATTTTTGTTTCGCCGCCGTGGCACCCTTTTCGTTTCCGCCATGGCGACCAAATGCTCCTTTTCATGTCATTGTCAACATTTTCATAAAATTGCATAAAACTTGTATATGTCATCCGCATCATGATAATAACATTTAAAATGTTTGAAATTGTTGTTTTCTTAAATATTGCTAAATGCATATGGGGATTTACCGGATTTGTTGTTTTTATATACGGCCCCATTTAAATTGTTTAGATGGTATAGTTAGTTTATTTATGCTTCACCTCTTGCCATGTTAACCAATATTTAATATTGTTGGGTACATAACCGAGAGAGAACTAAATAATTGATGTGGTAGCCATTAATATGCAACTCGTTGCATATTGGGCTCCATTTAACTTGTAGTTTTGTTTGTGCATATTGCCATGCCATGCCTCATTAAACCGGACATGCATCATACTTGCTTGTGCATCATGACATGTTTATGCTTGTGTGTTTACCATGTTGTTTGTTTGTTTTCGGGTTGCTTCTCTCGTTAGCTTCGGTTTCGTTCGAGAGTTGTGAGGATCCGTTCATCTACGACCGTTTGTCTTCTTCTTGGACTTGTTCTTCTTCCTTGCGGGATCTCAAGCAAGATGATCATACCCTCGAAATCACTACTATCTTTGCTATGCTAGTTTGCTCGCTCTTTTGCTATGCCAATGCTACGATGCCTACCATTTGCTTGTCAGCCTCCCAAATTGCTATGCCAAACCTCTAACCCACCATGTCCTAGCAAACTGTTGTTTGGCTATGTTACCGCTTTGCTCATCCCCTCTTATAGCGTTGTTAGTTGCAGGTGAAGATTGAAGTTTCTTCCTTGTTGGAACATGGAGATGTTGTTCCTTGTTGGAACATGTTTACTTGTTGGGATATCACAATATATCTTATTTAATTAATGCATCTATATACTTGGTAAAGGGTGGAAGGCTCGGCCTTATGCCCGGTGTTTTGTTCCACTCTTGCCGCCTCTAGTTTCCGTCATACCGGTGTTATGTTCCCGGATTTTGCATTCCTGATTTACCCCTTGCTTTGAATAAAACTCCTCGAGCAAGGCCCAACCTTGGTTTTACCATTTGCCTCACCTAGCCCTTTTTCCCTTGGGTTTCGGAGCCCGAGGGTCATCTTTATTTACCCCCGGCCGGTGCTCTTCGAGTGTTGGTCCAACTCGCGATGTCCGGCGCCTGGGCAACCAGTGGTCTATGCCAACCCGACGTCTGCTCATCCGGTGTGCCCCGAGAACGAGATATGTGCAGCTCCTATCGATTTGTCGGCACATCCGGTCGGCTTTGCTGGTCTTGTTTTACCATTGTCGAAATGTCTTGATGTACCGGGATACCGAGTCTGATCGGAGTGTCTCTGGTGAAGGTCTATTCCTTCGTTGATCGCGAGAGCTTGTCATGGGCTAAGTTGGGACACCCCTGCAGGGTATAAACTTTTGAGAGTCGTGCCCGCGGTTATGTGGCATATGGGAATTTGTTAATGTCCGGTTGTAGAAAACCCGAAGTTGACCTTAATTAAAATACATCAACCATGTGTGTAACCATGATGGTCTCTTTCCGGCAGAGTCCGGGAAGTGAACACGGGGTTGGAGTTATGCTTGACGTAGGTTGCTATAGGATCACTTCTTGATCATACCTTTATCGACCGTGCTTTGCCTTCTCTTCTCGCTCTCATTTGCGTATGTTAGCCACCATATATGCTAGTCGCTTGCTGCAGCTCCACCTCATTACTCCATCCTTCCTATAAGCTTAAATAGTCTTGATCTCGCGGGTGTGAGATTGCTGAGTCCTCGTGACTCACAGATACTTCCAAAACCAGTTTGCGGTGCCTATGTTATCGAAAGGTGACGCAACCAAGCTCAAGGAGGAGCTCGATGAAGATCTTGCCCTTTGTGTTGTTTCGTTCTAGTTGATCAAGAGTGGAGCCCAGTTGGGGTCGATCGGGACCTTTGTCGATTTGGGGTTCTTCTTTTATTTTGGTTCCATAGTCGGACCTTGATTGTATCTGGATGATGTAATGCTTTATTCATGTAATTGTGTGAAGTGGCGATCGTAAGCCAACTATGTATCTTTTCCCTTATGTATTACATGGGTTGTGTGAAGATTACCTCACTTGCGACATTGCTTTCAATGCGGTTATGCCTCTAAGTCGTGCTTTGACACGTGGGAGATATAGCCGCATCGAGGCGTTACAAGTTGGTAATCGAGCCTTCCCGACCTTAGGAGCCCCACCGCTTGATCGTTTTGGCAGCCGAGTTGTGTCTAGAAAAATGTTTTGAGTCATTTAGGATTATATATATCGAGAGTTAGAATTCTTTTTACTCCTCGGTCCTTCTCGCTCTGGTGAGGTCTCCCGACGAGAAGTTTTGACTTTCCTCTCCTCAAATTTCACTAAAAAATTTAGGATCACGCTGGTATCTTGGAATCGTTCGATGGTTTTATGATGAGAACATTGTCTTGGTGCGTCCCTGTCAGGGTTTAGTGGAAGTGTCCCGGAGTTGAGCTCGAGGTGTTGTCGTCATAATTTTATCGTTGCGTTCGGAATACCGAGTTTAGTACGCCGACATCGAAAAACTCTTTTATGCGTTCGTTGGTGAGATAACCCGATAACCCAATCTCGAGGTGAGTACGGAGTATTGCCATGACTTCATATAACGGATGCTTTTCAAGGTTGAGGTACACGATTTCGAAGGTTTCTTGGTTATGTGTTGACGGATGGATACAAATGGATGTAGGATTTGCTAGTTTTGGGTGAGATATTATGCTTCCTGTATCCCCAACACCGATTGCATAACCGAAAGTTTCGGGAGTTTCATAGGTGGGAATTCAAGTAGTTCTTAGGATATCTTTCCCACGGATGTATGATATGAAATTGGGGTTCGACGTCTAGTGGTCCGCCTATTCACGGTTGGTTTTACAGTGGTCTCGTTGTGTCTTAAAGAGTCCTTGGCTATGCCGATTCGGAGACGCTTCGTATGTCATGTGCACTGCCTTGTACATGATGGTGTTGTATGATCGAGCCCGTGTAGGCCCCATCACAAAAACTACGGACGAAATCTCTATCATATGTTTGTTCTGGCTTATTCTGCAAGCCAATCCTTTGTTTTTGTTTTGAGTTGTGGTATTCGAGTTGCTTCAATGTCAAGTGTTGATTCCATACCTTTCCGAAATGGTGTTCTCATACTCCGATGTGAATACCAATCCTTCTCGACAATCGAGATTGTCATGTCAATCCTTTTCAACCGGCGTGTTTCTCTTCAAGTGGATCCGATCACTTCAACATCAGCAAGACCAATTATCATATCTTCTCAACGGTGTTTGTTTCATCCGTCTCCAAGTTGCCTTTGTTTTTTCCCGCCCACCCACCCTTTTTCCTCAAGGACTAAGATTTCTTTACCAAGTATCCTTTTATTTTTGTGAAGTTTCTCCATTCTTTTCCGTCAATGTTCTTACCCGGTGGTTCTTAAGAAGATGTTCTACTAGTTCGTCATTCCTCATTCCTTTCTCTTCTCCGGTAGATTCAAGTCAAGTTTTGTTGATCATACCTTTTTCCTCATTTCAATGTCTTCTCATACCGGTGCACCCCATTATCATTCTACTTCTTGCTATTTGTTATTCCGGAGTGCTCAAGATATCTCAAAGATTCGTGTTTCCACTCTGCATTCGTTCAAGCTCTTTCGAGATTGGTATCTGATTCAAGTCATTTAATTCAACCAGTGCAACATCTCTTTTAAATCTTTTCGACGGTGTTCTTTTGAGTGGGCCCTAACCCACAGTTCTTTTCCCAGGATCTTACCTGACTCTTCTATTTTCCCAAAGCTATCCTAAATTCTTCTCCAAGTTTGACCTAAGAATGAGTTATCATCAGTCAAATGCTTTTCTCCAAGATCTTTCAAATTCTTTTCATTGTTGGCTCAACCTCTGTGTTTTTCATCCTCCCGGAGTATCTCAACAATTCATGGTGGTTCTCATCATCATTCTCAACATTTGGAGACCGAAGAAGAGTTGCTCTTAAATCTTGTCCATTCTCTTCAAGATTCATGGTGCTAGCTTGTTGCCATCCTCTCATAATTGTTTTCGATTGTGAGAATCTTTTTCACCCATCCGGAGCATTTTAGGAGTCTTTTCAGTTTCATTCTTTGGAGTCCATCAATTCAGGTTTATTCATTCTCAGCTGTCAGTTATCATTCTCCTATCTTGCTGGTGCATCACTCGAATATCCTCTAATCAGTTCTTGATCTCTTTGTTCTCATGTATCTAGTTTGTCTCAAGCACCTTCGTTCATTTGCTAATTCTTACCGGTGATGCACCCCTACTTTGATTATTTTCAATTCTTACGGTGGTTCTTTCAAGATCTCTCTTCCTTGTTCATCATATCAATTCATTTGTTGTTCCAATCCTACCGGTGGTTCATTGAAGACCTTCTCAAGTTTATGCCATATCTCTCTTAATCCTTTCTACGAGAATAAGTAGTATGCCAAATCCGTTGCTTGTCATCAATTTAAATTGGTGAAGGATACGCATAACATAATTCTTGTTCTTGTTTCATCCAAGTGATTGATTCATTCTTCCGGAGTTCGTAATGGTACCAATTTCTCAGTTCTAAGTTGTTCATCTCTTCTTTCCGGAGTTAGTTCATCATATCACATTCTCGGTTCGAGATGCTTCATCTTTTCTTTTATCGAAGTTCTTCATGGATGCTCTACATGATGGTTCGTCAAGGATTCTTTTCATTCTTCAATTGTTCATCAAGATTTCTCTCGGAGTTAAGATCCGTCAAGCCATACTTCAAAATAAACAAGGTGCTCAACACATGTTTTGTTTTGAGGCGTTCAAGCATTCTTCATCTTGCATTCCGAAGTGCAATTCTTTCGACCTTATTTTTTCAGGTGGTGTTATGTCATTTTGACAATTTCCTTCATGTTTCATGATTCATATTGTTGTCAAGAATGAGGTATTATAAATCCATCAGTCTCTTCATTGGAGTTATCTTGGGTTATATTTCACCTAAAGCTTTCCCTAAGGATTGTTTCTATTTATGGTGCTTATAAATGACCCAAGTTCTTCATTTGTCCTCCCGGTGAAATAAGTTTCTCGTCTCCTTGTTGATATCAATCCAATCATTTGTTTCCGTTGGTGGCAGGAGCTCACCTCATAATTTTTGAGATGTTTTCATAAGCCCGCCACAAGCTTATTCTTTTCGTTGTTGGTTTTTCCAACAACTCCGTTATAACCTTCTTGGAAGGGTGCTTTCCGAGCTCATTTGTGGCAGATTTTTTGCATTTTCTCCTACATTCTGTTATTCCAATGATTTATCTTCTATTCTTCCGAAGGCATTGTGATGTTGCTCTTTTCACTCATCATCTCGATTGTGAGGATCGTGTTCTTTCGTGCTTATCCATTTAACCGGAGTGTCGTGTCCTCTCTTCAAGTTCTTTTCATCTTATCAAGTCTTGCATCTCTTTTCAACTGGAGTGCTATCCGAATTTGATCGTGCTTGTTCCTTGTTTATCTCGTTTCAACCAGAGTGGTTTCAATTCTACCTTGTCCATTAAACTCTTGATTTATGCATTTGCAACCTTCAAGTCCTCGTAATGTTCCTTGTTCCTCTTTTCAAACGGATTGTTTGCAATCTCGCTCTTCTCAGTTGTGCTCTTTCTTTTAAATTGCTCAACCTCTCAAGGTTCTTTGGTTTCACTCATTGGTCGAAGAAGCAACTTAGTTTTACCTTTTCTCTTCTCTTCCGTTTTCTCTCCGGTGCCATCCTAGATCTCAGGACGAGATCCTCTCGTAGTGGTGGAGTGTTGTAACGCCCCGAGACCGATGCTCTAGTTGCCTTCCATTTATTTTAGTTGTTGTCGTGTGTTTATTGTGTTTGTTGCATTATCATAATTGTTTTGCATATTTCATTCCTACATGTTTATGCCATGATCATGATGAATGCCATTGCGATATTTGCTTCTTGCTTCATGTACATCATTGTTTACATTGCATTGTACCTTTGTCATTTTGCATTTCATCATAATCACCATGTGCATCGCATTCTTCATGATTTTGTCTTGCTCTATGCATGTTGCATGTGACCAAACCCCTTGCTATGTCTCTCAAATCTACCCATGCATCAACACCTCCTTCTTCCTTCTTATTCCTTTCATTTCTGCTAGTGCCATTTTCTTTCCTCCATAAATGTTCACCCTTTTCCTATAAATCCTGCTCATTGCCTACACCCTCTCTGTCATTTTGCGGCTCATATAAATTTGATTTGGTTGGGTTCAAAAATTGCTCAAGTTTGAATTCAATTCAAACTTGAATTATTTTTCTTCCTCTAAAAATTGCCAAACCAATTTATTCAAATTGTGCATATTCTCAAGACTCTGTGGATATTCTCTTTTAGAAATATTCCACCTCTAGCACCTCTTTCTTTTCTCCTAAATTTTGGTTGAAGAAATAAGGAAAAGAAAAGGAGAGAGAGATAGCCCAGCCGCCCAAAGCCTAGCAGGCCCAGCCGCGCCCCTTCTGACCCTAGCCCCCAACAGATCCAGCCATGGCGCTCCTCGTCCCGATCCCCATCTCTCCCGATTGCCTCCCTCGCGCCATCTCCCTCTTCCTCGATCCTCACCCGCTGCCTGATCCCTCGCCCCTCTCCTCGATCTTCCCTTCCCTCCGGCGCCTCCACCTCGCCCTTCTTTCTCCCTCGCCTCACACCCGTGCCTCGCGCCTCCACCACCTCGCCTGAACAGCGAGCCCAGACCACGCCCCTGCCCGGCCCGCCTGCCTCCTCAACACCACCGGGGCGGCTAACTCCGCGCCCTCCGTCCCCTGCGGCCGTGCCCCTCCTTTGCCTCGTCCAGCGCACCCTCTCCTTCCCGTCGGCCCGGTTTCTCCTCGCCCTGTGCGCTCGCCGCCGCCCCGTCTCCTCACACCGGCCACTTCTTCCAGCCGCTGCTCGGCCATGCACCAGCATCCAGCAGCTCGAGCGGTCCCCGGTGACCTCCCGAGGCAGAGCCTTGCAAGTCCCTCGATGCCCTTCGGATTCATCCAGACCGGCAAGTTCGACCTCGGCGCCAAGTTCGTCTTCAAATCTGTACGACTACATCCGATGTGGTTTTTGGCAAGTACCTGGAGGCCACAGTCACGCCAAGTGCCACGACACCCACGTGTGCCAAGTTCGGCTACATGACGACCCGCCAAGACCTTGAACAACTACCGCCGCCGCCGTGTACCACTACTTCCACTACCCTCGACATGTACGACTACGAAACGTGAACGACTACCGTAACCGAGACCGCAAGTACCACGACAACCCCGAAGGGATTCGAATCCGTCAAGTTCATCTACGAAACGAGTACCACTACTTCCCTCGACGACTCGAACCGCTCTGAAGATGCACGCTTCGAAGGTATAACACCGAGACGATGTCCGTGGACCGAATGCATTTGTTGTATGGGATGCACCCTATGTTTGGACCGTGTCCGAATTTGTTCCTTGCACGTTCGCCATAAGCCATGCCACCATCATGTGGGACACCCGGAATCCGGGATCACCCCACCATCCGTGCACGCATTCGCACGCCTCCTTTTGCACCGGTATCTCCGTGAGCTACCGGAACCGATATGTTGCCGTGGCAACATTTTCGGATATGTTGCCGTGGCACCATTTTTGTTTCGCCGCCGTGGCACCCTTTTCGTTCCGCCATGGCGACCAAATGCTCCTTGTCATGCTCATGTCAACATTTTCATAAAAATTGCATAAAACTTGTATATGTCATCCGCATCATGATAATAACATTTAAAATGTTTGAAATTGTTGTTTTCTTAAATATTGCTAAATGCATATGGGGATTTACCGGATTTGTTGTTTTTATATACGGCCCCATTTAAATTGTTTAGATGGTATAGTTAGTTTATTTATGCTTCACCTCTTGCCATGTTAACCAATATTTAATATTGTTGGGTACATAACCGAGAGAGAACTAAATAATTGATGTGGTGTTTCGTCAATATGCAACTCGTTGCATATTGGGCTCCATTTAACTTGTAGTTTTGTTTGTGCATATTGCCATGCCATGCCTCATTAAACCGGACATGCATCATACTTGCTTGTGCATCATGACATGTTTATGCTTGTGTGTTTACCATGTTGTTTGTTTGTTTTCGGGTTGCTTCTCTCGTTAGCTTCGGTTTCGTTCCAGAGTTGTGAGGATCCGTTCATCTACGACCATTTGTCTTCTTCTTGGACTTGTTCTTCTTCCTTGCGGGATCTCAGGCAAGATGATCATACCCTCGAAATCACTACTATCTTTGCTATGCTAGTTTGCTCGCTCTTTTGCTATGCCAATGCTACGATGCCTACCATTTGCTTGTCAGCCTCCCAAATTGCCATGCCAAACCTCTAACCCACCATGTCCTAGCAAACTGTTGTTTGGCTATGTTACCGCTTTGCTCAGCCCCTCTTATAGCTTTGTTAGTTGCAGGTGAAGATTGAAGTTTGTTCCTTGTTGGAACATGGAGATGTTGTTCCTTGTTGGAACATGTTTACTTGTTGGGATATCACAATATATCTTATTTAATTAATGCATCTATATACTTGGTAAAGGGTGGAAGGCTCGGCCTTATGCCTGGTGTTTTGTTCCACTCTTGCCGCCCTAGTTTCCGTCATACCGGTGTTATGTTCCCGGATTTTGCATTCCTTACGCTTTGAATAAAACTCCTCGAGCAAGGCCCAACCTTGGTTTTACCATTTGCCTCACCTAGCCCTTTTTCCCTTGGGTTTCCGGAGCCCGAGGGTCATCTTTATTTTACCCCCCCGGGCCAGTGCTCCTTCGAGTGTTGGTCCAACCTGAGCGATGTCCAGCGCCCCCTGGGCAACCAGGGTCTATGCCAACCCGACGTCTGGCTCATCCGGTGTGCCCTGAGAACGAGATATGTGCAGCTCCTATCGGGATTTGTCGGCACATCCGGGTGGCTTAGCTGGTCTTGTTTTACCATTGTCGAAATGTCTTGATGTACCGGGATACCGAGTCTGATCGGAGTGTCTCGGGTGACGGTTTATTCCTTTGTTGATCGCGAGAGCTTGTCATGGGCTAAGTTGGGACACCCCTGCAGGGTATAAAGTTTCGAGAGCCGTGCCCGCGGTTATGTGGCAGATGGGAATTTGTTAATGTCCGGTTGTAGAAAACCCGAAGTTGACCTTAATTAAAATACATCAACCGTGTGTGTAACCGTGATGGTCTCTTTCCGGCAGAGTCCGGGAAGTGAACACGGGGTTGGAGTTATGCTTGACGTAGGTTGCTATAGGATCACTTCTTGATCATACCTTTATCGACCGTGCTTTGCCTTCTCTTCTCGCTCTCATTTGCGTATGTTAGCCACCATATATGCTAGTCGCTTGCTGCAGCTCCACCTCATTACTCCATCCTTCCTATAAGCTTAAATAGTCTTGATCTCGCGGTGTGAGATTGCTGAGTCCTCGTGACTCACGATACTTCAAAACCAGTTTGCGGTGCCTATGTTACCGGCGGTGACGCAACCAAGCTCAAGGAGGAGCTCGATGAAGATCTTGCCCTTTGTGTTGTTTCGTTCTAGTTGATCGAGAGTGGAGCCCAGTTGGGGTCGATCGGGGACCTTTGTCGCATTTGGGGTTCTTCTTTTATTTTGGTTCCATAGTCGGACCTTGATTGTATCTGGATGATGTAATGCTTTATTCATGTAATTGTGTGAAGTGGCGACTGTAAGCCAACTATGTATCTTTTCCCTTATGTATTACATGGGTTGTGTGAAGATTACCTCACTTGCGACATTGCTTTCAATGCGGTTATGCCTCTAAGTCGTGCTTTGACACGTGGGAAATATAGCCGCATCGAGGGCGTTACATGCGATGAGTGTACAACCTCTTTGGTGGCACCGAGTAGGCCTCGGCTTCATCTTAGGAGTCGGTGAGGGTGTTGCAGTTTCGGTGGAGCAATTTAAGGCGGTGCTGTGAGGATAGAGCAGCCGTGATAGGTGAGGCGATCATCGAAGCAGCTCCTTGGAGGTGGAGGACGGGGCGGCTGAACCGGCGAGACGACGGATCCTCATCCGGGGAGGTGGACGAGGGATGATGAGTTATTGCGGTAGACGATGTCATCGGGGAAGAGGCTCTGGCTGGGCAGCGGTGAGGTTGCCGATAGAGGAGGGTGGGGTTTGGTGGCTGAAGCAGAGAGGTTATGGCGGCCTGGGATTTTGAATGGCAAAAAGGAGGCAATGGTAGGGGGAACCATGGCATAGGGACGCGCTTGTCCAAAATGTAGGGTGTGTTAAAAAAGTACCCCCACCGATTTGAACTAGCGGCCCTTTCGGCTCAGGGTTAGAAGGGGCATTTCGCGTGTCGGGAATTGGCAGCTGAAGGGAGTTTTCGCATGCGTTGTAATTTCGGGAAAGCAAGGCACGGGTTGTGAAGGCGCAAGTTTTGGGAGCATGATATCTGAATTTTCGGGATATAACAAGGCCCGGGTTGAATTTTAGGGACAAGCCTAACATGTAATATTGTATGTACCAAAGCATTTCGCACTTCCCTCAACGAAAAAATGAAAAAATAAAGCTATTCACACCACACAAAGAGAGAGTCTTGTCCCGTTTTACTGTACAAATGCTATTCAAAGCTACGTATGAATCCATGTTATGTCCAATTAAATTTTATCGCTGTCTGTATAATGCATGTAACCTACTCATACCAACATTTTAGTGCATTCCAAATGTCTATACTACCGCTGCAATTTTGAACTAAATTTGAATTTGTTTCTCTATTTGAATAAGAATCTACAATCATGATTGTGGCCAACTCAAACCATCATTTGTGTATTATCTTAACAACACATCACATCATGATCTAAACTTTTGAACGCACTTAATGTTGATTCCAAATAATAGTACATTTGATGTACTAACTAGATACTCATGATCTAAACCATGTTCCATACGTACACCATGTTTATCACACAAGGTAGAGTGCCCTGCCCCCTACATTATGACAAGTTTTAGCCCTGAGTAGCAAAAGCCACACATTATCCCAAATTATAATCAATGTTCTGTATATTATATGTAGTATAACATGTTAATAACCACACCATGCTTATCACCATTATATATATTCATTCATGCATACGTCAGTTTAAAACACTATGATATCTTCTTCAAATATCCGAATCCACTTTTTTATAATCAATTATAATCTCTGTTCGTCTTTTACACCTTCACGATCCTCTTCTCTTTGTAGCTAGCTAGCACTAACTTCCTATCGTGCATATGCACATGCCCGCCCCCCTCTCACCGTCCCACAGCGTCCCCTCCATTGCGCACATTCGTTTCTCTTTAGGTCGTTCACCCACGGTGTGTGTAGGCCACCTGACTCCTCTCCGGCACACACCGGTCGATATACCTCTGTAGCCAAGTGTGCCAACCACAAACACACACTTCCCCTCTTTTCTTCTCACCATCCATGCCCCCTATGTCCAATGGTTCCACGCAGGTGCACACTCCCACCCCTCTTTTCATTGCTCCCATACTCACACACTCCTTCCCCCTCGACATAGTAGGCCTCTCGCACCACCTTCTAGCCGCACCCCTCTCCACATGTCTGTCTCTCTGGACCTTATTTGCTTCTAACACATGCATGCATGTATACGTACCGATCTCCCTACATATACCTAGCTAGGTCAACTCTAATTCTTTTCCCCCACGCACCCATCGACTTACCTCACTAGTTATGTCTCTCCCTTTCTCGGACACACGACGATTGATCTTCCTATGTAGTTGCGTCCGCTTACCACAACCATATCGCCCCCCTCATCATCCTTGCATACCTCCCAACCCATCTCTCACATGCATGTGCATAGACAGACATACATCCCCTCTCTTGTTGATATTGCACTCGTACCCTCCATTTGTCTAGCAGGCCTCTCCCACCATTTGTGAGAAGCAACTTCGCCTATGGATGTGGTCTTGTGGTGAGAGATAGCTTCTCCATGATCTCCATGCTTGCCAAGTTGTTGCAGCTCCCTCCGTCTATGATGACGCGGACAGAACGTTCCTTCACAACTCCCTTGGTATGGAACAAATTGTGCCTCTGATTTTGCTCAGCTTGTGTGACCTGCACACTCAAAACACGTTGAGCAACTAAACATTCATACCGTCGGCGTCTTGGGAGCTATGTATTGCGTCTCATGATCGAATCATCTCCACCGTGTTCTTCACGTGTAATAAGAGCCAATGTCTCCTCATCATAGTCACTAGCGGACTCATACCCACCATCCTCGTGCAATCATCACATGCTGAGATTTGCATTCTCTCGCATAATGACCTCTTCCTTACAACGACGACAAATAATATCACCGGTGTGCCCAGTTGATGCCATGGAAGAAGAAGAGCTCGTGTAGGCCCGGCAGTGCGCTCTTGGCGATAGTGGAGGTTGTGCACGCTTTCTTGTATCACGGTTGGAGGTAGCAGTGATGGAGGTGCTGGTGTAGTGGAAATAGAGGATGCACGCGGTGTCCATGATGAAAGTCGACCTGCAGAAAAGTTAGTTCGCGCCAATGCTTGTCGATCCTGCACTTCACGTTCAGCTTTACAAGCAAGATGGAATAAACGAGTGATATTAGTATACTCCTTATACTCTAGAATGGTCTGAATCTCTCTATTTAATCCACCTATAAAATGTGCAAGAATAGCTTCATTCTCCTCAACAATACCACATCCAATCATGCCAGTTTGTGATTCCTGCTAATATTCTTCTACAGAATTTTTTCCTTGTCTTAAACGCTGCAATTTTTGAAGCAATTCACGTTGATAATATGGTGGAACCCAACGAGTACGCATAGCAGTTTTCAAAGCAGCCCAAGTAGCGGGAATAGGATATAATCTACAATGTTCAGGCCACCATACACATGCAAAACTAGTGAAAGCACAAACAGCAGCAGCAACCCGTCTCTCCTCGGGATATTGTAAACATGTAAAACGTTGTTCAGTTTCTAACTCCCAAGTAAGATATATATCAGGAACATATCTACCCTCAAATGGTGGAGTATTCAATTTCAGTTTAGGAATATGGACATCATCTCGCACTGAGGTGGTGGTGCAGCCTACCATTACGAATATATACCGAGGTCGACCTGCTGGTGGTGGTGGTCTGGTGGCTGCACGTAGTTCTGATTTTGATCAACCTCATCCTCATAATCGCCGCATACTCATCATCCTCCTCGGTACCAGCAGCAGCAGATGGCGGAGCCAAAGAAGCACCAATAGCGATGGCAGCGGCACCAGAATTTTGTCCTGGCTCAATAGGAACACGCTGAGCTCGTCCATACTGATTCGGAAGGGGCCGTAGTTGTTGACGTTGCAGAGGTGCGTTAGGTGCAGCCGGCGGTGGTTGTGGAAAACGTGCGAGCAATTCATTAAACTTGCTATCAAGCTTTGTTTCAAACGTCTTCTCAATGCCATCTATCTTCTCCATGGCCTTGTCAAATCTGTTTAGCACATCTTGCACCTGTCCACTCATCATTTGCTGAAATTTATCATGTAGCTGTTTGTTTGTCAGGTTCTCCCAATCAGTCTCATCGGCTTGTGATCCTGCCATGGTTAGCAGCAAATAGAAACACACAAGAATATGATCCTACAGGCTACTAAAAGTGGTGGTGGTGTATCACAAACCCGTCAAGAAAATCTCAAATTCTTACCAGTTCTTACCCAGCAGCAGGTGGTGATCGGCAACCGTTGTAGTCTAAACTCTCAAAGCTTGGATATAGCGATTACGGGGAGAGTCAAACGCTGGCGTAGATGTATGTGGAGCTGGGAAGGCTTATAATATGGTAGCAAAAAGGTCAAGAATAATCAATTCAGAGATGCAAAGTTGAATAAGCGCTCAACGATGGTATTGTGCTGGTCCTAGGCTAGACCGTGCTAGAGACGCGAGCCTAGAACACTAACAAAATCACGGCACTGCGTAAACAAGGGAAAAGCACACTCTGAATTTTTTTCTCCTCTTTTTTTTCTACTGCTTTTTTTCGCTTTTTTTTTTTTTTTTTTGCGAAAAATCACTATAATGGCGAGTGTCTCAAAACTCTTCCTGTGTCAAACCGACAGATGGGCACGAAATTTTTCGACCAAATTTTTTTTCCGATTGCTGGACCCAAAACTGAAACGGGTCAAAAAACTTTCTATAACGGCGACTGTCTCAATACGCTTAGAAACACCTAAAAATAGGATAGCCAGAATTTTTTTTGTCAATTGCGTTTTCGGAAAATTTTGGGCCTAAACGGAGGGCAGTTTCCGGACTTTTTTTTGGAAACCAACCTCTTCTACGGACGGCAAAAGATTGCTGGAATCCGAAACCTACTCAGACAAGGAAACACGAATCGGAAATTTGATGGATCCCGAAAACAAACCTAATATGCAAGGAACTCAGATTGGTGGTGGATATATGGTTGTAGGATATGGCAGCGGTGGTGGTATATGATAGCGGCGGTGGTATATGGATACGGATTCGAAGCGGTGGCGGATAAGCGGTGGTGGTAGATGGCAGGGGCGATGACGATGGTGCGCCGGTGGCGTGACAACTTATGACCGAACTCAAACTCTAAAGACTAGACTCTAAGACCAGAACTAGACACGACGATGCAACCGCAAATTCAACAAAGCAAATCTGAAAAAGATTATGCAAAGGCTCGATTGGTTCGGATATGATGAACTAACCCTAATTTTTTTGTGGCTTTTTCGTGGACTGTAGGTATGAAGAACAGACTCGATCTAAACTACGAAAAACTTTAAAATCTCACCGAGCAACCTGGAAATCTGATACCACTTGATAGAGGCAAAGGTGTCCCGTCTTTCGATGAGATGGTGGATTTCGCTTTGGTAGAAGTCGACTTTGACGATCCGACTACGAACGTGCGAGGACGTCGCGCCTTAGCAATCGCTAAACCAACTCCGAGAGGTTATTGACCACGCCGGAGCACGATCAAGCTGACCACGAGGGTCTGTTTCCTGTGAGCAAACGAAGAACAAGCAAGAAACTGAGATTGCAATCTGGATATTGCGAATATAAGATGAAAGCTTTATTGATCAAGCTGGGGTTCTGTGACGCCTTTCTCTGGTCGTTGAACACAAATGAAGTATGCGAAGTTGCAGCTATGGCGAACTTTTAATCTAAACAAAACCCAAGGTCTAAACGGTGCCCTAAGGGCTGTATATGGAGGAAGAGGGGGGAATTTCGTGGCCCTTGGTGGAGGGGTCCGAAATCAACCCTATCTCTTGTATCCCCACACATACGGACTCTAAAAATAGCCTATACTTATGTATTTCAAAATTACATGGGCCTGGCCCAATAATAAGGTGACGCAGCACCTAGAATAGCCTCTGGACGAAATTTATGAAGTGGCATCTTGTATATTTCGTCCAAGGCTTCATGCACTCATTATGGTGGCTTCAAAGTCCTGAAATCATCACTTGTAACTCCGTTCTTGTCCCCTTAGCATGCCATCATCTCCATGCTTGTTCTTGCTCCAATGTTCATCCTTCTCCAAGCTAGGCCCTTCATTTGTAAGCAAAACAAATGTATCCAATTTAGGCAGCATCATATTCTCATGAACATTAGAATCATTACCAAGAAACAAAAGTACCTGGTAATTTAGTTGGGGTGCGCGAGCTCTAGTAATTGGTCCAGTATGTATAGCAGCAGGGGCTGTGGGTGTAACAATGGTATTGATGTCCTCATCAACCAACCTCCGACACTCTACCTTTGTCTTTCTCCCAACCTTATTCCTCTGGTACACATATGCATGGATGCCAATCGATCTTCCTCAATACATAGCTAGGTCTCTCCCATTCTCCACACATATACTAGTCGATGTATCTCTCTATAGTTAGGTCTCAGCCCCCTCCCCTCACACCGATAGTCGAACGTTTTAAGTAGGTACCCATGCCACAGAGAAAAACTGCACCTATGCCCTCTCACATTCCAGTAGGCCAGCCGCCATGTATCTTTGACGTGGGCAAACACAAGTTAGATGGCACTCTTTATCGATCGCGCACCCACCCACTTCATCCCTGTTATCGATTCTATTGATATCTAACGCCGATGATCACACCACTATCTTCTTGTGGATTGCTCCCTCTATATATGAGATATCCATGACTCTGTTCACACACATTGCATAAGTTACGTTTTTTTGATTGAGATATCATCGACACATTGCCCCTGTTTCGCACAAACCATCTCTCTCACACCCACCCACGTACGTACCTGCACCTAAAAAAGAGGTGCACACATGACGCACGTACTCACGTCTCGTTCCCGGCAACACCCGTGCGGATACACGGTGGAGTTCATTTCTCGAAGCAGGGTCATGTACCACGCGTAGACGGAACAAAGTTTGACTTGATGTGTTAGTATTAAATAAAGTTATATTCCTCAATGGCACGTACAGAATATAAAATGATTGTGATGTAGGGTGGAACCCTAATTCGTCGATCTTTCACGTTTGGAGGGGATCCTACGGGGGAAACACGAAGAACACGCGGAAGCACGAGGGGAAACACGGGGAAAACGAGAGGAAATCACTCAACCAACAAGGAATCGATCACACAAGTGCTAGATCAACATACACACATGAGATCCACAAGATACATAGTCAACTAGGGTAAGGATACAAAGGAACCGTTCATCTCCAAGAGGAGGCCTTGATGTTCTTCCCTAGATAGGGGCCTTGAATCCACGAGGGGGATCTTCCCTAGATAGGGGTCTTGAATCACTGAGGATCTTCTCCTAGACGGAGGTCCCGATCTCCGAGGAGAAGTAACCGAGTGGATGAGCAAAGGCTCTCACACAAATATGAGCTAATCCAATGCTAACCCTCAAAGTGGGAGGAGGAGGTCTATTTATAGTGCTAAGCCACGAAGGGGTAAGTGAGGGCGAAGGGTACACGGCCTCGACCCAAGTCGCGCCTGGTGCGGGTCCGGATGATCCGGATGGCGGCCCGGATGATCCGGTGTCGGGGTCCGGATGATCCGGCGACCGTCCGGATGATCCGGCTTCGTCGAGGGCTTCAGTAGTCTTGGCGCCTTTGCCCAGATGATCCGGGTAGGGTCCGGATGATCCGGCTGGACCGGATGATCCGGCTGGTGTCCGGATGATCCGGCAACTCGATCTTGCTCCTTTCTTCTTCTTCCTTCTCCTCTTCCATGCTTGGCCTTGGTCCTTGGATTCTCCATGGTCATCTTGGTTGTACCTGAGTGTATGCAAGGTCCATGCATGAGGTAGTAGTCGTGTCTCATATGCAGAAAGTGACAGTTCGAAGAGGAGTGAATTCACCTTGTGTCTAATGGCGCATAGTCGAGGTCTCATCTTATGTATCCTTGGGGCTTGCAGAGTAGTCGGAGTGTACATGGGGATGAACGTGGGATGCTCCGCATCATATCCCCCCTTGGGAAAGATCCGACCTCGGATCGTGATCCTCATCACCATGGAAACGGGTGTCGTGGACGGACTTGTAGCGGGACGTAGGGGAAGGCATTGCGCACTCCAAGTACTCCAAGGTGTCTCCGGTATGTGGTACATGCAAAATGATCAAACACAAAGTACACTTGGAAATACAATGGTTAGCGCACACAAAGTGTCCATCAATTAATCGTGAGTCCGTCCTTAGGGATAGTGCATGATAAAGCGCATGAAGCTTATGAAGATGATATAGAACGATATGCAAAGAATTGATGGGATAATTATCATGGTGCACAAAGCGAAAAATTCTACCATTGTGCAAAATGATGTCATAATGGGATGGTGCATCAAAAGCATGAACATGGCAATGGATGCTCAATATGTATATGTTATCATGCAATTTATGGTGGACAATATGATCATGATGTATGAATATGCCATCAAGGAAGATCACGACAAATTTGCTAAGGAAATGCACAAGCTCATATATCATGGATGACATGGAGATAGATGCAACAAGGCAAGCACAATGTGAGTCAATCCATGCATGGGTGCAAACTTGTGGTGAGCATGATATGTCCATCGAGCATGACATGTATGAGCACAATCAACAAATATGGAGGTGTTGGTGTACCAAAGCTCATTGTCGAGGTATGAGTGGAATTCGAAGGTGCATCCAATAAGTGTGAGCGCTCCTCAATGTGAAGGTCCATGTAGCCAATCTCCAATGTCGCTCCTCCGATCACGAGATGTATCATGTAGACAACAAGAAGGAAACAACAATGAAAGAGTGACCCATCCAATATGCATATTTGAGGATTGCTCAAAGAGAAGGAGTTCACCTTTATGAGAATGTCGAAAATGTTGGTGTCGCACATCATGTATGCCTTCACATAACCAATATGTCGCATAACGGCATCGCCTTGTGAAACCTCCAAAATGAAAGAACATGACAAACACTCGGAAAAACAAATGAGGTTAGCGGAAATGCAAAACCTATCATTCGAGTGGAAAGATACCCAACAAGTGTATGCATCATCCTCATCATAAGAAAGTGCAAGGGAGCGTTTCATAGTATGGAGGCATATGATGCAAGAACAACCAAGTGCAATAGGCTCAATCAAACAGGCATGCATCACAAGTAGAGTGTCCAAGTCTCCAAGATCAATAAGCATAGCAAGTTGGCACCCAAGACAAGGTGATATGAGAGATGCAACTAATGGAGACAAGAGACAATGATCCTGACAAATCAAGTGAGAGGCATCAACATCTATGTCATCAACCCAAGAAAGCAAGTAATAGTGGAACATGGGTGATGCAACATAGCAAGCAATCATAGCAATCAAGTTAAGCAAGCTAGTAGTGCAAAGATGCAACGTACTAGAAGGAATCATGGCAAGCATGTCATTGGTGCAAATAGTGTGCATGAATAATTCACAAGACATAGCACAAGCATGAAAGCAAGATATGAGGAAAAATAGCATGAATATCTCGGTGAGAAACCATATGTAAATAGCAATAAGGCATAATGACTCTCCCAACACAACAAGCATCAATAGTATGGGGCACATGATAAACATGGCAATAGCAACAACGATCTCCACCAAGCATGCAAATACACATAGGAGTAGCATAATTGTGAATCATGGGTAAATGCAAGCAAGGGTCACAATTGCATGGCAAAGGCATAGAAGCAAGCATAGTATGCAAAGTGAACACGGTAATATGAGCATAATGTGAGAAGTGGTAAATTGCCCATAGCCGTGTGAGAGCCAAGTAGAGGAGTTGCGCGTAGTCCTTGCGCGAAGGGAATGGTGGTAAGGATAGTCCACGGGATCCCAAAGCATCCTTGCTCTCAAGAGCTCGTTTCGTCAACTCTTGGGATTGAGAGGTTGACGAGTATACGTGAGTACCTACACAAAACAAAGACAAGGGGAAAATTGTGTGTGCGTGGTAGATGTACACATCATCTGTCATGATCTTGCAGCTGCAGTGTTTGTTAGCACCAAATATCCAACGCTCAAATAAATGAGATGCGTGATATAGAAACATGTCATCCATCATGAGAGGTTTGTTATGATGTGTGTCATAATGGAGACTCAAAGGATGTAATGCATCATGAGCAATATTTAAATCATTGTTATTCATGGAATGCATATGGTGCATACTATCATGGGAATCATGCAAAGTATGAAATGCATCAAGATCTCCTAATATGTATGAGGAAACTATGGGGGTCTCCTCATGAGCATGAGTAGCAACATCACGTGGAGAATATTGACAACATCCAAAACAATGCATATTTGGAATAATGTGATCATGGCATGGCATAGTAGATGAATTGCGAAGATCATGTAAAGGAAGCATGGCAATATCATCACATGAAAAACATAAGCCAATGACCATCATCTCGTCATCTATGCCATAAGTGCAAATGGGATTGATTTTAATGGGGCATGCATAGTTACTATGTTGAGATTGTAAGGATGCAATATGGGAGATCTCACTCATAGCATATGACAAGTTCAATGGATTGTCAAACATGACGTGACCAATAGAATTTTCACAAGATATCCTATGAAGCATAGCATCACAACTAGGTAATTCAACATGCTCATCATCATATTCATCATAAATAGGTAAGTCAAGGCATGAAGAAGTCTCACTAGCATGAAGCATGGAAATAGGTGGGTCAACATCATGGGAGCAATCATTGTCAAGAGCGTCCACTAGTGGGACGAGAGAAGCACCATCACCTATGTTACCTTTGGAGTGTCGCTCATGTGTTGTAGGTGAGGTATTGAAGATCGTCTCGTTGTCATCTTCATCTTGATGGAACCATGTGGGGGTGCATCATAGTCCATCATGGCCATCGTCGTCTCCATAGGAGGTATGGACTCATCAATGGTAGGCGTGTCATCATGTAGGAGACCTAGCACCAAAGAAGAAAACACACTAGGAGTAGAGGTTAAGTCGTTAGAAATCATAGTGGCCTCACGTGCCGTGTCAACTACCTCACTCTCTAAGTGTTGTGGCTCACTCACTCCCTCAAGGATGCTCTCACTCATATGTTTGTTGGAGTCACTCAAATGGCGCTCAACCTCACATAGGATGTGTGGCATGCTCTCATGTGTGGGGCTAGAGGTGGTCACACTCATCCTCTCAAAGGAAATGCTCTCAATGTCACATATGGTGGAGTCACTCATGTCTCTCATGTGGTGGTGGCTCTCCTCACATGGCACTTGGGGCATCTCGACATATGTGGGTGTCGGAGGGATGTAGGTGCAAATGTCTCCATGCTGAACTCCGATCGTCGCCTTGGTTGAAGGGATAGTCCCTTGCTCAACCTTCTTGTCACCGTCTTGTGGTTGGAGGCCCATATGATGTGGCACCTCATAGGTCATCTCCATGACCGAAGGGAATGTCCCATGCTCGGCCATCGTCCTTGAGGGGCTTCCAAAGATGGAAGTGTCACCCTCACTCGTATGTAATCGCCTTGGACTTGATGAAGTCGATGTAGGCGTACTCGTGGGAAGTAGGCGAAGATGTCGTACGTCCAAAGGCGAAGATGCCTTGATAGCACTTGGCGAAGATGCCAAAGTGGTTGGTGTAGCCGTAGCGCCGTCTTGGTGGTGGTCATCTCACGGTCTTCTTTTGTGCTCTTGAAGCTTGGACTTGGCGTGTTGGGACTTGTGCATTTGCGCTTGTGGAGCATCTTCATGATGATGATGTTGTTGTCGTGCTTGAGCTCGTAGGCATTCGTCGTCGTCATGCACATGTTGCTTGGAGGTGACTTGGCCTTCATGACGATGTGGATCACGAACGTGATGATTGTCGCCATGTAGATGTGGACGAGGACGATTTGCACTTGCATCTTTTTCGCGCTCCGAAGACTTGTGGCTTGACCGTCGTCGTCTTGAGGATGATGAAGTGGAAGAAGACTTGATCAAAGCTCTAATCTCTTCCATCCTTGCATCTTGCTCCTCTTTATGTGCGGCAATCTTCTTGTCGATGTAGTCCCTTTTCCTTGCTTCGGAGTGACGAATGTCGATGGAGATGTTCTCGATGCGCTCTCGCAATCTTGATTGTGCGCCTTGTATTTGTCGTTGTAGATCGAAGATGGACGCTTTGGAGATGTAGTTGTTCATGCTGTCATTGTTGTCGTAGACCGGAGAGGGAATGTCTTGCCTATCCATCACAAGACTCGAGCAAATATGAGTGGGAGAAAGAGAAGAACGTATACCAATGTACCTTTGACCGAAGTTGAAGATGAATCAAGTTCACTCAAATGTGGACAATGAAATAGCACTATTGGTACCGATCCTTGTCGATTCTCACACCTACACAAGTAAGGCTTATAGTGGAGCTCGGTGAGGATAGTGGCACAAAAATTTAATGCAAAATGTTAGCAAGAGTCAATAATGTTGAAAGAGATTCACAAATTCATAAGTGAGACAAATGGACCAATAGCAAAGAATGGCACACGGAAACACACACAAGGATAGATAAATGGGGTCGTGCAACCAAGGAATGAGCTCAAAATGTGGAATCCACCAAAACGCTCGTGTTGCACAACTCAAGAGAGACGCTAGCACGATTGCTCAATAGGCGGATACGACACTTGTGCACAACCTATAAGATGCAAAATGGATATTCTTCTATCCCAAGTATGCTATGTATGTATGGTTCTCGGTGTTTCTCTCAAGCATGATATCATATGATATAGATTTGACAATCTTATGTGCAATGGGGTATGATGCTATGGCACTTGCTCACGAGCTCTTTGCTCTCTTTTTGCTTAAAAGCTTTTTTTTCTATGGCCACTTTTGCACAATGTACAAACGAAGATAGCAATTGTGTATATGCGGGAACAAACTTGAGGCACAATGGATGATATGATACCAATATGGTATGGTATGTATGCAATGGAAGGTATGGACCACTAATGTGCACAAGTAACGTTGCCGGCAATACTCAAATGGCTAGTCTCGATAGGTAAGTGACACAAAATGGGCTAGGGGTTAACAATGCAATTGCAAGGGTATATACAAAGGTGTCGTCGAGGTTACCGTCCTTTGCTATGATGAGTGGCAGTGTTCTTGGTGTAGATACCAAGATGATGGAGACTCGTCCCTAAGTAGCCGAAACACCTTAGGAAACGGAAAAACCGCAAACCCAAAATCCCAAATGACAAATGTCAAAATGGTGGTAGCGGAAAGCGGTGGTGGTGTTGCACTAGGCAATGCGGACGGAATGATGGGCTATACACGAGTCGGAGTTGAAGTTGCCGTCCCTAAGTAGCTGAAACACCTTAGGAGACACAAGCCACAACTCGAAAAAGCTCAAACAACAATTGGGTCAAGTTGGGGTTGTCGGAAGTGTATGGTGGGAAAGTTATGTGGAAGTGGTGGTGGTGGTGGTTGATGAAGAAGCAACCGTCCCTAAGTAGCCGAAACACCTTAGGAGACTCAAGTCACTACTCAAACAACCTCAAATGCTATGGGGAACAAAATGGGTTAGGTTGCGGAAGTCGGTGGAGGTAATGCGGATGATATGGTGGAGGGCCTAGGCAAAGATGCCAAAATTCCGAAAAGTTGATGGTGTCAAATGGTGTTGGTGGTATTTTTGTGGGATAGGGGATGTCAATAGCTTCAAAACGAGCTAAAGAACGTCAAAATCGGAGTTCGGATGAATTAGTTATGGACAAAACAAAAATCAGCCGAAGTCAGTTTCAGGGTAAACCGGATGATCCGGGAGGAGGTCCGGATGATCCGGGCTCGGTCCGAATGATCCGGGAGGAAATCCGGATGATCCGGGTTCGTCAGCGCCGGTTCTGTTTTTCGGGTGCGCGATTTATCCGGACGTCCGGGGGGAAGGCCAGCTGATCCGGGCTTGGTCCGGATGATCCGGTAGAAGGTCCGGATGATCCGGGCAAGTCAATCCGCTCGGGATTTGCTCTCGGGGGCGAATTTTTGGGCGGAAATGGATGATTTTCGGGGCAAAATTCGAGGGATTTCGTGGATGGAAGGTGGGGAAACTTGGGGACATGCTAGATCCACTTGAAACCAAGCGAATCCATGGATCAAAATCAATAAAACATCATCAAAACTAACAAATCACAAAAAAATTTGGGGGCTATTTTTGGTGGGGATTTTCGGATTTAGGACGAAAATAACAAAATCAAGCTAGAAATCACGGGTAGGGGCTCCAAAAACGTGATCAACGTGGCTCATGATACCATATGATGTAGGGTGGAACCCTAATTAAATCGATCTTTCACGCTTGGAGGGATCCTACGGGGAAACACGAAGAACACGCGAAGCACGAGGGAAACACGGGAAAACGAGAGGAAATCACTCAACCAACAAGGAATCGATCACACAAGTGCTAGATCAACATACACACATGAGATCCACAAGATACATAGTCAACTAGGGTAAGGATACAAAGGAACCGTTCATCTCCAAGAGGAGGCCTTGATGTTCTTCCCTAGATAGGGGCCTTGAATCCACGAGGGGGATCTTCCCTAGATAGGGGTCTTGAATCCGCTGAGGGGTCGTCTCCTAGACGGAGGTCCTGATCTCCGAGGAGAAGTAACCGAGTGGATGAGCAAAGGCTCTCACACAAATATGAGCTAATCCAATGCTAACCCTCAAAGTGGGAAGGAGGAGGTCTATTTATAGTGCTAAGCCATGAAGGGGTAAGTGAGGGGCGAAGGGGTACACGGGCCTCGGCCCAACTCGCGCACACAGGCGGGGTCCGGATGATCCGGATGGCGGCCCGGATGATCCGGGTGTCGGGGGTCCGGATGATCCGGGCGACCGTCCGGATGATCCGGCTTCGTCGAGGGGCTTCTGTAGTCTTCGGTGCCTTTGCCCGGATGATCCGGGGTAGGGTCCGGATGATCCGGCTGACCCGGATGATCCGGTGGGTGTCCGGATGATCCGGCAACTCGATCTTGCTCCTTTCTTCTTCTTCCTTCTCCTCTTCCATGCTTGGCCTTGGTCCTTGGATTCTCCATGGTCATCTTGGTTGTACTGAGTGTATGCAAGGTCCATGCATGAGGTAGTAGCCGTGTCTCATATGCGTAAAGTGACATTCAAGAGGAGTGAATTCACCTTGTGTCCAATGGCGCATAGTCGAGGTCTCATCTTATGTATCCTTGGGGCTTGGAGAGTAGTCGGAGTGTACATGGGGATGAACGTGGGATGCTCCGCATCAGATTGTCATCGGGAAAAAAGAAAAATCCACTCCACTTTATACAATGGAGCCTGCTTCCCGTGGTTTGTCTCTGGTCACACTATCTCACACAAGGCGGCGGTGGACTCTCTCTCTCACCGTTGGTCACTGATCTGGCCGCATCCCGTCTGCCGGCGGAAAGGGAGGATGTGTAGCGTTTCTCTGTTCGACGATGTTGAGGCAGCACGCCCCGATCTGCGGTACCCGCCGTTCTCTCTAACCAAGCTCCGGCACGGTAGGGCCTTCGCCACTTGCTCGCAGCCGCAGTATGGGCAGATCCCGGCCGCCGGCGCCCTTCTAGTTACATCCCGACGACCCTCAGGTACAACTTCCTCCGGCCTTGCTCCACTGCCCATCTTCCCACATTGCTGCATGTGGATCTTCTTTAGTTGTTTGCTTAAAACTTATCTCGGCCGACGTACTTTCCATCTTGCAATCTTGTCCTCAAACCTTTTTGATAAACCACCATACTACTATATTTCCCTTATTACATGGAATATGCTTCTTCTTTGTCGGCGTATGTGTCTTCAACTCATGTTATTGGGCAGTAATTGTTTCCTTTCTACCTCCGTTTGCAAACAGGCTATCCATTTCACCTCGTTTCTATTGCGACCTTTTGGTGAACTACAAAAATCACTTTTTTCTTAACAGTGCTTTGTGTAGTTCCGCCAAAATGTCACACGGGCAACATTTTTACATATCTGTGGTACTGCAGAAAGGGAGATTGGTTTTGCCATCCTCCTGATCCAACTCCGTGCCTAATCTTCTCCAAGAAGTAGTTAGTCCTAAAGGGAGATCGCAGAGGTGATCGGCTTCTATTTGTGTGTGTTATGTTTCATCATCTGGTTCCACTATTATTGTAATCACACTTACCGAATATCTTTGCAAACAGGGATGATCAGCTCGATTTTAGTTGAGCTGCACAAAACGATCGGATCGTGATGTTGCTCCATACACCTATTTTTTGGCTACAAAGCTAGGTGAAACTAGCTGCCAACCAATGAAAATTGTGCCCAGGAAATGGAGCCATACATACGAACAACATCGATCAATTATATCTTTTTGTACACCTTCTCACAACTTTGTCTTCAGTTGTGATGTGAATATTGGCGCTGATCTGCGAACAATTGAGATGCATTAGCAGCCATGGTTGTTTCATTTGTATTTGATGATGGAATGATGTAACGAGACAATCTTGGGCAAGAGCACACATGAATCTTAAGTTGAAACCTTCATAACATCACATTACAATTTCATTAGGCTAGCCATAGTGGGAGTAACTTAAGGAGTAACATAACATATTCCAAGAAAAATTGCTTTTGTGGCATGGAGTTAATGAGGAAAGAGATGCTTGTGGTAACATAATATGTTACTTAACATAACACACCCTGAGGTAAAATGAGTCTATATCTCAATTAATGACGACTTACATGTTACCATCCATATGTTTACTACCCGGTATGAAGGTAGTAACATAGACTAGTAACATATGCATCTTACTAGTCTAAGTTACACCCCGCTATGACTAGCCTCATGCTAGAAAATTATGCATACATATAAAAAAATCCTGAAGGATTGATAGCAATGCCAGAAACAAATCAACTTTGTTTTGCCAACATGTGGGACATCCTTCATCCGGCACCACCAGCCATGCAGAAATATTGAGTGCACAACTGCAGGGAAGATTCACCCCGGTTGTTGCACCGCCGTAATAATAACTAGTGAGCAGTCAAATCACAAAGCCCCACCTTCGCCACAGTAAGTTGCTCGGACAAAGCAACTGCCATTTCTCTCTTCGTTGAATCTGCTGTTACTCCAATATTCCTAGAGTAACAAGTTGCTCGGGTGAAGCAACCATCCCTTCTCCTTTCCCACAGTAAGTGCTACCTCTTTTTTATTCTAGAAAAAACCACACGCGAATATTGGACGGTAGCAGCACAGCAACTGAATCAAAAATCAAAACCAACCAATGAACTACTACTAATGGTGAGCATTTGCTAGTATCATGTACTCTGTCTGTCCATGTATATAGGGCTTAATGCATTTTCGGAGACTAAATTTGCCCTTGTTTGGATCCATGGGTTAGAGTTAGTTTGAGCTAGTTGGGGCTCAAATAGCCCTAAAGTATCCAAACATGAGGGTTACTAGCAAGATGCCCATGCATTGCATGGAACATCAAGATGCATTTGTATGAGTAGTTTATCTTGTGGGAGAAAAGGATGAACGAGGGAAGGCCTTATTTGCAAATGTGGAGAGGTGTGTGGGTATCTTTTTGCAAAACATCCATTGTTTCCTTCCTATTCGTTAGATATAAATCGAACGACCTATATTGTAGAATGGCAGACACACCATCATCACCAACTCTGTTTTTACAAGAGTAGAGAAATTGGAGCAAGTTGTACCAAACCCACCGAAAAAATTATCCCACCCGAGAGGTGCTAATTGGATCTCTATCCCGCTAGCCAAGTGGTGCTAATTGGAGCTAGTTCTCATGGGGCCCACTGAAAAATCACTTTTCTCTCTCCATCAAGTGCATTTATTGTCAATCTAATCCTGTCATCGAAACACCTCTTTGGCTAGAGTTAGTTCAGGGTTAGTCATGAGTTAGTCTAACCTCTAGCTAAGTTAGAGTATCCAAACAGGAGCAGTATAGGACATGCAAGTTGCTCAAAGCATACCGTCAAATTCGTACGTGAAAGATCTTTTTTTTTGAAATGGGGCGTGAAAGGATCTTTGAATGATATAACTTGCAAACTACATAAAAATCTTATCAATAGTCAAAGGCAACCTCAAAGAATACATTAGGCCCTATATAAAATCTTATATCAATAGTCAAAACCAAGTGTTACTACTACACCAAACAAGCTCAAAACGAGAAACTGGACCCACTCACGGCACGGCACGCATGTCCCGTTTGGTCCGTCGGTCAAAGCGATTCCTGTTCTTGGCATAACAATGGAGTATAGTAATTTTTTTAGAATGTTGTTGGCATGTCGCTAAGATGTGATGAGTTAACCGACCTCAATAGATGGCAAAATCGCCAGCCCGCCGCACTTTGAGAGAGATGAGGAGCGAGAAGCAATACGGGCTGGTGGACTACTAGAGCTAGCTGTCGCACGGAGACCAAGAAAATATGGTGATAGCGTGGGTTGGCCATGTATGATGTAACTACACTGGGCTACCGTATTTAAAAAGAATACAAGCATGAATAGAGGAGGTGCAGGAACCGATGTAGGTAATCTTTGCCTCTTTCCCTAAAACTCACGTGCGGGTACACTGTGAGCTCATTTCTGTATGAAGAGGCAGCTCACCAGATAATTTGGCGAGTGTAGTAGCTGTGCATGGGAACTACGCATGGACGAATCAAAGTTCGATCATGACGCGGTGGCGCGTTTTTTATAAATTAAGTTATTCTATTCGATGGCATGTATGCAACATTATTTTCTCAATGGAACGTGAATCATGCACGCACTGAAAGACGGAGCACGAGATTGTAGCCATGGACATGGTCAGCCCTTTTTGGAGACTAATACACTACTTTTAATGTGTCCCGTCAACTCACAAATGGGGAGAAGCTTTTGTTTTAAATAAGCGATGAGAAGCTTTGCTTACGACTAGTACGACCTCTCCCTTGCTCACATGTGCGCGCGGTAGCTTCAAGGACGAGGACAAGCTTTTGCTTTACGATAGTGCGCTTAATACAGGCGGTGGACGTGCAGCAGTTCATTCGGTGTCAGATTGCCAGAAGTAGGAGTATATTGTAGTACCGTCATCATTGTTTGACTTCCGGAAGAGGTGAAGAGCCAATCACATGGTCATCTACTCACTGTATAACCGACCGTGTTTGCATGAATTTTTTAACGTAATACAATCTGAGTGGATTGCTCCAATGGTCATCACACGTGAGCCAATCGATTCGCACCCTTCCGCCGCGCTCCATTTTGTCTTGCGTTCGTTCCTCTGTGCAACACGATGACAAGTGGGCTTTATAGTACAAGCGGTGAACGTGCAGCAGTCATTCGGTGTTAGATTGCCAGAAGTACATATATATTGTTGTAACATCATCGTATTGTTCGTATTTCGGAAGAGGCGAACATCCAAGTGCATGGTCACCTACTCACAATATAATCGGTCATGTTTGCATGATTTTTTTAACATACAATCTGAGTGGATAGCCCCTGTGGTCATCACAAGTGAGCGGATGTATAGGTGGGCTAGGTGGGCAGGTGACAACAATCTGAGTGCTAAAAGAGTTGATCAAATGCTTGGTTTTGTTCGGATTTTCCAAGTATGACCATTGGATAGAGTGAATCAATGGCTTACATTCAAAGTTATTATCATACTACAGAATGGTATAGGAACGTCGAGAGATTTGGTTGAATTTATATTGCTAAATAATATAAAATATTATGAGTGCAGACACTCCACCGCGAGGTTTGTTGCTCCTTCTGGTCGTCGGGAATCTATATTCTTCCACTCTTTTGTTTACGGCATGAGCTTTGTTCCTCCTTTTGCCGACACGCATGACATCTAGCATCAAGGTGGACGTGTCATGCAAGAAAATGGAGATAAGCAGTGCGTAAGTGAGTCCTACACTTCGATGGCACCTAGTACTACGCAATATTTTTTCTCTTCGATTGCACATGAATAGTGCACGTACTCAATGACGGAGCACGGGATGGTAGCCATGGACATGCTCGGCCCTTTTTGAAGAGAGTACTAAATAACTTGGATGTGTCCCGTCAACTTGATGAGAAGCTTGCTTACTACACCTTCTCCCTCGCCAACGCATGCGCGGTGGCTTGCAGCACGAGGAGAAACTTTTGCTTACAAGCGGTGGACGTGCAACAGTTCATTTAGCGTCAGATTGCCAGAAGTACTACTGTAGTACCATCATTATTGTTCGACTTCTGGAAGAGGAGAAGAGCCAAGTGCAAGGTCACCTACTAACCTAGTACAGTAAGTACACTACTATAGCCAAAGTTGGTCCACCTTTTTAGAGCATGGTTAATTAATATAGGCAGCTCTTGCGCACATCATTTAGAGCAAGTACTCTCTTCATAGGAACAAAGGAAGTGAAAAAGTTGGAGTGTATGCTAGATTGCCAATTAAAACATGATTACATATGGAAAAAAATCCTATAGCATTCTATCCTATAAATCAAACGACCAATGTAAGAAAATTATGAGGGGGGTCTCTCCAACAGTGTTTCTCGGCTCGCACCTAGCATCACGGTGGTCGAACTTGGAGTCATTCATCTGGTACACGTGGCATCTCAGATCTAGACACAAGGCGACGTACACCGTCAAGGATAATTTTGTCCTGAAAGCCGGACGTACACAGTCAAGGTCCACGGTCAAGGGGGTAAGTGCGGACGCGACTTCTCACTACGTCTGCCATTTGAAGCGGCACGCCGGCCGAGGGCGCCGCCAACTGCACTCCCAACTGTACCCGCCTCGTCGCCGCATTCAAAAAACTACATTTACTAGCAAGATGCCCATTAGTTGCAGAGAACATCAAAATGCATTTGTATGAGTAGTTTATCTTGTGGGAGAAAAGGATGAACAAGGGAAGGCCTTATTTGCAAATGTTGAGTGGTGTGGGTATCTTTTTGCAAAATTGTCATTGTTTCCTTCCTATCCGTTAGATATATATTGTACGACCTATATTGCAGGATGGCAGACACACCATGATCACCAACTCTGTTTTTTATAAGAGTAGAGATAGAGAAACCCACATGGAATGCGAGAAGCAAACTTCGGCCACACACGTCCGTTCAGGAGAAGGACACCGGCCAAGCTCCTCCTTCCACCATTTTCTCCACTCTTTCGGCCGCATCCGAAGAGTAGGAAGAATAGTTCTCCGACATAATAGCCATCTTGGTGGCCCGTTGAGCTCTGCAGTTACGAGCGAGGCAGCTCGCTGCTCCACCTACATCACCTAGGACATCGAAGGCAGTTGCCGCACTATGCCAGCGTGTGGTTCCGCAGCTAGTTGCTCCAATACAGCTCGAGGAAGAGTGCCTACTTGCTCCAGGCCGGCATGTCGGTGAGCACGGCAGCACGGGCATTATCGCTGCCCTCGACGTCGCCGCGTCGTATAGAGCCTTCAGTGCCACCGACCGCGCCATCTGTAGTCAACGCGCGCGTAGCCGCGCCATGCAAGCAGAGAAAGAAGCCGCCGCGGATGTCGATTTTAGTGCAACCTGCTATCGGTTGACCTCACGGTGCTCCAGGTATTTCTACATTCGTAACTAGGTACTCCCTCCATTTCTTTTTAGTTTGCATATAAGATTTGGTCAAAGTCAAACTTTGTTAAGTTTGACTAGCTTTGTAGGAAAATATATCAACATTCACACCATGGAATCAATACTATTAGATGTATGATGAAATTAATTTTCATAACATATAACTTTAGTATTGTAGATGTTGATATTTTTTTCTACAAAGTTAGTCAAACATTATAAAGCTTGAATTTGACCAAATCTTATGTAGACTAAAAAGAAATGGAGGGAGTTGAATGACTAACGCAAGATGAAATAAGCTTATTCATACGCTGACTTATGTTTGCAGTGTGGAACGAGCCTGTCATGTGTGGAGAAGCAAACAAGCACTGCAGTCATGCCATTAATGCAAGATAAAAGGGTCCGAGTCATTGATGCCCTGGCTGGCGAGTAGGGGTAGTGCAAATGGCGGTGCATTATTGTGGTGGAACTGCACAAAAAAGATATTGGGGTTAGTTGGACAAATTTTCTACTGCCACACGGAAGGAATTGCGCTCACCGATTGGATAGAATTTCCTCCGTGCCATCATAGGAGATCCCAAGGTGGAAATCAACTAACCACCTATAAAGTTATGCATAGTCTTCCTCACACAGGTCAGTATCCCATTCGTCCAGATGATCGTGTTTTGTCATGCCGAGCTATTGATATGTGATACTGTTTTGCAACACCATTTAAGTACATTGCTTTCCTATCTTTCCACATTCACGACAATGAAGATGATTTCAGTGGAACTGCACAAAATGGCCTGATGTTGAGTGATCTCTACTGCCTCCTCTGTTTGCTGCAATGTGTGAGCGTAAATTGCAAGATGAGCCAACATGCTCAAAGTGCATGCAACATTGAGTAGAAAGAAGCATGCCCAGGAAATTAATGCGTGCATAGGGAGGCCCTTTGCTCAGAGGAGCATCGATCGTTTTTTCTTTATATCTACACCTTCTCACAACTTTGTCTTAGTTATAGTCTTGTGAATCATTTAGATGCGTAAACATGCTGAACTTAAGTGCTTGTGAATGTTAGCTAGTATGCATACTTTATCTTGTGAAGCTTAGTTTGAATGTTAGCATGTCAACCTTTGCAATCTATGTATATTGTGGGCATGTTATTTGACCCCTCATTTTGCCGCGCTATGACCAGTGTGAGTGTCTGCATGCAGTACACCATCCTCTAATTTGGTGGATGCCAAGCCGGCCCGAAAAGGAGCAGTAACTTTTTTTAAGTTGAAAAATGTTACAGATGAGGAGCCATAATTAAGATAGAGTCATCTCTTTTTTCCTTTCGAAGGGGTAATAAGCTGGCAAGTGTCTCTAATGGGTTACATCTAGTGTTAAGGGCTTCCAGTACGAAATGCGGGCAGCTGACTAGGCCGATACAAAAGCCTATCCATCTTAAAGCCCATTTGTTTTTTGCGAGGAAAAGCCCATATTTCTTAATGAGGGGGCAATCCAAAAAAACCTCCTTCCTCCTCGCTTCCACTTATACTGCAGCTCGCTGGACTCTCCCGCTTCCGTCGGCCCCCAATTCCCCTAGCACCCTATCTTCCTCACTCGTACGGAAAACTCCCGCTCACCTTCTTCCTCACTCGTACATAAAACGCTTGCTCCTCTTCTACCACTCCTACAGAAACCCCAGCCCTCCTTTTTCCCCACTCGCACTGCCACTAGGCTCGTCTTTGGCTACTCAGCTCAAACCTGTGAGCTCGGCGCGACGCCCGCAAGGAAAATGGAGATGGGTGGCCCCAGCGCCAAGAAGATGAGGCTTCCGCCAGCGGTGACGCCGGTTGTAGATCGCGCACCCGGCAGCTCCGGGAGAAGTGGCGATCCCCCCACCCGGATCTGAGGAACCCGTACAATCTCTGGTTGACCGCATCAGCGATCTCTTGGACAACATCCTTGGGGAGATCATCTTGCTTCTCCTCACCAAGTATTGCTGCCGCACACAAGTCCTCTCAACTCGGTGGCGCCCTCTATGGTGCACCGCGGCCCTCAACCTTGACTGTCGTCAGATATCTGTGCTTCTTGTATTTGATCTCGTCAGAGCCATCACCTCCTCTCACCAGTAGGGCCCCGTTCAACGCATCTGCATCCCGACACGCTACCTGTTGTCCATACCCTGCATGGTGGACACTTGCTAACATCCCTGAATTCGAAAAACTCCAGCAATTTGAGTTCAGCCATTACCACAAAAGTTTCAAACCACGAACCGGACACCAAGAATGTGTGCCCACACCTCTATTGTCCATCTCGTGGTTTTCTTCCTCTCTCTCCACACCGCCACCTTCTCCCGGTGCCATCTACCAGACGATCTGGTACAAATTCTTCGACTCCCACTACTAAAAAAAACTTTCTCTTGTGGTGATTTATCTGTCGGAGGCCTCACTGCATAGCATCATCCACTCCAGTTGCCCTGCCCTGGAGCGCTTGTTGATTGTTTTGGGAATATAAATCCCTGTTAGTTGTCTCCAAATAAAGTCGCCTCACCTTAAAAGCATTGGAATTTGTCTTGAAGGACAAAATCTCATCGTCGAAGATGCCCCTTCACTTCAAAGGTTGCTCCTTGATAATCGTTATAAACCTTCGCAAATAACTGTCATCTCTACGCCCAAACTAGAGACCTTGGGTTTAATTCATGATCCGTTTAATGATCACGACAAGTTTTTGTTTGGCTCCTCACTTTTTCAGCTACCGTATATTATCATCTACCCATTTGTAATCATAAGCTTCATTTTCATTTGTTCGCATAGGTTTTATATCATCTTGGAGCACACTTTGGGTACTAATATTATGTTATATGCTCAATGAAGAGTTCGTCCATGGATAACCTATCAATGCCGCTGGATTCTGTCGGGATCTTATATAACGGAATGTTCAGTTATGATATGAACATAATTATTGGCTTGCTGTGAGGCTTTCGATGTCTAGAGAATTTATATATAGAGGTGATGATTTCATGCACATTGAAAGCCCGTATATATTGTACTAGAATTAACCGTTCAGGTGTCTCACTTCCAACATGCTCTTTTTTCAGACCTTAACTGTTTCAATCTTCATATCTACTTAGGCACTAACTGATGAGGACATCAATACCATTGTTACACCCACAGCCCCTACGGATACATATACTGGACCAATTACTAGAGCTCGCGCATGCCAATTAAATTATCAGGTACTTTCGTTTCTTGGTAATGATTCTAATGTTCATGAGAATATGATGCTGCCTAAATTGGATACATTTGTTTTGCTTACAAATGAAGGGCCTAGCTTGGAGAAGGATGAACATTGGAGCAAGAACAAGCATGGAGATGATGGCATGCGCAAGGGGAACAAGAACGGAGTTACAAGTGATGATTTTAGGACTTTTAAGCCACCATAATGAGTGCATGAAGCCTTGGACGAAATATACAAGATGCCACTTCATAAATTTCGTCCAGAGGCTATTCTAGGTGCCGCGTCACCTTATTATTGGGCCAGGCCCATGTAATTTCGAAATACAAAAGTATAGGCTATTTTTAGAGTCCGTATGTGTAGGGAAACAAGATGTAGGGTTAGTTTCGGACCCCTCTACCAAAGGCCACGAAATTCACCCCCTCTTCCTCCATATATACAGCCCTTAGGGCACCGTTTAGACTTTGGGTTTTGTTTAGATTAAAAGTTCGCCATAGCTGCAACTTCACATACTTTGTTTGTGTTCAACGACCAGACAAAGGCGTCTCAGAACCCCACCTTGATCAATAAAGCTTTCCTCTTATATTCGCAATATCTAGATTGCAATTTTAGTTTCTTGCTTGTTCTTCATTTGCCTGCAGGAAATAGACCTTCGTGGTCAGGTTGATCGTGCTCCGGCGTGGTCAATAACCTCTCGGAGTTGGTTTAGCGATTGCTAAGGCGCGACGTCCTCGCACGTTTGTAGTCGGATCGTCAAAGTCGACTTCCACCAAAGCGATATCCATCATCTCATCGAAAGACGGGACACCTTTGCCTCTATCGCTAACACTTGGAGAAAAACATATAACCAATCGGTGGCGTAATAAGCACCAGGATTTTCTCAGTTCTCTTGACATTCGTTTGAGGACAATAACGATGGAAAGATATGCATCCAACCAGACAAACAGAAGCTTTGTTACATTCTTCCTGTTGAATGCAAGGTTACTATTGTCCATGAGGCTTAAGTTTTTCAACAAGAGATTTCTCACAGACGGACATGTTGAACAGCAAAAAAAAAAGAAGTTTCAGGTGGACAAATGGGCTTCTGAACGTGCTCGGCTTCTATTTACAACAACTTGTAGTCATCGTCCAATAGATTCCTTTGCACAGGATGTTGATTTTATGGATCAGACCGATCCATTTGTTTGTGACTACGAAAAAGAGTGGTTAGGTTAGATGTTATTGCCATGTTCAATCTGGGTTTTGTCTAAATTTGATGAAGAATTAATCCTTGGCTTTTTGTATCGTTTGTAAGCTTGAGTTACATGTTGTTCCCCTCGTACTCAAAGGCGGTTCTAGGCCCCAGGTAGCCAGGGCCTTGGCATGGAGCGTGGTTAATTTTTTTGAGAGGGAACACATTATTTTCCACTTAAACTTGGGAAGCCATATAATCATTCACCAAGACATAAACAAAAACTGGGGCAACATTCGCCCACAAATGGAGGGGGTTCAGCAGCTCCCATAGCAAACTGGGCCAAAGCATGTGCCACATGGTTACAGTTCCAAGGACAAAACATGAAATCGGAGAAAACAAAAGAGGCATCGCACAGGCTTCTTGCTTCTATAAAGAGAACTCCCAGCTCCATAGCTTCATAGCCCCACCCTTTAAGTGCAGAAATCATTGTCAAATAGTCCGATTCAAAACTGATACGTTGTGCATCCAGGTCAGCTGACCATTCAATAGCTCGCATACAAGCAATCACTTCCGCGTGTAGTGCAGATCTTACATGGTTCATCTTGCCAGCAGCAGCTGCCAGGAAATCACCAGTTTCGTCTCTCGCAATGAAACCCCACGCACCAGTCTCAGACTCCACATGAAACGAAGCATCCATATTAATCTTGATCAAGTTTGTAGCTGGAGGGATCCAAACCTTGGGTTGTTGCGGCTGAGGCGTTTTCTGAATGTTCACCGAAGTGAAATCAGTCAAGTGTCTTGTGATGAAAGAACTGATTTCTATTGCCGTCTTTTGTACTTCACCTGCATTGGCTTTGTTCCTCTACGTCCACCAGTCCCAAAGGAGCACATCAACGCATAGCTTCTTTTCTCGCTGCATAGCGCAAACATGGTGTACAATATCTTCATGATCTTGACATCGGCGTGGTGAATTTGTTCTTTGTTAACTGTAGCGTACGGTAGCAGAAAGGACACCGTAGCTAACTGTAGTTGCATTGCTTACCTGGGACATAGGCTGATCCTAGCTCTGCTACTGCTTGTACTCCCCTCAGCCTGCCACTACACTGCCGCATCTTCCACGGCTCCTGTTCATTCCCGTCCGAGGCCTCGCTGTTGTTCTCTACCTTGGTCCACTCGATGTGCCCGCCGCCGTGTGGTGTTGTCAACATGGTCAACAACCAAGAGGAATCATGAGATGACTATACGCGGAGTGGCTGACAGTAGGGACCCACCACGGTCATTGCATTTCGCAAGCAGGTGCCTCGTTATTACAAGCCAAAAAAATCTTTCTCCTAATTGTTTGACAACTAGGTCCCACGCAATTGGAGAATACCCAACTAAGGTCTACTTGCTTTTCTCAGCCCTGCTGGGCTGCAAATCTTTCAAGACGAGGAGGGATGTAAGTAGTAAGAAATGGGCTTCCGCAGAAAATGGGCTATAAGTTAGTAAGAAATGGGCTGTAAATTTTTAAATCAAAGCCAACCGGCAATTACATTCAAATATTTTTTTCAAGATTTCTCTACTCTTATAAAAAGCAGAAAATGGTGGAAGAAGGAGCTTGGCCGGCGTCCTGCTCCTGAACGGATGTGTGTGACCGAAGTGGGTTTCTTGCATTCCACGCGGGTTTCTCTATCTCTATCTTTATCTCTACTATCTACTATTATAAAAAACAGAGTTGGTGATGATGGTGTGCCTGCCATCCTGCAATATAGGCCGTCTAATCTATATCTAACAGATAGGAAGGAAACTATGACAATTTACCCGCACTCCTCTCCACATTTGCAGCTAAGGCCTTCCCTCGTTCATCCTTTTTCTTCCACAAGATAAACTACTCATACAAATGCATCTTGATGTTCCGTGCAATGCACGTGCATCTTGCTAGTCAAGATTTTACCTTTTTTTGTGGAGATTTATTTTGAGATAAGTTTTAAAAAAATTATTTTTAACATGACTCGAAATTGGTGATTGAAGTAGTTCGGAACCCATCGAAATATGCAAAATTTCATTGAATTTTTTAGAAGTGCCCAAAATATGGTTTGCAATGCTAAAAAAAGAATGTGGGCTTCAAAATATTCTTAAGAATTAGCAAATCGGATGTAAATTATTGAAAATAATGGCTAATGCGCTGTATGCTATTTTCCACACATTTGGAGGCTGATTTCTGGGCTTACTTTGTTGACGATGACGCTGTCCTAAAAAAAATTTGATGCGTACGCAAGGCTTTGTCAACTTAATCAAGACAGAGCAGTGACTGTTGGATGTCCATCCAACTACCGTCGTGCTTCTGCAATCTCTGATCTTCCTGGTCCAGCCGCCCAAACTAACACCGGCGGGAGTGCCTGCTCCCTCCTCCCGTGGTCGGTTGTGCTGCCGCGAGGCCATCCCTCTACCCACCCGCACATCCCGTTATTTTCTAGCAACGTCAGCCTCACCCCGCAGCCGACCAGTCAGCCGTCGTACTCCCCTCGGTGAGGGCATCCGCTATTGTGGCTTCGCCAGCTCTGGGTCATTCAGTTCCTGGGCCTCGCCCTCGTCCACAGCGTTTGTGCTCTCGGCACGGCGTGGTCAACATGGTCAACAAACAACAACCATCGAAAGATGGATGTAAGTGGAGAGGCTGACACTAGGGACCCACACAAGCAAGTGCCTCCTTATTATGTGAAAATAGTGGGGCTTCTCTGGGTCATTCCAGTCTGGGCCACGCCGTCGTCCACCGCCTTGGTTCTTTCAGCGGCGTGGTCAACGTGGTCAACGAACGACATCCATCGGAAGACGACTGTACGTGGAGAGGCTGACAGCTGGGTCCACGGCCGCAAGCAAGGAAGTGCCTCCTTATTACGCGCAAAATAATGATTCCTCCACTTGACAGCTGGGACCCACCGTAAGGGCCTTTGAATTTCGCAAAAAAAAACGTTCGTCCCGCTGACAGATCGGACCCACCAGCTATATCTTCGCATGCAAGAAAGTGTGATGCGGAGCATCCTTCGGTCATCCCCATGGACCTTCCATCGCCTCACCAAGCCTCAAGAGGACCCATGACTAGAGCACGTGCTAGAGCTCTCGAGACCGAGGTGACTTCTCTCCGGTGGATGTCCAGGATCCTGGCCGGATGTCCGGTGCCTGGAGGTTGTCCTTGCCTTCTTCCATGGGTTCTCTTCTTCCACGGACTTGGGGTCTTGACCATCTTCACGTGCATCCTCGTGAGGTTCCTCTTGGTACCTAATCATGCACAACATTCTGGATTGAGGTAGTAGCCATGTCTCGAGGGGATCATATGAGATATCATTAAGGAGAGAAGTCACCTCGGTCTCCCGAAGCCGCGGACATCCGGCGCCTCCCGAAGCCGCGGACATCCGGCCCCTCCGAGCGGACATCCGGCATCGCCCCTCAAGTGCCCAGAAGAGTCAATTCCACTGGCCCGGAGATACGGCCCCTCCAGCCCGGACATCCGGCACCTCGTGAGCGCCCGGACATCCGGTCTGTCGCCCGGACATCCGGCGCCATCTGCCTACGCGCAGCTCCTTTGGGTCGTGACCCGTGTACCCCTTCACCCTTTGACTATATATACTCCCTCATCCCGTACGTTCTAGGGTTAGCATTGGTTTAGCTCATATTTGTGTGAGAGCCTTGCTCAACCACTTGGTTACTTCTCCTCGGAGCTCACGACCTCTTCGGAGAAGATCCCCCAAGCAGATTCAAGACCCCTTCTAGGGAAGACCATCAAGACCTCCTCATGGAGAAGAATGGTTCCTTTGTATCCTTACCTTTGTTGATTGTGGATCATGAGTTACTCTTTGTTTTCGGTGATCTAGCACTTGTGTGATTGATTCCTTGTCGGTTTAGTGATTCTCTCTTGTTTTCCCCGTGTTTCCCCATTATGCATCCGCGTGTTCTTCGTGATTCCCCGTAGGGTCCACTCCATACGTGAAAGATCGTCACCATAGGGTTCCGCCGTACATCATCTTGGTATCATGAGCCACGTTGATCATGTTTTTGGAGCCGCTACCCCGTGTTTTCTAGCTTGATTTTGTTGTTTTCGTCCTAAATCCGAAAATCCCCACCAAAAATAGCCCCAAATTTTTTTTGTCATTTGTTGGTGTGATGAAGTATTGTTGGATTTGATCCACGGATCTGCTTTGCATCAAGTTGATCTAGCTTTTCCCCATCTCTCCCGTGATTTCAATCCACCAATTTGTCTGAATTTTGCCCCGGAGTAGCAATTTCTCCCGTGGAGTTCATCGTGTTCGTCCCCGATCCAGAGCCCGGACATCCGCCCCGTGTCCACCGGACATCCGGCGCCCTGGACATCCGGCAGCTGGCCTGGACATCCGGCCCCTGGAAGCAGCAACTCCATCCACCACGCCCATTTCCGCATACTTTCCCCCAATTTTGCCCCGGTGCCCACTCTTACTTCCGCAAACTCCCAACGTTTCCACAAACACCACCACCGCTCACCACTACCTCCTATGTCGATTTTGACACGTTTTGGTCTTTGAGATTTTGAGTTGTGGTTCCCGTGACCTATTGTGTTTCGGCTATATAGGTACGGGTTCGACGTCACCATCGCCACCGCTCACCTCCATCGACTACTCAACATCGCCAAGGACGGTAACTTCGACGACATCTTTATCATAACTTGCAATTGCATTGATACCCCACATGGCCTTACTTTTGTGTAGCTTACCCATCGAGACTAGCCATTGAGTATTGCCGGCAACGTGACTTGTGCACATTAGTGATCATACTCCATAGCATACATACCATAACACCGTGGTGCATATCTTGGAATCAGCTTGTGTGTCACAAAGTTGTCATAGCATACGCAATTTCTATATTGGTTCGTGAAGTTTTGCATGAGAAAAGAGCTCAAAAGTGAAAGAGCCACCCAAGCTTTTAAGCAAAGAGGAAATATAAGCAAAAAACTTATAAGCAAGAACCATAGCATCATACTACATTAAGATTGTCATATAAGATCATCTTGGATCATAGCACCGAAATACCATACATATAGCATACTTGGGATAGAGATCGTTGCATTTTTCTCTAGTAGGTTGTGCACAAGTTCCGTATCCGCCTATTGTGCAATCGTGCTAGCGTCTCTAGTATTGTGCAACAAGAGCATTTTCGTGGATTCACATTTTGGCTCACTTTTGGTTTGCACAATCCCATTTATCTATTTGCGTGTGTGTTTCCATGTTCCCCTACTTGCTTGGTCTACTTGTTGCATTTGCAAATTTGTGAATCTTTTCCAACATTATTGAATCTCGCTTTCAATTTCATCAAATTTTGTGCCACCATCCTAACCAAGCTCCACCATAAGCTTTTACTTGTGTAGGTGTGAGAACCGACAAGAATTGGTACCAATAGTGCTATTTCATTGTCCGCATTTGAGTGAACTTGATTCCTCATCAACATCGGTCAAAGGTACATTGGTATAAGTTCTTCTCCTTCTACCACTCACATTTTGCTTGAAATGATGGATAGGCCAAGTACTTCTACCAACCCACTCTTCATCGAGCAAGACGACGACAACGACGAGCCACCTATTTGGTGCACAACGAGGGTTGCGTCAAGAGCAACAAGCAATGAACGATCGCATCAACAACCTCGCCACTGACTTGCGACTCTCCGAGCAACGTACAAGAGACTACTTCGACAACAAGCTCGACGTGCACAAGCAAGAAAACGATGCAAGAATGGATGAGATCCGCACCTTGTTGGTGAACCGGCCTCCTTCTACATCGTCATACTCAAGATGGAGCAACTCAAGTCAACACTCTGACGATTCCTTCTCCGGCTCAAGTACTCCGTCTTTGAACACTCTTCGACGAGCCGCGCGTCAAGACCGTCATGCATCTCGCAACCCGCTACACGTCAAGCATTCACAAGAGCAAGCCGATGAGCAAGCCCCTCGTCCTCAATCAAACCAAGTCGCTTTTGCTCAAGCTCAAGAACGACAACGACTACGGCGCCAAGAGGAAGAACGAGTGCGTCTACACCAAGAGCAACAAGACGCCGAGGCTCAACCTCTTCAACAACAACAACAACGAGAAGCACAAGCTCTTGAGGCGGAACGTGCCCTTCAAGAATCAAGTCGAGCCATCGCCAACCGCAATCGCGAACGGCGCAATCAAGAGGAAGCCCTTAGAGAAGAAATCCAAGAGAGGAACTACCATCCGCGTGTCCAACGTCAAGCTCCACAAGCTCCTTCACAAGCTCGTCAAGCTCCACCTCAACCTCAAGTTCACCAAGAGCAAGTTGATCATGGACTTCCTCCACGCCAAGAGCAACATGAGGATGCGTACCCTCCACGTCAAGGGCGTCATCATCACCATCGCCAAAAACACAATGAAGAGCAACGCTATGGCAAGCTCAAATTCACAATGCCCAAGTTCAACGGAAGCAATGATCCCGAAGAATACCTCTCATGGGCATTGAAGGTCAACAAAATCTTTCATTTGCACAACAATGAGGAAGAGAAGAAGATCGCTATGGCATCACTTGAGTTCCAAGACTATGTGCTCATATGGTGGGAACAAGTCCTTGAGCGCCGACAAGCAAGAGGTGAACCTCCAATAACCACTTGGGCTTAAATGAAGGATGTCATGCGAGCACGTTTTGTGCCAACCTACTACAACCGTGATCTCTTCAAGAAGCTACAACTCCTCAAGCAAGGAACAAAGAGTGTTGAAGAATACTACAACGAAATGGAGATAGCCATGATTCGAGCCAATGTCACGGAAGATGATGAGCAAACAATGGCACGATTCTTGAATGGACTCGATCATCCCATGAAGAAGATCGCCGACTTCCAACCCTACTCCAACCTCATTGAGCTCGTGCATCAAGCTACAAAGGTGGTACGTCAAGTGCAAGATGACTTCAAGTACGCCAAGTACTCATCCAAGACCTACGGCTTCTCCAACAACCAAGCTTCAACAACTCCTCCAACATCTACATCAACCAAACCTTCTCCAAGCAACGACGACAAGCCGAGTTACAAGAAAACTTTGTCAAGTTCAAGTCGTCTTCCTTCTACTACAAGCAACTTCAAGCCGCGTGCTTCGTCATCTACTCCGACCGATGAGACCGTGAAGACAAGCTCCTTCAAGTGTTTCACTTGCGGCGGCCGAGGCCACAAGTCCTATGAATGCACAAACAAGCGCACCATGATCCTCAATGACGATGGCACCTACGACTCATTGAGTGAAGATGAAATGGAAGCTCTTGAGAAAGTGGCCATGCACCGGAGCGTGAACGAGGATGAAGATGATCAAGTCTTTTGTGATGAAGATACGAGCCCCGCTCTTGTTGTCTCCAAGGTCTTGACTCTTCAACATCAACTAGAAGAAGACCAACGATGCCACATCTTCCACACAAAGGCCGACATCAATGGACGATCCGTCAAGGTCATCATCGATGGGGGTAGTTGCCACAACTTGGCAAGTGAAGAACTATGCTCCAAGCTTCAATTGGCAAAGAGGATGCACCCGCACCCCTACAAGCTTCAATTGCTAAGTGACTCCGGCACTATACGAGTTGAGCATACGGTCCAAGTATCCTTAAAAATTGGTGCATATGAGGACACTTTGGAGTGTGATGTGGTCCCAATGACCGTTTGCCACCTCCTTCTTGGTCGACCATGGCAATTCGACCGTGGTGTCTTCCACAACAGGCGTACCAACCACTATAGCTTCAAGATGAAAGGGAAGGAATATGTGCTACGACCTATGTTTCCTAGTCAAGTGATAGCCGACAAGCAAGCCAACCACCATAGAGAGAAGAGTGAGAAAGTGATCCACCAAAAAGTGAGTGAGAGACACAAGCCAAACTTGAGCGCCTCTTCGCGTAGAGAGAAAAACCTCATACTATTTGCCACAAAAAGTGAGATGAGAGAAGTGTGTGAGAACCCATCGAGTATGATGCACTTTGTCCTAGTGTGCAAGGATGGGGAACCCAAAACTAACACCCCTAACGAGCTACCTTTAGTGTTTCAATCTCTTTCGCAGGAATTTCAAGATGTTTTCCCCGATGAGCTACCTCCGGATCTACCTCCTCTACGAGGCATTGAGCATCGAATCGACCTCATCCCCGGAGCGCCACTGCCAAACAAAGCTCCATACCGTGTCAATCCCAAAGAAACCAAGGAGATTCAATGGCAAGTACAACAACTAATCGACAATGGTCATGTACGTGAAAGCTTAAGCCCTTGTGTCGTTCCGGTTATACTTGTGCCTAAGCCCAATGGAAGTTTCCGCTTGTGTTCCAATTGTAGACCTATAAATGCTATTACCATTCGCTATAGGCATCCCATTCCTCGCTTAGATGATATGCTTGATGAACTTAGTGGAGCCAACTTTTTCTCAAAAATTGATCTTAAAAGTGGCTATTACCAAATCCGCATTCAAGAGGGTGACGAATGGAAAACTGCTTTCAAAAGCAAATTTGGCCTATATGAGTGGTTAGTTATGCGTATGGGTTTATCGGACGCTCCCGGTACTTTCGTGCGTCTCATGCATTATGTGCTTCGCAATTATATTGGAGTCTTTGTTGTGGTTTACTTCGATGATATTCTTGTGTTTAGCAAAACCATGAAAGAGCATCTTAATCATGTTAGGGCTGTTTTACAAACACTTCGCAAGGAAGGTCTTTATGCCAACATGAAAAAAATGCACATTCGGTGTTGATAAAGTGGTTTTCTTGGGTTTCGTTATATCTTCCAAGGGTGTCCATGTTGATGAAACTAAAATTGAAGCAATTAAAACTTGGCCCCAACCCACCAATTTGCAACTCCTTTTCATGAAAGAGCGTAGTTTTCTTGGTCTTGCGGGTTTTTATCGTCGCTTTGTGAAAGATTTTAGCCCAATCGCAGCTCCTTTTCATGCCTTGAGTAAGCAAATACTCCTTTCGTTTGGGGATCTTTGCAATCCACCGCTTTTGATGAGCTCAAGTCTTTGCTTACTCATGCTCCGATTCTTGCTTTGCCCAATTTTGACAAAATTTTTGAGGTTCATTGTGATGCAAGTGGTACAGGAATTAGCGGAGTCTTGATGCAAGAAAAACGAGCCATTGCATATTTTAGTGAAAAACTCTCCGGTGCTCAACTTAACTATCCCATCTATGACAAAGAATTGAATGCCTTAGTGCGTGTGCTACATGTTTGGGAACATTATCTTAGACCTCATGAGTTTGTCATCCATACCGATCATGAAACGCTTAAGTACTTAAAAGGTCAAACTAAGTTAAACAAGCGTCATGCCAAATGGAGTGAATTTATTGAATCTTTTCCCTATGTGATCAAGTACATTAAGGGTAAGGAAAATGTAGTTGCCGATGCACTTTTACGCATATGCGCGCTTGTCACTAAACTTGAGTTGAATGTTATTGGCTTTGAGCACATAAAAGACTTGTACGCTAATGATCCATCTTTTGGACCTCCTTATGCTAAATGTTTGATGCATACATCTTGGGAACAATATTACATCAAGGATGGTTATCTTATGAGAGCTAACAAACTTTGCATTCCCGAGTCTTCTCTTCGTTTGCTCCTTTTACAAGAGGCTCATGGAGGCGGACTCATGGGACATTTCGGACGCGACAAGACATTCACCACGCTCTCCAAGAACTACTTTTGGCCCAAGATGTTCCGTGACGTCTCACGCTTCACCACCCGATGCTCTACATGTCACAAAGCTAAGTCTAAAGCTCAATCCCATGGTCTTTACATGCCTCTCCCTTTTCCTTATCAACCTTTGGAAGACATTAGCATGGATTTTGTACTTGGTTTGCCTAGAACTCAAAATAGCAAGGATTTCGTGTTTGTTGTTGTGGACCGATTTTCTAAGATGGCACATTTTATCCCTTGCAACAAGATAGACAATGCTTCACAAGTTGCAAATCTCTTTTGTAGGGAAATCTTGCGTCTACATGGAGTACCAAAGACAATCGTCTCCGACCGCGACATCAAGTTCTTGAGTTACTTTTGGAAGACCCTATGCGCCAAGCTTGGAATCAAGCTCTTGTTCTCATCCGCATACCACCCTCAAATCGACGGCCAAACGGCGGTGACGAACCATACACTCTCCACTCTACTTCGCATGTTGATCAAGAAGAACATCAAGGAGTGGGAGGAGTGTCTACCCATCGCCGAGTACGCCTACAACCGTGCAAGACATTCGACGACCGGAAAGTCCCCCTTCGAGGTCGTCTACGGCTTCAACCCGTTGTCCCCATTGGACATTCTACCTCTTCCTCTTCAAGAGCGCACCAACCACGACGCAAGTGCCCGTGCAAGATACATCAAGAAGATGCATGAAGATACAAGACACACCATCGAGCGCCAAGTACAACGACTCGCAACCAAGCTCAACGTCAACAAGCATCCCATGATATTCAACATTGGAGACCTCGTGTGGCTACACCTTCGCAAGGACCGCTTCCCATATGAACGCAAGTCCAAGCTTCTCCGTCGAGCCGACGGACCCTTCAAGGTGCTAGCACGCTACAACAACAACGCTTACAAGATCGATCTCCCACGCGACAAGTACAACGTGAGCGACATCTTCAACGTCTACGATCTCTCCACGTACCATGGTGATGAGGATTTCGATCCGAGGTCGGATCTTTCCCAGGGGGGGGGGGGAGATGATGCGGAGCATCCTTTGGTCATCCCCATGGACCTTCCATCGCCTCACCAAGCCTCAAGAGGACCCATGACTAGAGCACGTGCTAGAGCTCTCGAGACCGAGGTGACTTCTCTCCTTAATGATATCTCATATGATCCCCTCGAGACATGGCTACTACCTCAATGCGGAATGTTGTGCATGATTAGGTACCAAGAGGACCCTCCCGAGGATGCACGTGAAGATGGTCAAGACCCCAAGTCCGTGGAAGAAGAGAACCCATTGAAGAAGGCAAGGACAGCCTCCAGGCACCGGACATCCGGCCAGGATCCTGGACATCCGGCCCCTGGAGATCCACAAAGCCAGGCATCTACAGAAGAATCTACAGGGACCGGACATCCGGCGTCCAGCCCGGACATCCGGCCCCCGCCGAAAATCCGGCCTAAATCCAGGACATCCGACACTGGCGTCCAGGGAGCACAGAAGCTTGCCCCGACAGCCCAGACATCCGGTGTTCGACCCGGACATCCGGTGCCTCCCGAAGCTGCGGACATCCAGCCCCTCCGAGCGGACATCCGGCGTCGCCCCTCAAGTGCATAGAAGAGTCAACTCCACTGGCCCGGACATCCGGCCCCTCCAGCCCGGACATCCGGCACCTCGTGAGCGCTCGGACATCCGGCCCGTCGCCCGGACATCTGGCACCATCTGTCTGCGCGCAGCTCCTTTGGGCCATGACCCGTGTACCCCTTCGCCCTTTGACTATATATACTCCCTCATCCCGTATGTTCTAGGGTTAGCATTGGTTTAGCTCATATTTGTGTGAGAGCCTTGCTCATCCACTTGGTTACTTCTCCTCGGAGCTCACGACCTCTTCGGAGAAGATCCCCCAAGCGGATTCAAGACCCCTTCTAGGGAAGACCATCAAGACCTCTTCACGGAGAAGAACGGTTCCTTTGTGTCCTTACCTTTGTTGATTGTGGATCATGAGTTACTCTTTGTTTTTGGTGATCTAGCACTTGTGTGATTGATTCCTTGTCGGTTTAGTGATTCTCTCTCGTTTTCCCCGTGTTTCCCCTTTGTGCTTCCGCGTGTTCTTCGTGATTCCCCGTAGGATCCACTCCAAACGTGAAAGATCGTCACCATAGGGTTCCGCCCTACATCAAAGTGCCTCCTTATTACGCTCAAAAAAAGAATACTCCCCCTCCTAGCTAGGACCAACCATAGTGGGAGGCTGACTTGGGGTCCTACTAAGTTGATGTGGACGGAGGGCTTTGTCAACTTAGTCAATGTGAACGATTCTAGCTCCGGTGACCATACGATGTCCATCCAATGGCCGTAGTGCTTCTTCAACCTTCGGTCTTCTTGCTCCAGCCGCCTAACCAGTGCTAGTCGTGCCGCCTGCTCCTACCTCCGGTGGCCGGCACTGCTGCCGCGCAGGCCTGACCGCCCCGCCCTACTCCAACCTCTCGCCAGGCCATCCTTCTATTCACCCACAACCCCTGTTATTCTGCGGCGACATCAGCCTCACATCGCAGCAGAACCCGTCAACCCTCGAACTCCTCTCTGTGTGGGTATACACTGCCACGTCTTCCCCGGCTCCGCGTCGTCTGAGGGAGTCCTGGACTAGGGGGTGTCCGGACAGCCGGACTATCATTTATCCACCGGACTCCAAGACTACGAAGATAGAAGATTGAAGACTCCGGCTCGTGTCCGGATAGGACTTTCCTTGGCGTGGAAGGCAAGCTTGGCAATACGGATATGTAGATCTCCTACCATTGTAACCGACTCTGTGTAACCCTAGCCTCTTCCGGTGTCTATATAAACCGGACGGCTTTAGTCCGTAGGACAACATACATTACAACAATCATACCATAGGCTAGCTTCTAGGGTTTAGCCTCCTTGATCTCGTGGTAGATCTACTCTTGTACTACCCATACCATCAATATTAATCAAGCAGGACGTGGGGTTTTACCTCCATCGAGAGGGCCCAACCAGGTAAAAACATCGTGTCCCTCGTCTCCTGTTACCATCCGCCTAGACGCACAGCTCGGGACCCCCTACCCGAGATCTGCCGGTTTTGACACCGACATTGGTGCTTTCATTGAGAGTTCCTCCGTCGCCACCGATAGGCTTGATGGCATCTTTAACCAATGACGTTGTCGTGGTGAGACTTTTCTCCCGGACAGATCTTCAGATTCGGCGGCTTTGCACTGCGGGCCAATTCACTTGGCCATCCGAGCAGATCGAAGCTACGCCCGCCGTCAGTCAGATTTGGAAGCTTGAACTTCACGGCTGATGTCGCGGAGACTTGATCTTGACGGACTCGAGCCTGACCAAGCGCCACCGATGTGGCGATGGGCATGATCTAGCTCGCCACGAACGAAGGCCTTGGTGGCGACACGGATCCGCCTCGGCCATTAGCCCGGAGCCGATCGCCCAGATCAAGGGCCGATGGATAGACGCCGCCCTGGGGGCTTCAACATCCACGGTGATGGAGCCGAACACTGATCTTGTCCCCTGCAAAACTCGTGATTCCGAGGCGCCGGACTTCGAACCTCCCGCGCCCCTACCAATCGATCCGGATTGGGCACCGGTTATGGAATTCACCGCCGCGGACATCTTTCAATACTCGCCTTCTGGCAATATACTGAATTCACTAAAACATCTCTCGTTATCAGGAGAGTCCTGGCCGGACTATGGCCAGGATGGTTGGAGTACGGACGACGAAGAAATTCAGAGCCCACCCACCACCCACTTTGTAGCCACTGTCGACAACCTAACCGACATGCTAGATTACGAATCCGAAGACATCGACGGAATGGACGACGATGCCGGAGACGAACAAAAAACAGAGCATATAAAGCACGGGAGGACCACCTCGTCACATGACATATATATGGTGGACACCCCGAAGGAGAGCGATAACGAGGACCAACGGGCCGCGGCAGAAGATGACCCCGCCGATAAACGACCAAAACGGCGGCGCAGACGTCGCCCTAAATCCCGCCTCGACGACAACAACGCTCCCAAGGAGCCCGCAATATGGCAGGGCTCACAAGTGGACGACGAACACGCAAATAAGCAACCGTCCGAACACGACGAGTCAGATAATCAGTCCAGGCCCGGTGAAAATAACAGTCCGGACGGCCTCATGCCGGACACACCGCCGGAGAGCACGAACCTTCGGAAAAGACTCACAAGATCTGCAAGAAGCTGAAGAAGGAAAAACGGAGGCTCAAAACAGCGGACGACACACTCAGAATGAGATAGAGCAAAGTGCTCAAAACCGCAGATAAGTACGGCAATGGCCACCAATCAAAGAGCTACCCGAAGCGCAAGCTGCTACCGGAATTCGACGAGGAGGCCATAGAGCCTCCACCGTCCAAAAATAAAGGGGCCGCCTAGTTGGATAGACGGCCAGATGACAGGCCAAATTATGACAGCGGCGCCACACATAAATCCACCAACGAGCCTGGAAGGATAGATGGCCCAGCCAGGTCCATTTACGGGCTAAAGGAGAAGGCACCAAGAAGCAAGGCAACACGTCAAGTGTCTGATGATAGCGGCACACACAAATACAGGGGCGCCGCACACCCACTATGTTTCACCGATGAGGTGCTGGACCATGAATTCCCAGCAGGATTTAAACCCATCAACATAGAGGCCTACGATGGAACAACAGACCCTGGAGTCTGGATAGAAGATTATATACTACATATACATATGGCCAGAGGAGACGATCTCCACGCCATAAAATACCTACCCTCAAGCTCAAAGGGCTATCCGTCATTGGCTTAAAAGCCTCCCGAAAAACATCATGGAAGTTGGGAAGAGCTCGAGGACGCGTTTAGAGCAAATTTTCGAGGGACTTATGTCCGTCCTCCGGATGCAGATGATCTAAGTCATATAACTCAACAGCCCGGAGAGTCAGTGCGGAAATTCTGGGACAGGTTCCTTACCAAAAAGAACCAAATAGTCGACTGTCCGGACGCCGAAGCCTTAGTAGCTTTCAAGCACAATGTCCAAGACGAATGGCTCGCCAGGCACCTCGGTCAAGAGTAACTGAGGATAATGTCCACACTAACAAGCCTCATGACCCGCTTCTGTGCGGGAGAGGATAGCTGGTTAGCAAGATGCAGCACCAGCGACCCAAGTACATCCGAGATAAGAGATGGAAACGGAAAATCACGGCGCAGAAAAGAGCAGCGCCGGAATAAAGAGAAAACACCAAAGAGCACGGCAATCAACGCCGGATTCAAAAGCTCATGCCCAATAATAAAACACAGCCTTTAAAGGATGACAAAGGATTTAATTGTCCAACTTAAACAAGATTTTGGGTCGGATATGCCAAATCCACAAGACCCTTCGAAGACACGCAAATCACACCCACATGGATTGTTGGGTTTTAAACAGTCCGCCGACTAAATGCGAACACAAGGCTCGACGCGTCAGCGAAGAAGATAAACCCCACCAGCAGAGCACCGGAAAACAAAAGACTTTCCCACAAGGGGTCAAAGCAAGAAACTCACTTCATGTGATAATACGGAAAAATAGGGCGGCACTTTCTAAAAGAGCTTCAGCGTCCAACCCAACAAATCGTAGTGATTGGATATCAAAACCAATCACTTTCACCACCGACTATTCCGGCGCTCAAATGCGGGGCGGACTCGATATTGAATCCCATAATAGACGGATTACAATTTACTAATGTCCTAATGGACGGAGGCAGCGACTTCAACCTGCTGTATTCAAAAACAATCCGTAGGATGGGGATAAACCCTACTAGAATCCGACACAGCCGCACTTCCCTTCAAAGGAGTGACGCCAGGCCCTTACGCTAAGTGCACAGGCTCCGTATTACTAGAAGTCCTGTTCGGATCGCCGAACAATTTTCGACGAGAAAAACTAATTTTTCATATCGTCCCATTTGAAAGTGAATATCAAGCACTCTTGGGACGAAAGGCTTTTGTCCGCTTCAACGCCATACCACATTACGCGTCTCTTACACTCAAGATGCCCGGTCCGCGTGGCGTCATTTTAGTGCGAGGGTCACTTAAAAACCCCGGACTCGGATAGACGAATCCGGCGTCAGTAGGCTACGGGCTCCCTAGCCGCATACCCCTTCACAGGGGGCTGCGCGCACAAACAACCGCGGGTTCATACAAACCTTGATTTAATTATTTATATTTCTTATTTTACATATTTTTCGCACGAATTGTTCTTAAAACTAAACGTTCCTCTCTTTCTACAGATGAACAACGTGCATACCCGTCCAGGGTAACGGCGCAACGGAGACACAGGCGCAGACGCGTGAGGGACCCGCTAGAGGATTCTTTTCAGATTAAGACCTGTGTAAACCTTTTTCTTGCTCTCGTTGTTATTCTCCTTGGTTTCTTCCTATAGCCAAAGCGAGCTCGACGCTTTGGCATCGGCCGCCGAAGACCATGCCCGCATTCGACACTAGGGCTTAGGGCATCGTTCGCCCATTATTATAAAGACCGAACACCTTAGGGAGTGTTCGGCGTCTCGAAGTTAGGCATTATATGCATCAGCTCGAATCATGTCTTTGGTCAAATGTTGGGTTTGCCCGGCTCCTGCTTTTGCTGCCTTACGCTCCGTATCATCGGCTAACGCTGCACCGGGAGAACTATCGCGATTGTGCCCCGTTAATTGGGCGAGCACCTCAAGAGAGAAAGCCAAAACCGATCATTGTCATGATACAGCGAGAGACCGTCAACCACTCGATCGACTATCGGAATGTTTAGAATTCCGCTTTGATGAAGGACCGCTTTCGGTCAGCACATACGCCCTCCGACTTCGGAGAAGGGCGATGCCACCAGGGCTATATCGTAGCCCCACCTCGAGCTCCACTGGCTAAGTGAAAGTGATAAAGCATTATAGTCCGGATTGCCTCGTTCGCTACGCTACCACCTCCTTATAACAGGACCGAGATGTCGGATTAAAGTGTGAAAACGCGATATTTTTGCGAACACCCCTGGGCTGGAGCCGAAGACTGCCATCTTTCAAGTTATACAAAAGTATACGTAAACGGCCGCACATGAGAAGTTTTACTACTTGGGACGCACAAGTATAAAAAGCAGTTATAACATAATCATCGATTTACAAGCTAATACGTTCATTTGAACGTGATATTTTTCGAGCACTGTGACTCTATTACACGAGCGCCACGCATAACTTCCCCGAAGTAGTGCTCGGCAGGGAGCCGGCTTTCATCCGAACCCTGGGCGGCAACAGCGGTGGCATCCATCTCCGGACAATGCGCCTTCACACGGGCAAGAGCCATCATCCGCGCCCTCGATGCGCAGCCGACCGCTTCATCTCCTTTATATGCGGCACCGCTACAAGGAATTGCTGCAGTAAGCCGAAGTAGCTCGTCGCCTTGGACCTCTCTGGCCATACATGGGCCACGATGTCAGTCATGGCAAGTCCGGACAATCTATTTAGCTCGGCCCATTCGGCCAGCCGGTCTGTCAACGGAAGTGAGCGATCCGGACTGTGGAATTGAGACCAATATAACTCTTCCGTCTCGTGATCCTCCTGGCTCCGGAAGTGCTTAATGGCATCGGCCGCACTTGCAGCTAAGTCCATATACGGATCCTACGGACTCCACAACCGCTCAAATTGAGCATACTTTCCATCCATGTAGGATCGGAAGTATGTCTAGAGGGGGGGTGATTAGACTACTTGACAACTTAAAAATTTTGCCTTTTGATTGGAGTAGTTTCTTAGCAAGTTCACAATGACAACCAAGTCAAGTATCACCCTACACATGCAATTCTAGAGTTATGGCAGCGGAAAGTAAATTGCACGTATAGTAAATGAGAGGAGGAGAAGAGCAAACGCAATGGAGACACGGAGATTTTTTCTCGTGGTTCCGATAGGTGGTGCTATCGTCAATCCACGCTGATGGAGACTTCAACCCACGGAGGGTAACGCTGCCATGAGTCCACGGAGGGCTCCACCCACGAAGGGTCCACGAAGAAGCAACCTTGTCTATGCCATCATGGCTTACGCCCACGGAGGACTAGCCTTACTCGGGGTAGATCTTCACGAAGTAGGCGATCTCCTTGCCCTTACAAACTCCTTGGTTCAACTCCACATCATGACGGAGGCTCCCAAGCGACACCTAACCAATCTAGGAGGCACCACCCTCCAAAAGGTAATAGATGGGGTTGGTGATGATGAACTCCTTGCTCTTGTGCTTCAAATGATAATCTCCCCAACACTCAACTCTCCTCACCGATTTGGCTGTGGTGGAGGAAGGGATTGAGTGGAAAGCAACTTGGGAAGACTAGAAATCAAGTTTCATATGGTGGGAGTGGAGCAACTTGATCTCAACACAAGGGTAGGTAGTTTTCTTCTCGTAAATGTAAGGTAGGAGTGGTAGTTCTTTCGATGGCTCTCTCCACGAATGAAGAGGAGGTGGAGGGTATTTATAGCCTCCACACAAAATCCAACCGTTACACACATTTGACCAATCTCGGTCAGACCGAAGTTGACAACTCGGTCAGACCGAAAGTTCAAATCTTGTGAACGTTGGGATTTTCGGTGGGACCGAAAATACAATCTCGGTTAGTCCGATTCTTCCAAAGTCTAGGGTTTGCCAATCTCGGTGGGACCGACTTTCTCATCTCGGTGACACCGATTTGAGTACAGAAGGTTACAGAAGCTTGGCAACACCAATTTCGGAATGACCGAGTTTGGAATCGGAAAATCCGAGATTCTAGGGTTTGGCTATATGGCTGAGGTGGTTCATCTCGGTGTGAGTGAGTTTGGAATCGGTGGGACCGAGATTACTTATGAGTTTATGTTGGAATGAAAGATTGCTGATAGTTTGAGAGATAAATCATTAAGCACTTAGAGCAACCAGATCATCATCATAACCTCACCCCCTTTTAATAGTATTGGCTTTCCTATGGACTCAATGTGATCTTGGATCACTAAACCAAAAATAGAGTCTTGAGCTTTTGCCAATGTTTTCCTTAGCATTTTGAGGGGTCCACATCATCGGTCATTGCCATACCCATATCACTTGAACTTTCGAAATATTCTCAAGAAATGATTAGTTCAATGATATATATGTTGTTATTAATTACCAAAACCACCGGGATTAGTTGCACTTTCAATCTCCCCTTTTGGTAATTGATGACAACATATAGATCAAAGCTCGACAAATGATATAATCAATGAATGACATCGTCGCTTTGAGAAGTATGTGATAAGCAAGAGCTCCCCCTAAATTTGTGCATTATTTAAGATTTGCGTTTGAATGCAAATGCACAATCGATTAGGATCATGGGTTACTCTTCCATGTCACATACATCTTGGTGGAGCGCACAAAATGATAAGAATGAATAGCATGCACCCAATCACCAAGACATGAGTAAATGATCATACAAGATATGAATGGAATATGATAGACATCAAGCACACATTAAGCACAAGATGATCAAGCACTCATCAAGATAGAGCAAACGTAGTATCAAACACACGAAGTATCTCAAAGAACTCAAAAGTATCTCAAGGAAAACCGCAAACGAAAGAGCAAAAACGAGCACTCTCTCTCGAAGTCCTATGATCTATACAATTTCTCCCCCTTTGGCAACAAGTTACCAAAAAGTTCGAAAGGTATAGAGCTAATCGTCACTCGGGACTCTGCTTGGCGGCTCTGTCTGCGTCGATGGAGTGGAGATAGCTGCATCTGCAAAGCTTCTGCTGAAGTCTGTGGAGCTGGAGGAGTGAATCTTGGTCGGTCTTTGGGCCACGGAGCTGTAGGAGGTGCTGATGTAGTAGCCACAGGGTCCGACCTCGGAATAGCAAATGATCTGGGCTTTGTGGGCCTTTGGAGCGAGCTGCTCATAGTCATCTGGACCATATCACCTTCCATCTCTCTCATGAGTTCTGCCTTCTCCTCTTAGCTTCCTCGATGTCCGCCTCAAGCTTGTTGACGGTGACTTGCACTTGATCGACAGACGTCCGAGCATGGAACTTATCCTCAACGATCCTCTCAAGGCTCTCCCGAGACTACACTATCTTGGCAGCGTAGCTCAATTCTCTGAGTGGCTTCAAGAAGTTGTTCTGCGACGCTCTTGGGCTTTGCTACTGCTTCCTTCTCGGCTTTAGCTTGTTTGGCAGCTTCAGACTTAGCATGTCCTTCTACAGATGTGGGAGCATCCTCAGTCATCACAACCTCGTTATCCTCATGTTCAGGGCTGCGTGGCAAGTGGGGTCTATCCAACAGGTAGGTGTCCGTGCCAAACTTGGCATTAATGAGCATCTGAATATGCGGAGCAAACCCACACGACCTCTTCTGGTCAGCTGCTATCCTCTTGATAGTCTCAACTATCAGGTCCATCACCTTAAAAGGTGTCTTCTGATCTAGAATGTGCAGCATGTTGATAGAGTACCCTCTTATCATGCGGTGGTCCCGACTTAGGCATCAAAGTATGCCTCGTAATGGTGTTGGTGGTTGGGAGACCTGCTCAAGATAGTAGACTGAACCAAGCTTCCATATCTCTACATCCTTCTCCTTGACTTCATTGTACATGTTCTTCATTGACTCGTGATTTTTCTTCGGAATGCCATACACATCAACATCATCTTCCCTTGAAACTGGTGCATTCAGCAATGCTCTTCATTCTTCAACGAGAGAATGGAATCTACGTCATACATCATCCATACAATCCTGCCATCTGGATAGAAGTGTGCGGTGGCATAGAACTGCATGATCATCTCGTCGTTCCAAGCAGTCAATTTCTGACCAACGAACTCTGCAATCCCACAAGCAGTGAAGCTTTCATGCACATGTGGGAAGTAGTCTCTGTGCTCTTCACTGTCGATGTATTTCCAGTCAACGTATCTGGTGTCAGCAACAATTGGCTTCTTGTCCATGAGCACTGTCTCATAAAAGTCTTGTTGCTCTCTAGTGTGGAATCTTGGGTCAACTGCAGTTCTTCTCCTGGTGGCATATGGATCTGTTTGCCTCCATAGCCTGAGACCTTTGTCCTTTCTCTCCTTCATATTTTCAGCTCGAGGATGAGCTTCATTATGAACTGGCAGTTTCTGTCTGAGCTTGAGCAGAACATGAGCCTCATCATCTGATTCTGCAGGTGGCACGTTGTCCTTCTTCTTCTCTGAAGCAGGTATGTTCCTCACAGTCTTCTTTGGCTTGGCAGCTGGTTTGGCTTGGGCTGCCTTTGCTGGAGCTGATTGCTTAGCCTTTGTGGGTGCTCCTGCCCTGATGGCATCTCCCATCAACTTCTGCTTCTGAGGAGGCTGAGGTGCTTCCTCATCAGAATCATCATCATCAGCAGTTTCTTCATGAACTTTCCTCTTCCTCTTGGAAGTCTTCTTGATTTTGCTGGAGGTTTCTTCCATGCTGAGCTTCTGTGCAACAGAAGATTTTGCCACTTTGCTTGTGCCTTTCTTTGATTGTTGCCCTTGATAGCTCTTGGCAACCACTTGCCTTTTAGGCTTAGAAGTTATTTCCTCATCTGCAACAAAGTCTGAATCTTCCTCATCTGAATTCCTCTTCCTCCTGGCCCTGGTGGCAGCTGCAGGCAGTCCACTTGGAGTGCTTCTCTCCATCATCTGAAAAACTGCTTGCTTCGGACTTGTAGCTGCCTCTGGAATCTCAACGGCATCTCGGACTGTTACGATTGTCACTTCCTTGAGACATGACCGACAACTTGTGAATAGAATAGGTATAGGCGAATAGAAGAGTTATCACAAACTGCAGAGGATTTTGCAAAAGAATGAGTTCAAACTTTAGTTTTAGGTTTTCACAGAATACATGTCGGTCGACCGAGTCTATCAATTCGGTGAAACCAAATGTCTAAACAGACCACATACACCACTTTCGGTTGGACGAAATGGGTTTCGGTCTAGCCGAGACTACTAGGGTTTCACTGAATCTTCACTTCGGTCTTACCGATTTGCACAACTCGGTTTCACCGAAAAGTGCAGTGCAATGGCCAGAGGCCAAATCGGTCAGTCCGAAAATGTTGAATCGGTCACACCGAGATGTGTTCGGCGGAAACCTAACCCTAAAATTTTCACTCGAAATTTGTTCTATGACCTAAACAACTGGATAGGAAGATCTCAATCTTGGCAAGAAACATGGCAACGCCTATCGTGCATTGAATCAGCGGTTGGAGCACGAGAGGGATGAAACTCACCCAATGCGGTGGAGCTTCACTACGGCGGCAACGGCGCGATGAGAAGGACCGTTGACGGCGATGGAGACCCGCGGCGAGGGCGCACAGGCGACGGCGGAGACGATCCGGAGACCAAGGCGACGGCAGCGAAGGGTTTGAGGGCGAAGCGTTTGAAGAAGTAATCAACGCGCTCTGTCCTCGAGTATATATACCCTTCGGCTGTCGGTGGGACCGAAGTTTGAAAACTTCGGTGGGACCGAGATGGTTAATCTGCGTGCGATTACACACTTCGATCACGCCGAAATTTGAAACTTCGGTTTCACCGAGGTGAAAACCTAGATCAATCCAAGTGATTTCGATCTGTCGATTTGAGTATATCGGTTTGACCGAAAGTACTTAGAAGGTTTTGGAAGTTAGGCTTTTGACGGATCGGTGGCTCCGAGTGCTCCTCACTCGATGCGTCCAAAAAGTCTTGTTCAAAGTTTGTGATATAAGCATGAATAGAGTTTGAGACAAGAAAGCATGGATAGCTAGGGGAGGAACTTAGGCATTCTTGTCCATCCATTTGGTCAAAAAGAAAGAAAACCATAAAGACCAAAGCAACAAATGGATGTCCTCGAATGGATAAAATCATGCATCCAACATGCTCACACAATAAGATAGCAAATGAAATATGTGTCAAACATGCACAAACAAAACACTAACAGTTAGCACACAATTTGGCGATGACTAGGTCATCTATATATGAGTATATTGACTTAGGAGTCAAATGAGAACATTTGATCATAGGTCATACTCATCGTTTAAGCACAAGTGGGGTTACCACTTTTCCATAAAGCATTGATGTGTTCACATCATTAGAAGATGCTTTAGCTCATTTCTTTAGAGCAAAGCTCCCCCTTGATGTGAGAACCCCTTTTAAAGGGTCAAACTAACCTTGGGTTGTCGTTGAAGACTTCATGTAGATGTTGAAGATGTGGATGCTCAATGTTGATGAAGATCATCAAGAGTTGGGAGCAATCCTTTGATTCGGGCACTTTCAATACCTACATGGGTTAGTCCCACAAGGAACAAACAAGAATATCCATGGACATAGATTGAAGTTCACAATAGATGATGTCCATGAAAGCAATGATTACCTTGTCCCTTGACTTACCAACATGAGGGTTTGTGACTCCATGAACTAGTGCAAGATGTGGAAGTTGATTGCACAAGTCCTTGCCAAAATGAATATGAGTGAAGTATATTGGCGGAGTCACCCTCAAGAACTCTCTAGTTCTTCTTCTTCGGGATCCACATCATCTTGATGGGAATCCTTGGGGTAGTAGTTGAGCTTGTTGAAGTTGAACTTGAAGTTGCCTTGGGAACCCACTTGACCATGGCCTTGGGTGCTTCAATGAATGCATCAATCTCCTCTTGAAGCTTGTCCTTGCCTTTTAGCTTGTGGTCTTGTGGTGGAAGGTCATCTTGAGCTTGTTCCTCATTGGAAGAAGTAGGATCATACTTCTCCTCTTGAGAGACAAACTTTGGAGTGGGATATTGACCTTCTTCCCATTCAACACCCTCGGCATTGAACTTTCGCTCAAAACCAATTCCTTGATTCTTCCGATGTCTTCCTTGTTTGCGAACAATTTCCTCAAAGCTCTTGCTTCCGGCAAGACTCTTGTAGACACCTTTCTCTATAATCCCTTTCAATAGACTATTTTCTTGCTCAAGTGAAACTTGGCTTGAAACATTGTTAGTGGAATCAAGAGAATTACTAGAAGTAACAACATTTGATTTAGCATGATTATTGTTACTACTAGATGAAGAATTTTTCTTATGCTTGTCATGCTTAGTTTTGATAGGTGGCAAGAAATTAGACAAGAGAAGTCGTTTGGCAAGATATGAAGAACTCTTCTTTCAAGATCGTCATTGATAGCTTTTAGAAACTCATGTTCTTGCTCTAGATTGAGCTTCTCGAGCGTAGCTTCTCATGAGATCTTAGGAGCTCTCTATGATCTTCTTGAGTTGTTTCATGAGCTAACTTAAGAGTGTTTAGTTCTTTAGTTAGACGCTCAATCTCCTTCATAGCATTGTCATTCGACTCTTCTCGACTATAAAGACTACTAGCATGTTCATCATTACTAAGCTCACTAGATTTATCATGTAAAAGCTCATCTTCACCAAGCAAGTCATCCTCATCACTATCAAAGTCAATAAACTCAGGATGTGATACCTTGGGGCCTTTTGCCATGAAGCATCTTCCAATTCCCTCATTTGGTGAATCAAATATGTCATAGGAGTTGGAGTTGGAGGATACGAGAGCAAGACCGCAACACCTTCATCTTGATCAGATTCGGAGTTGGAGTGATAGCTTCTTTGGAGTGGTTGTCGAGTCGGGCGGAAACCCATTCACCAACATGAGCTTGATGTTTTCTTCTTGTGTAGCTCCTTGATGACTTGTCCTTCCTTTCCGAATCCTTGCTTCTCCGAGAGGATCTTCGTTCATAACGATCATCTCTACTCCTTCTCTCTTTCGAGGCGACTCTTCTCTTGAGCTTCTTCTTCTTGGAGATTCTTCTCTTCTCTTGTGGGGAGTCGAACACTCATTTGAGTAGTGTCCGGTCTTCCACAATTGTAGCAGATTTCGATCACGACTAGAAGATCTCTTTTCATCATATGATCTAGACTTTGAGCTTCTTTCCTTGCTTCTACTCTTGTAGAATTTGTTGAAGTTCTTCACCATTAGGCTTATCTCTTCATTGGAAACTAGCTTGTCACTTGAGGATGTGGGAGCTTCAACTGCAGCTTTGTAAGCACCACTTGACTTGTTGTGAAGCTCTTCCTTATCTTTAAGTGTCATCTCATGAGCAACAATCCTTCCAATGACTTGGTAGGCTTGAGATCTTTGTAATTTGGCATCATTTGGATCAAAGTGCACACGGTGTCATACTTTCCATCCAAAGCTCTGAGGATCTTCTTGATGATGAATCGGTCGGTCATTTCTTCGCTTCCTAAGCCTGCCATCTCATTGGTGATGAGAGCAAGCCTAGAGTACATTTCAGCGACTCCTTCACCTTCCTTCATCTTGAACTTGTCAAGCTGACCTTGAAGAACATCTAGCTTTGATTCCTTCACGGACTCGGTACCTTCGTGCATTTCACCAAAGTATCCCAAATCTCTTTTGCATTCTCAAGGCGGCTGATCTTGTTGAACTCCTCGGGACACAAAGCATTGAAGAGAATGTCACAAGCTTGAGCATTGTTCGTAACATCCGCAACTCATCTGCAGTAGCTTCGATCCGAACTTTTCCTTCTTGAAGAACTCACCTTGCAAGCCAACACAAATAATGCCCCATGCGGCGGGGTTATGTCCAAGAATATGCATTTTCATTTTATGCTTCCAACTAGCAAAGTTTGAACCATCAAAGTAAGGACCTCTCGAAAATTACCCTCACTAGGCGCCATACTCTCCTAGGTTGTGAAACCAAGCTTATGGAATCAATGCAATGGAAACCAATCCAATGGAGACCAAGGCTCGATACCACTTGTAGGATCGGAAGTATGTCTAGAGGGGGTGATTAGACTACTTGACAACTTAAAAATTTTGCCTTTTGATTGGAGTAGTTTCTTAGCAAGTTCACAATGACAACCAAGTCAAGTATCACCCTACACATGCAATTCTAGAGTTATGGCAGCGGAAAGTAAATTGCACGATAGTAAATGAGAGGAGGAGAAGAGCAAACGCAATGGAGACACGGAGATTTTTTCTCGTGGTTCCGATAGGTGGTGCTATCGTCAATCCACGTTGATGGAGACTTCAACCCACGGAGGGTAACGGCCATGAGTCCACGGAGGGCTCCACCCACGAAGGGTCCACGAAGAAGCAACCTTGTCTATGCCATCATGGCTTACGCCCACGGAGGACTAGCCTTACTCGGGGTAGATCTTCACGAGTAGGCGATCTCCTTGCCCTTACAAACTCCTTGGTTCAACTCCACATCATGACGGAGGCTCCCAAGCGACACCTAACCAATCTAGGAGGCACCACCCTCCAAAAGGTAATAGATGGGGTTGGTGATGATGAACTCCTTGCTCTTGTGCTTCAAATGATAATCTCCCCAACACTCAACTCTCCTCACTGATTTGGCTGTGGTGGAGGAAGGGATTGAGTGGAAAGCAACTTGGGAAGACTAGAAATCAAGTTTCATATGGTGGGAGTGGAGCAACTTGATCTCAACACAAGGGTAGGTAGTTTTCTTCTCGTAAATGTAAGGTAGGAGTGGTAGTTCTTTCGATGGCTCTCTCCACGAATGAAGAGGAGGTGGAGGGTATTTATAGCCTCCACACAAAATCCAACCGTTACACACATTTGACCAATCTCGGTCGGACCGAAGTTGACAACTCGGTCGACCGAAAGTTCAAATCTTGTGAGCGTTGGGATTTTCGTGGGACCGAAAATACAATCTCGGTTAGTCCGATTCTTCCAAAGTCTAGGGTTTGCCAATCTCGGTGGGACCGACTTTCTCATCTCGGTGACACCGATTTGAGTCTGAAGGTTCTGAAGCTTGGCAACACCAATTTCGAATGACCGAGTTTGGAATCGGAAAATCCGAGATTCTAGGGTTTGGCTATATGGTGAGGTGGTTCATCTCGGTGTGGTGAGTTTGGAATTGGTGGGACCGAGATTACTTATGAGTTTATGTTGGAATGAAAGATTGCTGATAGTTTGAGAGATAAATCATTAAGCACTTAGAGCAACCAGATCATCATCATAACCTCACCCCTTTTAATAGTATTGGCTTTCCTATGGACTCAATGTGATCTTGGATCACTAAACCAAAAATAGAGTCTTGAGCTTTTGCCAATGTTTTCCTTAGCATTTTGAGGGTCCACATCATCGGTCATTGCCATACCCATATCAACGAACTTTCGAAATATTCTCAAGAAATGATTAGTTCAATGATATATATGTTGTTATTAATTACCAAAACCACCGGGATTAGTTGCACTTTCAATCCATAAACCGGCGACGCGAAAAAGGCTTGCCACCCACGATATCTCGACTGGCGCAGTTCCTCCTTCATAGCCCGCATAGCGAGCGGGCATCCTTAACTTCGGCGGTGGCCTTCTTGAGTCTTCCCGCTCCGATAAGCGCTCCTTTTCAAGAGCCTCATTGCGGTCGGTAGCATCCTTTACTTTCATGGCCAATTCGCCACCTACGCCTAGCTTAGGCGGTCGCGCACCCTTTCGACTTTCAACTCCTGGCGCCCTCGAGGCAGCGCGTCACTCCTTCGGGCTTGCTCCTTAGCTCGAGCAAGTTCAGCCCAAGGCTCTCCACAACAGCAGCACCGTCATGCATACAACAACATATAATTTATCGGAGGAGGGCTTGACCCCTTAATAAAGCGATCATGGAGAACTCTTTTACCTTGCGACTCGTCAAGTCGCCTGTTGACAAGTGCGATGTCCGCATCTACCAAGTCAAGTTGCCGATTTAATTCGGCAAACTCACTAGTCCGGCTAGCCCCCGGACTATCCGCCACCTGCATAGGAATGGCGGAATTCATTACTTTAGATTTCGATCCTCGGTACGCTGTCGTTTCCGACAACCTACTGAGTCTCAGGGGCTACTATCTATACAGGGCGCATTTTTATGTGCGAAACTGTTAAAAGACAAAAGGGTGCGTCATTCTCGCATACCTCAAATCCCGCCAGCAAACTCATGGCGGCATCATGCAATCCACTCTCGGCGGACGAAATCCTTCCAATCACCATACGCATCAACGCACGGTGATCTTCTGAAACGGACGCCCTCTCAAGCAGATTCTTCAGTTCCCCCGGCCGGATACTAGTGGATGCCGAACTCTCCGGCCCCTCCGGACTCGGGGATACCCTCCGTGACGATACTTCAGGCTCGCCCGCCTTATCTGACGGCGCTGCAGACGGGCGTTTCGCTCTCCATCATCTCCGGAAGAAGGTCCCCAAGATGAATTAAATGCGAGAAGGTTGCAGATCTGAACTGCAGATATAAATATTTTGGTTACCCATAGAAGCACAAATGAAGGTATTTCCTTACTAATTAACTCCCTCTTTCATACTCACGGCTCGCTGGAGGGCTGGTCCTTTGACGATGATTGTGCGCTCGGATTCTCTCCGGACGCCGGACCCCCCGATGAAGATCTCTTCCCAAGCTTAGGGGCTTTGGCCTCCGGATCTTCAGAGGCGGTCCTCTTCTCCCCCTGAAGGGAGGGGATCTTGGTTCCCCCCTCTTCAGTCGCCCCTTTGGGCGAAATATTAGCTCCTCTATTTTCCCCGTCGCCACCTTCTATGGGCGCGACCTCCAACATTCTGACCAGCACGGGCTCCAGTCACGGTCTCGGGGGGGCGGACACCTTATCAGCCTTGATCGCGCCACCCATTCCTGTAAAGAACAAGGGGTCAGGAGGCGAACTCTAGAAAGGCATATAAACAGAATGTCCAGACTTTGAGCTATTTACCTGAGTATCTGGGCGATCGCGTCTTAGGCTTGCGTCCTTGGCTAAATCCGGACACGCCACCTGCGGTCCGAAGAACAACTTGTACATCTCCATGGGTGACACACCCATAAAGTGTTGGAGAATCCGAGGTCCCTTCGGGTTGAACTCCCACAGACGGAGAGGACGGCGTTTGCAGGGCAGAAGATGCCTGATTAGCATAACCTGCATCACCTTGATCAGGTCGATCTCCCTCGCTTGGAGGTCTTGAATCTCGCCCTGCAGTGAGGGCACGTCTTCAGACGGCCCCCAATTGAGCCCTTGGTTGACCCACGACATTAGCTGGCGTGGAGGTCCTGGGCGGAATGAAGGCGGTGGCTTTTGCCTACTGCCCTTCGGGGCGGTGATGTAGAACCACTCCTGCTGCCACGGTCCGAGTTCCTCTTGGAAGGAACCATCGGGCCACGGGCATCGGCCTTTTGCTTATGGCCGCCCCGCCGCACTCGCTTGACACCCCCCGATCATCTTCGGCTCCACCTTGAAGGTCTTCAGCCACAGGCGAAGTGGGGAGTAGCGCCAAGGAAGGCTTCGCAGATGATAATGAATGCGGAGATATGGAGGATGGACTCGGAGCCAAGTCGTGAAAGTCCAGCCCATAGTAGAGCAGAGCCCTCTCACGAAGGGGTCCGTCGGGAAGCCTAAACCCGGCGGAGGTGGGATCTGAAGCACGTATTCACCGGGCTCGGGGGGCACGGCCTGCCCTTGGGCGAGCAACCTGTCTTGAAACCTCGTGGGCTGTGCTTGGCCTCACGCAACTTCAATATGTCCTCCTCCGTGGCGGAGGAGGGCATCCACCGCCCCGGAGGTCGGAGCTGGACATGGTTGAGGTTCGGCGCTCGAATCTGAGGCTCGGGTGTTGGGCGGGAGCGAAGAAGAGATTCGATCGCGAGATTGAAGAACAAGGACAGGCCTCGGTCCTCTTATAAAGAGGAAAAAATACCAAGAGCCGTCTCCGTGACTGTTCGAGATTCACCTTCGATAGAGGAGGCGTGGAGACGGGAACGGTTGGGTTACCCACGCACGTATTGATGAGAATCCCGGGATAAGGGGGACACGATCTCTGCTTCGACAAGACATGCCAAGGAAACCGCTTCGCTAAACGTGCTGAGGTGGTATAGTAATAAACGATTCAAACAAAGGCTTGGTGGCGGTGTGACATCACGCCGCATAATACGTCAGCTGATTAAGCTAAAGTGTGCATTTTATTCTCTCTACGGTGGAATGTGGAAATTATTTTTGCGGAGCCGGACACTATCCTGGTGTTCATGATCTTCTCTGGATTATTCAAGGGAGGAACCCGCCTTGCAATGCCGAACATTATGCGCGCCGGACTTATCGTCATTGAAGACTGGTTCAGGGGCTACTGAGGGAGTCCTGGACTAGGGGGTGTCCGGACAGCCAGACTATCATTTTTCCGCCGGACTCCAAGACTACGAAGATAGAAGATTGAAGACTGCAGCTCGTGTCCGGATAGGACTTTCCTTGGCGTGGAAGGCAAGCTTGGCAATACGGATATGTAGATCTCCTACCATTGTAACCGACTCTGTGTAACCCTAGCCTCTTCCGGTGTCTATATAAACCGGAGGGCTTTAGTCCGTAGGACAACATACATTACAACAATCATACCATAGGCTAGCTTCTAGGGTTTAGCCTCCTTGATCTCGTGGTAGATCTACTCTTGTACTACCCATATCATCAATATTAATCAAGCAGGACGTAGGGTTTTACCTCCATCGAGAGGGCCCGAACCTGGGTAAAAACATCGTGTCCCTCGTCTCCTGTCACCATCCGCCTAGACGCACAGTTCGGGACCCCCTACCCGAGATCTGCCGGTTTTTACACCGACATCGTCCCCTTCCTAGGCCTCGCCGTCGTCCACCGCCTTGGTGCTCTCGGTGCAGCGTGGTCAATGTGGTCAAGGAACGACTTCCATCAGAAGAGTATTGTATGTGGAGAGGATGACAGCTGGGTCCACGGCCGCAACAAGGAAGTGCAACCTTATTACGGGTAAAATAAGTATTCCTCCACCTGACAGCGGGGACCCACCGCACAGGCACCGTATTTCGTGAAAAAACCGTTTCCCCCTGACTGCAGGGACCCACCAGCTATATCTTCGCATGCAAGGAATAGCGGCCATATTACGAGCAAAAAAATGATTCTCCCCCTGATAGCTGGTACCCACCAGAAATAACTTCGCACGCAAGGAAGTTCCTTCTTATCCTCCATGACAGTCCGGACCCACCTGGTCGAAGCGTACGTAGCGTTGTCATCCGGGTCGCGAACGTGTACGTACATATTGGTCAATCGGTCTGTCTGCAAGCTGCAGCAATGAACCATGGCCGAGTAAGGAAGGGCATGTGTCGTAGTAGAGGCTCGCACGTGTTGTAGTAGAGGTGCGCACGTAGGATGTACATGTACGTACAGCCATGGTGCAAGAAAGTAAATCCGGCCACGTACGTACATACGGGCGGAGTCTCGAATGCCTACTCGCGCATACGTATGGCCAGGGCTCGTGCACATGGAGAGACAGTGACGGTGTCCTGTTCATCGGAAGCCAACCGGCTGGGTCAGAATGGAGAAACTGTGTCGTCATGTTCATCGGGAGGCAACCGGCTTGGATGGAACAGCTGATCGAAACGAGGCCTGGCATACCACAGAACAGAGGAAACGACCTTGTGTTTGACCGCCTACGGTCGAAACGGGATCCTGTTCATCGGGAGGGGTCTGGCGTACCGCAAACAGAGGAAAGGGACTTGTGTTCGAGTGCCTACGGTCGAAACGGGGTCCTGTTGATCGGGAGGGGTGTGGCGTACCGTAAAACGGAGGAAACAAACTTGTGTTGGAGTGCTACGGTCGAGACGGGGGTACTGTTCACCAGGAGGGGTGTGGCGTACCACAAAATGGGACTCCACGGGCTACTGTTCATCTCTACTGCTGACCTCCTCCACCCTCCACGGGCTACTGTTCATCCACCGTCGACCTCCTCCAACCTCCAACTGCGACTGTTCATCCACGGGTCCTGTTCATCCACCCTCCACCGCTCCTCCACCGGCTACTGTAAACCAGCCCTCTCCATGGGCTACTGTTCATCGAGCCCTCCACCGGCTACTGTTCAACCAGCCCTCCACGGGGTCGTCCTGTTCGTCCAGCCCTCCACGGGGTCCTGTTCATCCACCCCCAACCGGCTCGATCGATCGGGGTCCTGTTCATCCAGCGGCAATGACCTCTACTACCACGGGGTCCTGTTCATCCAACCCCCATTGGGAACAGTTCATCCACCCCCCCCCCCAACAACGCTCACAGTTCATCAAGAGGCAGCAGGTTCGATCGGCTTCAGTTAGCAGCGGTAGTGAAGAATCGCTCGATCGGGTTTAGTTATCAGGCAGGGATGGATCGATCGCTCGGGTTCAGTAACGCGTAGCCTGGAGTGCAATCGCTCGGGTTCAGTAGGAGAACGTCTCGCTCAGGTTCAGTTTGAGCCCAACGCCTCGCACCCACGCACGTACGTGTACAAGAGAGCGCAATCCTTCCATGCATCACTCGGCCCCGACCACCCACCGTAACCGGGAACTCCTCGATATTTTTCTCGCCCTCGCTTCTACCACGATTTTTTCCATCATGGACGGCCCAAAGAATGTCATGCAGCTGTATCTCCGGCCTACCCAGGACGAAAAGCCCATTTTTTGTCATGATTTTTTGTCATAGAAGTAGGAGCCCACCACATCTATGATGATACCGGGTTTTGTCACCATTATCGTCATAGAAGTGTCATAAGCATGACAGGAAAAAAATTCATTCGGCCCAAAATGTCATGGATGTGTCTTTTTTTTGTAGTGACTATTCCTTGAAATACTTAGATGAGATTCTTCACAAGTCCATTGCTTTAAATAAGATGAGCCCTAATGATCCTAAGTTTGGTAGTTGTCTATGTGAGCTTCGTGACCTTATGCGTGCCAAAGGAGATGTTGGAATCATTAGTAACATCATCTCTGAAGTCATTAGAATTCATAAAGATGCACATTGTCATGATCATAAATCTAATGAATCACTCTCTCTAGGTAATGATCAATCACGAGACAATGTTGAACATGGATACTATGATGAGGATTATGATGGTGACTTTGATCTCGATGAGTCTATGAGACACATTGGTCTAATGGCTAACCTCCGTGGCTACATGCCTAGAGGAAAGGAAATGGGTTCTTGATAGTGGATGTACCGATCACATGTCTGGAGACAATGATATGTTTCGTTAGCTTGCTGAAAATGATGGTCCTCGAAAGTATGCCACTTTGGTGATAACTCACAGGGTAAGGTGGTTGGCCTTGGTAAGGTGGCCATCTCAGATGGCAGCTCCATACAACATGTTATGCTCATTGAATCTCTTGGCTATAATTTATTTTCTGTATCTAGACTAGCCGATTTCGGTTTCAATGTACTATTTACTGAAGTGTTTCGTAGAGATAATCATAATATGGTCTTTACCGGTATACGTAGAGGTGATCTATACATTGTTGATTTCACTAAAAAGGCTCAACCTAGAACTTTCTTAATTGCTAAATCTTCTAAAGATTCGTTGTGGCATAGACGGTTAGGTCATGTGGGCATGCAAAATCTTGATAAGATTATTAAAGGTGATCATATCCTTGGTGTTAAAGATGTTATATTCGACAAGGATAGATTTTGCAGTGCTTGCCAAGCAGGAAAACAAGTTGGAGGAAGTCATCCCGTGAAGAACATCATGACCACAAGAAGACCACTCGAGCTACTTCACGTGGATCTTTTTGGTCCCAACGCCTACAAGGTTCTTAGTGGTAACTCATTCGTATTGGTCATTGTTGATGATTTTTCAAGATTTACGTGGGTGTTCTTTCTTGATAATAAATCCTAGGTCCAAAAGATCTTCAAGAACATCACTAGGAAGGCCCAAAATCAATTTGAAATGAAGATCAAGAAGGTTCACAGCAACAATGGAACGGAGTACAAGAACGCCAATGTGGACACCTTTCTTGACGAAGAAGGGATTTCACATGAGTTCTTGGCCACGTACATGCCTCAACAAAATGGAGTTATTGAGAGGCAGAAGCATACTCTTATTGAGATGGAAAGAAGGATGCTTGATGAGTACAAGACGCCAACACACTTTTGGGCGGAAGCTGTTGAGATAGCTTGTCATGCAACAAATCGTCTATATCTTCACAAGCTACCCGGCAAGACGACATACGAGATTCTGACCGGTAACAAACCCCAAGTTGGATACTTTTGAGTATTCAGCTCAAAGTGCTATATTCTTGATAAGTATCGTCATTTGAAATTTACTCCTAAATCTCATGAAGGTTTCCTACTCGGTTATGGCTCAAACTCTCAAACTTACCATGTCTACAACAATTTCACCCGAAAGGTTGAAGAGACGGTCGATGTGAAGTTTGATGAATCTAATGGCTCGCAAGTAGAGAAATTGCCAATTGATGTAGGTGACAAAGACCCATCGGAAGCAATACATGACTTGCCTAGTGGCAAGATTCCCCCAATAGAGGTGAAGGAGGGTACCTCGTCCGTCCAAGTGGAAGCCTCAACTTCACGCCGAGGTGAACCAAAATTTGACTTGGAGGCATCCACAAGTGGAACACATCAAGATGATGGAAACGAGGATGTACAACAAGATGGACCTCATCGACCTCCTTCTCCACCTCCACAAGAAAACAACAACGCCAACGACAATGAAGAGTGACAAGAGGAAGAACAAGACAATGAAGAGGATGTTCCACCCCGACCCAAACAAATGCTCTCACGAGTTTGAGCAAGAGTCTCAAGAGATCATCCCGTCGAACAAATCTTCAATGATATTCAAACCGGGAGAATTACTCGCTCTAAAACTCATATGGCTAATTTTTGTAAACATTACTCATTCATTTCTAGTATAGAACCTATGAAGGTTAAAGATGCTCTTGATGACCCAGATTGGGTGAACGCCATGCATGAAGAGCTACACAATTTTGAGAGGAACCAAGTGTGGACATTGGTTCAAAAGCCCGATGAGAAGCACAATGTCATTGGAACCAAATGGGTGTTTTGGACTAAGCAAGATGAAGATGGACAAGCTGTACGCAACAAGGCTCGTCTTGTCGCTCAAGGCTACACTTAAGTCGAAGGTATGGACTATGATGAGACATATGCCCCCGTTGCTAGACTTGAATCCATTCGCATCTTTCTTGCTTATGACAATCACCATGATATCGCATTATATCAAATGGACATTAAAAGTGCTTTTCTTAATGGTGAAATTGTGACGACCCGAGACTGATGCTCCAGATGCCTTCCACGTATTCTGAGTTTTGTCGTGTGATTTGTTTTGTTTGTTGCATTCATCATTGCATCATTTGCATTGCATCCCCTTTCTAGAACTCAACTAAATAAATTGCATATATCGTTGATCTATTTAAATCAAGGGAATTCACATGGTGATTTCTCTTTATAACATATCCTGCAAATATTTTAGGGAGCTAAAATAAATATTCCATTATTTGGAATTGACAATAACACACTAGCATTTGAAACTCCTTTCATCTCTAAATTATTTAAATCCTCCATCTTTCTTCTCTTGCTCCAAATCTAGTTGTGGAGCTTTGTTATTATGTGAAAGTAGTCACATGCCATTTCAATTAACTTCAGGTTTATTTGAACCTCCAAATAAATTCCTTGTGTCCTCTTTTCTTTTTCGAAAATATGGAAAAGACACCCCTTTTCTTTCTTTCGACCAGCCAAGCAGGCCTCCTAGCCTTTCCCTTCCCATTGAAATGGCCCAAGGCCCTGTTGGCCCCCTCCTACCCCTAGCCCGATCCCAGTTTGTCGATCTCTCCCGTCACTCCCTCGACCGCCTCCTATTTTCTCCTGACTCCGCCGCCACGTGCCCAGACTCCCACGCGAACCCGTCTCCCACCACTCGATCCCCACTCTCCATCCTCCCAATAGCCGCCGCCATATGCCCGATCCCAACCCGCTGCTCGCGCCCCCTCGTCGGTCCTCCTGCACGCTGCCTTGGTTGTTCATTACGACCACCTAGAGCTTCACCGCCCCTCGCCCTCCTGCTTCTCCTCCGCAGCTCGTTCTCGCATCTCCGGCCTCGTCCCCGACCCACCTCCATGTGACACCAGACCCCTGCCTCCTCTACTCGCGAGCCTTGCCATCTGCTGGCTCTTCGCGAGCTACCCATGGCCGTGCCTCCCATCGCCAGCTGCTGCTCCGTGCTCCTCTTCCAAGCTGAGCTCTCCACTGCTGCCCGCGCCCTCAAGCTCCAGCGCTAGCCCCGCCTTCCCATGCCACCTCTTCAACTCCGGCGTCTCGAGCAAGCTGCCATGGTCGCCGCTTTCATCTTCCCTGCACCAGTGTCACCGCCGCGCCACATTGCCTCCTCGGCTATTCGACCTCCAAGCCGCCACCTCGCATGTCGGGTGGTCTTCATCCGCCATGGACGCCAAGGCCGACCTGTTGCGGCCGTGCACAGTGTCGGTGTACAAAAGTATGGGTTCTTTCTGTATCCCTTACTTGTGCATGGTCAGTCATAGCCATGCCTGTGGTCGGGCTCGGTAGGACAGCAGAAGACAGAACACAAGGCTGCCAAGACAACACTCAATATAGAGAACAAGGAGCAGAAGACAAGTTGGTCCTCCCACCGGCAACACCCTTGCCGGGGCGGCTTGCGTAGCCCCGACAAGTTACTTACAAGGGCAACCTGCGAAGCGCCAGCAAGGCCATCACCCTTGAGGCTGAGAGTTCAGACACCATCAACAACGTTAGGGCCAGGATTTTGGAACGCATGAGTGGCAGCATGCAGACCTTCATGAAGATTGATAGCCTACGGGTCCACGTGGGACCAGAAGATGAAGACCCCCGGAAGACCCTTGCCGGGGACGATCGTGAGGCCCCCAGCAAGCCTTGCTGGGGATGATTGCTGGGCCACGGCCAGGCCCGCACCTGACAAAGATTTGCCACCTCACCACCAGTCCAGTGCGACGACTAGCGTGCCAACTAAGCAGGCGCCTGCATGGCGGCATGAAGATATTCGTGGAGGCTCTACCACCGCGCCAACACAGCAGCTAGCTAGCCAGTGTGGCACTGCATGCCTCGTCAGCATGGGCGCGTGTCAAGGCAAGGAAGAGCGGCGACAGACGGGACGGCTTCTGTTGCCGTCCCCGATAAGTAAGAGGGCACGTAGGTTGCACATTAAATGCGTTTTTCCTACTGCGCAAAGCGATAAGTTCATGCACTGTAGCTCGCTTTCCACCTCCTGTGTGCTACTATGGCAACCCCTTTTACGTATAAAAGGACGCCCAAGCCGTACTGAGAGAGGATTTGGACTTTTTGGACAGGGCATGCACCACAGCTAGTTCAAAATATCAAGAACACATATATACACACAAGCAGGACTAGGGTATTACGCATCCTTGCCGCCCGAATCTCGGTAAAAATCCCCTTGTGCTGACTACTAGACCTGCTCTTCGTGCAGCTCCTCTCCCCGCCAAAGGTAGAAGGGATCACCCCTGATCTCATAGGTGTTCGTTTTCCCCGACACACAGCCTCTGTAGCTGCCCTGTTGGCCTCGGCTTTGAGACCACCATGCGTGGTCAGAACCACACCAAGTTGCTGCATGTGCATCTCCAGTGCCTCACTAGCATCATGCTTTTTGTTAAGTTCCATGAGTCGAAACCCCAAGCGCAAGTCCAACGACCACCCATATGATTTTCGCCAAGTGCCAGAATGACTAGGGACCTCTACTACCACCTACGGAGCCGACAAGACCGAGACCGCCAAGTACCCGATGACACTAGGATTCGTCAAGTTCATCTACGACCCATGTACCACTACCGTCGCCGTGTACAATTTCCGTTGACCACCAGTTACTTGGATTTGTCAAGTTCCTCTTCGAGACGTGTACCACTACTTCCCACAATGTCCATGAACGACAACTTCCCTCAACGAACTCGACCCGCTTCAAAATGCATGCTTCGAAGCTATAACCCCGAGACGATCCTCCGTGGACGAATGCATGTGTTGTATGAGATGCTCGTGTTTGCACCATGCACGACCCTCGTATGCCTTACCGCCGAAACATGGGAACCCGACAACCAGGATCACCCCACCATCTTGCATGACACGCTCACACCAACACTATCTTTTGCGCCGGCAATCTCGTCGAGTTGTCGGATCATCGGAATGTTGTCGTGCACCATTTCCGTTGGCGTTGCCGTGACACCCCTTTCCTTTCCGCCATGGTGACAAAACGCTTCATATCATGCTCATGTCAAAATTTTCTTGAAATTGCATAAAACTTGAATATGTCATCCACATCATGATAACAACATTTAAAATGTTTGAGATTGTTGTTTGCATTAAATTGCTAAATAACATATGGGGATTTTCCAGAATTGTTGCTTGTGTTTCCGGCCTCATTTAAACTTGCCTAAGTAGTTACTTTACTTATGCTTCACCACTTGCCATGTTTAACAACATTTAATATTCTTGAGTAGAGTAAACAAGAGCGAAGTAAATATTGAATGTGGTGTTTCGTCAATATGCAACTCGTTGCATATTGAGCTCCACTTAACTTGTAGTATTGTTTTTGCACTTTGCCATGACATGCCTCATTAAACCGGACATGCATCATACTTGTTTGTGCATCATGCCATGTTTATGCTTATGCGTTTACCATGCTATTTGCTTCTTTCCATTTGTGCTGCTTCTCGATAGTTCCTGTTTCGCTGCGATTGTGAGGATTCGTTCGACTACGCCCGTTTGTCTTCTTCATGGACTCGTTCTTCTTCCTTGCGGGACTTCAGGCAAGATGACTATTCCCCTGGATACCACTACTATCTTTGCTTTGCTAGTTGTCTCGATGCTATCCTATGTCGCGCTACCTACCACTTGTTTATCAAGCCTCCCAAATTGCCATGAATAGCCTCTACCATCCTAGCAAACCGTTGTTTGGCTATGTTACCGCTTTGCTCAGCCCCTCTTATAGCATTGCTAGTTGCAGGTGCAGTTGCTGGTTGTTCCTTGTTGGAACATGGATACCTTGGGATATCACACTATCTCTTATTTAAGTAATGCACATATATACTTGGTAAGGGTGGAAATCTTGGCCTTTTGCCTTGTGTTTTGTTCCACTCTTGCTGCCCTAGTTTCCGTCATACCGATGTTATGTCACTTGATTTTGCGTTCCTTGCACGGTTGGGGTTTATGGGGCCACTTTGACTGTTTGCTTTGAATAAAACTCCTCCAGCAAGATCCAACATTGGTTTTACCATTTTCCCAACATAATACTTAAACATGATATTAAATTTGACGCATAGGGAGTTAGCGCTACTCGAGGAGTAATTCAACATAATACAGGGGGCCAGTGCTGATGGTGTTGGTCCCAAACAGAGCCACTTGTGGTGCCACCCCTTCACCCGGGGTTTTCGGTTGCCGTATGTACTGCTCATCCGGTCGTGGCCAGAGACGAGATACACGCGGCTACTATCAGGGTGTTAGCACGCCGGGAGGTCTTGCTGTTTTTTTTTACCATTGTCGAAATGTCTTGAGCACCGGGATCCCGAGTTTGATCGAATGTCCCGCGATGTAGGATTGTCTCCGCGGATCGTGAGCTTGATATGGGCTAAGCTGGGACACCCCTGCATGGTTTAAACTTTCGAGAGCCGTGCCTGCGGTCATGTGGCAAATGGGAGTTTTTAATATCCGGTTGTCGAGAACTTGACACCAGATCCAAATTAAAATACACCAACCGCGGGTGTAACCATGACTATCTCTTTTCGAGTGAGTCTAGAAGAAAACATGGTGGGGTTATGTTTGAACATAAGTAGTTCGGGATCACTTATTTATCATTACTAGTTTGCGACTGTTTGCGTAGCTTCTCTTCTTACTCTTGTATTCGTAAGTTAGCCACCATATAATGCTTAGTCACTTGCTGCAGCCTCACCACTTATCCATTCCACACCCATTAAGCTTTGCTAGTCTTGATACCGATGGTAATGGGATTGCTGAGTCCTCGTGGCTCACAGGTTACTACAACAAGTTGCAGGTACAGGTAATGCGATGATCTAACGCGAGTGCAATGCTTACTTGGTTGGAGTTCTTCTTCTGCTTCTTCTTCGATCAAGGGATATAGGTTCTGGGTCGGGAGCCTGGACTAGCAGGGTGGATGTCGTTCTTCTTTTTCGTTTGATTTCATCCGTGGTCAGATCCTACTGTTCTGTATGATGATTCCTATGTATTGATGTATTTATATTGATGTTGTAGCTTGTGGCGAGTGTAAGCCTTCATCTGGTACTCTCATCTATTCAGTACATGGTTGTTGTAATGATATCCACCTTGCTATGCGCTCGAAATGCGATTGTGCCCCAATCATGAATTCATCACGTGATTGGGATAGAATCTCGTCTTGGGCGCTATAGAAATTGAGGAGGAAGTTTATGTTAAACAACCTCCCGACTTTGTTAATCCTAAGAAACCCGATCATGTTTACAAACTAAACAAAGCTCTTTATGGTCTTAAACAAGCTCCTAGTGCATGGTATAAATGCTTAACTAAGTTCCTTATTGAAAAAGGCTTTGAGATTGGAAAAATTGACTCTACACTTTTTACTAAAAGGGTTAATGGTGAATTATTTGTGTGCCAAATTTATGTGGATGATATCATATTTGGTTCAATTAATCCTCATTATAGTGAAAAGTTTGGAAGGCTACTGTCGGAGAAGTTTGAGATGCCTATAATGAGTGAACTCAAGTTCTTTCTTGGTTTGCAAATCAAGCAAACTAAGGAGAGTACCTTTGTTTCCCAAACAAAGTATACCAAGCACTTATTCAAGAAGTTCAACATGCAAGAATGCAAAGGTATGAATACACTGATGTAGGGCGGAACCCTATGGTGGCGATCTTTCACGTTTGGAGTGGATCCTACGGGGAAGCACAAAGAACATGCGGAAGCACAAAGGGGAAACACGGGGAAAATGAGAGAGAATCACTAAACCGACAAGGAATCAATCACACAAGTGCTAGATCACCGAACACAAAGAGTAACACATGATCCACAATCAACAAAGGTAAGGATACAAAGGAACCGTTCTTCTCCGTGAGGAGGTCTTGATGGTCTTCCCTAGAAGGGGACTTGAATCTGCTTGGGGGATCTTCTCCGAAGAGGTCGTGAGCTCCGAGGAGAAGAACCAAGTGGATGAGCAAGGCTCTCACACAAATTTGAGCTAAACCAATGCTAACCCTAATACGAAGCTAGGAGACAACTATATATAGTGCTAAGCCACGAAGGGGGTAAGTGGGAGAGGATACACGTGTCGTCTACCCTTTCTCTGCGCACAGGCAGGCCGGTGGTACCCGTGACGGGGGCGGTTGTTCCGCTGATAACTCATGCAGGGCAGAAGTACCGGACGGGGAAGGCGGTACTACCACTGGGAGGTCAGGCGCTGGCTTCTGGAGAGGGACGTGGAAGGGGCCAGCGGTTGTACCGGTTGTCGGGGTGGTTATTCCTGTCTTTGGGCAGAAACCGGTAAAACCAGAGTGGCACCGGCCTTGCTCCGCTCGATCACAGAAGGTGGGCCGGTTGTTGGGCGGTAGCTGGCCGGTTGTTCCGCCCGGGCGGTGGTTGGGCGGTTGTTCCGGTCCTTCTTGGCTGGGCAGATCGTCTACATGCTCTTGATGGTCGTCTTGCGTCGTGACTTCTCCTTGGTTACTTTCTTGGTACCTAAGCACACAAAGCATCTCCGTTTGAGGTAGTAGCCATGTCTCAAGTGGGTCAAAGGGAAGTTCAACAAGGAGAGAGTTAACCTCGGAATGAATAGCACGTGCTCGAGCTCTCGTCATGTGTCCTCGTGTGGTTGGATGTGTCGACATAGAGTCCATGGGGATGATGCAAGGATGCTCCGCATCATCTCCCCTCCCTTGGGAAAGATCCGACCTCGGATCAAAATCTTCATCACCATGGAAAGGCGAGAGGTCTTTGACGTTGAAGATGTCTCTCATGTTGTACTTGTCTCGTGGGAGTTCATTCTTCTAGGCGTTGTCGTTGTAGCGTGCTAGCACCTTGAATTGTCCATCAGCTCGAGGGAGAAGTTTGAACTTGCGTTCATTGGGGAAGCGGTCCTTGCGAAGGTGTAGCCACACGAGATCGCCTATGTTGAAGGTCATGGGTTGCTTGTTGACGTTGAGCTTGATTGCTAGCCGTTGCACTTGGCGCTCGATGATGTTCCTTGTATCTTCATGCATCTTCTTGACGTAGCTTGCTCGTGCACTCGCATCCATGTTGGTGCGCTCTTGTAGAGGTAGAGGTAGAATGTCCAAAGGGGACAACGGGTTGAAGCCGTAGACGACCTCGAAGGGGGACTTGCCGGTAGTCGAATGTGTTGCATGGTTGTAGGCGTACTCGGCAATGGGTAGACACGCCTCCCACTCCTTGATGTTCTTCTTGATCAATACGTGAAGTAGAGTGGATAGTGTCCGGTTCGTCACCTCTGTTTGGCCGTCGGTTTGAGGATGGTATGCGGATGAGAACAAGAGCTTGATTCCGAGCTTGGCGCATAGCGTCTTCCAAAAGTAACTCAAGAATTTGACGTCGCGGTCGGAGACGATTGTCTTCGGTACTCCATGGAGGAGCAAGATTTCCCTACAAAAGAGATTGGCAACATGTGAAGCATCGTCTATCTTGTTGCAAGGAATGAAATGTGCCATCTTAGAAAATCGGTCCACAACAACAAACACGGAATCCTTTCCATTTTGAGTTCTAGGCAAACCAAGTACAAAATTCAAGCTAATGTCTTCCCAAGGTTGATAAGGAATAGGAAGAGACATGTAAAGACCATGGGATTGAGATTTAGACTTAGCTTTGTGACATGTAGAGCATTGGGTGGTGAAGCATGAGACGGCACAGAACATCTTGGGCCAGAAGTAGTTCTTGGAGAGCGTGGCGAATGTCTTGTTGCATCCGAAATGTCCCATGAGTCCGCCTCCATGAGCCTCTTGGGAAAGGAGCAAACGAAGAGAAGACTCGGGAATGCATAGTTTGTTAGCTCTCATAAGATAACCATCCTTCATGTAATATTGTTCCCAAGAAGTATGCATCAAACACTTAGCATAAGGAATAGCAAAAGGTGGATCATTAGCATACAAGTCTTTGATGTGCTCAAAACCAATAACATTCAACTCAAGTTTAGTGACGAGCGTGCATATGCGTGAAAGTGCATCCGCAACTACATTTTCCTTACCCTTAATGTACTTGATCACATCGGGGAAAAATTCAATAAATTCACTCCATTTGGCATGACGCTTGTTCAACTTAGTTTGACCTTTTAAGTACTTAAGCGTTTCATGATCGGTGTGTATGAGAAACTCATGAGGTCTAAGATAATTTTCCCAAACATGTAGCACACGCACTAAAGCATACAATTCTTTGTCATAGATGGGATAGTTAAGTTGAGCACGGAGAGTTTTTCACTAAAATATGCAATGGCTCGTTTTTCTTGCATCAAAACTCCGCCAATTCTGGTACCACTTGCATCACAATGAACCTCAAAAGTTTTGTCAAAATTGGGCAAAGCAAGAATCAGAGCATGAGTAAGCAAAGACTTGAGCTCATCAAAAGCGGTGCATTGTAAAGATCCCCAAACAAAAGGAGCATTCTTCTTACTCAAAGCATGCAAAGGAGCGGCGATAGTGCTAAATTTTGTCACAAAGCGACGATAAAAGCCCGCAAGACCAAGAAAACTACGCACTTGTTGCAAATTGGTGGGTTGGGGCCAAGTTTTAATTGCTTCAATTTTAGTTTCATCAACATGAACACCCTTGGATGATACAACAAAACCCAAGAAACCACTTTGTCAACACCAAATGTGCACTTTTTCATGTTGGCATAAAGACGTTCCTTGCGAAGGGTTTGCAAAACAGCCCAAACATGCTTAAGATGCTCTTTCATGGTTTTGCTAAACACAAGAATATCAACGAAGTAAACCACAACAAAGACTCCAATATAAGGGCGAAGCACATAATGCATGAAACGCACGAAAGTACCGGGTGCCTCCGATAAACCCATTGGCATGACTAACCATTCGTATAAGCCAAATTTGGTTTTGAAAGCAGTTTTCCCTTCATCACCCTCTTGTATGCGGATTTGATAATAGCCACTTTCAAGATCAACTTTTGAGAAAAAGTTGGCTCCGCTAAGTTCATCAAGCATATCATCTAAGCGAGGAATGGGATGCCTATAACGAACGGTAATAGCATTTATAGGTCTACAATCGGAACACAAGCGGAAACTTCCACCGGGCTTAGGCACAAGTATAACCGGAACGGCACAAGGGCTTAAGCTTTCACGTACATGACCGTTGTCGATTAGTTGTTGTACTTGCCGTTGAATCTCCTTGGTTTCTTCGGGATTGACATGGTATGGAGCTTTGTTTGGAAGTGGTGCTCCGGGGACGAGGTCGATTCGATGCTCAATGCCTCGTAGAGGAGGTAGACCCGGAGGTAGCTCATCGGGGAAAACATCTTGGAATTCCTACAAAAGAAATTGAAACACTAAAGGTAGCTCGTGAGAGGTGTTAGTTTTTGGTTCCCCATCCTTGCACACAAGGACAAAGTGCATCACACTCGATGGGTTCTCACACACTTCTCTCATCTCACTTTTTGTGGCAAGTAGTATGAGGTTTTTCTCTCTAGGCAAAGAGGCGCTCAAGTTTGGCTTGTGGCTCTCACTCATTTTTTGGTGGATCCCTTTCTCACTCTTCTCTTTATGATGGGTGGCTTGCTTGTCGGCTATCACTTGACTAGGAGACATAGGTCGTAGAACATATTCCTTCCCTTTCATCTTGAAGCTATAGTGATTGGTACGCCCGTTGTGGAAGACACCACGGTCGAATTGCCATGGTCTACCAAGAAGGAGGTGGCAAACGGTCATGGGGACCACATCACACTCCAAAGTGTCTTCATATGCACCAATTTTGAAGGAGACTTGGACCGTATGCTCAACTCGGATAGTGCCGGAGTCTCTTAGCCATTGAACCTTGTAGGGGTGCGGGTGCTTCCTCTTGACCAATTGAAGCTTGGAGCATAGTTCTTCACTTGCCAAGTTGTGGCAACTACCTCCGTCGATGATGACCTTGACGGACCTTCCATTGATGCCGGACTTTGTGTGGAAGATGTGGCATCGTTGGTCTTCTTCTTATTGATGTTGAAGAGTGAAGACCTTGGAGACAACAAGAGCAGGGCTCGTATCTTCATCACAAAAGACTTGGTCATCTTCATCTTCATTCACTCGCCTATGCATGGTCACTTGCTCAATAGCTTCCATTTCATCTTCACTCATTGAGTCATAGGTGTCATCGTCATTGAGGATCATGGTGCGCTTGTTTGTGCATTCATAGGACTTGTGGCCTCGGCCGCCGCAAGTGAAACACTTAGGAGCTTGTCTTGACGGTCTCATCGGTCAGAGTAGATGAAGAAGCACGCGGCTTGAAGTTGCTTGTAGTAGGAGGAAGACGACTTGAACTTGACGAATGTTTCTTGTAACTTGACTTATCGTCGTTGCTTGGAGAAGGCTTGGTTGATGTCGAAGTTGGAGTAGTTGTTGAAGCTTGGTTATTGGAGAAGCCGTAGGTCTTGCATGAATACTTGGCGTACTTGAAGTCATCTTGCACTTGACGTTCCGCCTTTGTAGCTTGATGCACGAGCTCAATGAGGTTGGAGTAGGGTTGGAAGTCGGCGATCTTCTTGATGGGATGATTGAGTCCATTCAAGAATCGTGCCATCGTTTGCTCATCATCTTCCGTGACATTGGCTCGAATCATGGCTCTCTCCATTTCCTTGTAGTATTCTTCAACACACTTTGTTCCTTGCTTGAGGAGTTGTAGCTTCTTGAAGAGATCACGGTTGTAGTAGGTTGGCACAAAACGTGCTCGCATGACATCCTTCATTTAAGCCCAAGTGGTTATTGGAGGTTCACCTCTTGCTTGTCGGCGCTCAAGGACTTGTTCCCACCATATGAGCACATAGTCTTGGAACTCAAGTGATGCCATTGCGATCTTCTTCTCTTCCTCACAGTTGTGCGCATCAAGTTGTTGTCGAAGTAGTCTCGTGTACGTTGCTCGGAGAGTCGCAAGTCGGTGGCAAGGTTGTCGATGCGGTCATTCATTGCTTGTTGCTCTTGATGCAACGCTCGTTGTGCACCAAAGAGGTGGCTCTTGGTGACGTATGATGACATGTCGTCGTCTTGCTCAATGAAGAGTGGGTTGGTAGAGGTACTTGTCCTATCCATCATTTGAAGCAAAAATGTGAGTGGTAGAAGGAGAAGAACTTATACCAATGCACCTTTGACCGATGTTGATGATGAATCAAGTTCACTCGAATGCGGACAATGAAATAGCACTATTGGTACCAATTCTTGTCGGTTCTCACACCTACACAAGTAAAAGCTTATGGTGGAGCTTGGTTAGAATGGTGGCACAAAATTGATTGCAATCATTAGTTTGACTCAAAGATGTTGAAAAAGATTCACAAATTCGCAAATGCAACAAGTAGACCAAGCAAGTAGTGATACACGGAAACACACACGCAAATAGATAAGTGGGATTGTGCAAACCAAAAGTGAGCCAAAATGTGGAATCCACGAAAATGCTCTTGTTGCACAATACTAGAGAGACGCTAGCACGATTGCACAATAGGCAGATACGGAGCTTGTGCACAACCTACTAGGAAAAGATGCAACGATCTCTATCCCAAGTATGCTATATGTATGGTATTTCGGTGATATGATCCAAGATGATCTTATGTGACAATCTTAATGTAGTATGATGCTATGGTTCTTGTTTATAAGCTCTTTGCTTATCTTTCTCTTTTGCTTAAAAGCTTGATTGGCTCTTTCTCTTTTGAGCTCTTTTCTCATGCAAAACTTCATGAACGAAGATAGCAATTGTGTATGCGATGACAACTTTGTGACACACAAGTTTATGCCAAAATATGCACCACTTTGGTATGGTATGTATGCTATGGAGTATGATCATTAATGTGCACAAGTCACGTTGCCGGCAATACTCAAAGGCTAGTCTCAATGGGTAAGCAACGCAAAAGATGGGCTATGATGGTTATCAATGCAATTGCGAGAGATGACAAAGATGTCATCGAGGTTACCGTCCTTAGCGATGATGAGTCCTTGGCGAAGATGAGCGGTGGTGATGTTGACGTCGAACCGTACCTATATAGCCGAAACACAATAGGACACGGGAACCACAACTCAAATTCTCAAAGACCAAAAGCAACAATGGTGGTAGCGGAAAGCGGAGGTGGTATAGCGGATGATGTGGTGAAAGTCCTAGGCAAAGATGCCAATGTTTGGAAAATTAGATGGTGTCCAATGATGTTTTAGTCTATCTAGGTGGATGGGGGATGTCAATAGCTTCTCAACGAGCTAAAGAACGCGAAAATCGGACTCCAGATGTGGAAGTTATGGACACGAAAATCGGATGAAAATGGTGAAACTCAGAATGCTGAAACTGGCATGGGCGGTAGTACCGCTCGGAGGGGCGGTAGTACCGCTTATGGTACTCAGCAGTGGTACTGCTTGGAGGGGCGGTTGTACCGCTCATGTCGGGATTCATCACAGATCGAATCGGGGCGCGATTTTGGGGCGGAAATGGATGATTTCGGGGGCAAAATTGGATGGATTTCATGGATGGAAAGAGGGGAAACTTGGGGGAATGCTAGATCCACTTGAAACCAAGCAAATCCACGGATCAAAATCAACAAAACATAATCAAACCAACAAATCACAAAAAAAAATTGGGGCTATTTTTGGTGGGGATTTTTCGGATTTTAGGACGAAAACAACAAAATCAAGCTAGAAAACACGGGGTAGGGGCTCCAAAAACGTGATCAACGTAGCTCATGATACCATAGATGATGTAGGGCGGAGCCCTATGGTGGCGATCTTTCACGTTTGGAGTGGATCCTACGGGGAAGCACGAAGAACACGCGGAAGCACAAAGGGGAAACACGGGGAAAATGAGAGAGAATCACTAAACTGACAAGGAATCAATCACACAAGGGCTAGATCACCGAACACAAAGAATAACACATGATTCACAATCAACAAAGTTAAGGATACAAAGGAACCGTTCTTCTCCGTGAGGAGGTCTTGATGGTCTTCCCTAGAAGGGGTCTTGAATCCGCTTGGGGGATCTTCTCCGAAGAGGTCGTGAGCTCCGAGGAGAAGTAACCAAGTGGATGAGCAAGGCTCTCACACAAATATGAGCTAATCTAATGCTAAACCTAATACGAAGCTAGGAGACAAGTATATATAGTGCTAAGCCCCGAAGGGGGTAAGTGGGAGAGGATACACGGGTCGTCTACCCTTTCTCAGCGCACAGGCAGGCCGGTGGTACCGGTCACGGGGGCGGTTGTTCCGCTGATAACTCATGCAGGGCGGAAGTACCGGACGGGGAAGGCGGTACTACCACTGGGAGGTCAGGCGCTGGCTTCTGGAGAGGGACGTCGAAGGGGCCAGCGGTTGTACCGGTTGTCGAGCGATTGTTCGGTCTTCGGCGGCGGTAAAACCGGTACGACAACGGCCTTGCTCCGCTCGATCACAGAAGGTGGGCCGGTTGTTGGGCGGTAGCTGGCCGGTTGTTCCACCTGGGCGGTGGTCGGGCGGTTGTTCCGGTCCTTCTGGGCTGGGCAGATCATCTACATGCTCTTGATGTTCGTCTTGTGTCATGACTTCTCCTTGGTTACTTTCTTGGTACCTAAGCACACAAAGTATCTCCGTTTGAGGTAGTAGCCATGTCACAAGTGGGTCAAAGGGAAGTTCAAAAAGGAGAGAGTTAACCTCGGAATGAATAGAACATGCTCGAGCTCTCGTCATGGGTCCTCGTGGGGTTGGATGTGTCGATGTAGAGTCCATGGGGATGATGGAAGGATGCTCCACATCATACACCCATGCCTACTAGTGGACATCTTGACTTGACTAAGGATGGCGAACCGGTTGAACAAAAGGTTTACCGCTCTATGATTGGTTCATTGTTATATCTATGTGCCTCCCATACCGATATTATGCTAAGTGTGTGCATGTTTGCACGATATCAAGCGGCCACCAAAGAATGTCATCTTAAGGCTGTGAAAATGATTGTGAGATACTTAATTCATACACCAAACTTTGGCATTTGGTACCCCAAGAGGTCTTCTTTTGATCTTGTTGGCTACTCCGATTCGGACTATGGCAGAGACAAGGTTGATAGAAAGTACACTTCGGGAACTTGTTAATTTCTTGGTAGATCTCTTGTGTGTTGGTCCTCCAAGAAACAAAACTCGGTATCCTTATCCACCATCGAAGCGGAATACATTGTCGCTGGTTCATGTTGTGCTCAGTTAGTTTGGAGGACCCAAACTCTTAAATATTATGGGATACATGTGAAACATGTTCCATTGCTTTGTGACAATGAAAGTGACATTACAATTGCTCATAATCCCGTGCAACATTCTCTAACTAAGCATATTGAAGTTCGACATCATTTCATTCGAGATCATGTTGCTAAAGGAGACATCAATCTTAAGCGTATTCGTACCGATAAGCAATTGGCAGATATATTCACCAAACAGCTTGATGAGAAAGTATTTTGCCATTTAAGAGGTGAATTGAACATCATTGATGCGTCAAACTTGGAGTAGAAACTCCATTCGGATGCATGCAAGGCATGACCCTTTCTATGACTAATCCTTGATATTTTTCTTATGATGATGACCATATGTCATGGATCTATACTTGTACCCTTGCATGTTATCTAACCCTTGTAGGTACTTGGATAAGCCCAATTCTATGAGATTGCAACTCACTCACATCCTAAGCAATCTCTACATCACCAAGTCTCTATAATATGGCGATTGAAGACAAGGAAGCATGAATCCTTTCAACATATCCTTTGACAATTTCTATATATCAAATTTCATTTGATATCAAATTTCATGATTACATTTTGGATACACAAGTGCTCTTCCTTGCAAAACTAACCCATGTAGGTAGATGAACTCAGACTCCAAGCGGAGCTCCAACTCTTGATGAACTACATCAACCTAGAGCATCCTACACAAGTTCAACTACATGATCAAGATCAACACCACCACCAAGGTATGTCATTCCATCTTAGCGAAGCTTTACCCCAAGTCATGTGTCAAAGCAGCTCAACAAGATGTGAATACATCAAAGTTCTTAAACAAAAAATGGCAATCCCATTTTGAGATTAAACGATGAGTATGACCTATGATCAAGTGACTTCACTTGACTCCTAAGTCAATATACTCTAACATAGGTGACTTTGTCACCGACCAATTCTAGATGAAGTTCTCTAGTGTTTCTTTGTGTTATTGCATTTGTCTCTTGCATGCTTGTTCCCCTTTCAAAAAAAACTTCATCTATATTTCTTTTCTTTTCTTTTCTCTGTTATTTTCTGCATTCCCTGCATCCAATTCATTGCAAATCCTTTAGTTAAATCCATGCAAATCTTTGTGAGATCTTATTTGCCAAGTGAGCTGAGATGACAAAAAATTTCCTCTGTATTCAACTTGGCCTCACTGGTTTCAGCCTATCGGCTAGAGCGAATAGTTCATCGGTGCAACCAACAAAGGATGAACTCGGTCTGACCGATATGCATCATCTCTGACACTGCCAACTCGGTGTCACCGATGTAAAAGAATCGGCGCTACCGATTTCACTACTGCGAAAACATTTAGCCATTGCAATTTTCATTTCTTGTCCAGCTCCACCCAATGATACTTATCCTCTACCCGCATCACAATCTACATGTTGCTTTGTCATGTGAATCAAGGACGAAACCTATTTGACTCATGCTCCAGAAGTTCCCTTCTTGGAAATTGATGTCATTGGGGGAGAGAGAGATCACATCAAAGCTTATCTTATGGGAAAAAGTGACCCTATGGGAGAGAGAGTCAACTTTGCTTTCCCAGATGCTTGGTGTACAAAGAGGATAGAAGTCACATGTCTTTAAGAGGGGAAAGACATGTTAGTAGATGTTTCTTTGTGTCTTTGCTCTGATCTTCCTTTACCCTATCTATCCAATATCAGTTTCAGGGGGAGAAAGAGTTCATATCTCAGGGAAGAAAATCTTCGGAATTCATTGCATATCTTTATTTCTTGGGGACATGACTATATCCAAATAGAGTACTAAGTACTCACTCACTACATGTCATCTAAGTCTTTGTACTCTTGTGGTTCCCTGTTCTTGCTCTGATTAGCAGATGTTCTTGTGTTATCTAACCCTGTTTTCTCAGGTTCATCTCTTCCAAAGTCAGCTCAAGACCGCAAGGTAAGTATATGCATCACACTCATGTGCATGATGATCTTTTGCTGATGTACATATTGTTTGCAAGAAGGACTCATGAACATGAAGGTACATCTTCTGTATTTACATCATTTGATCTGATGTAGCCAAGATACATGTAATTCATTGCTTGCTCTGACATGCTTATGCATTCACATGCTTTCATAGTTTATCTTCACATGATTGCATACATGTAGGGGGAGCCAATGCATGTTACATTTCTTTCCAAAGCTTTACTTGCTACTCTTCATATCTTTATCTAAAGCTTTGATGTATGTTGTCATCAATTACCAAAAAGGGGGGATTTAAAGCACAAGTGCTCCCTGGGTGATTTTGGTAATTAATGTCAATATATCTCGTGGTGGACTAATGTTTTGATCTAGTATATTTCAGATGAGCTCAACATTGGAGTGGCAGGACAAGAGGATGTGGAACCCCTTCAAGATGCTAAGGACAAACATTGGCAAAAGGTTAAGACTCTCCATTTTCATTTTAGTGATCCAAGATCACATTGAGTCCATAGGAAAAGCCAATACTATTAAAAGGGGATGAGGTGTTGCTTAATGGCTTGCTTGCTCAAAATGCTTAGTGATATGCTCCAAAAGCCCTCAACCCCTTTCTCATTTACACATATGTCCTAAACCTAAAGTCAAAATCGGCCCCACCGATTTGATCTATCTGGCGCCACCGAGTTCACTTGACATAGCCATAGCCAGAAACCCTAATCAGTTCGGTCTCACCGATAGGGATCTCGATCTCATTGAGATGGGATTGCAAACTCTCTGTTTCCCTTCGTAACATTTCGGTCTTACCGAGATGGGCGACCGATCCCATCGAGTTATCAATGCAAACTCTCTATTTCCTTTCGTAACGTTTTGGCCTCGCCAAAATGAGCGATTGGTCCCACCGAGTTTGCTTGACCAAGTTTGTGTTTTCTTATTACTGAAATCGGTCTCACCGAGTTCATGTGACCGGTCTCACCGAGATGAGGTTATGCCCTAACCCTAGCGCATCGGTCTCACCAAGTTGATATTGTCGGTCCCACCGAAAACCCTAACGTTCACATTTTGAACTAGATCGGTCCCACCAACTTTCACTATTCGGTCTCACCGAGTTTGGTAAATTGTGTGTAACGGTTATATTTTGTGTGGAGGCTATATATACCCCTCCACCCCCTTCTCCATTTGAGAGAGAGCCATCAGAACGTGCCTACAGTTCCACTACTCATTTTCTGAGAGAGAACCACCTACTCATGTGTTGAGACCAAGACATTCCAATCCTACCACAAGAATCTTGATCTCTAGCCTTCTCCAAGTTGCTTTCCACTCAAATCTTCTTTCCACCATATCCAAATATATGAGAGAGTGTTGAGTGTTGGGGAGACTATCATTTGAAGCACAAGAGCAAGGAGTTCATCATCAACACACCATCTATTACCTTTCGGAGAGTGGTGTCTCCTAGATTGGTTAGGTGTCACTTGGGAGCCTCCGTCAAGATTGTGGAGTTGAACCAATGAGTTTGTAAGGGCAAGGAGATTGCCTACTTCGTGAAGATCTACCCAAGTGGAGCAAGTCCTTCGTGGGCGATGGCCATAGTGGGATAGACAAGGTTGCTTCTTCATGGACCCTTCATGGGTGGAGCCCTCCGTGGACTCGCGCAACCGTTACCCTCCTTGGGTCGAAGTCTCCACCAACGTGGATGTACGATAGAACCACCTATCGGAACCAAGCCAAAAATCTCTGTGTCTCCAATTGTGTTTGCACACTTCAATCCCATCCCTTTACTTTCTTGAAAATTGCATGCTTTACTTTCCGCTGCTCATACACTGTTGCAATGCTTGCTTGAAATGTATTATGAATGTTCAAAAATGTGCAAATCTCCAACCTCAACTTGAAGAACTTAAAAATTGCTACCTTTACGTGTTGAGGGTCTAATCACCCCCCACAAGACACCTCTTCTTGATACTTTCACTGGTTTATTGGGCAGGTTGTGTTTTGGGCAAGGCTCATTCATCATCGCCTCAATATTAAAGTTCTTCCCTCCAAAGGGCCTGCTTACCATTGCAATTATAGTGCTTCTTTTTATATCCAGTGTTGGTGTTAGCTACAAGATCTAACCCGCCATCGGGATGTCTGCGCTTACCACCGTTACCTTGTTTATTACCATTATGCCCTGTCATGTTCTGCTGCTGACCCTTACCATTGCGACCCTTCTTTCTCTTGTCGGATTTTTCATCATGAGATCCAGGATCTTTGGTGGTATCAAAGTCGGCATACTTGATGAGAGCCGCCATGAGCTCTCCATGTCATTACAATGACACTTAAGCCGCCCAAGCTACTGCTTAAGGGGGGGACGGGGGGTTGACAGTTCTTCTCGAAGACCCGAACCGCCTGAACCGCTGGAATACTGTTTGAAGAGTGCATAATAGCTGAGACCTGCCCGACCCAATGATGAGCTAACTCATCCTCACACTGCACGCAGTTATCAAGGTCAATGATCGTTAGAGGCTGCTTACACATTCCTTTAAAATTCTGGATGAACCGTGCCTTTAATTCTGCCCATGAACTGATGGAGTTGGTGGGTAGCCCTTTTATCCAAATCTGAGCCGACCCGTCCAACATCATGGTGAAGTACTTAGCACACAAAACATCATTGACATCCAGCATCTCCATAGCTAACTCGTAACTCTCAATCCAGGCCTCTGGGGGAGATCAGCTGTGTAGTTAGCCACCTTGCGAGGAACCTTAAAATCCTTAGGCAAATGTTCATTATGCAGTGCTGGTACTAAACAAGGCACTCCAACAGATCTGGAAATTATACCAGCCCCTACTGACGTAGAAGGAGTCACTGGAGGCTGCTGATAAGCCCCAAGCTGAGCCACCGCAACAACCTCTGCCTCTCTGCGTGCTCTAGCATCATCCACAATTTCCCGAGCGTGAGTAAGGGGCGGGTTATTCCCATGGGGCGGGTCATCTTGATTTCGCCGACGTCGTCGCTCGCTACTAGAAACCAGTCGGCGACTCAATGCTACGGCTGTAACTGCAGCTTGGGAGGGGTGTTGACTGCACCCTCTCACGACTATGTGTATATTTCTCCTGCTGTGCCACCGCTGTTTGCAAATGCTCAATTGTGTTTCGTGTCTCAGCTGCAAAAGGCGTATCATCTGTGATAGGGATTGTATTCAGCTGAGTGGCTGCTGCTATCATGTTATCCACTGGTTTGGAATAATGACTAGACGGTGTCAAGAAATGCCGGGGCGGGGTTCGATCCCTATGGGGCAGGTCTAGCAATCGGGGCTGAGCCGCCGCTGCACCCCCTGCGATTTCAGCTACCCGAGCTATGCCTGGCGGGTTACTCGGCCCCGCACTAGGTGTGTTTAAAAGGTTCCACGCCTCATACTGTGCAGGCAAGCGGGTTTGATACCTCCTTCGAAGAACCGCATTGGAGGCATTTTGATCCAAACTTAAGCGAAAAGCCTCCGCCATGATACGCTGTGACTCAGCATCCATCTTGGCACGTTCCTCTGCCATCCTCATGTTCTATGCGTTAAAATCCTCTTGGTACTTGGCCACCACATCCCGCCCTTTGCAACCTCCACATTATGTTGTGCTTGATTTGCCGCAGTAACCTCTGTGGCTAACAGAGCCGTCAAAGTGCCCAAGAGCTCAGATAAAACTTGAGCCGGCGGCCAAACTGAGCCGCTCGCCCCAACTATCGTGGCAGCAGTTAAACCGGATGTCATATCAGCAGCCGTTGATCAGTTTACCATTACTTGTGGACCAGCCATAAAAATAGCGGCCCTGCTCAACAGCTCATAAGTGTCCGGAATACTGACACCATTGGAATAGCCTCCAAGCCCGCCATCCTGAAGTTGATAGATTGACCCGGTTTCTCCTGTCGAGGACTCATCACCAGAATAGATGGCTTTCTCTCCACCAGATGCAGAACCTTCCTCAAGATCCGCCCAATGAACAGAGCCAATGAAAACGTGCTTCCGGCCAGGTTGAACCCGGGCGGGTCGCACGCGTTGAGACGTCTCGACGATGTCGGTGCATGTGTCCGGCTCAGGCTCTGACTAGCTGATCTTGCTGATGAATACGTGAATTCCGCCAAAGGGGACCCGGTACCCATAATCAATTGAGTCGGCCTTAGGTCCCCAAGAAGCGTCATTGATGTAGAGATTGCCACGGAGGGTGCCAACTATCGTGGTTTTGTCACTAGATATCCTTGTGAAAGGACTTAGGTGTGGAGCCATAGCAACGTCGGTTAGCTTGAAGGGGTTGAATGGGACAAAGGACACAAGGTTTACCCAGGTTCAGCCTCTCACAACGAGGTAAAAGCCTTCGTCCTGCTTCTAGTTGTATTGCTTGAATATAGATTACAAGGGAGCGGAATCACTTGACCTAGCTCTCGATCAATTGTTTCTTAAGTCAACCCACCGCCGGGTCTCGCCTTTATATACATTGGTTGAGACCCGGGCTTACAAGAGTCTGAGCTGGATCACACAACGTGACCAGCTTGGTTTCTAAGTCACCTTGCCTTGCCAGGCAAGTTACCATAGAGCGGCTCACACCTTCGAGTCTTGGGCCACCACTAGGTCTTGGGCCTTCGACATGCCCACCTCATAAGCCGCCACTGGTTCTCATTCTTCATCTTCTTGGGTATAATTGGGCCTTCTTCATATTGAATCGCCAACGGTGTAACCCGGCCCCTTTTGGGAGGGTCACACCTCGGGGTTATATCCCCAACAGTTGGGAATTAGAGTTTTCTTTGTGGGTACTTCCTAGATTCGTAATGTGGAAGGTGAAAATGATTTTTGAGAACTTAATGGACCAAACTAGAGCACACTTGTAGTTCAAATTTGAATTACTTGATGTAACTCGCTGAAAATTCAATAAATAAATGGAAAATGGCAACATCATTTGGAATTTCATGAAAAATTGGCAGCTGCAATCACATGTGGTATAATTCATGTGAAATTTGTAATGGCAGTATTGATAATATTTTGTGGCACTTGCTTCACAAAAAAAGTCATGTATGGCACGAGAAAAATGAAAACTTAAATTTTTATTTGTGATATTGTCAGCATATGGTTTTTCCCACAATCCTTGCACATAAGAGGTCCCCATGCTGATGAGGACATCAATACCATTGTTAAACCCACAGCCCCTACTGCTACATATACTGGACCAATTACTAGAGCTCACGCACGCCAATTAAATTATCAGGTACTTTCGTTTCTTGGTAATGATTCTAATGTTCATGAGAATATGATGCTGCCTAAATTGGATACATTTGTTTTGCTTACAAATGAAGGGCCTAGCTTGGAGAAGGATGAACATTGGAGCAAGAACAAGCATGGAGATGATGGCATGCGCAAGGGGAACAAGAACGGAGTTACAAGTGATGATTTCAGGACTTTGAAGCCACCATAATGAGTGCATGAAGCCTTGGACAAAATATACAAGATGCCACTTCATAAATTTCGTCCAGAGGCCATTCTAGGTGCTGCGTCACCTTATTATTGGGCCAGGCCCATGTAATTTCAAAATACATAAGTATAGGCTATTTTTAGAGTCCGTATGTGTGGGGAAACAAGAGATAGTGTTAGTTTCGGACCCCTCTACCAAGGGCCACGAAAGTCAACCCCTCTTCCTCCATATATACAGCCCTTAGGGCACCCTTTAGACTTCCGGTTTTGTTTAGACTAAAGTTCGCCATAGCTGCAAGTTCGCGTACTTCGTTTGTGTTCAACGACCAGACAAAGACGTCACAGAACCCCACCTTGATCAATAAAGCTTTCATCTTATATTCGCAATATCCAGATTGCAATCTCAGTTTCTTGCTTGTTCTTCGTTTGCTCGCAGGAAACAGGCCCTCATGATCAGGTTGATCGTGCTCCGGCGTGGTCAATAACCTCTCGGAGTTGGTTTAGCGATTCCTAAGGCGCGACGTCCTCGCACGTTCGTAGTTGGATCATCAAAGTCGACTTCCACCCAAGCGATATCCATCATCTCATCGAAAGACGAGACACCTTTGCCTCTATCACATGCAAAAGGATTTTAATTTTTGAGCCTTTTCATTTTTTATAATTTATTTTAATGTGTTATCAAAATTTCTTGGATGACTAATCATATAAAATGGTTGGGAATTAGAGTTTTCTTTGTGGGTACTTCCTACATTCCTAATGTGGAAGTAGAAAATGATTTTTTTAGAATTTATTGGACCAAACTAGAGCACACTTGTAGTTCAAATTTGAATAACTTGATGTAAATAGCTGGAAATTCAATAAATCAATGAAAAATGGCAACACCACTCGGAAATTCTTGAAAAATTGGTAGCTACAATCACATGTGGTATAATTCATGTGAAAATTGTAATGGTACAATTTACAATATTATTTATGGCACTTGCTTCACAAAAAAAAGCCATGTATGGCACTAGAAATATGTAAATTTAACTTTTTATTAACCAAATCTTTATTTTTTTTATGTGAATTATTGCTCACAATTGTAACACCCTTGTTAGTTCTAAAAATGGTCATGTTATCATGTACAGTGTCATGTAGACGCTCATGGGTATGGTGATCCTTGTTGAAAGTCATTGATCTTCAGATGAGAATATGTTAGTTTTGTGAAGTTTTTTTTCCAGTATGTGGTATTGTCATTTTATCATTTTCCCACAAGCCATTACACATGAGAGGCCACCATGCAAAAGGATATGAATTTTTGAGCATGTTTTTATTTTCTATAATTTATTTCATTGTGTTGTCAAAATTGCACGGATGACTAATCATATAAAATGGATGGGAATTAGAGTTTTCTTTGTGGGTACTACCTACATTAGTAATGTGGAAGGTGAAAATGATTTATGAGAATTTATTGGACCAAACTAGTGCACACTTGTAGTTAAAATTTGAATTACTTGATGTGAATCACTGGAAATTCAATAAGTCAATGGAAAATGGCAACATCACACAAAAATTCATGAAAAATTGGCACCTGCAATCACATGTGGTATAATTCATGTAAAATTATAATGACACCATTTACAATATTATTTATGACACTTGCTTCACAAAAAAAAGTCATGTATGACACTAAATAAATGAAAAGTTAACTTTTTATTAACAAAATCTTTAAATTTTTATGAATTATTGCTCACTGTTGTAACACCCTTGTTACTTCCGAAAATGGTCATGCCGTCATGTACAGTGTCATGTAGATGCTCATGGGTATGGTGATCTTAGTTGAAAGTCATTGATCTTCATATGAGATAGCTTAGTTTTGTGAAGCTTTTTTTTCAAGTATGTGGTATTGTCAGTTAATCATTTTTCCCACAAGCCATTACACATGAGAGGACACCGTGGAAAAGGATTTGAATTTCTGAGCATTCTTACTTTTCTATAATTTATTTCATTGTGTTATCAAAATTGCACAAATGACTAATCATATAAAATGGTTGGGAATTAGAGTTTGCTTTCTGGGTACTGCCTACATTAGTAATGTGGAAGGTGAAAATGATTTTTTATAATATATTGGACCAAACTAGAGCACACTTGTAGTTCAATTTTGAATTACTTGATGTAAATCATCGGAATTCAATAATCAATGGAAAATGCCAACATCACTCAAAAATTCATGAAAAGTTGGCAACTGCAATCACATGTGGTAAAATTTATGTGAAAACTGTAATGGCACTATTTACAATATTACTTATGGCACTTGCTTCACAACAAAAGTCATGTATGACACAAGAAAAATAAAACTTTAAATTTTTATTTGTGATATTGTCAGCTTATGTTTTTTCCCACAACCCCTTGCACATACGAGTTCCCCGTGCAAAAGGATTTTAATTTTTTTAGCCTTTTTAATTTTTACTACAATTTGTTTTCACAATTGACGAGTTATTCCAAGTGCGTGCAAACAACCAGACATACAATCATTCCAAATGATTTCTCCACATAAATCGGGAGTCATTCTAAGTGCATGCAAAACAACTCGGAATACAATCTTTCCAAATGATTTACGCACATATTCAATATAAATTCATACATATTTTATTCAAATAAAATGACAACTTTGGTGCGGCCCTACTCCCAAATCCGAAACTAATCTTCTTCGGCAACATGTGAGTCGCACGCGGCAATGACCTCGTCGAAGCTCAGACTGTTCCAGAAGGCTCATCGCCCGACGATGTTAAAGCGCGACATCGGGTTGGGGCCGTTAAACCGCTGGATCTGAGCGGCGTGGCCCTAGTGGAGGATTTACGGCCAGGTTGGGGCGTTAGTCTTGAAGCCTAGATACGCCCTCTCTTCCAGGGTTAGATGTGCCTGAAACCTACGAACGACATGCGCAAAGGCAACCCTTCAGATGCAGGGGGGACAGGTGCCACAAGAAGACCCCCCGCACTCAAAATGCATCCCACCGCCAAGCGCGTGTCTGGCGGCGCGGGATGTCATAGATGGCGAGAAGCTCGGCTTCACGGTCAGGGATGTTATGCGGTCACATCATGGAAGCGGAAGGGGAGGAGGGAGAGGAGAGCTAGGGTTTGTGCTACTGTGGCGCCGGTGGGGGATAAGGTTGTGGAGGCGAGCAATGAAATGTGGCGGGGGGCTGCATATATGGCACAAGGAAGGGGTGGGTTGCGGCATTAAACCGCCATTAATCGGAGCAGCGGCATGACTCCTGGTGTGTGAAAACACGCGCGGCAGACGCCTCCAGCAGGCGACGCTGATTCAGTTCTGCATGCCAACACGAATGCATGCGGCCTTACATGTCGATCCCACTCGAATGCATGCGGCCGCCATACCCAGCCGAATGCATGCGGGCTTACATGTCGGTCCCACCCAAATGCATGTGGCCTTCAGTGGCATGCGAATGCATGTAGACTTACTTGTTGGCCCCATACGTCAGCACCGGCGAAGTAACGGTCAAAGGCTTTGACCAGGCGACAAGGCACTGTTTGGCCTTTTGTGAGGCACGGGCGAGTGGAGGTGGGCAAAAGTGAGCAAAGTTAGTTGGGCTGGGGAAAACTGAGCACAACTATGGAAGGAGGGGCATAGAAATAGAAATCCCAAAATTTGAACGGTCAATTCCTTCCTTATAGTCTTCTTGCTTTTTATGTCTTCATGAAATTTAGCTCATCTTTCTCTACAACGCAGATAATCTTTGGTGAAGTTCTTCGAACTTAACACCTAATACAACATTCTCCTTGGGCTTGCATGGACTATTTCTCTCTGTGTGCACTAGTAAACAAATCAGCCCATGCCTATTTCTGACAGCAATATCCAAAACAAAAGGGGCAAACCCCCTTTTTGGTGGATCGTTGACAAAATAGAGCACATCAAAAGATAGATGAAGGGTAACCGAATGTAAAAGCGGGTGAAAATAAATGACGAGAGATAATCCAAAGATAAAACATGCTCCCTCTGAGTGTATGCAACTTACTGAAGATATTGACACATGAAGTTATGCATAGATGAATTATAAGAATGAGGGATGATGTGGATCTTTGGTTGAGAAACATTGAGAAATGGTACAACTCAAAAGTTCGATCAATACACTCAGTGCCGTCTGAGAATTTTCCTGCAACACAAAATCTTTGAAGAATATTTATTATACAGTATGAATACTTTGAATTGATTTGTCACAAATATAAGCGATGAAGATTTTCTCAAAACATGGTTTTAGAACCAATCGAGATAATTGAGTTTCCTGCAAGTTAGCTTGATGAACAATAACAGAGCATAGGAAACAGAAGAAATTTCACTCAAGATTCATATGTTTATGAAGACATTCTCCTAGAAGTTAGATAACCAAGTAAGAACTAGGCAGAGAGAATTGATAATAAAAGGCATCGGTCATGTTCTCTTCAAAGCAATGAGAAAAATAACATTCAATATGAATCGATTTTCTCTTCTCCTGCAAGTTAGATCGGCAATAATAATCACAACAGCAGTATAAGTTTTCTGTAACACCTGTAAACATAGATGCGAGAGCAATGCGCATTGCAAGGGTTATTAATGGTACATGATGAACAAGTTCACCAACACCACATGTGGTGCTATTAACGTTCACGATCACTGGAAGGCAAAGAGATCAACCACAGCGGGAAAAACCAAACTGCTCGAGGAAGGAAAATGGCGAATGGAAATCCCCTACAAATGACCCACACATCTAACCTCTAAATGTTCTTCTGCCGCTTTTTGTCAACAAGTGGCAAAAAGAAAGGAGAGAAGATGTGGAACTACTTGTCCAAAGAATCCTCAGAGCTCGAACTGGTCGGTGAACTAAAACGAGTGATGGTGGAGGTCGAGGCTTGAGCAATAATAGGGATTCCATCTTTTTCTTCGGAGGGGGCTTCCGGATCATTAGAGCAAGGAACATTAGGCTTGTAGACCAGGGTGCATGCAGTGTCTTCAATTTCATCATCAGGTTCGACAAACGGCCGATCAGCTGAATCAGACCTTTGGGGCAGCACTGGTGTTTGCCTTTGGATGCGAGGAACTTCGAACAACTCCAGATAATCATAATCTTTTTCAATACCCTTGGCTTTGAGCTGATCGCGAGAAACTTGCGCAATAGAATCCAGGAATGCTTCTTCTGTTCCCTTTCTAGCAGGAGAGCTTGACGAGCATAATTATGAAGCAAATTTATGTCTATCATCATTTCCACTTTTTCCTTGCGGCGAGCTTGATGTGACTCTCAACTGCCTACTGAGTGCGGAGCGAAATCTCATAGGGCGAAGGTTTTTCTTCTCTGCGAATTTCAACTATGGCATTCTTAGCCTTCGGTGCTTGTGCTGAAGCAGACCCAACAACATCAATAGGTGTATTTCCCTTGCCCATGTCATTCACAATCTGAATAGTCTCATGGACAGGTGGAGTAGAAGCTTCCAACACATTTGGGCAAAAGAAATTCTTTCATGTGAGTTAGTCGATGACATGCATAATCCATGGAGCATATGTCCTCAAAACCTGAGCACTATCAGCTACGTAGGCCAAGTTCTAGATGAATAGGCCTGACAGATCAAACCAAATGCCAAGAGATATAGCATGAAGAGCATTTGCCACAATGCCACCAATGGTTTCAGGTCTATTTGTTGGAGTGACTGAATTGAACAAGATATTGACCAACACTTTGTTTTCATATCCCATTTTTCTATTTGCGTCCGTGCAAGCATCCTCAACAATCTCTGAATGCATCGACAAATGTATTTCAGTTTTCAAGTCCAAGCATCCTCAACAATCTCTTGATCCACCAGTAGATGTATTTGAGTTTCTGAGACGTCCCAGCAATGCACTCGGTGTTCACGAGTTTCAGCATACTTGAAGCGAGGGAACTTCAGCAAAGTTGTGAACTTATATGCAAAACATGTAATCTTTTGTTCTTTGGTCATCCATTCGAGAACCCAAGTGTTGCTGTCAGCAAAATCTCTTAAGATATACAAGGTAGCATATAATTGAAGAATAACTTCTCGGTTCCAGCCATGATTGAAGTGCATAAATCCCTTTAGAAAAATTTGTTGTATCTGTTCAATGGTTCAGTGGAAGCAGGGCAATCTTTCCAGTTTAGCGAAATCTAGAACTTTATGCTTGAATATGCGATTCATTAAGTAGATAATGCACGCATAGTAGACAACCTGCTCTGGAGTCTAAAACCTTTGTGACAAGGATGTTCTCTCCCTTTCATATGGACTGGTCCTGAAAAATGCAAGCTTCAAGTGATGTCACTTCTTGTTGAGGGCTGGTCCATTCAGACCGGCTTTGACATGAAATAAATGAAAGGTTTCCAAAGGATTTCATAGTTATTCTTGTTCAAGCATGCGCCGAGTCCGAACATCATCAAGTGCAGGCACATCCTCATCAATTGGCTTGAGAGGAGCATGAGACGTCTGTCGGGGTTCTGGGACCGGCGGTACCCAGACCCGTTTGCCTATGGCCCAGTGCGTGGCCCCACCAATGGCCCGGTGCAACCCAACATCAAGACTTCACGAGCAAGACCCTCCTGAGGGCCCCTGCCTCGCGAGGATAACTACAACAAGGCCCCCCGAGGAGCGCCCCTTGAGGTTGCCTCCCGAGGAGCGGACATCTCTAGGCTTGCACCCTGCCTCCCGAGGTGCGTGGTGACGTGAGCCACGACGAAATTTGCCAGGAGGGCACCAATGGGCGCAGGCAAGGACAGTTGCCTCTTTTGTGCTAGAGGGACAAATCCATCACGCAGGCTCCTAAGGAACCCTCAAGCTTACCTCTTCGGTGCTACGAGACCAAGACCACGTGCTCGGCAGGACGGAGGTCATCACCGAGCCCACCAGTGCGTCACGACCAGAAGCTTTGCAGACGAAGACCACCTTTAGTTATGATAGGGTTTATTCCTTCCCACTTCGAATTTGGCCGCCGTGGTGTCTCTTCCTGCCTAAATCCTTGGAGGAAGAGGACCAGGGCCAGTATAAATATAGGTTATTCTCCACCAGAGAGAGAATCCGATCCTTGAGCCCTCCCAAGGCAGCTCTTCCTTGTACTCTCATACTCATCCTTGATACGTCCCCATCGTACCTATAATTTTTTATTGTTTCATGCCAATATTCTACAAGTTTCATATACTTTTGGCAACATTTTATATCATTTTTTGGCACTAACATATTGATCCAGTGCCCAGTGCTAGTTCTTATTTGTTAAATGTTTTTTATTTCACAAAATATCCATACCAAACGAAGTCCAAACGCGATAAAAATTTGTGGTGATTTATTTTGGAATATTTGTGATTTTTGGTAAAAAAGAATCAACGCGAGACAATGCCCGAGGGGGCCACGAGCTCGAGGGGCGCGCTCCTACCTTGGGCGCGCCTGTTACCACCCCGTAAGGTGGTTCGTGCCCTTCTTTCACCGCAAGAAATATAATATCTGGATAAAACTTGTGTTGAAATTTCAGCCCAATCGGAGTTACAGATCTCCGGGAATTTAAGAAACGATGAAAGGCAAGAAACAGGGGTCGCAAAAATAGAAGTAAACAGAGGGAGAGATCCAATCTCGGATGGGCTCCCGCCCCTCCGAGCACCATGGAAGCCAAGGACCAGAGGGAGAACCTCTCCCCATCTAGGGGGAGGCCATGGAGGAGGAAGCACAAGGGGGAGACTCTCTCCCCCTCTCTCTGGGTGGCGTCGGAATGCTGCTGGGAGAACCATCACCGTGGTGATCGTCTTCATCAACATCACCATCTTCATCACCTTCCTCATGTCTTTTCAGTGGACCACTCTCCCGCACCCTGTTGTAAGCCCCTACTTGAACATGATGCTTTATGCCACATATTATTATCCAATGATGTGTTGCCATCCTATGATGTTTGACTAGATCTCTTTTGTTCTTTGGGTTGATTGATGATCCTGATTGGTTTGAGTTGTATGTTTTATCTTGGTGTTGTCCTATGGTGCCCTCCGTGCCACGCACCCGTGTGGGATTCCCACTGTAGGATGTTGCAATACGTTCATGATTCGCTTATAGTGGGTTCCTAGAGTGACAGAAGCTTAAACTCGAGTAAGGGGGTTGTTGTGTATGGTAGTAAAGGGGACTTGATATTTAATGTTATCGTTGGGTTTACCTTAATGGTTTCTAGTAGTTGCGGATGCTTGCTATAGGTCCAATCATAAGTTCATACGATCCAAGTATGGAAAGTATGTTAGCTCATGCCTCACCCTCATATAAAATTGCAATAATGATTACCGATCTTGTTAACAATTGCCTAGGACAATTGCGCACACCGATATATCATTATTCCACACTCGCTATTTGTAATATATTGCAATATATTCTAACTTTATGTTAACATCACCTATTTTTATATTTTAGCTCTCCGATATCATGCAAAGCTATCCTCTTTATACCCACAACGTAGTTTTATTTCTCGAATCTAGATGAAAGCTAACGCTCGGTGTACGTAGAGTTGTATTGGTGGCAGATTTGAGAGATTATTGATCTTGCCTTTATCTCCTTGTGGGTTCGACACTCCGTACTTATCACTTCCATCTTTGGAAATTGCTATTATGATTCCTTGCACTTGGGGTTAATCAATCCTCCTCGCGAGGCAATCCACCACAAAGCAGGAGTAGGGTTTTACACCACAAGGTGGCCCGAACCTAGGTAAATCTCCATGTCCCATTCCTCTTCCATCTGGCTTGAGCATAATGGAGCATCGCCATGAGACAGTGATCGAAAAGTTGTAGCATAGCGGAATTCTTCGTGCACATCCCAGAGTTCCTACCATACGTAGGGTCCGTAGAGCCTCGATTCCGACATTTGGCACACCAGTTAGGGGTGTGCCAAAGTTCTTCCTCTTTGCTCTGCCTCGCTCCATAGCCGCTTCCCCACCCCCATGGACAATGTCATTCGTCCCGACGTTCTCCTGAACGTTGCAGGTTTCCCGACCATCACTCCTGGCTTGCACTGACTGCAGTGGCCAGTGAGATTTATTCCGGTCCTGCCCCCGCGCTATGATGTCGCGGATGACCCCGAAGAATTCCTTCAGCTGTACACCAAGAGCATCCTTGTGGCAGGCAGCGACGACAAGGTCACGACTAACTGGTTCCCTCTGGCCTTAGCGGGCATCGCATGCACTTGGCTCCCCAGCCTCCCAGGGGCCTCGGTCTCCTCTTGGGGAGAGCTCCGTGGTCGGTTCGTCGCGTGCTTCACGACGCCGGGGCCCCTCGCGGCCGTGGCATCCTCGATGGATCCTAGGCGCCTTCATCTCGTCGCCATGCCAAGCTGCTCTTTCGCCAGGAGAATGCTGCTCGCCCACGGCCTGAGGCTTTGAGGAGCTGCGTGTAGCCCGAGGTCGTCATCACCTTCGACTCCAGGGACTACCCCAAGTCTGTGACCGCCGCCAGTGCGCTCCCCATGTTGTGCACGCCGACCATCAGCAACATCTCAGTCACCAAGATCATCATCGACGGCAGCGCCGACCTCAATGTCCTCCCCATGGAGACCTTCGAACACTTCAAGTACTTTCTAACCACCTAATGCCCATTAGGCCATTCTCTAGGGTGACCGACGGCTCCACCAATCCCCTGTGGTAGGTGCGCCTTGCTGTCACCTTCGCCACCTGCAACAACTACCACAGTGAGTTGATCGACTTCGACGTGGCCCGCGTCAGTCTCCCGTACAACGCCGTCTTAGGATATCCCGTGCTTGCCAAGTTCATGGCGGTGACCCATCTGGGCTACAGCGTCATCAAAATGCCAGGCAGCAGTAGTGTTGTCACCGTAACTGGAGACAAGGAGGATATAATTCGAGCCTGCAAGTTCGCCTACAGGGCCGCAGCGGCCTCACGCCCTGGCACCGAGGGCACCCCGGAAGCTCCAGAGGCCGCGGCCGTGAGAAAGAAGCAGTTGTTCTCCCAGGATCATGCCAAGATGAAGAAGGTGTCGATTGACGGTGATGGCTCGAGCCCCACCTTCAACATTGGCGCCAGCTTCCCCCCGGAGTAGGAGGAGGTGCTCGTCGCCTTCCTCCAAGCGAACAAGGACGTGTTCGCTTGGAAGGCACTTGATCTGGTCGGCGTCTCGAGGGAGATAATCGAACACCCCCTGGCGGTGTGCCCCAACGCTCGTCTGGTCAAGCAGATGGGGCGGCCTCAAGCACCGAAGAAGCAGGCTTTCATTATCCTAGAAGGACACATGCTGCACGAGGCGAGGATCATACAAGAGGTGCGCCTTCCGAAGTGGCTTGCCAACTCGGCCGTCGTTCCCAAGAAAGGAGGAAAGGGGTGCATGTGCGTCGACTTCAAGAGTCTCAACAAGGCTTGCCCTCAGGATCCGCTCCTGCTTCCACACATCAACCAGATCGTAGATTCCACTTCGGAGTGTAATCTGTTGTGGTTCTTGGATGCCTTCTCGTGCTACCACAATATTAAGATGGCGCCAGAGGATGTCGAGGAGACGACCTTCATTTCTCCGTGCGGCGTGTACTGCTACACCTGCATGCCTTCCGGGCCGAGGAGCATAGGTGCCACCTTCCAGTGGTTAATGCACATCGCGTTGGGGCTGTAGCTGGGGAGAAATGCGGAGGCCTACATCGATGAAATCGTGGTCAAGTCGTGTGTGCGCAGGGTGAGTTTGTGGCTTAACCCTAAGAAGTGTGTTTTCGGAGTCCCCTCCAGCAAGCTACTTGGCTTTCTTGTCTCACACCGAGGGATTGAGGCCAACCCCGAGAAGATCAAGGCCATTGAAAGGATGCGCCCACCTCAAACCCTCAAGGAGATGCAGAAGTTGGCGGGATGTGTGACTTCCCTAGGGCGCTTCATTTCCAAGCTTGGCGAGCGTGCCCTACCATTCTTCAAGGTGATGAAGAGAAACGGTTCCTTTGAGTGGACCCCAGAAGTGGATGCAACCATTGAAGACCACAAGAGGTAGCTCACAAGCCCACCCATCAGGGTGGCACCCCGCTTACGCGAGCCCTTGGAGCTCTACTTGGCAGCCACCCCGATTTCGACCAGCACGACGCTCGTGGCAGTCTGGGAGGAGCGCATCAGCACCCAAGAGAGGCCCAACGGCCCTCGGAAGGCCGATGTGCCCCTCGAGTCCTCGATATCGCAGGGCAGCGCTCCCAGGCCCCTCGCCCCTCTGTTGCCCGGCGTGGCGCCGAGGCTCCTCGCGCCCCGCTAGAGGCAAGCCTCCACTAACGCCCCACTTCTTGTCGAGTATGCTGTATACTTCATCATTACAGTACTTCGGGATATGCGCGCACGTTACCCTATGCAGCAGAAGCTCCTTCTCGCGCTCCTAGTTGCTTCTAGGAAGCTGCACCATTACTTCCAAGGACACCATATCAAGGTTGTCTCCGTGTACCCCCTGGAGAAGGTTCTGCACAACCCCAACGCCCTGGCCGAGTCACTGAGTGGAACATTGAGATGCAAGCCTTCTAGCTGGAGTTCTGTACGACCAGGGTTATCAAGGGGGTCGCGCTTGTTGCTTCGTGGCGGAGTGGACGGATACCCACGATGGGGGGCTGCGTGAGAACCAGTCCCTCTCGCCTAGAGAGATGAGGCACCTGACAGTTTGGTTATGCACTTCGACGGCGCCTTATCAAGGCAGGGCACGGGGTCGCGCTCGTCTGCCCAACCAAAGACAAGCTCTACTACGCTGTCCAACTTTGCTTCCAGCACGGTGAGAAGGTCTCCAACAACATTTTGAAGTACCAAGGCCTAATCTCCGGGCTCAAGGCCGCGACCGCCTCGGGGGTCAAGCGCCTCACAATCAATGGCGATTCCCAGCTCCTCGTCTCCAACAAAGAGTACAAGCCGAAGGACGAGCATATGGCGGCATACCTTGAGGAGGTACGTAAAGTTCAAAAGTGTTTCCTGGCTTGGAGTTGCAGCACGTCCCGCGTGGCACAAACAAGGAAGCTGACAATGTCACCAAGCGAGCATGCCACTGCGAGCCTCAAAACCCTCGCGTGTTTGAAGAAAGGCTCTTTAAGCCATGTGCTGCACCCCCTGCGGCTGGCCCGGCAGTGCTCCTGGAGGAGCTATTGCCCGCGCCGGCTACAGGCACCCTAGCCTATGGCCCGACCTCAGTAGCCCGCCTGCTTCTAGCGTTGGAGCCTCAGGCAGGCAGCTGGGTTGAGGATCTCAAGGCCTATGTGCTCCACGACACCATACCAGAAGAGGACGGAGAAGTGGAGCGCGTGGCTCGGCAGGCCATAGCTTACTGCTTAAGGGACGGCGAGCTGTACCGCAGGGGCCCTAACGATGTGTCGCGAAGGTTCATATCGGAGGATCAAGGGCGCGAACTTTTGGCCAACATCCATGGGGGAGACTGCGGGCATCACTCTTTGTCGCATACTCTTGTGGGAAAGGCATTCCGGAGTGGGTTTGATTTGCCTACGATGCTCCACAACACCACCGAGCTCGTCCAGTCCTACAAGGCCTGCCAGTTTGTTGCCAAGCAGATTCATCAGCTAGCGTAGGGGCTCCCGACAATCCCACTCTCGTGGCCTTTCACGGTCTTGGGGTTGGACAAACTGGGCCTGTTCCCTCGGGTGCCCGGCGGCTACTACTACCTCTACGTCGCCATTGGCAAGTTCAACAAGTGGGTGGAGGTGGAACCTGTGCGCACCATCCATGTAGGCTCGACCATCAAGTTCATCAAGGGCCTCGTGAGCCGGTTCGGCATCCCTAACCGTATCACCACTAACAACGGCTCCCAGTTTACAAGCAACCTCTTCAGGTCATACTGCTAACCTTGGAACGCAGATATGTTACGCTTTGGTGGCACACTCGCGGAGCAACGGCAAGGCTAAGCGCGCCAACGCGGAGGTCCTCAGGGGCCTCAAGACCAAGAGCTTCAAAAAGAAGCTTGAGGCCTGCGGCAAGGGCTGGCTGGACAAGCTGCAGCCCGTGTCGTGGTCCATCTACACCACCGTGATTAAGCCCACTGGCATGACTCCCTTGTTCATCATGTACGGGGCCGAGGCGGTCCTCCCGTCTAAGATCAAGCATGCTTCCCCACGGGTCTTGGCATTCGACGAGCCGTGCCAGGATGCCTCGCGGGGAACTAATCTTTTGCTCGGCTGGGAGGACCACTGCCAGGCCTGCCTCCGCACCGCGAGGTTCCAGCAGACCTTGTGGCGCTACCACAGCCGCAACATCCGCTCCCGGACTCTCGAGGTCGGAGACCATGTCTTGAGGTGGGTCCTCTCCAGGTGGGCCTCCACATGCTCTCACCTATGTGGGAGGGCCCGTTCAGGGTTTCCCATGTCTCCAGGCCAGGCTCTGCGTGCCTGGAGATGAAGGACAGGGTCCCCGTGCAGAACTCCTGGAACATCCAACACCTCCGCAAATTCTACCAGTGACACTCTCACATAATATTGAGTGGGGCTGTACACGCCCCGGAGTCTCCTGGTGCGCCGTCCCACGGCCTCACGGGAGCTCCCACCCACGCCCAAGTGGAAGCCCCATGCTCCGTGCTGGCGGAACGGTAGAACAACGACTATGCCCATGCCCAAGTGGAGGCCCATGCTCTGTGCTAGTGGGAAGACTAGTGTAGGCGCCGGACGCAATAGCTTTTTCCCTTTTTCTTGTAAACCAAGTTTGCAATTTCTCTGAATAAAGCTTGAAGGTTTTGTGTCTTTCCTTAGAGAATGGTTGGTTATTTCCTTGCGGTGTTTCCTTTCTTGAATTTCCTCTGAAAAAGTAGCAACCATTGCCTGTTGCCCCCCTCCCAAGCATCGTGCGAGTGGGGAATTGATACATCCATTTTGCATCATGCTTTTATATAAATATTTATTGCATTATGGGCTATCATTACACATTATATGTCAATACTTATGGCTATTCTCTCTTATTTTACAAGGTTTACCATGAAGAGGGGGAATGCCGGTAGCTGGAATTCTAGCTGGAAAAGGAGCAAACATTGGAAACCTATTCTGCACTGCTCCAAAAATCCTGAAACTCCACGGAACTTATTTTTGGAATTAATAAGAATTATTGAGCAAAAGAAACACCAGAGGGGCCCACACCCTGGCCAGGAGGGTGGGGGCGCGCCCACTGAGGGAGTCCTGGATTAAGGGGTCCTCGGACAGCCGGACTATATACTTTGGCCCGACTGTTGGACTATGAACATACAAGATTGAAGACTTCGTCCCGTTTCCGGATGGGACTCTCCTTTGCGTGGAAGGCAAGCTTGGATATTCGGATGTGTAGATTTCCTTCTCTGTAACCGACTCTGTGTAACCCTAGCCCCCTTCAGTGTTTATATAAACCGGAGGGTTTGGTCCGTAGGACGAGAACAATGATAATCATAGGCTAGCTTCTAGGGTTTAGCCTCTACGATCTCGTGGTAGATCAACTCTTGTAATACTCATATCATCAAGATCAATCAAGCAGGAAGTAGGGTATTACCTCCATCGAGAGGGCCCAAACCTGGGTAAAACATCGTGTCCCCTGCCTCCTGTTACCATTAGCCTTAGATGCACAGTTCGGGACCCCCTACCCGAGATCCGTCGGTTTTCACACCGACATTGGTGCTTTCATTGAGAGTTCCACTTTGTCGTCGCGATAAGGCTTGATGGCTCCCTCGATTATCTTCAACGATGCGGTCCACGGGGAGGTTTTCCTTCCCGGACAGATCTTCGTATTCGGCGGCCTCGTACTACGGGCCAACTCGCTTGGCCATCTGGAGCAGATCGACAGCTACGCCCCTGGCAATCAGGTTAGGTTTGAAAGCTTAAACTATACTGCAGAAATCCGCGGAGACTTGATCTTCGACGGATTCGAGCCTATGACAGGTGCGCCGAACAGTCACGACGGACATGACTTTGATCTGCCGTCGGATAGTATTCGAGAGATCGCACCCGCGTTGGCGCCGGGAATCAATCCAGAGCAGATCGTGCCTTCCGAGGACGGGTGGGACCCCGCCACGGAGGCCGCACACCCATCGGCGTCAGAGCCGAACACTGATCCCACCTCCTGTGAAGTTGGTGACATCGGACCCCCGGACTCTTCCCCGGTTGTAGGATCCGAACCGCGTGCGTCCGGTCCTACCGAATAAGAGGGCACCCATCATGGAGTTCACCGCCGCGGATATTTTTCACCACTAACCATTGGGTGATGTGCTGAACTCATTAAGGTCTCTGTCCTTGTCAGAAAATTCTTGGCCAAACTATTTTCGGCTCGAGTGGGAAGCGGACGGCGAAGAAATTTGTTCCCCACCCACCACCCACTTCATCGCCACTGTCAATGACTTAAACGACACGCTCGATTTCGACTCTGAAGACGTCGACGGTATTTACGACGACACATGAGAAGAATAGGAACCACCACCCACTAGGCGCTGGACTACCACCTCATCATACGATATATACATGGTGGACACACAAAAAGAAGGCGATGGTGACAATACCACGAAGGATAATTGATGCGGAGCATCCTACGGTCATCTCCATGTCAAGAGTCCGTTTGGCAAGTGACACGTGCGACCTCTACTTCTCATACATAAAGGTGAATCTTCTCCTTTACACGTGTTCACTTGACCCCTTCGAGGATGGTATACTACTTGACACTTCTCCCGTGTGCATGCATAGGTATTGTTGGAGCTTCACGGATGTCGAGGAGGGGTGCAAGCGCCAAGGAACCACTACACCGTCCGCGAGGGAAGCGTGGAAGAGAAGACGGAAGAAAGGAGAAGAAGACGAAGCGGCTGCAGGAGCCAGGCCGGACATCCGGACCGCCGTCCGGATCATCCGGGCTCAGCCGGATCATCCGGGTCCCCCTTCAGATCATCCGGATAATTGCGTCCGAAGACACCCGAAGGCCTCGTGTGAATCAAGATCATCCGGGCCCCCTCCCGGATCATCCAGACGATGGCCGGATCATCCGGACCCCCATCCGGATCATCCGGGCTATGCCTGCATGCATACCTACGGGCCGAGGCCCATGTACCCATTCCGCCCCCTCACTTACCACTTCGTGGCCTAGACTATAAATAGACCTCCTCCTCCCCATTTTCAGGGTTAGCAAATATGATAGCTCATTCTTAGGTGAGCTTTGCTCCTACCTCTACTCTTGAGAGAGAGAGACTACCACTCCATTGGAGGCCAAGACCTCCATCTAGGAGAAGATCCCACGGGATATCATCAAGACCCCCTCGTGGGAAGATCTGTCTAGGATATCCTCAAGACTTCCTCTTGGAGATGAACCTTACCTTGTATCTTTCCCTTTGTTGTTCATGTACCTTGTGATCTTGTGTGTTTGATTCTCTAGTGGATGTGTGATTAGACTTGTTCTTGAGTGTTTCCCCTTGTGATTTCTCTCCGTTCTTCCCCGCGTTCATCGTGTTCTTCGAGGGATCCCACTCCAAACGTGAAAGATCGGCCTCTAGGGTTCTACCCTACATCAATAATCCCCTCTATAAGCCACCCAAAGCGGCGCCGTAGACGCCGCTCTAAATCCCGCCACAGTAAAAACAGCGACAACAGCGCAAAAAATAATAATACTCTGGTTGATTCCAAAGGAAATGACGACCCCATGGACCCAGCGATGGAGCTGGTTAAGCCAGGGGACGGTGAAAACAGTCCGAAGCCGACGTCAGACAACCCCGATCCAGCGCGTAAAATTCAACAACCTGTCTTCGGAGAGGAGAACAGTCCGGACGATGATGCACTCATCATCCCAGAAAAACTCTTGGAACAAGAGAACATCCATAGAAGGCTTATCACCACCGCGAGGAGCCTAAAGAAGCAGAAGCAAAGGCTTAAGGCCGCGCAGGATACACTCAACCGCAGGAGGAACAAAGTGCTCAACACCGGAGAAAAATACGGCGACGATCGCCACACAAAGAGCTAACCAAAGCGCAAACTGCTGCCCGAATTCAACGGCGAGGCCGTAGAGCCCACCCAGCCGAAAACGATAGATCAGCCAGACCGACCGCTATGTGGCCGTGACAAGACGGCTAATGATGCCGCCCATAAGTCGGCACATGATTTACGTGAGCTCCTTGACAAAAAGTCTAGTATGGCCAGATCCATCTACGGGTCTAGGAAGTGCGCTCCAGCACAGGATCAGAACTGCCGAAACGATCACATCGATCGAATACCAACTTGGAATCAGAACGAAACACAACAACCGTCGACGGCATGCCATGACACAACCAGATACAGGGGTGCCGCGCACCCCCTGTGCTTCACTGATGAGGTACTGGTTCATGAATTTCCGGAAGGATTTTAACCCGTGAATATAGAGGCATTCGATGGAACCACAGACCCTGGGGTCTAGATCGAGGACTTTATCCTTCATATCCATATGGCTCGCGGAGACGATCTCCACGCCATCAAATATCTACCCCTCAAATTAAAGGGACCAGCTTGGCCCTAGTTGAAAAGCCTTCCCTAAAACTCAATTGGAAGTTGGGAAGAGCTCGAGGATGCTTTCAGGACCAATTTTCAAGGGACTTATGTCCGGCCTCCGGACGCTGATGACCTAAGTCATATAATTCAACAGCCCGGAGAGTCAGCCCGAAAGCTCTGGAACAGGTTTCTTACTAAGAAAAATCAAATAGTCGACTGCCCGGACGCTGAGGCTTTATTGGCCTTCAAACACAGTATCCGGGACGAATGGCTTGCTAGACACCTCGGCCAAGAAAAACCGAGGACGATGGCAGCCTTAACAAGCCTTATGACCCGCTTTTGCGCGGGCGAGGACAGCTGGCTGGCCCGTAGCGGCACCAGCGACCCAAGCACATCCGAAGTCAGGGATGGCAATGGGAAGCCGCGACGCAACAAAAACAAGCGTCGAAACAATAATGATAGCCTAGAGAATACGACAGTCAGTGCCGGATTCAGGGGCTCTCGACCTGGTCAATTGAAGAAGCCATTTAAAGGCAGTAGAGATGGACCGTCCAGCCTAAACAAGATTCTAGACAAATTTTGTCAGATTCATGGCACCCCCGAAAAGCCTGCAAACCACACCCACAAAGAGTGTTGGGTTTTCAAATAGGCCGCCAAGCTGAACACCGAACAAAAGGGGGGGGAGACACCAAGTGAGGACGAGGATGAGCCTCGTCAGCCAAACACTGGAGGACAGAAAAAATTCCCACCAGAAGTCAAAACAGTAAATATGATTTACGCAACTCACATTCCAAAGAGAGCGCGCAAACGCGCACTTAGAGACGTATATGCTGTTGAGCCTGTTGCCCCCAAATTTGATCCCTGGTCGGCTTGCCCGATCAGGGACCATCCGACTAGTGTCTAGCACGGAGGATCTGCTGGCTTGGTACTCGAGCCAATAATTGACGGATACCACCTCACACGAGTCCTCATGGATGGCCGCAGTAGTCTAAACCTGATATATTAGGACACTGTCTACAAAATGGGGATAGACCCTTCAAGGATCGGCCTAAGTAACACTACCTTTAAAGGAGTAATACCAGGCGTGGAGGCCCAATGTATGGGCTCTCTAGTACTAGAGGTTGTATTTGGTTCCCCCGACAACTTCAGAAGTGAGGAATTAACCTTCGACATCGCTCCATTCCGGAGTGGCTATCACGCACTACTCGGACGAACGGCCTTCGCTCGTTTTAACGCAGTACCGCATTACGCCTACCTCAAACTTAACATGCCCGGTCCACGCGGCATCATCACAGTTAGCGGAAACACGGAGCGTTCCTTACGCGCGGAAGAATATGTGGCGGCTCTAGCAGCCGAACACTGAGCGGTCCCTCCAATTAGGACTAATGGCCGGTCTTCAAGACTACGAACACGGTTAGATGAGTCCGGCGCTCCACCTAACATAACATCCTAGTTGGGATTTCCCCACAAAAGATGCTAGGGGTTGCTCACAAAAAGAGCCCGTAGTTCGGCTCGACCCTATCAATAAAAATAGCATATTACATTTTCATGATTTATTCAGACAAACGAACACCTCGCACGAAGACTTTCACCTGAGTCTCTTCTTTTACAGACAGCCATCATGCTACACCCTTCCAGGATATGGCACAACGGAGATAAAGGCGCGGACTTGCAGCAGGGACCCGCACAAAGGTTTCTTTTTAGATTAAGACCCTGCATAAACCTTTTTAACATCTCTTGTTGTTTCTTCCCCTCCGGAAACTTCATACAACCAGGGGGATAATGGCGTTTTCGGCACTTTTGTCACACCAGACTACTGCTCATACCTAGAAAAACAAGGCTTATTGTCAAGGGCGTTATTCAGCCCAGTACACATTATAAAGTCCGAATACCTTAGGGAGTGTTCGGCGTCGCGAGTTTGGCCTTATATGCATCAGCTCCGAATCATGTCTTTGGTCAAATGTTGGGTTCGGTCGGCTCCCATGTTTTGCTACCTTACGTTCCGTTCTATCGACTAAGGCGTCACCGGGAGAACTACTGCGATTGTGCCCCGGTTCACCTGGACGAGCACCTCAGTAGAGAAAGCCGAAAACTGACTGTCATGATACATCGCGAGACTGGTCAACCACTGTCGGTGTACTAAGGTAGGGGTACCTCAGTACCCCAACTTGTGCACGGACAGTTGCAGCTCCCCGTAGCTGGATCCACCATATGCTTGCCGGAGACCATTCCGCTCCCTACCAAGCCATTCAAGAACAAAGTGTACAAGATGAAGGTTAAGACCCGCAAGAGGAGCTTGCCGGAAGGCCGCTCTGTGCTCAAGGCTACCTCACTCACGCAAGTCCTCGCGAGAGGAGCTCGCCGGGAGACTAGAAGATCACATCACAAAAGACATGCCTCGGCGCTTATACGCTCCCGCAAGGGCCCGGGAGCGGCAAGTTATAGAGACCGACAAGCTCCGGCCCGGCGAGATTAAGACCCCGGCAAGGTACTTGCCGGAGAGCTGCGCTGCACTCCAGCTCATCTGCCCACGCCGCCTTTTAGCCTTCTCCAGAGACGCTGCGGGGTGGCTGTGCTGCATGAGGGGTGCGTGGCACTCCACGGTGGTGGCTCCATCGCCGTGGCAAACGGAGACGCAAGGGCGGAGCTTTTGGGGTGATGGCGACGGCATTTAATGCTCTTGTCCCCCTCTCACAAAAGTAGGTAGAATCCACTTGCTCATGCAATCGTAGCTGCACTGCTCCCGCACTGCTCCAACTACCACCTCTTTTACATTTTTACCCTCTACCCTACGCTGACACCTGCCGGTGACCCCTTGCCCTATAAAAGGAGGCCCATGCACAACGAGGGGAGGTTCCGATCATTCGCTATTTCGCGAGGCTCGAACCCTTGGCAACTCTAGCGCTCGATTCGGCCGGTTCCACACCACCACTCGCCGCATTCTCGAGCAAGATGATATACGACACAAAGCAGCAGAGGGTTTTACGCGACCATCGCGTCTGCCGGGTAAAATCCACCGCGCCACGCCGCCCGCCTCGATCCGCTCTCTGGCATCCTCCGCCTCGCATCAACACACGGCGGCCGCCCCGCGGCCCCATAGGTGTTGTCGCACCCATCGCGAACGACATCTTTGGCGCGCCGTAGGGGCGCCGAGGTTGTGCGGACCTGATCCGGCGTCGCGCGTCAGCGCTTTTCATCAACCTCTCCGTTTCGCCGCCGCTTCATCGACTACCGTGCTATGGCCCCAAGACGAGAGCTTCGAGGGTCGAGACCCGTCCGCGTCTCACCCGCCGCCACCGGAGCCGGGCGGTGGGCGGAGGGGACGCCAATGAAGGGTGGACACCGGCGAGGGTACTCGCGGCGCCACTCAGATCAGGACAGGCGGATGACCGCGCCTCGGTCTCCGCAGATCCACGCCCAGCCCAGACACGACAACCCCGCAGCGCCGTGCCACGGAAGATGGTACTCGCATGTTGGGGCAAGAACGTCCGGGGCTCGCGGATGCTCCGGACCGCTGTCCATGCATGAGCAAAGCGAGTGCCGAGGCAGGACTCGCTCCTCCTATCGCTACTAGGAGTCCGAGCATGTTCAGACCTCGCGCCGCCGCGCCCGCCCCTGCACCCCGGCAAGCGCATCTCCTCGAGCGCTTATGCTTTGTCGCCGAGGACGCGCCATCGAGCTCTAAGTCCGCAAGGGCGGCTCGTGCTCACTCCGACAAGTGCAGCTCCTCGAGCGCTATAAGCCCGGCGAGGACAGCCTCGTGCTCGCTCCGCGAAGCGCACCTCCCGGGTGCTGCGCTGCCGCCAAGGACGCGCCATTGAGCTCCACCAGCAAGTGCAAAGAAACAAGAAAAAGAAAAGCTAAGTCGCTCGCGCCTTCGTGCAGAGCACTTCTTAATTCCATGCTTTTATCTGTTATATCCTCTCGCTTGTCATTTGTGCCGAAACCAGGCGCCGAGGAGCTCGCTGTGAACGGTCGCACCCTTACTTTGCTTCGAACACGCTCAACGAGTTAAGAGTGAATCGCGACCAGCTTCGCGCCCTCGTTTCGTTTCGAGTCTGTTCAGCAAGTTAAGCGCGTCGCGAACTAGACACGGCAAGGTTGCTTGCCGGAAGCGACGCCAGCCAGCGGGCTGCTGATGTCCCGTACTCAGCAAGCGCGTTAAGCACCGGCAAGTTCCCTAGAAGCGTAGGGTGAAAGCACACAAAGGATGCAGGGCAGAGGGTATAACGTGGCAAGCTTTGCCGTGAGATGTCCTTGGTATGGGAGGCTTGTGCGCGAGAGGAGCCAAGCCGTGGTCCAGTTGCGTACTTGTTTTGTTTCCGAGTCCGCTCAACAAACACAAGTGTGCTGCTGCACCCTTATCTTGCTTTCGAGCTTGCTCAGCAAGGTAAGCGTCGCAACTGGCCCGGCAAGGTGGTTTGCCGGAAGCAACACCGCCAGCGGGCTGTCCCGCGGCAAGCGTGTTCGCCCCGGCAAGCTCCCCGAGGGCGTAGAGTACAAACATACTAGGGCAAGGCACGGCATCAGATTGTATAGTTGAGATTCATATACGCATACATATACATGAAGCTGTCGCATATCTACCTCAGCTGTTTTCATGACTGAAATTGCAGCGACAAGGAGGAACCGAAGGCCACACCAGCACCTAAGGTCCGGCAAGCCCGGTCGCCGGGGCTGCGGGTGCCGAGGTTCTCCTCGCAAGCCAGCTCGCTGGGCTGCGAAGCGCTAAGATTCGCCTCCGCAAGCCAGAGTTGCTGGGGCTGCAGATATCGCTAAGTTTTTTCGCCCTCGCATGCATCCTCTTATGGACCGGAGATGCGGGCTGCGTCTTTGAACGAAGCGTGTCTTGTAAAACCCAGACGCGGAGGAACCGAAGTTGTGGTCGATTATGCATTTGGTTTGTTTCGAGTCCGCCAACAAACACAAGTGTGCCGCTGCACCCTTATCTTGCTTTCGAGCACGCTCAGCAAGTTAAGCGTCGCAACTGGCCCGACAAGGTTGCTTGCCGGAAGCGACACCACCAGCGGGCTGCCCCGCGGTCGATAAGCGTGTTCGCCCCGGCAAGCTCCCCGATAGCGTAAGAACACGCAAGGCACGCAGTCAAGTAAAGGACTCAGTCCGGCAAGCTTTCCCTCTTTTCATTAAAACATCCAATTTAGTACAAGTCCATAGAGGATGAAAACATGATAGAGAGGATTACAAGTTCTTAAATGCAGCTAATGCCCGAGGGCTTACAGATTAAAAAGATAAGGTGCCCGTGATCCCTCTCCTGCTTTCTCTGCTCAGAGTTCAGAGGTAGGTCAAGGAGCTCCCTGCAAGATAAGCCTGCCGGGAGAGGAGACCCGGCAAGAGGAACTTGTCGGAGAAGGGCGAAGGAGCGCCTAGGAGAGCGTGGCGGTGACGCCGCCGTGCCCCCTGTGAGCTGCGCAAGGTGACGGGCATGGGGAACGATGCCCGGGAGCCACGGGCGCCGAAGACACCAAGAGAACACCCGGGGCCGCCAGAGCTTGGCGGAGTCGGAGGCGCCGGAGGCAGAGCTTGAAGACGGAGTGGTGGGACATCGGCACGAGGGCACCTCGCCTCGATTCGACTTAACGGCCTTGCCGCCGTCCCCCTCTTCCTCTTCTCTGCTGCCCTTCACGCCACCGCCAAGGAGACGGCCCCGGAGTTGAAGGCCGGCAACCCAAAGATGGGGTTGCCGGTGGCGCGAGGCAGCGGTGTCCGACGCCTAGTCGGGCCCGCCATCCCCTTGTCGTCGTTGTCGCTCCTCCCTCGCCACTCTCGCCGAGGAGGGACCTTCGCTATCCGAGGAGCTGTCCACACAGCAGCGCACCGGGTTCCATAGTCGCCAAGACCTTGACGGCAAGGAGGTCACCATCCAAGAACTTGAAATGGAGGGTGAACCCCGCCGCAAGCTATGGATCCGGCGAATGTCTTCCACCCTCGGTCGAAGAACATCACGCCGGGGCTGGGGACACGACACTCACCCGAAAGTGCCGCTGATCCCGCAGCCCCTCATGCGTAACTCCATCACGTCGGTGGATCCGTCCCATCGCGTCCATAAACGGGACCGGCAGCCGGAGGCGGCGGCGAGGCGCCTGCGCGCTTGATGAAGAACTCCTGGGGTCATCTCCAGTGTGGACCGCACCATGGTCGAGACGCCGGAGGAGACGGGGAGGCACGCCCCACGGCCGCCTCTCCCGACCGCCTCGGCCACGCCCTCGCCTCGTCTCATGCCACGCCTCCCTCTCCCTCTCGTGGCGGCTCTACCGCCACGGGAGCGGATGGGGAGTGGTGCGCTGCCTAGAAGCAACCCGCACCGCCACCGCCGAAGAGCCGGGATTCCCTCCTTCCATGGCGGCAAGAAGAACAGAAGATGAAGATGAAGGAGAAGTGGATGAGTGTGGCCATTGTGCACCCTTCCGCCCTTTTTAAAGGGGCGAGGTGGGGCTCAACCGCCCTTCCGACCAATCAGAAGCGAGGAGGCCAGAGGAGCGGGGCCGACTCGCCTTCTCCGCCCGTGACGGCTCGGTCTCCCACCTTCGCCGCCCACGACCCCCGTGCATGAAGGCAGCGTGGCGAAAAAGTGGAGCCGGAGCGACGGATGAAGCGACCCCTCTCTGCGCCACGATCACGGGGTGGATGCCTTAAAGGCTGCATGCGCCGCCCACGCCTCCCACGACGCCAAGAATCGACGCGTCTTTGTTGCGGAGAGGCGGCAGATGCGTAGTGGGTTCGACGCGCCATGGGCTTCAAGGCGTGCTGCAGACTGCTTTTGGGCCTGGCCCAACAGCGCTGGCACTGTGTATGGCCCAGCCCGGGGCTCTGTCGGTGTACTAAGGTAGGGGTACCTCAGTACCCCAACTTGTGCACGGACAGTTGCAGCTCCCCGTAGCTGGATCCACCATATGCTTGCCGGAGACCATTCCGGCTCCCTACCAAGCCATTCAAGAACAAAGTGTACAAGACAGAAGGTTAAGACCCCGGCAAGAGGAGCTTGCCGGGAAGGCCGTTCCAGGCTCAAGGCTACCTCACTCACGCAAGTCCCTAGCGAGAGGAGCTCGCCGGGGAGACTAGAAGATCACATCACAAAAGACATGCCTCGGCGCTATACGCGTCCCGGCAAGGGCCCGGGGAGCGGCAAGTTATAGAGCCCGACAAGCTCCCGGGCCCGGCGAGATCAAGACCCCGGCAAGGTACTTGCCGGGAGAGCTGCGCTGCACTCCAGCTCATCTGCCCACGCGTCGCCTTTAGCCTTCTCCAGAGACGCGTGGCGGGTGGCTGTGCTGCATGAGGGGTGCGGTGGCACTCCACGGTGGTGGCTCCATCGCCGTGGCAAACGGAGACGCAAGGGCGGAGCTTTTGGGGTGATGGCGACGGCATTTAATGCTCTTGTCCCCTCTCACAAAAGTAGGTAGAATCCATCGCTCATGCAATCGTAGCTGCACTGTTCCCGCACTGTTCCAACTACCACCTCTTTTACATTTTTACCCCTCTACCCTACGTTGACACCTGTCGGTGACCCCTTGCCCTATAAAAGGAGGCCCATGCACAACGTAGGGGAGGTTCCGATCATTCGCTACTCTCGCGAGGCTCGAACCCTTGGCAACTCTAGCGCCTGGGATTCGGCTGGTTCCACACCACCACTCGCTCGCATTCTCGAGCAAGATGATATACGACACAAAGCAGCAGTAGGGTTTTACGCGACCATCGCGGCCCGAAGCTGGGTAAAAATCCACCGCGCCACGCGCGCCGCCTCGATCTGCTCTCTGTGCATCCTCCGCCCTCGTACCGAACACACGAAGGGGCCGTCCCCGGCGGCCCCATAGGTGTCGTCGTACCCATCGCGCAACGACAACCACTCGATAACCCAATGGAATCTTCGCGATTCCTCTGCATTAATGAAGGACTGGTTTCCCTGTCATGTACATACGCGCACCATATCCGGCTGAACGCGAAAGTACCAGGGGCTATATAGTAGCCCCACCGTCAAACTCCTATGGCTAGGTGAAAGTGTTAAAGCTATATAGTCCGATTGCCTGGTTCGCCGCGCTATCACCTCCTTAACGGACCAAGACGTTGCATCAAGTGTGACTACGCGTTTTCTCGAACACCCCCGCATTATGTGCGTGGGGACTGAAGCCGACGACTGCAAGCTTTCAGGATAACTATATACATAAACGGCCGCATAGGAGGCATTATAATACTTTCGGGCAAAAGTATAAAAAAATAGCCTTTATAATAAAAATAGCATTGTCTTTACAATCGCGATGCATCTCATTCAAACATGGCACTCTTCGAGCACTGAGCATCTATTAAACGGGCACCTTCTAAGACTTCTTCGAAATAGTGCTCGGCGGGTCCTGGCTGTCCGCCGCGCTCCGGGTTGCAATAGCGGTGGCTTCCATCCTAGCCCAGTATATTTTAACACGGGCAAGAGCCATCCGCGCACCCTCTATGCATGCTGACCTCTTCACAGCGTCGATATGCGACACAGCACCAAGGAATTGTTGCACTAATCCAAAATAGTTGTCCGACCTTGGCCCTTGTGGCCAAAGATGATCCACGACAGACCTCATAGCAAGCCCGGACAACCTGTGGAGTTCGGCCCATGCGGCCATCTTTTCATTTAATGGCAGCGGACGCGTCGGGGCACTGAACTGCGACCAAAATAACCTCTCAGCCTTATGGTCCTTCCGATCTTTGTAAAACTTAGATGCATCAGTAGCACTCTTTGCCAGGTCCGCATAAGAGTCCGCCGCAGTCCACAACTGATCCAGAGGGGCATACTTCAGATCTCTGAATTTCATCCGCAACAGATAGGGCTTTCCAGCCACTATATCTCCGGCTTCACGATGCTCCTCCCTCATTCCCCTCATTTTAGAGTGGGTTTCCTTGGCTGCCTCTAGGGCCTTCTTCAGGTCAGCTGCTTTTGCTTGATTTTCCATTTCAAGGAGCTCGCGGCGGTTTGCGGCATCTTCCAGCTTGGTAGCCATCTGAGCTATCTTTTCTTCGCTCCGGCGATGAGCAGCCTGTTTGGCTTTCAACTCCTCGACCGCCTTCAGAGCGGCCGCATCACTTATCCGGGCTTGCTCCTTGGCCTGGGAAAGCTCCGGCCGAAGGGTCTACACGGCAGCAGCTCCGCAGTAACATCATATTATAATCATGCTCCTCTTAATGGATTTGCTGACAAGCAGAATATACATACCCTGGACCTCGTCAAGCCACCTGTTAACAAGTGTGATGTTGGCATCGGCCACGTCCAGCTGCCGCTTTAGTTTGGCAAAATCAACAGATCGGTCGGCTGCCAAACCATCAGCCACCTGCACATAAAGCAGCAATTATTAACAGAGATTATGATCCTCTGTCCGCCACGTTGATGGCAACCAGAGTCTCAGGGGCTACTATCTATATAGAGCACACTTAGCATGTGCGGAAACATCAAAAATACACTTTTTGCGTACCTCAAAGCCTCTCAGTAGACTTGTAAAAGCTTCAATCAAACCGCTTTTCGTGAATGAAATCCTCTCGACTACCGTGCTCATTAGAGCACGATGCGTCTCGAAGACGGCCGCTCGCTCCAGAAGGCCCATTAGTGTGTCCGGCTATGCGCCGGACAATCCCGGACTCCTCCTGAAGCTCTCCTTGGGAGCTAGATACTTCAGACTCCGGGCAGCCGAAGTGTCAACTTGTGGCCTTGGTGGATCCGGAGAAATCCTCCGTGAAGACACTCCGGGGTCGTCCGCCCCATGTGACGGGGAGGCAGGGGGAGGCAACTCGCTCTCCATCATCTTCAGAGGAAGATCCCCCGAGGACGAATTCTCAGAAGAAGGGCTATGAGCCGGACTGCAACGAATACGTTTTGGTCATTATTCTTAGAGACAAAACAGGATATGCTTATCAAAGTACTCTTTTACTTACGGTTCGGTGGAGGACCGGCCCCCTTGCGAGGTTTTCTTCCCTCGTTTAGAAGCTTCCGTTTCCAAATCCTCGGAGGCGCCCCGTTTCTTACCTTGGGGAGAGGGGATTTTAGATTCCCCTCCTCGATTATCCTCCTTCACGGAGGCACCTACTCCTCCAATCTGGATGTGTAAAAAATGAGGCCCGTCTGTGGCTTCTCTATTCCTCCCCTCGTCTTCGCCTGATGGCACCAGATACGGCGCGCGGTCAAGCATCCTGGTCAACAAAGGATTCGGCGAGCCTTCGGCTAGAGGGGCCGGACACCTAATCCTCTCCCCCTTCTTTAGCCAGTCCTGAAAGAAGAACATTTTTTGAATGATGTTATAATAAATATAAAGGATGGTGTGTTCGGCAGCAGAAGTACTTACCGGGGTATCCGGGCGGTTACAATTGAGACCCACCTCCTCGGTGGTGTTCGGACACTTTATTCGTGATCCGAAGAATAACTCGTACATCTCTTTGAGCGTCATGCCAAAGAATTGTTGAATGGTTCACGGTCCTTCCGGGTTGAACTCCCACATATGGAGAGGACGACGTTGGCAGGGCAGGACTCGGCGAACCGGCATCACCTATTACCCTAGCAAGACCGATATCCCTCTTGAGAAGGTGTCGGATGCGGCTCTGTAATGTCGGCACATCATTTGCCGGCCCCCAGTCCAGCCCTTTGTTGACCCATGATGCCAGTTGTGGTGGAGGGCCTTGGCGGAACGTTGGAGCAGCCACCCACTTTGTACCTCAGGGAGCGGTGATGTAAAACTACTCCCGCTGCCATAAATTAGAAGTCTCCACGAAAGAGCCCTTTGGCCATGGGGCATCGGCACCATTGCGTATTATAGCGCCTTCGCACTCTGCGTGACGCCCGTCGATCACCCTCAGCCTCACGTTTAAGGTCTTGAGCCATAGGCCGAAGTGGGGGGTGATGCTGAGGAAGGCTTCACACACCACGATAAACGACGAGATGTGAAGAACGGAATCTGGAGCTAGATCATGGAAATCTAGCCCGTAATAGAACATGAGCCCTCTCACGAAGGGATCAACTCTAAAACCTAGCCCTCGGAGAAAGTGGGAGATAAAGACAACGCTCTCGTTGGGCTCGGGGGTGGGGACGACCTGCCCTGGAGCCGGTAGCCTGTGCGGTATCTTGGCGCTGAGATACCTAGCCTTCCTAAGCTTCCGGATGTCCTCCTCTATGACAGAGGAGGCCATCCACCGGCCTTGATTGGATCCGTACATGGTCGAAAGACCGAGGGGAGCTTGAGCCTTGGGTTTTGGAACTCGAGGTGCGGGAGGGGAAGGATCGAGCGTGGAAAGAAAAGGACGGGCCTTGGCCCCCTTTATAAAGAGGACGAATATCAAGCATCCCCCGTGTCAGCGTTTTGGACTTGCCTAAAATCGAGGAGTCATATTAAACAAACATGGTTGGGTTACCCACACAATCCCGTGATAAGGGGGGACACGATCTCTGCTTCGAGAAGACGTGCCAGTAAAACTGCCTCGCAGCGCGTGTGGTGGCTGGTTATGAAAACGGTTCGAATAAAGACCAAACCATGGCGTGATGTCATGCTATGAAAAGCTGTCAGCGGATCAGACTCATGGAATAATACACTCTCTATGGTGGTATATGGAGTTTGTTTTGCAGAGCCGGACACGATCCTTGTGTTCTAAATCTCTTATGGATTATTCGGAGAAGGAACCCGCCTTGCAAAGCCGAAGACAATATGCGCGCCGGACTCATCGTCATTGAAGCCTGGTTCAGGGGCTACTGAGGGAGTCCTGGATTAAGGGGTCCTCGGACAGACGGACTATATACTTTGGCCGGACTGTTGGACTATGAAGATACAAGATTGAAGACTTTGTCCCATGTCCGGATGGGACTCTCCTTTAATGGAAGGCAAGCTTGGATATTCGGATGTGTAGATTTCCTTCTCTGTAACCGAGTCTGTGTAACCCTATCCCCCTCCGATGTCTATATAAACCGAAGGGTTTAATCTGTAGGACGAGAACAATGATAATCATAGGCTAGCTTCTAGGGTTTAGCCTCTATGATCTTGTGGTAGATCAACTCTTGTAATACTCATATAATCAACATCAATCAAGTATGAAGTAGGGTATTACCTCCATCGAGAGGGCCCGAACCTGGGTAAAACATTGTGTCCCCTGCCTTCTGTTACCATTAGCCTTAGACGCATAGTTCGGGACCCCCTACCCGAGATCCGCCGGTTTTGACACCGACACCCACCCCTACTGGGCGCGCCGCCCTGTCTCCTGGGCCCCCTAGTGGCCCTCCGGTGTCCATCTTCTGCTATATGAAGGCTTTTACCCTGGAAAAAATCGTGGGCAAGCTTACGGGACGAAACTCCGCCGCCACGAGGCGGATCCTGGCGGAACTAATCTAGAGCTCCGCAGAGCTGTTCGTCGGGGAACTTCCCCGGAGGGAGAAATCATCACCATCGTCATCACCAACGATCCTCTCATCGGGAGGGGGTCAATCTCCATCAACATCTTCACCAGCACCATCTCCTCTCAAAACCCTAGTTCATCTCTTGTATCCATCTTGTATCAAAACCCTATGGGTTGCTAGTTATGTTGATTACTCCTTGTAGTTGATGCTAATTGGTTTACTTGGTGGAAGATCATAAGTTCAGATCCTTAATGCATATTATTACTCCTCTGATTATGAACATGAATATGCTTTGTGAGTAGTTATGTTTGTTCCTGAGGACATGGGTGAAGTCTTGTTATTAGTAGTCATGTGAATTTGGTACTCGTTCGATATTTTGATGAGATGTATGTTGTCTATCCTCTAGTGGTGTTATGTGAACGTCGACTACATGACACTTCACCATTATTTGGGCCTAGAGGAAGGCATTGGGAACTAATAAGTAGATGATGGGTTGCTAGAGTGACATAAGTTTAAACCCTAGTTTGTGCGTTGCTTCCTTAGGGGCTGATTTGGATCCATATGTTTAATGCTATGGTTAGGTTTACCTTAATACTTCTTTTCTAGTTGTGGATGCTTACAATAGGTGTTAATCATAAGTGGGATGCTTTTCCAAGTATACCTTAATAATTCTTTTCTAGTTGTGGATGCTTGCAATAGGTGTTAATCATAAGTGGGATGCTTGTCCAAGTAAGGGCAGTACCCAAGCACCGGTCCACCCACATATCAAATTATCAAAGTACCGAACGCGAATCATATGAGCGTGATGAAAACTAGCTTGACGATAATTTCCATGTGTCCTCGGGAGCTCTTTCTCATTATAAGAAATTGTCCAGGCTTGTCCTTTGCTACAAAAAGGATTGGGCCATCTTGCTGTAGTTTATTTACTTTCATTGCTTGTTACTCGTTACAATTTATCTTATCACAAAACTATCTGTTACCTACAATTTTAGTGCTTGCGGAGAAAACCTTACTGAAAACCGCTTATCTTTTCCTTCTGCTCCTCGTTGGGTTCGACACTCTTACTTATCGAAAGGACTATGATAGATCCCCTACACTTGTGGGTCATCAAGACTCTTTTCTGGCGCCGTTGCCGAGGAGCGTAGCGCTTTTGGTGACTGGAACTTGGTAAGGAAACATTTATATAGTGTGCTGAGATTTTCTGTCACTTATTACTATGGAAACTAATCCTTTGAGGGGCTTGTTCGGGGTATCTTCACCCCGACCAGAAGAGCAAAGAGTTGCTCCTCAACCTACTGAACCTATTGAAAATATTTACATTGAGATTCCTTCGGTTATGATAGAGAAACTGCTAGCTAATCCATTTGCAAGAGATGGAACATTGCATCCCGATTTACACCTTATCTTTGTGGATGAAGTTTGTGGATTATTTAGGCTTGCAGGTATTCCCGATGATGTTGTCAAAAGGAGGTTCTTCCCTTTATCTTTGAAGGGATATGCATTGACATGGCATAGGCTATGTGATGATACGGGATCTTGGAATTATAAACGATTGAAGTTGGAATTTCACCAGAAGTTCTATCATATGCATCTTGTTCATCATGATCGTAATTGCATATATAATTTCTGGCCTCCGAAGGAGAAAGCATCGCTGAAGCTTGGGGGAGGCTTAAATCAATGTTATATTCATGCCCAATCATGAGATCTCCCGAGGAATTTTTATTCTCCCAATGATCGCAACATGCTCGATACTTCATGTGCTGGTTCTTATATGCTGAAGACTATTGAATTCAAATGGGACTTATTGGAAAGAATTAAATGCAACTCTGAAGATTGGGGTTCCGACGATGGTAAGGAGTCAGGTATGACACCTAAGTTTGATTGTGTTAAATCTTTTATGGATACCGATACTTTCCGTGGATTTAGCGCTAAATATGGACTTGACTTTGAGATAGTAGCTTCTTTCTGTGAATCTTTTGCTACTCACGTTGATCTCTCTAAGGAGAAGTGGTTTAAATATAATCCTCCCGTTGAAGTAAAAGTAGTTGCACCTATTACAGTTGAAGAAAATACTGTCACCTATAGTGATCCTATTGTTCCTACTACTTATGTTGAGAAACCTCCTTTTCCTGTTAGGATAAAGGATCATGCTAAAACTTCGACTGTTGTTCGTAAGAGTAATACTAGGACTTATACACCTCCTAAGCAAATCAAAGTTGAACCTAGTATTGCTATGGTTAAAGATCTCTTGGATGAAGATTTAGATGGGCATGTTATTTATTTCTGTGGTGAGACTGCCAATATTGTTAAACCAGATGCTAAGATACATAGACCTGTGGTAGGCATGCCTGTTATTTCTGTTAAAATAGGAGATCATTGTTATCATGGTTTATGTAATATGGGTGCTAGTGCTAGTGCAATACCCTATGACTTATATAAAGAAATTATGCATGATATTGCACCCGTTGAAATAGAGGATATTGATGTTACTATTAAGATTGCTAATAGGGATACCATTAAACCAGTTGGGATAGTTAGAGATGTTGAAGTCTTGTGTGGGAAGGTTAAATACCCTGCTTGATGAGGACATCAATACCATTGTTACACCCACAACCCCTGCTGCTATACATACTGGACCAATTACTAGAGCTCGCGCACGCCAACTAAATTACCAGGTACTTTCGTTTCTTGGTAATGATTCTAATGTTCATGAGAATATGATGCCGCCTAAATTGGATACATTTGTTTTGCTTACAAATGAAGGGCCTAGCTTGGAGAAGGATGAACATTGGAGCAAGAACAAGCATGGAGATGATGGCATGCGCAAGGGGGACAAGAACGGAGTTACAAGTGATGATTTTAGGACTTTGAAGCCACCATAATGAGTGCATGAAGCCTTGGACGAAATATACAAGATGCCACTTCATAAATTTCGCCAGAGGCTATTCTAGGTGCTGCGTCACCTTATTATTGGGCCAGGCCCATGTAATTTCGAAATACATAAGTATAGGCTATTTTTAGAGTCCGTATGTGTGGGGAAACAAGAGATAGGGTTAGTTTCGACCCTCCACCAAGGGCCACGAAATTCACCCCTCTTCCTCCATATATACAGCCCTTAGGGCACCGCTTAGACTTTGGGGTTTTGTTTAGATTAAAAGTTCGCCATAGCTGCAACTTCGCAGATTTCGCTTTGTGTTCAACGACTGCATAAAGGCGCCATAGAACCCCACCTTGATCAATAAAGCTTTCATCTTATATTCGCAATATCCAGATTGCAATCTCAGTTTCTTGCTTGTTCTTCGTTTGCTCGCAGGAAATGCAGACCCTCGTGGTCGTTGATCGTGCTCGGCGTGGTCAATAACCTCTCGGAGTTGGTTTAGCGATTGCTAAGGCGCGACGTCCTTGCACGTTCGTAGTCGGATCGTCAAAGTCGACTTCCACCAAAGCGAAATCCACCATCTCATCGAAAGACGGGACACCTTTGCCTCTATCACTGCTGATTTTCTTGTTCTTCGTTCCCCACAAGATGACTTTTGTTCCATTATTTTTGGTAGACCCTTCTTGAATACAGTTAATGCTAGGATTGATTGTGAAAAAGATACAGTTACAATTGGCTTAGAGGGTATGTCTCATGAGTTTAATTTTGCTAAGTTTCATAGACAACCTCGTGATAGAGAATCACCTAGTAAGGATGAGATTATTTGCCTTGCTTCTATTGCCGTGCCTCCTACTGGTCCGTTAGAACAATATTTGCTAGACCATGAAAATGATATGTTTACGAAGGAAAGAAGGGAAATAGATAAAGTGTTCCTTCAACTGGAACCTATGCTGAAACACAATCTACCCGTTGAAATTCTAGGGGATCCTCCTCCACCCAAGGGTGATCCAGTGTTTGAACTCAAACCATTACCTGATAATCTTAAGTATGCTTATCTTGATGAAAAGAAAATATATCTTGTTATTATTAGTGCTAACCTTTCAGAACAAGAGGAAGGAAGATTATTGAAAACTCTGAAGAAGCATCGTGCTGCTATTGGATATACTCTGGATGATCTTAAAGGCATTAGTCCCACATTATGCCAACACAAAATTAATTTGGAGGACGATGCCAAACCAGTTAGAGATCCTCAACGACAATTAAATCCTAAGATGAAAGAAGTGGTAAGAAAGGAGATACTAAAGCTCCTTGAGGCAGGTATAAATTATCCCGTTGCTGATAGAGATTTGGTAAGCCCTGTCCATTGTGTTCCTAAAAACAGAGGTATTATTGTCATTCCTAATGATAAAGATGAATTGATCCCGCAAAGAATTACTACAGGTTATAGGATGGTAATTGATTTCCATAAATTAAATAAAGTTACTAAGAAAGATCATTACCGTTTACCTTTTATTGATCAAATGCTAGAAAGACTATCCAAACACACACATTTCTGCTTTCTAGATGGTTATTCCGTTTTCTCTCAGATACCTGTATCAGCGAAGGATCAATCGAAAACTACTTTTCTTGCCCTTTCGGTACTTTTGCTTATAGACGTATGCCTTTTCGTTTATGTAATGCACCTGCTACCTTTCAAAGATGTATGATGCCTATATTCTCTGACTTTTGTGAAAAGGTTTGTGAGGTATTAATGGATGACTTCTCCGTTTATGGATCCTCTTTTGATGATTGCTTGAGCAACCTTGATCGAGTTTTGCAGAGATGCGAAGACACTAGTCTCGTCTTGAATTGGGAAAAGTGCCACTTTATGGTTAATGAAGGCATTGTCTTGGGGCATAAGATTTCCGAGAGAGGTATTGAAGTTGATAAAGCTAAAGTTGATGCTATTGAGAAGATGCCATGTCCCAAGGACATAAAAGGTATAAGAAGTTTCCTTGGTCATGCCGGTTTTTATAGGAGGTTCATTAAGGACTTTTCTAAAATCTCCAGGCCTCTGACTAATTTATTGCAAAAAGATATTCCTTTTGCCTTTGATGATGATTGTGTAGCAGCATTTGAAATACTTAAGAAAGCTATGATCACTGCACCTATTGTTCAACCACCTGATTGGAATTTACCCTTCGAAATTATGTGTGATGCTAGTGATTATCCTGTAGGTGTTGTTCTAGGGCAAAGAGTTGATAAGAAATTGAATGTTGTCGAGTATGCTAGTAAAACTCTTGATACTGCCCAGAGAAATTATGCTACTACTAAAAAAGAGTTCTTAGCAGTTGTGTTTGCATGTGATATGTTTAGACCTTATATTGTTGATTCCAAAGTTACTATTCACACTGATCATGCTGCTATTAAATATCTTATGGAAAAGAAAGATGCTAAGCCTAGACTCATTAGATGGGTTCTCTTGCTCCAAAAATTTGATTTGCATATTATTGATGTAATGGGAGCTGAGAACCCGCTGCGCATAACTTATCTAGGTTAGAGAATGTTCTTGATGACCCACCGCCTATTGATGATAGCTTTCCGATGAACAATTAGCGGTCGTTAATGCTTCTCGATCGCTTCCTTGGTATGCTAATTATGCTAATTACATTGTTGCTAAATTTATACCACCTAGTTTCACATACCAGCAAATGAAAAGTTCTTTTATGATTTAAGACATTACTTCGGGATGACCCACACCTTTATAAAGAAGGAGTAGATGGTGTTATTAGACGCCAGTACCGAGCATGAACAGAACAGATCCTACGCAAGTGTCACTCAATCCTATGGAGGACACCACGCCGGAGATAGAACCGCACATAAGGTAATGCAATCTGGTTTTTATTGGCCTACTCTCTTCAAAGATGCTCGTAAGTTTGTCTTATCTTGTGATGAATGTCAAAGAATTGGTAACATTAGTAGACGTCAAGAAATGCCTACGAATTATTCTCTTGTTATTGAACCGTTTGATGTTTGGGGCTTTGATTATATGGGACCTTTTCCTGCCTCTAATGGTTATACACATATTTTAGTTGCTGTTGATTACGTTACTAAGTGGGTAGAAGCTATTCCAACTAGTAGTGCTGATCATAACACTTCTATTAAAATGCTTAAAGAAGTTATTTTTCCGAGGTTCGGACTACCTAGATATCTTATGATTGATGGTGGTTCACATTTTATTCATGGTGCTTTCCGTAAGATGCTTGCTAAATATGATGTTAATCATAGAATCGCATCTCTTTATCACCCGCAGTCTAGTGGTCAAGTAGAGTTGAGCAATAGAGAGCTCAAATTAATTATGCAAAAGACTGTGAATAGATCTAGAAAGAATTGGTCCAAGAAACTTGATGATACATTATGGGCCTATAGAACTTCATACAAAAATCCTATGGGTATCTCTCCGTATAAGATGGTTTATGGAAAGGCATGCCATTTACCTCTTGAACTTGAACACAAAGCATATTGGGCTATTAAAGAGCTCAACTATGACTTCAAACTTGCCAGTGAGAAGAGGTTATTTGATATTAGCTCACTTGATGCATGGAGAACCCAAGCCTATGAGAATGCCAAGCTATTCAAAGAAAAAGTCAAACGCTGGCATGATAAAAGGATACAAAAGCGTGAGTTTAACGTACGTGATTATGTGTTATTATTCAACTCTCGTTTAAGATTTTTTGCAGGAAAACTTCTCTCTAAGTGGGAAGGTCCTTATGTTATCATGGAGGTCTATCATTCCGGTGCCATAAAAATCAATAACTTCGAAGGCACAAGTCCGAGGGTGGTGAACGGTCAAAGAATTAAACATTATATCTCAGGTAATCCTATCAATGTTGAAACTAATATTGTTGAAACCGTAACCCCGAAAAGGAATAGGTATGTGGTACGGTAAGTAAACCGACTCCAAAACAACTCTAATGGCAACTTTTATCAGTTTTGGAATATTGAAGAATTTTAGAAAGAAAGTAGTCCAGGAAGGGCATGAGGCACCCACGGGGGTGGAGGGCGCGACCACCTTCCTGGGCGCGCCCCCTGTCTCGTGGCCACCTCGTGTGCCTCCCGGACTCCGTTTTCTTGCACGTTACGTATTTTCGTCAGTAAAAATTCATTATCTAAACTCCCGAAGGTTTTGACCACCGTACCACGCAAATATCCTCTATTTTCGTTTCGAGCTGTTCCTGTTGCAGTTTAAGAGCAAGATGTCTTCTCAAGAGTCAGTCGGGGAGAGTCGGGTGTCTCACCTGACACCAGGTCCACGAGCAAATAGTGATGCTTATCACTTTGGACCATAAACGGAGGATGAGATGGAGGTCGACTTGAAAAGGATAGATGCCATGGAGGAAGATCAAGAAGTTGCCTCTCGTCTCCAAGCAGAATTCATGATGGGGGAACTACATAGCTCGGCTATTCCAAATTCGGTCATTCCTTCCAACTTTAGATTTCTTTCTTATGAAAATATGAAAAAGAGCGTCACTTGTTCTCTAGAAGCTATGCAACATCCTTGGGTAAAGGGAGCTTTAGCCGTTACGGGCAAGCTCCGCAAAGAAATTATGGACCTCAAACAACAAGTCAATAAACTCGAGGAGGAGAATCGTATCCTGAGGGGCATCATCGGCAAGAAGATCATAACACCAACCGTGAAGAAGGAGACATAATCACATGGGTATGGGCACTCCCCTTGGCAACTTCCAATCTTAGGGGAGGTGCCCCGGTATTGTATCACCATCACACTCCTATCTTTACCGTTTTATTTAGTTCGATCCTTTTAGTAGTATCTTGATCTAGTAGATTGAAGTTTTAGTATCAAGTAGTTTTGAGTTTTGCTTTGTGATCTCTTTATGTAATCGAGTCCGTGAGCTATCTATAATAAAGATTAGTGTTGAGTCAAGGGCTTTGCTATCTTGCCATGATCTTGAGGAAGTAGAAAGAATAAAAAGAATAAAAGAGTTCATATTGATCTTATGGATAGTAATGACTTCACACATAGAAAGTATGAGGCATAAAAGTTGTTGAGAGTTGATAAACGTAGTTTTGGTCATCGTTGCAATTAATAGGAAGTAATAAGGAAAGAGAGGTTTCACATACAAATATATTATCTTGGACATCTTTTATGATTGTGAAGCACTCATTAAGTATGACATGCTAAATGAGTTGATGTTGGACAAGGAAGACAACGTAATGGTTTATGTTTTCTCACATCTCAGTTAAAGTATATTCTCATTGACCTTCCAAAACATGTTGAGCTTGCTTTTCCCCCTCATGCTAGCCAAATTCCTTGCACCAAGTAGATATACTACTTGTGCTTCCAAATACCCTTAAACCTAGTTTTGCCATGAGAGTCCACTATACCTACCTATGGATTGAGTAAGATCCTTCAAGTAAGTTGTCATGTTGCAGGCAATAAAAATTGATATCTAAATATGTATGACTTATTTGTGCAGAGAAAATAAGCTTTATACGATCTTGTTGTGGAAGAAATAAAAGCGACGGACTGCATAATAAAGGTCCACATACAAGTGGCAATATAAAGTGACGTTCTTTTATATTAAGATTTCATGCATCCAACCCTAAATGCACATGACACCCTCTGCTTCCCTCTGCGAAGGGCCTATCTTTTACTTTATGTTTTTACTTTATGCTTGAGTCAAGGTGATCTTCACCTTTCCCTTTTTCATTTTATCGTTTGGCAAGCTCCTCGTGTTTGAAACATCATGATATATATATCCAATTGGATGTAAGTTAGCATGAATTATTATTGTTGACATCACCCAAAGGTGAATACGTTGGGAGGCAACACAATAAGCCCCTATCTTTCTCAGTGTCCGGCTGAAACTCCATAACCACAAGTATTGTGTGAGTGTTAGCAATTGTAGAAGACTACATGATAGTTGAGTATGTGGATGATAGAGGCAAAGGTGTCCCATCTTTCGATGAGATGATGGATATCGCTTCGGGGGAAGTCGAATTTGACGATCCGACTACGAACGTGCGAGGACGTCACGCCTTAGCAATCGCTAAACCAACTCCGAGAGGTTATTGACCATGCCGGAGCACGATCAACCTGACCACGAGGGTATGTTTCCTGCGAGCAAACGAAGAACAAGCAAGAAACTGAGATTGCAATCTGGATATTGCGAATATAAGATGAAAGCTTTATTGATCAAGGTGGGGTTCTGAGACGTCTTTGTCTGGTCGTTGAACACAAACGAAGTACGCGAAGTTACAGCTATGGCGAACTTTTAATCTAAACAAAACCCAAAGTCTAAACGTGTCACGACCGGTTTTCCGGGTATTAATTTCCAGAAAATGGCCGTTGTGCTCACCAGCCCCAGGATTACTGTTAGCTGATGAGGCACCAAATTGATATAGAAATTCCAAGCAAAATACAAAATATGTAGTACAAGACCATTCTGGCCTGTGAGTACAACCAATGGTTTCTACTGGTTGAGGGCGGAAGCGGTTTGTGGATCATCGGTATCTATGGGACTCCATTTCCCAACAGGAACAGCTGACCAGGTTAACTCCTATCTTCACGAGGCTGCTATCACCGTTGCTTAGGTTCCGGGGCTGTCATCGCCGCTCCTCCCCAAGAAAATCTGCCAAGACAATAGCTGTGGACAAGCAAGTGAGTACTTTGAATGTACTCGCAAACATTATGAACACTGGGATAATATAAATGATAATCATGCACTAAAATATTCTATGATCACATCGTCAGTCATAAATAAAATCTCTTATGCATGCAAATAGGTTATTTATATGCAACATGAATGAGCAATAATGGAGTGGAAATAAAATGCCGAGTCGGGCGTCTGTGCGACACCACATAAAGGGCTTATAAAGTAAATAAATAACAAGCAATGTCATAATGCAGGCGTCTCAAATGACACCACATAAAGGGCTTATAAAGTAAATAAATAACAAGCAATGCCACAGTTGGGCGTCTCAGCGACACCACATAAAGGGCTTATAAAGTAAGTAAATAACAAGCAATGCCGCAGTCGGGCGTCTCAGCGACACCGCATAAAGGGCTTATAAACAGATAATCATAATGAATATCCAGGGGGTAGAACCGTCCCAGGGATACTCAATAATTCAAATAATATAATGGGTTAGTCCATAATAATAATCAAAATTATCATAATCGGCACAAGTCATGATCCATGTTTTGTTTTAACGGTTTCTCCTCCGAAGACCGACACTAAGACCGACACTTGACCCAACCCAGACTGTAGTCCTTAACCATGGACACGGCTACTCGAATAGGTTTAATCTCTGCAGAGGGTGTACTCTCTACCCACGAGTAATGAATTCCTTTAGTCCATCAGGACTAATTCCGTCTACGGTCTTTTAAATGAAAACGCACCTGACTTGCACACACCAGCTTAACTTACCGATGTCTGGAATCACCCACGACACTCGTTAAGCAAAACTCTAAGTGGGGAGGCTACAACCTCGATTAGCATGGGATCACTAAATTTATACCGTGCGCAAAACTGGGGAAGCTACCCCCTCGGCTACAACCGAAACACCCATGCCCCCTGACCGGATGACTGGCTTTAATCCATGGCCATGGTACGCTCATCCCGGCCCCTCTGTATGGAGTGTGCTAGAAAGGGGTTGACAAATTACTGAACCGTACCCTACCTGTGGCAGGGACAAGTGGTAGCACGAAACAAGTGTGGGGGTTGCTGGAACAAGACTCGATCTACGGTTGACTCAGGAGGTTTATAATTTCCCTGTATGACATGTATAACAAATATATTTCAACCAACAGAATCACCGCTCATTACACCTTACTATGCCATACCGGACATAACCGTCCCGACGGAGACCGGCGACTAGCTCACGCCTACCCAAGGCAGAGGCTTTCCCGGATTCCATTCCGGCATGCATGCAAGGCACATGAGGATGATCACCATCACAAGTATATTCATTTCCAACAGCAAGGAAATCACTAATATGCATTCATGCAAAGGATCGTATCACCACATAAAATAACGAGTTTTCCGAAATAAGGTGGTGTTATAATCGTGTCAACCAACACATCAAAAATATTATACCAGGGTTCGGGATGCTTGCCTTCAAGTTGTGGGGAGGCAAGGTGCACTCCAAAAGTTTTTGAAGGCTTTCTCCTTTCTCCAAAACTCCTATTTAAAAGATTTTTGAATCAATATATAGTTTCAAAAACAGTACCAAAAAGTTGTCTGAAATTTTTTGAAATAAATCTTAAAATAAACTAGACAATATTTGGGAGAGGTAGGAAAAAGAATCAATTCATTTGGAGTTATATTTAAAAAGTTATAGACAGTCAAACTTTTGGTCAAAATCTGTTATTAAAAAAAATAAAACAGAAAAAGAAAACGATTCAAATATACGTACATGTCGACGGCGTATTCCGACTTTACGCCTCCACTTATCCAGCGTGGACCGTGCGTGGTCACTGAAAGTGGGCCCGCCTGGCCCACTGGTCAGGTTTGACTAGTCCACCTTCCCTCCTCTTCCTCTGCCCAAGAGGGGGCGGGACTCCGGCGACGCTTGCCGGCCGACGGCGGCACCATTCGAGAAATAGAGGTCACTCGCGGGCTCAGGGGGTCAAGGCGGTCACTCCGGTGGTCGCTTTGGTCTCTGGGGTGGACGGAGTTGCCGGCGGCGAGCTCCACAATGGACGGTGGCCGTTGGGAAGAGTGAGTTTTCGCCCGCGGCGAGTCCTGATCAATATTGAGTAGGGGGATGGACTCACGAGAGGGAGAGTGGGCTCCTGGTGAAGAGAGTGGAGAGGGGGAGGCCCTGGTGGCGCCAGAATGGCCGGGACAGTGGCGGCGGCTGTGGTTGCCGGAGATGGGGAAGAAGACCTCCCCGGGTCGGTTGGCTGCCACGGGGAAACGAGGGGGGTGATTTGAGGCTACCTGGGGAACGGGACGTGCTCGGGGGCCTCCTTTTATAGCACATCCAAGTCGGTTCGCGGCGGCCATGGATAAGCTCGCCGACGACCGTCTTTTTGTAGCATCCGGGGAACGTGGCGGCAACGAGCGCTAGGGAACACGCTTGTGGATGAGCTCGTGCTGCTCCAGGGGGCAGGTGGTGAGCGGGAGAGGCTCGGGTGGCGCCGACCAGAGCAGGGGCTATCGGGCGGCCATGGCGGCTAGCTCCTGGCTTGCCGGAGACGTGGCGAGGGGCTGCTTGGCGTGTTCTAGTGAGAGGGAGAGTGCGTGGTGCGGCTCTGCAGTGTGGGCAAAACCAGGGGCGCGACGCGGCGGCTCGGGCGCGGCACGTGCAAAACGCGTGCTCTGCTCGCGCCCAGAGCGCGCATGGAACATGGTCGACAAAATGCCAGGGCATGCTAGAGGTATCGGGTGAGGTTGGGGTTTAACAGACCTAGGTTACCGTCATCTAGAGGCTTAATGGACAGTTTAGTTTTCCTAGAGGTGCAAGGTCACAGTGCAATGACGAAAGTCATGTCAAAGCTGTTCATGCACTCAAGGTGTTTGACAAAATGCCATAGGCACCTAGGCAGTTCTTGGACTGGTCAAATCTTCCATATTGGGGTCTCTTTAGATTCATAAGAGGGTGGTAAGATTAGTTTGAAAAAAGAACAAACTTGTTAGTGCAAGTTTTGCAAAACTTCAGATTAGGACAGAAAGAACAGGGCATGATTGCAAGAACTAGAATTGCTCCAATGAGTCCAACCTCTTGGACTTAAGGGTTTAGCAGGGAGGACTACAAGTACGAAAAGAAATTATGGTAAAGGAGCAATTTAAAATATAGTTGCTGTACAAATCATCAAGTTGGACCAGAATGGAAAAGAGGTTGATTCATTCAAATTTTTCAAAGGACAACACTGGGTTTTTGCAAAAAAGTTAATTAACATACTCATATTGATATCCCAAAATTTTGGTGGAAGTTTTAAAGAAATATTTAAATAGGTTGTAGTGTAAAATTGCACACTGGACCAGATTTGAAAATTATGTGTAGAACTCAAAATATCCAGAGATTGAAATATATTTTTGCATAAAAATGTTTTAAAAACATCACATGACATCTCCAAATTTTGGTGGGATTTTTGAATGAATTTATAAAATGGTTGCAGTGCAAATGGGACCCTAAACTTATGAAAAACCAAATTAGAGAAATAAAGCTCAGGGGAAAAATAATTATATAAATAATCCTACTGATAAAAGAATTGTTTTATTTGAGAGGATAAGAGAGTCCAATAAAATTGGGAAGTTTTTTTCACTTGAGGTAAAAACTCCATAAAAATAAAGGGAAGAATGGTTCTGAAATCAAAACTAAATCCAGAAAACAAAAGTTTAAGTTCCTGGCAAAAATTTTAATTAATAAAATAAGGTTAAAAAATTTGGGGTGTTACAAAACGATGCCCTAAGGGCTGTATATATGGAGGAAGAGGGGGGGATTTCGTTGCCCTTGGTGGAGGGGTCTGAAATCAACCCTATCTCTTGTTTCCCCACACATACGGACTCTAAAAATAGCCTATACTTATGTATTTCAAAATTACATAGGCCTGGCCCAATAATAAGGTGACGCAGCACCTAGAATAGCCTCGGGACAAAATTTATGAAGTGGCATCTTGTATATTTCGTCCAAGGCTTCATGCACCCATTATGGTGGCTTAAGAGTCCTGAAATCATCACTTGTAACTCCGTTCTTGTTCCCCTTGCGCATGCTATCATCTACATGCTTGTTCTTGCTCCAATGTTCATCCTTCTCCAAGCTAGGCCCTTCATTTGTAAGCAAAACAAATGTATCCAATTTAGGCAGCATCATATTCTCATGAACATTAGAATCATTACCAAGAAACAAAAGTACCTAGTAATTTAGTTGGCGTGCGCGAGCTCTAGTAATTGGTCCAGTATGTATAGCAGCAGGGATTGTGGGTGCAATAATGGTATTGATGTCCTCATCAGTGGACTTGCTGAAAAGCTCTATTCTTGACTCTTTTTGATGTTATGATAAATTGCAATTGCTTCAATGACTGAGATTATAGTTTGTTAGTTCCCAATGAAGTTTCTGAACCATACTTGACATTGTGAATTGATCGTTACTTGAGCATAAGAAATTACGTGATAAAATCTATATATGTTGCTGTTATAAGAATGATCATGATGCCCTCATGTCCATATTTTATTTTTGTCGACACCTCTATCTCTAAACATGTGGACATATTTTTCGATATCGGCTTCCGCTCGAGGACAAGCGAGGTCTAAGCTTGGGGGAGTTGCATTATGCTTTTATATCAATATTTATTGCATCATGCTTTTATATCAATATTTATTGCATTATGCTTTTATATCAATATTTATTGCATTATGGGCTGTTATTACACATTTTATTGCATCATATTTTTCCATTTTGCATCATGCTTTTATATCAATATTTATTGCATTATGGGCTGTTATTACACATTATATGTCAATACCTATGGCTATTCTCTCTAATTTTACAAGGTTTACCATGAAGAGGGGGAATGCCGGCAGCTGGAATTCTGGCTGGAAAAGGAGCAAACATTGGAAACCTATTCTGCACAACTCTAAAAATCATGAAACTCCATGGAACTTATTTTTGGAATTAATAAGAATTATTGAGCACAAGAAACACCAGAGGGGGCCCACACACTAGCCAGGAGGGTGGGGGCACGCCCACCCCTACTGGGTGCGCCCCCTGTCTCCTGGGCCCTCTAGTGGCCCTCCGGTGTCCATCTTCTGCTATATGAAGGCTTTTACCCTGGAAAAATTGTGGGCAAGCTTACGGGATGAAACTCCGCCGCCACGAGGTGGAACCTTGGCCGAACCAATTTAGAGCTCCGGCAGAGCTATTCTGCCGGGGAAACTTCCCTGCGGGAGGGGGAAATCATCACCATCGTCATCACCAACGATCCTCTCATTGGGAGGGGGTCAATCTCCATCAACATCTTCACCAGCACCATCTCCTCTCAAAACCCTAGTTCATCTCTCGTATCCTATATTGTATCAAAACCACAAGTTGGTACCTGTGGGTTGCTAGTAGTGTTGATTACTCCTTGTAGTTGATGCTAATTGGTTTACTTGGTGGAAGATCATAAGTTTAGATCCTTAATGCATATTATTACTCCTCTCATTATTTACATGAATATGCTTTGTGAGTAGTTACGTTTGTTCCTGAGGACATGGGTGAAGTCTTGCTATTAGTAGTCATGTGAATTTGGTATTCGTTCGATATTTTGATGAGATGTATGTTGTCTTTCCTCTAGTGATGTTATGTGAATGTCGACTACATGACACTTAACCATTATTTGGGCCTAGAGGAAGGCCTTGGGAAGTAATAAGTAGATGATGGGTTGCTAGAGTGACAGAAGCTTAAACCCTAGTTTATGCGTTGCTTCGTTAGGGGCTGATTTGGATCCATATGTTTAATGTTGTGGTTAGGTTTACCTTAAGACTTCTTTTGTGGTTGCGGATGCTTGCAATAGGGGTTAATCAGAAGTGGGATGCTCGTCCAAGTAAGGGCAATACCCAAGCACCGGTCCACCCACATATCAAATTATCAAAGTACCGAACGTGAATCATATGAGCGTGATGAAAACTAGCTTGATGATAATTCCCATGTGTCCTCGGGAGCTCTTTCTCATTATAAGAAATTGTCCAGGCTTGTCCTTTGCTACAAAAAGGATTGGGCCATCTTGCTTCACTTTATTTACTTTCATTGCTTGTTACTCGTTACAATTTATCGTATCACAAAACTATCTGTTACCTACAATTTCAGTGCTTGCGGAGAAAACCTTACTGAAAACCGCTTATCATTTCCTTCTGCTCCTCATTGGGTTCGATACTCTTACTTATCGAATGGACTACAGTAGATCCCCTACACTTGTGGGTCATCAGGGATGGCCATGGTATGCTCTTGGTCCGGCCCCAGCGGCATTAAGGACCCAGGCAACAAAGGCCGCGTGTCTGCCCCTGTGCACACCACCTCGCCAAGACTGTGGTGTTTAAGTCCACCCGCGACGCTCATCAGCGAGCCAGCATGCACGTGTTGCATATCTCCTGGCCTTAAGGGTGCTCATCTCCTGGCCTTGAGGGCATCGCGACCTGTCCTACTAGTGACGATCGACCCTTCCTCGAGGGCTATTAACACAGAATAAGCATAAGGGAAAGCAGCCTAGCAAGGCACAAATACAGTTCGGTACATCATTAAGGAGTTTCCATCAACACCCTTTACATCCCCGTGGGGCCATGCTCAAGTGTCAGCAGGTAAATAGAAGGAAGGCAGCCTAAGGAGTCGTATTTTCATCATATCTGTCATCAGTCCCATGCCCCTCGGCTTCGTGCTGGTCTTCGTGAATGTCAGGGGCAAATCGTGTGATCAGAGCATCCACATGGTCCTCCACCCACTCTCCTAGGGTGTCGCGAATCGCCCTGGGCATGGGGGCTATCGCAGCCTCGAAGTCAAAGTCGGGATCAGAATGAAAGAGAGCGTGTGCTACAGCCCCCGAACCCGTTTCGCCTCGTCCGCTGCCCGCTCCATGAGGGAAGTGACACCCCCACTTGTTGATAAAAGGATGCCAGCTCGGCTTCGGTCGTGGCTTTGGCATCTACTGCGGTCTTCTGGTGCTTATCAACCTCGGCCAGCTTCTTCTTGAGGCCATCGAGGTCGTCCTGCAGTTCTCCACCGAGTGTGGAAACGGGTCTCCTGAAACTTCAATTTCTGGTGGTGGTCCTTCATGATTACCCTGCGGGCCCTCGCGATCCCCTCCTCGATCTTCACCTGAACCCTCGCCTCCCGAGAGGCTAGTGTAACGCCCTCGATGCGGCTATATCTCCCACGTGTCGAAGCACGACTTAGAGGCATAACCGCATTGAAAGCAATGTCGCAAGTGAGGTAATCTTCACACAACGCAAGTAATACATAAGGGTAAGAGATACATAGTTGGCTTACAATCGCCACTTCACACAATTACATGAATAAAGCATTACATCATCCAGATACAATCAAGGTCCAACTACGGAACCAAAATAAAAGAAGAACCCCAAATGCGATAAAGGTCCCCGATCGACCCCAACCGGGCTCCACTCTCGATCAACTAGAACGAAACAACACAAAGGGCAAGATCTTCATCGAGCTCCTCCTTGAGCTTGGTTGCGCCACCGCTTTCATAACAAAGGCACCGCAAACTGGTTTTGAAGTATCCGTGAGCCACGAGGACTCAAAGAATCCCATTACCATGGGTATCAAGACTAGCAAAGCTTAATGGGTAAGGAAGGGGTAAAGTGGTGAGGTTGCAGCAACGACTAAGCATGATATGGTGGCTAACATACGCAAATAAGAGCGAGAAGAGAACAAGCGGAACGGTCGTGAAGCTAGCAATGATCAAGAGGTGATCCTGAACACCTACTTACGTCAATCATAACCCAGAAACCGTGTTCACTTCCCGGATTCCGCCGAGAAGAGACCATCACGACTACACACTCGGTTGATGCATTTTAATTCGGATCAAGTGTCAAGTTATCTACAACCGGACATTAACAAATTCCCATCTGCCACATAACCGCGGGCACGGCTCTCGAAAGTTTAAACCCTGCAGGGGTGTCCCAACTTAGCCCATGACAAGCTCTCGCGATCATCGAAGGAATAGACCTTCACCCAGGAAGACCCGATCAGTCTCGGAATCCCGGTACATCAAGACATTTCGACAATGGTAAAACAAGACCAGCAAAGCCTCCCGCTGTGCCGACAAATCCCGATAGGAGCTGCACATATCTCGTTCTCAGGGCACACCCGGATGAGCCAGACGTTGGGTTGGCATAGACCCTAGTTGCCCAGGGGGCGCCGGACATCGCTCGGTTTGGACCAGCACTTAGACAAGCACTGGCCCGGGGGGGCTAAAATAAAGATGACCCTCGAGAGAGCGACTATGATAGAGGCAAAGGTGTCCCGTCTTTCGATGAGATGGTGGATTTCGCTTTGGTGGAAGTCGACTTTGACGATCCGACTACGAACGTGCGAAAACGTCGCGCCTTAGCAATCGCTAAACCAACTCCGAGAGGTTATTGACCACGCCGAGCACGATCAACTCCGACCACGAGGGTCTATTTCCTGCGAGCAAACGAAGAACAAGCAAGAAACTGAGATTGCAATCTGGATATTGCGAATTTAAGAGGAAAGCTTTATTGATCAAGGTGGGGTTACAGGACGCCTTTGTCCGGTCGTTGAACACAAACGGCACGCCAAGTTGCAGCTATGGCGAACTTTTGATCTAAACAAAACCCAAGTCTAAACGGTGCCCTAAGGGCTGTATATATGGAGGAAGAGGGGTGAATTTCGTGGCCCTTGGTGGAGGGGTCCAAACTAACCCTATCTCTTGTTTCCCCACACATACGGACTCTAAAATAGCCTATACTAATGTATTTCGAAATTACATGGGCCTGGCCCAATAATAAGGTGACGCAGACCTAGAATAGCCTATGGACGAATATTATGAAGTGGCATCTTGTATATTTCGTCCAAGGCTTCATGCACTCCTTATGGTGGCTTCAAAGTCCTGAAATCATCACTTGTAACTCCGTTCTTGATCTCCTTGCATGCCATCAACTCCATGTGTGTTCTTGCTCCAATGTTCATCCTTCTCCAAGCTAGGCCCTTCATTTGTAAGCAAAACAAATGTATCCAATTTAGGCAGCATCATATTCTCATGAACATTAGAATCATTACCAAGAAACGAAAGTACCGTAATTTAGTTGGCGTCTTGTGAGCTCTAGTAATTGGTCCAAGATGTATAGCAGCAGGGGCTGTGGGTGTAACAATGGTATTGATGTCCTCATCATCCTCCCTTCTTGAAATGAAGTCGCCCTCGACGGAAGTTCATCTTCCTCACCCAAATATGGCTTCAAATCTGCAATGTTAAAAGTGGGACTAACCCCAAAATCTGCAGGCAGCTCAAGTTTATATGCATTATCATTTACTTTCTCCAACACCTTAAAGGGACCAGCAAGACGTGGCATTAGCTTTGATTTGCGCAAATCAGAAATCTATCCTTACGCAAATGTAACCAAACAAGATCTCCTGTGCAAACACAACATGTTTTCTACCCTTATCTCCAACAAGTTTATATTTAGCATTCATACGCTCAATGTTTTCCTTAGTTAACTCATGCATTTTTAAAATCAACTCAGCACGTTCTTTAGCATCAAAATTAACCTTCTCTGAAGATGGAAGAGGCAACAAATCAATAGGTGCACGAGGTAGGAAACCATACACAACTTCAAAAGGGCACATCTTAGTAGTAGAATGCAATGAACGATTATAAGCAAATTCAATATGAGGCAAGCATTCCTCCCACATTTTCTTATTTTTCTTTAGAACAGCCCTAAGCATAGTAGACAATGTTCTATTGACTACTTCAGTTTGTCCATCGGTTTGGGGTGACAAGTAGTACTAAAAAGCAGTTTAGTCCCCAACTTAGCCCATAAACATCTCCAAAAGTGGCTAAGAAATTTAGTATCACGATCTGAAACAATAGTATTTGGCACACCATGCAAGCTTAATAATTTCACGAAAGAACAAATCAGCAACATTAACAAAGATCATCGCTTTTATGACATGGTATAAAGTGTGCCATTTTCGAGAACCTATCCACGACAACAAATATGCTATCCTCCCTTCTTTGTTCGAGGTAAACCTAAAACAAAGTCCATAGATATATCCTCCCAAGGAACACTAGGTACAGCAAAGGCATATATAAACCATGAGGATTGAGTCGTGACTTAGCTTTTTGACATGTAGTGCAATGAGCAACAAAACGCTCAACATCCCGCCTCATCTTTGGCCAAAAGAAATGTGTAGCTAGTATATCCTCGCCTTCTTCACGCCAAAGTGTCCCATTAATCCTCCTCCATGCGCCTCCTGCAACAACAAAAGACGAACGGAGCTAGCTGGAATGCATAGCTTGTTAGAACGAAACAAAATCCATCATTAATGACTTAACTTGTTCCATGTTCTACCTTCTTTACAATTCTGCAATACATCTTTAAAATCAGCATCATGCACATATTGATCTTTGATGGTCTCCAAACCAAATATTTTGATGTCAAGTTGTGAAAGCATAGTATAGCGACGAGACAATGCATCAAGAATAACATTTTCTTTACCCTTCTTGTGTTTAATGACATAAGGGAAAGTCTCAATGAATTCAACCCATTTAGCATGTCTACGATTCAGTTTAGCTTGACTTTTAATATGTTTCAAAGATTCATGATCGTAATGTATAACAAATTCTTTGGGCCATAAATAATGTTGCCATGTTTCTAAAGTCCTAACAAGAGCATATAATTCTTTATCATAAGTAGAATAATTCAGACTAGGCCCACTCAATTTTTCGTAAAAGTATGCAACAGGTTTGCCATCTTGTAATAACACACCTCCTAATCCAATTCCACTAGCATCACATTCAAGCTCAAAAGTCTTATTAAAATCGGAAGTTGGAGTAAAGGAGCATGTGTCAACTTAGCTTTCAATACCGTGAAGGCTTCTTCCCGGCGGTACCCCAAACAAAAGGCACATCCTTCTTTGTAAGCTCGTTGAGAGGTGCAGCAATGGTGCTGAAATCTCTCACAAAACGCCTATAGAAACCAGCGAGGCCAAGGAAACTCCTCACTTGTGTGACCGCTTTGGGCTGCGGCCAACTCTCAATAGCTTCAATCTTGGCTTTATCAACTTCAATTCCTGTGGAGTAACAACATAGCCAAGAAAAGATACTCGGTCGGTGCAAAAGGTGCACTTCCCAAGGTTACCAAACAAACGTGCATCACGAGAGCATTAAAAACAGCACGTAAATGTTCCAAATGTTCTTCCAAAGATTTGCTATAAATCAGTATATCATCAAAATAAACTACCACAAATCGTCCAATGAAAGCACGTAAAACTTCGCTCATTAATCTCATGAAAGTACTAGGTGCATTAGTTAACCCAAAAGGCATGACTAACCACTCATATAATCCAAACTTAGTTTTAAATGCTGTTTTCCATTCATCTCCCAATTTCATACGAATTTGATGGTATCCACTACGCAAATCAACTTTGGAGAATATTGTAGAGCCACTCAATTCATCAAGCATATCATCTAGCCTAGGAATAGGGTGACGATAACTAATAGTAATATTATTGATGCCTCTACAATCAACACACATACGTGACGTACCATCCTTTTTCGCACTAGAATAATAGGAACAGCACAAGGACTAAGGGATTCGCAGATATAACCTTTGTCGAGCAGCTCCTCAGTACTGACGATAATCTCCTTCGCCTCCTCCGGATTGGTACGGTATGGTGCACGGTTGGGTAATGATGCACCGAATTAAGTCAATTTGATGCTCAATCCCTCGAATAGGTGGTAATCCGGTGGCACGCCTTGTGGAAAGACGTCAACTCCCTGCAAAATGTTAGTGACAGCAGGGGCAAAGAGGAAGGCACGTCCTCGAATGAAAATAATGCCTCTTTGCACACAAAAGCATAGCAAATAGATTTGCCAAAATCTAGCTCATCAATATCAGATTTGGTGGCAAGTAAACATGCACTTTTCAATTTAATTTCGTAGCAACAGAGATGGTTTATTATTAGGCTTCATGTGTTGCTCAAATTCTTTTGCCACAATCTGATTTTCACTCTTATTTTTCTCCTGTTTTGCTTTATTAGCTCTATTAATATCATCTTTCAAAATGGACTCAGAGTCATAGGAAGCAAAGTAATATTTTTATCCTTATGAACAAGAGTATACTTGATTGTTTCTACCATGGTGTACAGAATTTTTATCAAATTGCCATGGTCTACCAAGTAACAAGGAACATGCTTGCATAGGTACCACATCACAATCAACATAATCAGCATATGTAGAGATACTAAAATGCACACGAACAAGACGTGTTACCTTCACCTTGCCGCTGTTGTTGAACCATTGGATGTAGTAAGGATGTGGATGTGGTCTTGTGGTGAGAGATAGCTTCTCCACCATCTCCATGCTAGCCAAGTTGTTGCAGCTCCTCCATCTATGATGACGCGAATAGAACGCTCCTTCACAACTCCCTTTGTATGGAACAAATTATGCCTCTGATTTTGCTCAGCTTGTGTAACCTGCACACTCAAAACACGTTGAGCAACTAAACATTCATACCGCCAAGATCTTCAGAGCCATGTATTGTGTCTCATGATCGAATCATCTCCACCGTGTTCCTCATGTGTAATAAGAGCCAAAGTCTCCTCATCATAGTCACTAGCGGACTCATACCCACCATCCTCAGAGCAATCATCACACGCTGAGATTTGCATTCTCTCAAAAATGTCCTCTTCCCTTACAACGACGACAAATAATATCACTTGTGTGCCTGTTGACACCATGGAAGAAGAAGAGCTCTGCAGGCCCGGCAGTGTGCTCTTGGCGATAGTGGTGGTTGTGCCTGGTTTCTTGTATCACGGTTGGAGGTGGCACCAAGGAGGTGATGGTGTAGTGGAAGTAGATGATGCACGTGGTGTCCATGATGAAGGTCGACCTGCAGAAAAGTTAGTGCGCGCCAATGCCTGTCGATCCTCAACTTCACGCTCAGCTTTACAAGCAAGATGGAATAAACGAGTGATATTATTATAATCCTTATAGTCTAGAATGGTCTGAATCTCTCTATTTAATCCACCCGTAAAACGCAAGCATAGCTTCATTCTCCTCAACAATACCACATCTAATCAAGCCAGTTTGTAATTCCCGATAATATTCTTCTACAGAATTTTTCCTTGTCTTAAGCGCTGCAATTTTTGAAGTAATTCACGTTGATAATATGGTGGAACCCAACGAGTACGCATAGCAGTTTTCAAAGCAGCCCAAGTAGCTGGAACAGGATATAATCTACAATGTTCGCACCACCAAACACATGCAAAACTAGTGAAAGCACAAACAGCAGCAGGAACACGCTCTCCTCGTGATATTGTAAACATGTAAATCGTTGTTCAGTTTCTAACTCCCAAGTAAGATATATATCGTGAACATATCTACCCTCAAATGGTGGAATATTCAATTTCAGTTTAGGGAGATGGTCATGATCTCGCACTGAGGGGGAGCCCTAACATTGCCATTATTTGCATGTGGACGACCTGGTGGTTGTGGTGCTGGTGGTTGCACGTAGTTCGATGTTGATCAACCTCCTCCTCATAATCGCCCATACTCATCATCCTCCTCGGTACCAAAGAGCAGCAGAGCAGGAGCCACGTAAGCACCAACAGCAGAGAGCAGCACCAGAATTTTGTCCTAGCTCAATAGGAACACGCTGAGCTCGTCCCATACTGATTCGGAAGGGGCGAGTTGTTGTCGTTCAGAGGTGCGATAGGTGCAGCCATGGTGGTTGTGGAAAACGCGAGCAATTCATCAAACTTGCTATCAAGCTTTGTTTCAAACGCCTTCTCAATGCCATCTATCTTCTCCATGGCCTCATCAAATCTGTTTACCACATCTTGCACCTGTCCAATCATCATTTGCTGAAACTTATCATGTAGCTGTTTGTTTGTCGTTCTCCCAATCAGTCTCATCGGCCTGTGTTCCTGCCATGGTTAGCAGCAATAGAAACACACAAGAATATGATCCTCTGAGACTACTAGGAAGTGGTGGTGGTGGTGTGGTGGACAGTCACAAATCCGTGAAGCAAATCTCAAATTCTTACCAGTTCTTACCCAAAGAAGCGGTGGTGATCGGCAACCGTTGTAGTCAAAACTCTCAAAGCTTGGCTATAGCGATTACCGTGGAGAATCAAACGCACGACGAGATGTATGTGGAGCTGGGAAGGCTTATAATATGGTAGCAAAAGGGTCAAGAATAATCAAATCAGAGATGCAAAGTTGAATAAACGCTCAACGACGGTACTGTGCTGGTCCTAGGCTAGACCGTGCTAGAGACGCGAGCCTAGAACACTAACAAAATCACGGCGCTGCACGTAAACAAAGGAAAAGCACACTCTGAATTTTTTTTTTTCGCTTTTTTTTTTGCGCTGCTTTTTTTTTGCGCTGTTTTTTTTTGCGAAAAATCACTATAATGGCGAGTGTCTCAAAACTCTTCCCAGTCAAATCGACAGATGGGCACGAAAATTTTCGACCAATTTTTTTTTTTTTGACGCCCGACCCAAAAAGCGAAACGGGTCAAAAAACTTTCTATAACGGCGATCGCTCAATACGCTTAGAAACACCTAAAAATAGGATAGCCGAAAATTTTTTATCCCGTCGTTTTTTTTTTGAAACCAACCTCTTCTACGGACGGCAAAAGATTGCTGAATCAAACCTACTCGCACAAGGAAACACGAATCGGAAATTAGATGGATCCCAAAACAAATCTAATATGCAAGGAACTCGGATTGGTGGTGGATATATGGTGGTGGTATATGGCAACGGTGATGGTATATGGCAGCGGTGGTGGTATATGGCAGCGGTGGTGGTATATGGATACGGATTCAAGCGGTGGCGGATAAGCGGTGGTGGTAGATGGCGAGGCGATGATGATGGTGCGGCGGCGTGACAACTTATGACCGTAACTCAAACTCTAAAAGACTAGACTCTAAGACCAGAACTCGACACGACGATGCAACCGCAAATTCAACAACGCAAATACGTAAAAGATTATGCAAAGGCTCGATTGGTTCGGATATGATGACCTAACCCTAATTTTTTTTGGCTTTTTCGTGGACTGTAGGTATGAAGAACAGACTCGATCTAAACTACGAAAAACTGTAAAATCTCACCGAGCAACCCGGAAATCTGATACCACTTGATAGAGGCAAAGGTGTCCCGCCTTCGATGAGATGGTGGATTTCCCTTTGGTGGAAGTCGACTTTGACGATCCGACTACTTAACGTCGAAAACGCCGCGCCTTTAGCAATCGCTAAACCAACTCCGAGAGGTTATTGACCACGCCGAGCACGATCAACCTGACCACGAGGGTTTATTTCCTGTAGGAAAACGAAGAACAAGCAAGAAACTAAGATTGCAATCTGGATATTGCGAATTTAAGAGGAAAGCTTTTTGATCAAGTGAGGTTTTGTGACGTCTTTGTCCGGTCGTTGAACACAAACGGCACGCCGGTTGCAGCTATGGCGAACTTTTGATCTAAACAAAACCCAAGTCTAAACGGTGCCCTAAGGGCTGTATATATGGAGGAAGAGGGGTGAATTTCGTGGCCCTTGGTGGAGGGGTCCAAACTAACCCTATCTCTTGTTTCCCCACACATACGGACTCTAAAATAGCCTATACTAATGTATTTCGAAATTACATGGGCCTGGCCCAATAATAAGGTGACGAAAGACCTAGAATAGCCTATGGACGAATATTATGAAGTGGCATCTTGTATATTTCGTCCAAGGCTTCATGCACTCCTTATGGTGGCTTCAAAGTCCTGAAATCATCACTTGTAACTCCGTTTTGATCTCCTTATGCATGCCATCAACTCCATGTGTGTTCTTGCTCCAATGTTCATCCTTCTCCAAGCTAGGCCCTTCATTTGTAAGCAAAACAAATGTATCCAATTTAGGCAGCATCATATTCTCATGAACATTAGAATCATTACCAAGAAATGAAAGTACCGGTAATTTAGTTGGCGTCTTGTGAGCTCTAGTAATTGGTCCAAGATGTATAGCAGCAGGGGTTGTGGGTGTAACAATGGTATTGATGTCCTCATCAGACTCCCAAGGGAAAAGATAGGTGGTGGTGAGGCAAATGGTAAAAGTCAATGTTGGGCCTTCTTTGGACAAGTTTTATTCAAAGCGAACCGTCGGGGGTCCCATAAATCACCCGACCGTTAGGGACGCAAAATCCGGGAACACAACACCGGTATGACGGAAACTAGGGCGGCAAGAGTGGAACAAAACACCAGGCATAAGGCCGAGCCTTCCACCCTTTACCAAGTATATAGATGCATTAATAATATAAGAGATATTGTGATATCCCAACAAAAATCCTGTCCACCATGGAGAAATCTTCAACTTCACCTGCAACTAGCAACGCTATAAGAGGGGCTGAGCAAAAGCGGTAACATAGCCAAACAACGGTTTGCTAGGAATGGTGTCAAAGGTTAGAGGTTCATAGCAATTTGGGATGGTTGGACAAACAGGTAATAGGAAGCGCAGCATAGCGAAAGAACGAGGCAACTAGCATAGCAATGATAGTAGTGAGATCCAGGGTAACGGTCATCTTGCCTGAAATCCCGCAAGGAAGAAGAACGAATCCATGAAGAAGATGAACGGATGAAGTCGAACGGATCCTCACAACTCCGAGACGAAACCGAAGCTAACGAGAGAAGCAACCCGGAAAGAAGCAAACAACATGGTAAACACACTAGCATAATCATGGCATGATGCACAATCAAGTACGATGCATGTCCGGTTTAATGAGGCATGGCATGGCAAAGTGCAACAAACATTGCTACAAGTTAAGTGGAGCTCGATATGCTACGAGTTGCATATTGACGGAACACCACATCAAATATTTAGTTCTCTCTTGTTTAAGCTACCCAACAATATTAAATGTTGATTAACATGGCAAGGGGTGAAGCATAACAAAACTACCTACCTAGGCAAGTTTAAATGAGGCCGGAAGAACAAACAACAATTCCGGAAAATCTCCATGTGCATATTTCGAATTTGCTACTGTTCTGCCCTAAACACAATTTTAATGTTGTTAAACAGGAAAATAAAGTTCACCATGTTAAACTAGGCATTTTTCCACCCCATTTACATATAAAGAACATTTAAAACCGAGCTACGGTTATTTAGTTATGAATTAAATCATTTTAACATGGCATTTGAGCAAATTTAATCAAACAACATTTTAAACATTTCAAACATGGATGAAAATGGCATATTATGAAACTAGATGAAATTCTAAGCATCTTACATATAAAGTTTGTTTTAATCCGATGCACGGTTAATTAATTATTAAATGCATGAGGTCTAGGGGTTTTCAGAAAAAGCTTAATCCTCGGATAAATAGACAAATTCGCAGAACGGAAAAAACTACTCTGGCCGAATCTGGCTGGGCCAGCAGTGCAGTGAGGGGATCTGGAGGGGCTGCTCACCCCGGCCTTGGGCCGGTTTGGTGGAGAAGCTGGCTGCAGCGACGGGCGCTACTGGTCTGGGCGAATCAAGGCGCTGGGCCTTGAGGCGCTGGGCGGAGAAGAGGAGGCCCAGGCCACGAGGACGATCGTGTGCGGTGGTAGGGCGCGCTCCTCCGCACGGAGCAGGATGGCGGTGGCGGCTTGGCGCGTCTCCGGCGGGGCTCGCGGAGTCGGGACGAGGTCGGAGACGGGCGAGGGAGGCCGGAACGGGTCGGCGGCGCGCGGATCCGGCCGTCCCCTAGCCGGATCTGACCGGAGACAGGGTCGGCAGAGGGTTCGGGCGCAGGGGCGCGGAGATCCGGCGACGGCGAACGGCGGCAACCTGCGGGGGAGAGAGGCCATGAGGGAGGAGGAGAGGAAGGGAAAAAGGACGGGAGGCAGGCGGCGCTGGCCTGGACGGCGGAGACGGCGGCTGCTGGCTCCTGCGGGCACGGACGACGACGGCTGCGTGAGGCGGTGGTCTCGATCCGGCTCGGGATCGAGCGAGAGGAGGGAGCCAGGGGCTCGCGGGGCGCTCGAGCGGCGAACGGGCTCGGGCGGGCTTCGGCGGGGCTCAGATGGGCCTGGCAGGGCCGCGGGGAAGTGGGGATACAGGGGAGGCGACGTGGCGGGGCCTGGTTGGCTGCGCGCGTCGCCGGCGGCGGGGTTGGACGATGGGGGCGCGACAAGTGGCGGCGGGGTGCTGGCTGGGCACGGATTTCGAGGAGAAGGGAGGAGAAGGCCAAAAATGGCATGAGGGGGTCTATATATAGACAAAGAGGCTAGGGTTTGGGGTTTTGCTCCATTTCGGAGACGTTCGATCGCCATCGGACGGTCCGGAGCGGAGGGGGTAGGTAGGTGGGTCTAGTGGGCTGTGAAGAGGGCCTCAGGCTGAGAAGAGAGGGAAAGAAATGCGGCCCGCATGATTTTCGGAGACCGAAAACGTCCGACGAAGATACCGGCAGCGGTACCGCTATATTTAACGGTTGGGCTATCAAATGGACTCCGAATGCGACGAAACTTGGCAGGCGGTCTGTCTACACTATAATAAGACCGCACGACAAGTTGCAACCCATTCCGAGAACATTTTTATGCCACTTATAAAATAATAATTCGGAGGTGCCGCGGGCGCGTGCGAGTGTGTCTGGCTCAGAACGGACAACGGAGAGAACCGGCGGGACCCGAACGGATGCATGTTTTGAAAAACATGCAGATGAAATGCAGATGATGACGTGGCAAAGTGCAACACGCAAGCAAATGACATGGCAACGACGGCGAATAACTGGCGGACACCTGGTGCATCGGATCCGGGGCGTTACAACACTCCACCACTACGAGAGGATCTCGTTCCGAGATCTAGGATGGCACCAGAGGGAAAACGGAAGAGGAAGAGAAGAGGTAAAACTAAGTTGCTTCTTTGACCAATGAGAGAAACCAAAGAACCTTGAGAGGTCGAGCAAATTGAAAGAAACAAAACAACGGAGATGACCAAGATTGCAAACAATTCGTTGGACAAGAGGAGCAAGGAATATGATGAGAACCAAGAGGTATAGTGATAAGATAGGTATTGAAACCACTCCGGTTAAAACTAGATAGAGGAGGAATAATATTGATATAATTTGGGCAGCACTCCGACTGTAAATGGAAGGAATTGAACATGAGCTTGAGAAGATGGGATAATACTTGATGAAATCAACAACCACACTGCCGCTGGAACTATTGAAAGAATGGCACAATGGGTAAGAAGGATTTCAGACAGCACTCAGGTTGAGAAGGGGGGCAAAACTTGATAAGATGAGAGAACTCGAATGAAAACACGACACTCTGGCTAAACGGATAAGCACGAAAAGAACACGTTGCTCACAATTCGAGATGATGAGTGAAAAGAGCAACATCACAATGCCTCTGGAAGAAAGGAAAGAATGTAATGGAATGAACGGAGGGAAACAGAATCTTGAAAGAGCACGCTTACAAGAAATGCTAGAACAGAGTTGTTGGAAAACCAACAACGAAAGGAATAAACTTGTAGTGGGCTTATGGAAACATCTCAACACTTGAGGTGAAATTCTGCCACTAACGAAAAACAATTGCTTGTTTAAGATCAACGAAGAGATGAAAACTTCTTCCACCAAGAGGATAAAGAGCAAGCTTGAGTCATGCATAATCACCACAAATAGCAACAACCCTTAAGGAAGAGCTTTAGGTGGAATCTGACACAAGATAACTCCAACGAAGAAGTTGATTGGTCGAAAAGATCTCTTGAACGAAGAGAAAATGATGGATTTAAAATACCTCATTCTTGACAACATATGAATCATGAAACATGAACGGAAATTGTCAAGAGTGACATAACACCATCTCAAAAGATAAGATAGAAGGAATTGCACTTTGGACTGCAAGACGGAGAATACTTGAGCTTCCCAAAACAAAGCAAGTGTTGGGCACCCTGTTTAATTTTGAGTATAGCTTGGCGGATCATAACTTCGAGCGAAATATTGAAGAACAATTGAAGAATGAAAAGAATCCTTGAGGAAACCCCATGAAGAAACTCCGGTATTAAAAGGATGGTGGAAAGAAGGAGAAGTTGAAAACACAAGGTGAAGCCTTGCAATGATTTAGAATGAGCTTCGCGACGATAATGCGGAAAACTTGGAATCTCCGGAAAAGAAAAGATGAAGCATCTCGAACCGAGAATGTGATATGATGACCAACTCCGGAAAGAAAGATGAATCACTTGTAAACAGAATTTATTCATCATGAATAATCTCCGGAAGAAAATAATTGAATCACCTCGAGGAAATAAGAATAAGATTTATTATATGCTTATCCTTCATCAAATTAAATTGATGACAAGCAATGGATTTGGCATACTACTTATTCTCGTAGAAAGGATTAAAAGAGATATATCAAAACTTGAGAAGGTCTTCAACGAAGCACTGGTAGGATTGGAACAACAAGTGAATTGATATGATGAAGAAGGAAGAGAGATCTTGAAAGAACCACCGTAGGAATTGAAAATGAAAGTAGCAAAGGCACAAATCATCGGGAAGAATGGGAAAACGGATGAAGATACTTGAGGGGATTTAGATACCTGAGAACAAAGAGATCATGAACTGATTAGAGGATATTTGAATGATGCACCGGTAAGATTTGGAGAACGATAGCTACACGCTGAGAATGAAGAATTACGACATGATGGCCTTCGGAGGAAAGAAATGGAAACAACTCATGAAATGCTCCGGATGGTAAGAAAAGAATTATCACAATCAAAACAATTATGAGGATGGCATGAAGCTAGAACCATGAATCTTGAAGAGAATAGCGCAAGATTAAAGAGAAACTCTTCTTTGGTCTTCAAATGTTGAGAATGAAGATGAGAACCACCATGAATTGTTGAGATACTCCGGGAGAATTCAAAGAGGAAAAGTTGAGCCAAAGATGAAAAGAATTTGAAAACGACCTTGGAGAAGGCATGCGGCTGATGAAAATTCATTATTACGTCAAACTTGGAGAAGAATTAGAGAATAACTCCGGAATAATTAGAAGAGTCAGGCAAGCTCCTGGGAAAAGACCTGTGGGTTAGGGCCCACTCAAAAGAACACCGTTGGAAAGATTTAAAAGAGATGTTGCACCAGTTGAATTAAATGGCTTGAATGAGATAACAACCTCGAAATATCTTGAACGGATTGAGAATGGAAACACAAGTCTTGTGAGATATCTTCAGCACTCCAGAACAAATGAATAGGAAGAAGTGAATGATTAAGAGGTGCATCGGTATGAGAAAGCAATTGACACGAGGAAAGGAATATTATGAACATCGAAATCTTGAATAGGGTCCACCGGAGAAGAAGACAAATTATGAAGGATGATGAACTTGAAACTGTTGAGCATCTTCATGGAAATCACCGGATAAGCACATTGATGGAAAAGAATGGAGAAACTTCACAAAAATAAAAGGATACTTGGTTAAGAAATCTGAGTCCTTGAAGAAAAAGGGTGGGAGGGCAGGAAAACAAAGGCAACTTGGAGAAGATGGAACAAACACCGTTGGGAAAAACTTAAGAGTTGATCTTGCAGATGGGAAAAATGATGGGATCCACTTGAAGAGAAGCACGCCGGTTGAAAAAGAATTAACATGACAACCTCAATGATCAAAAAGGATTAGTATTCACATAGCAATATGAGAACACCGTTTGGCAGGTATGGAATCAACATTTGACATTCAAGCAACTCGAATACCAAAAATAAAACAAAACAAAAGATTGGCTTGCAGAATAAGCCGGAACAAATACATATGATAGAGATTTACCCAACCCCATATCATGCATCTGTCGAAAAGATATTCTAGGAGCTACTTGAATTCCCACCTATAAAACTCCCGAAACTTTCTGGTTATGCAATCTGGTGTTGGGGATACAGGGGAAGCAATATATCTCACCCAAACTAACAATCCCTACATCCAGCCGTATCCATCCGTCAACACATAACCAAGAAACCTTCGGAAATCGTCTACCTCAACCTTTGAAAACCATCCGTTATACGAGTCATGGCAATACTCCCGTACTCACCTCAGCACTAGGTTAGCGGGGTTATCTCACCAACAACTGCATAAAAGAGATTTTCGATGTCGGCGTACTAAACTCAGGTATTCCAGAACTGCAACGATAAAATTATGACGACAACACCTCAGAGCTCAACTCCCCGGGACACCTCCACTAAAAAAACCCCTGCTGACGGGAGGCACCAAGACAATGTTGTCATCATAAAACCATCGGAACGATTCTAAGATACCCGCGTGATCCTAAAAATTTTTTTAGTGAAATTTGAGAAGAGAAGAGTCAAAACTCTACGTCAGGATACCTCACCAGAGCGACGAAGAGACTGGGGAATAAAAAGAATTCCTAACTCTCCGATATATATAATCCTAAATGACTCAAAACATTTTTCTAGACACAACTCGGCCGCTAAAAACGATCAAGCAAAGGGGCTCCTAAGGTCGGGAAGGCTCGATTACCAACTTAGCGCGCCTCGATGCGGCTATATCTCCCACGTGTCGAAGCACGACTTAGAGGCATAACCGCATTGAAAGCAATGTCGCAAGTGAGGTAATCTTCACACAACCCAAGTAATACATAAGGGTAAGAGATACATAGTTGGCTTACAATCGCCACTTCACACAATTACATGAATAAAGCATTACACATCCAGATACAATCAAGGTCCGACTACGGAACCAAAATAAAAGAAGAACCCCAAATGCGATAAAGGTCCCCGATCGACCCCAACCGGGCTTCACTCTCGATCAACTAGAACGAAACAACACAAAGGGCAAGATCTTCATCGAGCTCCTCCTTGAGCTTGGTTGCGCCACCCTTTCGGTAACAAAGGCACCGCAAACTGGTTTTGAAGTATCCGTGAGCCACGAGGACTCAGCAATCCCATTACCATGGGTATCAAGACTAGCAAAGCTTAATGGGTAAGGAAGGGGTAAAGTGGTGAGGTTGCAGCAGCGACTAAGCATGATATGGTGGCTAACATACGCAAATAAGAGCGAGAAGAGAACAAGCGGAACGGTCGTGAAGCTAGCAATGATCAAGAGGTGATCCTGAACACCTACTTACGTCAATCATAACCCAGAAACCGTGTTCACTTCCCGGATTCCGCCGAGAAGAGACCATCACGGCTACACACTCGGTTGATGCATTTTAATTCGGATCAAGTGTCAAGTTATCTACAACCGGACATTAACAAATTCCCATCTGCCACATAACCGCGGGCACGGCTCTCGAAAGTTTAAACCCTGCAGGGGTGTCCCAACTTAGCCCATGACAAGCTCTCGCGATCATCGAAGGAATAGACCTTCACCCAGGAAGACCCGATCAATCTCGGAATCCCGGTACATCAAGACATTTCGACAATGGTAAAACAAGACCAGCAAAGCCTCCCGCCAGTGCCGACAAATCCCGATAGGAGCTGCACATATCTCGTTCTCGTGGCACACCGGATGAGCCAGACGTCGGGTTGGCATAGACCCTGGTTGCCTGTGGGCGCTGGACATCGCTGGTTTGGACCAGCACTTAGACAAGCAACGCCCGGGGCTAAAATAAAGATGACCCTCGAGAGAGCGACTCCCAAGGGAAAAGATAGGTGGTGGTGAGGCAAATGGTAAAAGTCAATGTTGGGCCTTGCTGGACAAGTTTTATTCAAAGCGAACTGTTAGGGGGGTCCCATAAATCACCCGACCGCGTTAGGGACGCAAAATCCGGGAACACAACACCGGTATGATGGAAACTAGGGCGGCAAGAGTGGAACAAAACACCAGGCATAAGGCCGAGCCTTCCACCCTTTACCAAGTATATAGATGCATTAATAATATAAGATATATTGTGATATCCCAACAAAAATCCTGTCCACCATGGAGAAATCTTCAACTTCACCTGCAACTAGCAACGCTATAAGAGGGGCTGAGCAAAAGCGGTAACATAGCCAAACAACGGTTTGCTAGGAATGGTGTCAAAGGTTAGAGGTTCATGGCAATTTGGGATGGTTGGACAAACAGGTAATAGGAAGCGCAGCATAGCGAAAGAACGAGGCAACTAGCATAGCAATGATAGTAGTGAGATCCAGGGTAACGGTCATCTTGCCTGAAATCCCGCAAGGAAGAAGAACGAATCCATGAAGAAGATGAACGGATGAAGTCGAACGGATCCTCACAACTCCGAGACGAAACTGAAGCTAACGAGAGAAGCAACCCGAAAAGAAGCAAACAACATGGTAAACACACTAGCATAATCATGGCATGATGCACAATCAAGTATGATGCATGTCCGGTTTAATGAGGCATGGCATGGCAAAGTGCAACAAACATTGCTACAAGTTAAGTGGAGCTCGATATGCAACGAGTTGCATATTGACGGAACACCACATCAATTATTTAGTTCTCTCTCGTTTAAGCTACCCAACAATATTAAATGTTGATTAACATGGCAAGGGGTGAAGCATAACAAAACTACCTACCTAGGCAAGTTTAAATGAGGCCGGAAGAACAAACAACAATTCCGGAAAATCCCCATGTGCATATTTCGAATTTGCTACTGTTCTGCCCTAAACACAATTTTAATGTTGTTAAACAGGAAAATAAAGTTCACCATGTTAAACTAGGCATTTTCCCACCCCATTTACATATAAAGAACATTTAAAACCGAGCTACGGTTATTTAGTTATGAATTAAATCATTTTAACATGGCATTTGAGCAAATTTAATCAAACAACATTTTAAACATTTCAAATATGGATGAAAATGGCATATTATGAAACTAGATGAAATTCTAAGCATCTTACATATAAAGTTTGTTTTAATCCGATGCACGGTTAATTAATTATTAAATGCATGAGGTCTAGGGGGTTTTCTGTAAAATAGTTAATCCTCGGATAAATAGACAAATTCGCAGAACGGAAAAAAAAACTACTCTGGGCCGAATCTGGCTGGGCCAGCAGTGCACAGGAGGGGGATCTGGAGGGGGCTGCTCACCCTGGGCCTTGGGCCGGTTTGGTGGAGAAGCTGGGCTGCAGCGACGGGGCGCGCTGGGTCTGGGCGAACTGGCGCTGGGCCTTGAGGCGCTGGGCCGGAGAAGAGGAGGCCCAGTCACGAGGACGATGCAGGGGCGGTGGTAGGGCGCGCTCCTCCGCACGAAGCAGGACGGCGGCGGCGGCTTGGCGCGTCTCCGGCGGGGCTCGCGGAGTCGGGACGAGGTCGGAGACGGGCGAGGGAGGCCGGAACGGGTCGGCGGCGCGCGGATCCGGCCGTTCCCTAGCCGGATCTGACCGGAGACGGGGTCGGCGGAGGGTTCGGGCGCAGGGGCGTGGAGATCCGGCGACGGCGAACGGCGGCAACTCGCGGGGAGAGAGGCCATGAGGGAGGAGGAGAGAAGGGAAAAGGACGGAGGCAAAGCGGCGCTGGCTCGACGGCGGAGACGGCGGCTGCTGGCTCCTGCGGGCACGGACGACGACGGCTGCGTGAGGCGGCGGTCTCGATCCGGCTCGGGATCGAGTGGGAGGAGGGAGCCAGGGGCTTGCGGGGCGCTCGAGCGGCGAACGGGCTCGGGCGGGCTTCGGCGGGGCTCAGATGGGCCTGGCAGGGCCGCGGGGAAGTGGGGATACAGGGGAGGCGACGTGGCGGGGCCTGGTTGGCTGCGCGCGTCGCCGGCGGCGGGGTTGGACGATGGGGGCGCGACAAGTGGCGGCGAGGTGCTGGCTGGGCACGGATTTCGAGGAGAAGGGAGGAGAAGGCCAAAAATGTCATGAGGGGGTCTATATATAGACAAAGAGGCTAGGGTTTGGGGTTTTGCTCCATTTCGGAGACGTTCGATCGCCATCGATCGGTCCGGAGCGGAGGGGGTAGGTAGGTGGGTCTAGTGGGCTGTGACGAGGGCCTCGGGCTGAGAAGAAAGGGAAAGAAATGCGGCCCGCACGGTTTTCGGAGACCGAAAACGTCCGACGAAGATACCGGCAGCGGTACCGCTATATTTAACGGTTGGGCTATCAAATGGACTCCGAATGCGACGAAACTTGGCAGGCGGTCTGTCTACACTATAATAAGACCGCACGACAAGTTGCAACCCATTTCGAGAACATTTTTATGCCACTTATAAAATAATAATTCGGAGGTGCCGCGGGCGCGTGCGAGTGTGTCTGGCTCAGAACGGACAACGGAGAGAACCGGCGGGACCCGAACGGATGCAAGTTTTGAAAAACATGCAGATGAAATGCAGATGATGATGTGGCAAAGTGCAACAGGCAAGCAAATGACATGGCAACGACGGCGAACAACTGGCGGACACCTGGCGCATCGGATCCGGGGCGTTACAGCCAGGGAGTCACTAGCCTCTCCTTCGCTCTAGGCAAGTGAAGCTTTGGCGAGTATTACTTGGCGCTCCATCAGATCCAGCCGCTTGTGCTCCAGGCTTTGCTCGGATGCCACCAGCGCCAACGCCTGTTCAAGAGTGCGGAGCCTCAATTCTCGTGTCGATGGCCCTTCCGCTGAGGCGGTGGGGGTGGGTTCGCGTGCTTGGTCTTGCTGCTCTAGGGCAGTGTTTGAGGCCACGAGCTCCCGCTCGCGGGTTTCTGCGGCCTCGCGCAGTTGCCGCGGCCTCGGCCTCCTCGAAGGCATAGTCGCGAGCTTCTTTCGATGCGGTGGAAGAACTATCGTCCTTCGAGCGACGAGACTCGTGCCGCAGGTGGTTGAAGTTGACGACGACTTCAAGATGGCACAACCCCCGCTCCAGGCGCAAGTGCTCATCCTCAAGACACGAGTCGATGTCGCGAAGCTCCGTTTCCAGCCGGTTTAGTACGCCCCTCGCGTCCCAGAGAAGGCCATGACCGATGACACCACGGTTGCGTGTGAGCTCCAACGCCCGCCCGGGCCTCGCTTCGCGCTCCTTTCCACGGTGGAGGCACGGGAAGGTTCGGCCACGCTCGCCGGGGACCGGGGCCCGGCTGGCCCCTTGTCTGGTTCCCCTGCCCGGGGTGCAACCTGGCGTGGGCTGGACACCCTACCCATGGGGGCCATCGACCTGTGGCAGATCCGGCCATCGGCAAGAGTTGATGAGAAGAGCGGTCGCATCGCCCTTTCGAGCTTGATCCCGGTTTCGATGGAGGGCACTGGGAATGCGGAGCGGAGGCCCCCTAAATGTCACATCAAGAAAGCCGCAATCGTCCCCGTGCTCGTCGACTCGGCCGCAAGGCCCAAGGAATGCACTGTCGCTGCTCACCCTGCACCCCTAGGAGATGGTGGCGTGAGCGCCCTCGTCTCTTTGCCCTAAGAAAACTTGAGGGACAAGAGCTTAGAGAAGCTTGCCGCGTGAAAATCAAGGATATTAGGGCACTTACTCATCTGTGGAGACCCACATTCTCCTCCTCGGGACCCATGGTGGCGAGCCAGCGCAGTCTTCCGGCCGCCCCCTCCTCCGAGAGGCATGAGGCCACAGTCGTTCGTAGGCGTAGGGGTGGGCTGCTGCGCAGTGGGAGGTTCAACACGCCCCTCCGTTGTTGCCAGGGGCGCTTCGACCACGGAGCCCTCGGGGGCTGGCGCCGCCAGAAAGGGATTGTCTCGAGGCCCCTTGTGGCCCTCGAGGAGCAGCCCCCACTGATAAAAGCGCGACATACCCCTAACGAAGTCTTCCCTGCTCGTGTAATTTTACAGTGGGAGCCCTTTCTGTCGGTGTTCTAGGAATGGGGGTACCCAGGCCCGCTTGCCTATAGCCCAGCACATGGCTTCATCGACACCGTGGGCTGCAAGCAGGCAAGTCTGGGCACCCTGGTTCCCGGAACACTGACAGTAGCCCCGGGGCCCAAGGCGCGCTCGGACTTGGCTTCGAGGCGAAGCCAAAAGGCAAGGGCAAAGCGCCACTGATGAGGACATGGCTAGCACAGTTACACCCACAAACCCAGCTACTATACCTATTGGACCAATTACTAGAGCTCGCGCATGCCAGTTAAATTATCAGGTACTTTCGTTTCTTGGTGATGTTTCTAATGTTCATGAGAATCTGACGCTGCCTAACTTAGATATATTTGTGTTGGTTATAGTTGAAGCACCTAGTATGGACAAGAAGAATGAACACAGCACGATCAAGCACTATGATGAAGGTGCGTGCGAAGGGAACAAGAACGGAGTTTCTGGAGCAGATTTCCGCACTTTGAAGCCACCATGATGACATAAAAAAAGATGGAAGAAATACACATCTTTCACAAATTTCGTCCATAGCTTATTATCGGTGCCTTGTCACCTTAATTTTGGGCTAGGCCCATGTATTTTCGAAATACCTCTTAGTTGGCTATTTTTAGAGTCCATATTGTAGGGGAAATGACTTATGAGGTGTTTTAGTCCCACCTTGCCAAGGGTGGACGAAATCCCCTCTCTTTTCCCCTATAAGTACAGCCCTTAAGGCACCGTTTAGACTTGGGTTTTATTTAGTTAAAAGTTAGCCATTGCTGCAACTTCGTGTAATTCGTTTGTGTCCAACGACCAGACCAAGACCGCTTATGAAGCCCCGCTTTTATTAATACTTCATCCATACTTGCAATATTCAGATTGCTTAATCATATTCTTGCTTGTTCTTTGATTGCTTGCAGGAATAGACCTTCGTGGTCAGGTTGATCGTGCTCCGGCTTGGTCAATAACCTCTCGGAGTTGGTTTCGCGATTGCTAAGGCGTAACGTCGTGCACGTTTGTAGTCGGATCGTCAAAGTCGTCTCCACCAAATCGATAGTTATCATCTCATCGAAAGATCGGGACACCCCGCCTCCATCAAATGGTATCAGTTTTCAGGTTGCTCGGTGAGATTTTCCAGCTTTTCGTAGTCTAGATTGCATCTGTTTTTCATACCTAGAGTACAAGGAAAAGCCACAAAAAAATTGTAGATTAGTTCATCCGTGTCCCAGACAGTTTGAGCCTTTCGCTATTATCACTTAGTTTTTGCATTGTTGAATTTTCGGTTGCATCATGTGTCGAGTTGCTGGTTTTAGTATCTAGTCTTTTAGAGTTTCGAGTTCTGGTCACATTTTGTTCACGCCACTTTCGCATACACCATCGTCCACTTCACTGTGATTTTCTGTTGCCAGTTATTATTTCGCCACCATTACCACCATCCACATGTTGTTTCATGCGTCGTCGTCATCAGATTGTTCTTCTGAAAGCTTAGTTCATCTTCGAGCTGAATTCATCTTGTGGAAAAATCATTCAGAGAAAAAATAGAGATACACTTTTGTTTCCTTGGAGGAAGAGCTTGTGGTCACGTGAAATCTGGAGATGTTGGTTCGGTCATAAAAACAAGAGTATAAAAGAAATAGTACGACCGATCTGTTGCTAGTTTGGAAAGGTTGTGATCAGCAAAAAAAGGAACAAAAGAGATCCGGTTGGAGTTTGGGAAGTCATCCACGTTGGTTGATTGAGTTTGGAAAGGAATAACAAGAGAATAAAGGGAAGCCTGATCGTCATAAAAAAATGTTGTTATTTTGGGAAGTTAGATTCGGCAAGAATATCCTTCGGATCAGTTTTCATAGGAAGGCAATCAAGTAAATACGGAAAGAGATATGCTATTAGTTTGGAAATCATGTTTTGGAAGGGTTCTGGTGAGAGAATAAGAAAATCCAATCACGAAATAGGAAAGATCTGCTGTTGTTTGGAAAGAAGAACAAAAAATCAAAGAAGGCAAGTACTGATTCGTTCTAATCAATCCGAGATTTGTGGTGGTAAATAAGGAAGGAAAAAAAGGGCAACTGCCAACCGGTTTGGTTGGTGGCGATTTTGATGGGCTGTTTCCTTTGAAGAAAAAAAGGATACAGGGAAGGACGTGTGGATTGTGTGCTACTACTTGGAAAGTAATAAAAAACAGATTTGGCATGTTTGGATATGGGTGTCCTTGCTTGTCACGTTTGATTTTTTTAAGGAGGAGTTTCCTTACGGGAGTATTGGAGATCGCAGCAAAAAAAAAAAAAGAATTCAATATTTTTTTTTGAGGATAAAAGAATTCAATAGTTGCCACGTTTGGATTTGGAAGTAAAAAAAAAACTGACCGATCATTTGTTAGCAGTAATCCGAATAACTCAAGAAAGATTAAAAGTGGAAAGAGATCTATTGTTTTTCTGGAAAGGAGGAATGAAATCTGGACGTAAATCAAGGAGAGGTGGTTGTTTCCATGGTTGGAAGAAAAAAAAGGGGGCAGGTTTTGTGCTGATCCGAATAAAAAATGGTTTTGAGAATCAAATCCGTGGAGATTTCTTGAAAAAAATTGAGGCGCAGAATTTGGGAGTAGTACTCCCCGTCAACCCCTTGGAACCATAAAAAAAGAGGGCCGATTTTTTTGGGGGGGGGGGAAGAGAGCAGATTCGTTTGGGAGATGTGGAGCTAAAAAAACAGTTTCGTTTGGAGTCTATTCACGTTTAAGGAAAGTGAGGAGGAAAAAAAGGCAGGATTTGGTTCGGTTTTGCAAAGAGCATCTTTATTGTTGAGCTTTTCCTAGTTTGTTGACTGAAGAATTCTTGTGGGCACGTTTGGATTTTGGAGAAAAAAAGCGTAGCGATTTGTTGTGCTAGTACGTGGCTGTAAAAAAAAGATGTGTTGAAGGAGACTTGTACCAACGTGTGGTGTTGGCAGCGTCTATATATTATCGACAGAAGAATACGACTGGTGATTGGTTCCATCAGCCAGAGTTGAGGGTTTGGTCAACGTGGAACAAGGCAACTTTTCTGATAAAAAAAAGTGACACGGTTTACTAGCACTGCCCATTTTGTGTGCCTATTCCTTTGATCCGGTGCTCAGTAAAAGAAAATCCCCAGTTCGAGTCAGTGCGTGAATTTCGTCGGTGTCTTAGGCTCGCGTCTCTAGTACAATCTAGCCTAGGACCAGCACTCGACCACATTGAGCGAATTTTCAGCTTGCATGAACTAACGTGGTTGTAGCATTTTTTTCCACATATATACAGCCAACCCAGCTCCACATAATTCAACATCGTGCACACATACATTCACCTGGCAATCGCTTTACCCAACTTTTGGAGTTATTTGACACGCTGGTTGCCGGTCACCACCTGCTGCATGGTAAGAACTTGTAAGACTTTGATATTTGCTACACTGTGAGCGTTTTACCACCACTTCCCAGTAGTTCATAGGAACATTATTTTTGGATTTTGTTTCTTGTTTCTACTAATCATGACAGGATCCAGAGTCAATTCATGGGCTTTGTCGATCGCGGGAGACGTGCCACTACCTATGCAAATACCACAATCGTCACGAGAGGTGCACAAACATCCAAATGCACATGATCAGGTTAATGTTTCTATACCACCATTTAATGGCCGTTTTAGACCTGCTTTATATATTGAATGGGAGTTCGACATAAATCATATATTTGCTTCCCATAATTTTGATGAACGTAAAAAAGTTAAGGTTGCGGTTGGTTATTTCACTGGTTATGCTTTAGTTTGGCGGAGTGAATATTGTCGTTTACACCCTAATGATATACCTTCTACTTGGGATGATTTGAAACTTGCCATGCGACATACATTCGTTTTCGCTTATTATACTCGTGACATGATTAAAAAGTTGCAACATTTAAAACAAGGTAGTGACACCGTAACGAAATATTATGATGCCTTACAAACTACCGTGTTGCATTCTTCTTTAGAAGAAAGTGAAGAAGATTTATGGATAGATCTTGGGGAGGATTAAACCGTGATATTCAGGAGATACTAATTCATGAAGAGTGTTATCCTATGGATCATTTGTTTCGTCTTGCTTGTAAAGCTGAACACGAAATAAAACGACGTGTTGCCCTCAAGGAGAACAAGCACAAAGTGCACATTCAAGAGATGATACAATTGTTCCTTCAACTACTAGGCATAATATGACAACCACATCTGTTGTTGTGAGGACTACATCACCTACACCATGTGACACATCACCACCGAGAGTGCCTACATCATATGAGTTGATCATAAGAGGTAATGACAAAGGTACTAATCTTCCACCTCCACATGAGTATGCTGAATGCCTTGTAAATTTAAATGAACCATGCGATGAGCTACCCACTACTTTGATCACACCAGCTATTTTAGAGGACTATGTTCATGATTTGACGTTGCCATGTGATCAAACACTTTTGAGTGAACCCATTGAATTAGCTCTTGATGCGAAAGAACCATGTGAATCAGGGAATAAATCAGATTTGGATCAAATAAGTTTGAAAATAGTTGTGCCAATGTTTAATCATTTTGATATGACCTCTAAACTTGGTGATGGTTCATCAAGGTTGGGATGGTTTAATGATGAGCATTGCCAATATTTTGTTACGATTAAGAGCTTCACTTATATGTGCAAACTGAGTTGCAACATTTTCATGCCTTTCACTTCTTGTGTTAATATATTGGCTTTATATTTCATGACCTTTGAAGGGTGCCCTTGTCTAACTGTGTCACATGTGCCACAACTGAGATCAGTAAAAATGGATGACATATACATATACAACATCTACACTTTGTATCTTTTGTTAGCCATATTTCAGATTAAGCAACGCCGAGGACGGCTTTGTTTTCAAAAAGGGGTGGATGATGAGGACATAGCTAGCACAGTTACACCCACAAACCCAGCTAGTATAACTATTGGACCAATTACTAGAGCTCGCGCATGCCAGTTAAATTATCAGGTACTTTCGTTTCTTGGTGATGTTTCTAATGTTCATGAGAATGTGATGCTGCCTAACTTAGATATATTTGTGTTGGTTACAGTTGAAGCACCTAGTATGGACAAGAAGAATGAACACAGCATGATCAAGCACTATGATGAAGGCGCTTCGAAGGGAACAAGAACGGAGTTTCTGGAAGAGATTTCCGCACTTTGAAGCCACCATGTTGACATACAAAAAGATGGACGAAATATACATCTTTCAAAAATTTCGTCCATAGCTTATTATTGGTGCCGTGTCACCTTAGTTTTGGGCTAGGCCCATGTATTTTCGAAATACCTCTTAGTTGGCTATTTTTAGAGTCCATATTGTAGGGGAAATGACTTATGTGGTGTTTTAGTCCCACCTTGCCAAGGGTGGACGAAATCCCCTCTCTTTTCCCCTATAAATATAGCCCTTAAGGCACCGTTTAGACTTGAGTTTTATTTAGTTAAAAGTTAGCCATCGCTGCAACTTCGTGTACTTCGTTTGTGTCCAACGACCAGACCAAGACCTCTTATGAAACCCCACTTTTATTAATACTTCATCCATACTCGCAATATTCGGATTGGTTAATCATATTCTTCCTTGTTCTTCGATCGCTTGCAGTAATAGACCTTCGTTGTCAGGTTGATCGTGCTCCGGCTTGGTCAATAACCTCTCGGAGTTGGTTTAGCGATTGCTAAGGTGCAACGTCGTGCACGTTTGTAGTCGGATCGTCAAAGTTGTCTCCACCAAATCGATAGTTATCATCTCATCGAAATATCGGGACACCCCACCTCTATCAGCCGCGGGTCCCAATCGCTTGCAGACCGGATTGACGCATGGCGCTTGATGGGACATGGGCGTCTTCACTTCCCCACGCCGCCTCGGTAACTGCCCGACTTGGCAACTGCTTGGTGCATGCAGAAAAACCATCATTACCTGGAATCATGAGAGGCCGGCGACTGGCCTTCCGCCGACTATAAACGGGGGAGGGGGCGGAGCCCCTGGTCCCATCTTCATCTTCTCGCCCTCGCTCCTCCTTCCTCTTCGCCCCATCATCTCGCCAGAGCATCCATGGTGCCAGAGAGGAGGTTCTCCGCCGGGGAGAAGGGAAGGACCCCCCAAGGAGGGGCCGGACTCGCCGTCCCCCAAGAGAGGATGCGGCCATCCCCGCAGGTACGCTGCGATGCCGACGGTGGCTTCCCGAGGGCGCGGGCGCACCCCATCAAAGGTCGGCGGCACCTTCGACGGCCGCGGGGTGCACCTTCCCGCAGCGGAGTTGCCACGGCCGGGGCAGCCGCAACAATGGGGGAGGCGCAGCCGACGCATCCCGAGAGTTTGTGGTGCGTGCGGAGAGGGTTGCAGGTGTCTGGTTCCAGCTTCCGCTGTTCTTTGCAGGCGCGATCGGCCGGGGGACCCGGCGGCCATTGGCTGCAGGCCGAGGGCTGCTGCAGCTAGGCCTCCTGGGTGGAGGTCGAGGTCACCACCCCCAGCTACGTGTTCTTGAACTGCGTGTGGCAGTTGTTTGCCCGCGTGCGCGGCGTCCAGGGGAGGCGCACCATGCACTTCAGGTATGACGGCGCCGCGACCCTCTACGTCAGAGTCTTCGGGGAAGATGGATAGCGCCTAGGGCGCTGCCCGGAGGGCGACAACGATGACGACGACAACAATGACGAAGGCCTGAGGGGTGGCACCATCGCTGATGGTGAGCTTGCCCTTGATGACGGCCGCGCCGCCTCCCGCAGCGACGGCTCTTCTTCTAGGGGAGTATGAGAGAAGATGACTACGACGAGCTGGCACGCTGCTGGGCAAGAATCAGGGAAGGCGACGAGCCGCTCCGCCGCCGTGCTCCGGTGAAGCAGGAGGAGGACCCCGACTGAGCGCGGTCGCTGCAGGAGCCGGGTCTCAGGAGCCGCTGTAGTCACGCGACCGCTTTTGTTTCTTTCTTTCTCCTGCATAAAAAATGTAGAAGGCCCGTCAGGGCATTTAATGAACAATGGCGCCTGCGCCATTATGCTATGCTTATCGTTTTTATATTGTGTCGTGATATCCGTGTTGCTGCTAGTTGTGATTAGGATGACTTAGCTTAATGTGCTTGTGATAGAGGCAAAGGTGTCCCATCTTTCGATGAGATGATGGATATCGCTTTTGTGGAAGTCGACTTTGACGATCCGACTACGGACGTGCGAGGACGTCGCGCCTTAGCAATCGCTAAACCAACTCCGAGAGGTTATTGACCATGCCGGAGCACGATCAACCTGACCACGAAGGTCTGCTTCCTGTAGGCAAATGACGAACAAGCTAGAAACTAAGATTGAAATATGGATATTACGAATATGAGAGGAAAGCTTTATTGATCAAGGTAGGGTTCTGAGAGGCCTTTGTCAGGTCGTTGAACACAAATGAATTACGCGAACTTGCAGCTATGGCGAACTTTTAATCTAAACAAAACCCAAAGTCTAAACGACGTGCTATATATATGGAGGAAGAGGGGGGAATTACGTGGCCCTTGGGGAAGGGGTCCGAAACCAACCCTATCTCTTGTTTCCCCACATATACAGACTCTAAAAACAGCCTATACTCAAGTATTTCGAAAAAACATGGGCCTGGCCCAATAATAAGGTGGCAGATCACCTAGAATAGCCTCTAGACGAAAATTATGATGTAGCATCTTGTATATTTCATCCAAGGCTTCATGCACTCATTATGGTGGCTTCAACGTCCTGAAATCATCACCTGTAACTCCGTTCTTGTTCCCCTTGCGCATGCCATCATCTCCATGCTTGTTCTTGCTCCAATGTTCATCCTTCTCCAAGCTAGGCACTTCATTTGTAAGCAAAACAAATGTATCCAAGTTAGGCAGCATCATATTCTCATGAACATTAGAATCATTACCAAGAAACGAAAGTACCTGGTAATTTAATTGGCGTGTGCGAGCTCTAGTAATTGGTCCTCTATGTATAGCAGCAGGGGATGTGGGTGTATGAATGGTATTGATGTCCTCATCATCCTCCCCTTCTTGAAATGAAGTCGTCCTCGACGGAAGCTCATCTTCCTCACCCAAATAAGGCTTCAAATCTGCAATGTTAAAAGTGGGACTAACCCCAAAATCTGCAGGCAGCTCAAGTTTATATGCATTATCATTTATTTTCTCTAACACCTTAAAAGGACCATCAGCACATGGCATTAGCTTTGATTTGCGCAAATCAGGAAATCTATCCTTATGCAAATGTAACCAAACAAGATCTCCAGGTGCAAACACAACATGTTTTCTACCTTTATCTCCAGCAAGTTTATATTTAGCATTCATACGCTCAATGTTTTCCTTAGTTAACTCATGCATTTTTAAAATCAATTCAGCATGTTGTTTAGCATCAAAATTAACCTTCTCCGAAGATGGAAGAGGCAACAAATCAATAGGTGCACGAGGTAGGAAACCATACAAAATTTCAAAAGGGCACATCTTAGTAGTAGAATGCAATGAACGATTATCATCAAATTCAATATAAGGCAAGCATTCTTCCCACATTTTCTTATTATTCTTCAAAACAGCCCTAAGCATAGTAGACAACGTTCCATTGACTACTTTAGTTTGTCCATCAGTTTGGGGGTGACAAGTTGTACTAAAAAGCAGTTTAGTCCCCAACTTAGCCCATAAACATCTCCAAAAGTGGCTAAGAAATTTAGTATCACGATCTGAAACAATAGTATTTGGCACACCATGCAAGCGAATAATTTCATGGAAGAACAAATCAGCCACATTAACATCATCATCGCTTTTATGACATGGTATAAAGTGTGCCATTTTCGAGAATCTATCCACGACAACAAATATGTTATCCCTCCCCTTCTTTGTTCGAGGTAAACCTAAAACAAAGTCCATAGATATATCCTCCCAAGGAACACTAGGTACAGGCAAAGGCATATATAAACCATGAGGATTGAGTTGTGACTTAGCTTTTTGACATGTAGTGCAACGAGCAACAAAGCGCTCAACATCCCGTCTCATCTTTGGCCAAAAGAAATGTATAGCAAGTAAGTCCTCCGTTGATAGAGGCAAAGGTGTCCCGTCTTTCGATGAGATGGTGGCTTTCGTTTTGGAGGAAGTCGACTTTGACAATATGACTACGAACGTGCGAGGACGTCGCGCCTTAGCAACCGCTAAACCAAGTCCGAGAGGTTATTGACCACGCCGGAGCACGATCAACCTGACCACGAAGGTCTGTTTCCTGCAGGCAAACGAAGAACAAGCAAGAAACTAAGATTGCAATCTGGATATTGCGAATATATGAGGAAAACTTTATTGATCAGGTTCTGTGACACCTTTGTCTGGTCGTTGAACACAAACGAAGTACGCGAAGTTGCAGCTATGGCGAACTATTAATCTAAACAAAACCCAAAGTCTAAACGATGCCCTAAGGGTTGTATATATGGAGGAAGAGGGGGGAATTTCGTGGCCCTTGGTGGAGGGGTCCGAAATCAACCCGATCTCTTGTTTGCCCACACATACGGACTCTAAAAATAGCCTATACTTATGTATTTCAAAATTACATGGGCCTGGCCCGATAATAAGGTGACGCGGCACCTAGAATAGCCTCGGGACGAAATTTATCAAGTGGCATCTTGTATATTTCGTCCAAGGCTTCATGCACCCATTATGGTGGCTTAAGAGTCCTGAAATCATCACTTGTAACTCCGTTCTTGTTCCCCTTGCGCATGCCATCATCTCCATGTTTGTTCTTGCTCCAATGTTCATCCTTCTCCAAGCTAGGCCCTTCATTTGTAAGCAAAACAAATGTATCCAATTTAGGCAGCATCATATTCTCACGAACATTAGAATCATTACCAAGAAACGAAAGTACACGGTAATTTAGTTGGCGTCTTGTGAGTTCTAGTAATTGGTCCAAGATGTATAGCAAGAGGGGCTGTGGGTGTAACAATGGTATTGATGTCCTCATCATCCTCCCTTCTTGAAATGAAGTCGTCCTCGACGGAAGTTCATCTTCCTCACCAAATAAGGCTTCAAATCTGCAATGTTAAAAGTGGGACTAACCCCAAAATCTGCAGCACCTCAAGTTTATATGCATTATCATTTACTTTCTCCAACACCTTAAAGGGACCATCAGACATGGCATTAGATTTGATTTATGCAAATCAGAAATCTATCCTTACGCAAATGTAACCAAACAAGATCTCCGGTGCAAACACAACATTTTTCTACCCTTATCTCCAGAAGTTTATATTTAGCATTCATACGCTCAATGTTTTCCTTAGTTAACTCATGCATTTTAAAATCAATTCAGCACGTTGTTCAAAGATCAAAGTTAACCTTCTCCGAAGATGGAAGAGGCAACAAATCAATAGGTGCACGAGGTAGGAAACCATACACAACTTCAAAAGGGCACATCTTAGTAGTAGAATGCAATGAGCGATTATAAGCAAATTCAATATGAGGCAAGCATTCCTCCCACATTTTCTTATTATTCTTCAAAACAACCCTAAGCATAGTAGACAATGTTCTATTGACTACTTCAGTTTATCCATCGGTTTGGGGTGACAAGTAGTACTAAAAAGCAGTTTAGTCCCCAACTTAGCCCATAAACATCTCCAAAAGTGGCTAAGAAATTTAGTATCACGATCTGAAACAATAGTATTTGGCACACCATGCAAGCGAATAATTTCACGAAAGAACAAATCAGCAACATTAACAGCATCATCGCTTTTATGAAATGGTATAAAGTGTGCCATTTTCGAGAATCTATCCACAACAACAAATATGCTATCCCTCCCCTTCTTTGTTCTAGGTAAACCTAAAACAAAGTCCATAGATATATCCTCCCAAGGAACACTAGGTACAGGCAAAGGCATATATGAACCATGAGGATTGAGTCGTGACTTAGCTTTTTGACATGTAGTGCAGCGAGCAATAAAACGCTCAACATCCCGTCTCATCTTTGGCCAAAAGAAATGTGTAGCAAGTACATCCTCCGTATTCTTCACGCCAAAGTGTCCCATTAATCCTCCTCCATGCGCCTCCTGCAACAACAAAAGACGAACAGAGCTAGCTGGAATGCATAGCTTGTTAGCACGGAATACAAATCCATCATTAATGACGAACTTGTTCCACATTCTTCCTTCTTTACAATTCTGTAATACATCTTTAAAATCAGCATCATGCACATATTGATCTTTGATGGTCTCCAAACCAAATATTTTGAAGTCAAGTTGTGAAAGCATAGTATAGCGACGAGACAATGCATCAGCAATAACATTTTCATTTCCCTTCTTGTGTTTAATGACATAAGGAAAAGTCTCAATGAATTCAATCATTTAGCATGTCTACGATTCAGTTTAGCTTGACTTTTAATATGTTTCAAAGATTCATGATCAGAGTGTATAACGAATTCTTTGGGCCATAAATAATGTTGGCATGTTTCTAAAGTCCGAACAAGAGCATATAACTCTTTATCATAAGTAGAATAATTCAGACTAGGCCCACTCAATTTTTCAGAAAAGTATGCAACAGGTTTGCCATCTTGTAATAACACACCTCCTAATCCAATTCCACTAGCATCACATTCAAGCTCAAAAGTCTTATTAAAATTAGGAAGTTGGAGTAAAGGAGCATGTGTCAACTTATCTTTCAATACCGTGAAGGCTTCTTCCTGTGCGGTACCCCAAACAAAAGGCACATCTTTCTTTGTCAGCTCATTGAGAGGTGCAGCAATGGTGCTGAAATCTCGCAAAAAACGCCTATAGAATCCAGCGAGGCCAAGAAAACTCCTTACTTGTGTGACCGTTTTGGGCTGCAGCCAACTCTCAATAGCTTCAATCTTGGCTTTATCAACTTCAATCCCTGTGGAGTAACAACATAGCCAAGAAAAGACACTCGATCGGTGCAAAAGGTGCACTTCCCAAGGTTACCAAACAAACGTGCATGACGTAGAGCAATAAAAATAGCACGTAAATGTTCCAAATGGTCCTCCAAAGATCTACTATAAATCAATATGTCATCAAAGTAAACTACCACAAATCATCCAATGAAAGCACGTAAAACTTCGTTCATTAATCTCATGAAAGTACTAGGTGCATTAGTTAAACCAAAAGGCATGACTAACCACTCATATAATCCAAACTTTGTTTTAAATGTTGTTTTCCATTCATCCACCAATTTCATACGAATTTGATGGTATCCACTACGCAAATCAGCTTTGGAGAATATTGTAGAGCCACTCAATTCATCAAGCATATCATCTAGCCTAGGAATAGGATGACGATAACGAATAGTAATATTATTAATGCCTCTACAATCAACACACATACGTGATGTGCCATCCTTTTTCGGCACTAGAATAATAGGAACAGCACAAGGACTAAGGGATTCGTGTATATAACCTTTGTCGAGCGGCTCGTGTACTTGATGCATAATCTCCTTCGTCTCCTCTGGATTGGTACGGTATGGTGCACGGTTAGGTAATGATGCACTGGGAATTAAGTCAATCTGATGCTCAATCCCTCGAATGGGAGGTAATCCCAGTGGCACGTCTTGTGGAAAGATGTCAGCGAACTCCTGCAAAATGTTAGTGACAGCAGGAGGCAAAGAGGAAGGCACGTCCTCGAATGAAAATAATGCCTCTTTGCACACAAAATCATAGCAAACAGATTTGCTGAAATCTAGCTCATCAATATCAGATCTAGTGGCAAGTAAACATGCACTTTTCAATTTAATTTCAGAAGCAACACTAGATGGTTTACTATTAGGCTTCATTTGTTGCTCAAATTCTTTTGCCACAATCTGATTTTCACTCTTATTTTTCTCCTGTTTTGCTTTATTAGCTCTATTAATATCATCTTTCAAAATGGAATCAGGAGTCATTGGAAGCAATGTAATATTTTTATCCTTTTGAACAAGAGTATACTGATTGTTTCTACCATGGTGTACAGAATTTTTATCAAATTGCCATGGTTGACCAAGTAATAAGGAACATGCTTGCATAGGTACCACATCACAATCAACATAATCAGCATATGTAGAGATACTAAAATGCACACGAATAGTACGTGTTACCTTAACCTTGCCGCTGTTGTTGAACCATTGGATGTAGTAAGGATGTGGATGTGGTCTTGTGGTGAGAGATAGCTTCTCCACCATCTCCATGCTAGCCAAGATGTTGTAGCTCCCTCCTTCTATGATGACGCACACAAAACATTCCTTCACAACTCCCTTTGTATGGAACAAATTGTGCCTCTGATTTTGCCCAGCTTGTGTGACCTGCACACTCAAAACACGTTGAGCAACTAAACATTCATACCTGTCAGCGTCTTCAGGAGCCATGTATTGCGTCTCATGATCAGAATCATCTCCACCATGTTCTTCACGTGTAATAAGAGCCAAAGTCTCCTCATCATAGTCACTAGCGGACTCATACCCACCATCCTCAGTAGCAATCATCACACGCGGAGATTTGCACTCTCTTGCATAATGACCTCTTCCCTTACAATGATGACAAATAATATCACTTGTGTGCCCTGTTGATGCCATCGAAGAAGAAGAACTCTGTGGAGGCCCAGCAGGTGCGCTCTTGGCAGATAATGGTGGTTGTGCCTGCTTTCTTGTATCACAACTGAAGGTGGCACCTGATGGAGGTGCTGGTGCAGTTGAAGTAGAAGATGAATGCGGTGTTCGTGATGAAGCTCGGTGATGTAGGGTGGAACCCTATGGCGACGATCTTTCATGTTTGGAGTGGATCCTATGGGGAATCCCGAAGAACACGCGGAAGCACAAAAGGGAAAACACGGGGGAAAACGAGAGAGAATCACTCAACCAACAAGGAATCAATCACACAAGTGCTAGATCACCGAACACATAAGGTAGCACAAGATTCAAAATCAACAAAGGAAAGATACAAAGGTAGCCGTTCTTCTCCGTGAGGAGGTCTTGATGGTCTTCCCTTGAAGGGGTCTTGAATCCGCTTGGGGGATCTTCTCCGAAGAGGTCGTGAGCTCCGAGGAGAAGTAACCAAGTGGATGAGCAAGGCTCTCACACAAACTATGAGCTAAACCAATGATAACCCTAATACGAAGCTAGGAGATGAGTATATATAGTCTAGAGCCACGAAGCACTAAGTGAGGGCAAAGGGGTACATGGGCGTGGCCCGTTACACTATGCGCAGACAGGCCGGTTGTACCGGTCGAGGGGGCAGTTGTACCGCTGGCGACTCAGGGAGGGCGGAAGTACCGGTCGAGGAAGGCGGTACTACCTCTGGGGTCAGGCGCTAGCTTCTGCGGATGGTCGTCGAGGGCTCCAGCGGTTGTACCGGTCGTTGTGCCGGTAGTTCCGGTCATTTAAGATTTACCGGTACATCCGGTGCTGTACCAGCCTTGCACCGCTTGATCACAGAATGGTGGCCGGATGTTGAGCGGTAGTCGGCCGGTTGTTCCGCCCGGGCGGTTGTCGGGCGGTTGTACCGGTCTTTCAAGGCTGGGAAGAATGCCTCCTTGATCTTGATGTCCGTCTTGCACCACTCCTTATCCTTGGCTGCTTACATGGTACCTGAGCATGCAAAGTGTGTCCGTTTGAGGTAGTAGCCATGTCTCAAATGGGTTAAAGGGAAGTTCAACAAGGAGAGAGTCAACCTTGGATTGGATGGCACGTGCTTGGGCTCTAGTCACGGGTCCTCGTGGGGTTGGATGTGTTGATGTAGAGTCCATGGGGATGATGGAAGGATGCTCCACATCATCTCCCCTCCCTTGGGAAAGATCCGACCTCGGATCAAAATCTTCATCACCATGGAAAGGCGAGAGGTCTTTGACGTTGAAGATGTCGCTCACGTTGTACTTGTCTCGTGGGAGTTCAATCTTGTAGGCATTGTCGTTGTAGCGTGCTAGCACCTTGAATGGTCCATCGACTCGAGGGAGAAGTTTGTACTTGTGTTCGTTGGGGAAGCGGTCCTTGCGAACGTGTAGCCACACGAGATCGCCTATGTTGAAGATCATGGGGTGCTTGTTGACGTTGAGCTTGGTTGCTAGTCGTTGTACTTGGCACTCGATGACGTTCCTTGTATCTTCATGCATCTTCTTGATGTAGCTTGCTCGTGCACTCGCATCCATGTTGGTGCGCTCTTGTAGAGGTAGAGGTAGAATGTCCAAAGGGGACAACGGGTTGAAGCCGTAGACGACCTCGAAGGGGGACTTGCCGGTTGTCGAATGTCTTAAACGGTTGTATGCGTACTCGGCAATGGGTAGACACGCCTCCCTATCCTTGATGTTCTTCTTGATCAACACGCGAAGTAGAGTGGATAGTGTCCGGTTCGTCACCTTCGTTTGGCCGTCAGTTTGAGGATGGTATGCAGATGAGAACAAGAGCTTGATTCCGAGCTTCGTGCATAGAGTCTTCCAAAAGTAACTCAAGAACTTGACGTCACGATCGGAGACGATTGTCTTTGGTACTCCATGGAGGCGCAAGATTTGCCTACAAAAGAGATTTGCAACGTGTGAAGCATCGTCTATCTTGTTGCAAGGAATGAAATGTGCCATCTTAGAAAATCTTTCCACAACAACAAACACAGAGTCCTTTCCATTTTGAGTTCTAGGCAAACTAAGTACAAAATCCATGCTAATGTCTTCCCAAGGTTCATAAGGAATAGGAAGAGGCATGTAAAGACCATGGGATTGAGCTTTAGACTTAGCTTTGCGACATGTAGAGCATTGGGTGGTGAAGCGTGAGACGTCGCGGAACATCTTGGGCCAAAAGTAGTTCTTGGAGATCGTGGCGAATGTCTTGTCGCGTCCGAAATGTCCCATGACTCCGCCTCCATGAGCCTCTTGCAAAAGGAGCAAATGAAGAGAAGACTCGGGAATACATAGTTTGTTAGCTCGCATGAGATAACCATCCGTGATGTAATATTGTTCCCAAGAAGTATGCGTCGAACAATTAGCATAAGGAATAGCAAAAGATGGATAATTAGCATACAAGTCTTTGATGTGCTCAAAACCAATAACATTCAACTCAAGTTTAGTCACAAGCGTGCATATGCGTGAAAGTGCATCCACAACAACATTTTCCTTACCCTTAATGTATTTGATCACATAGGGGAAAGATTCAATAAATTCACTCCATTTGGCATGATGCTTGTTCAACTTAGTTTGACCTTTTAAGTACTTTAGCGTTTCATGGTCGGTATGGATGACAAACTCATGAGGTCTAAGATAATGTTCCCAAACATGTAGTACACGCACTAAAGCATACAATTCTTTGTCATATATGGGATAGTTAACTTGAGCACCGGAGAGTTTTTCACTAAAATATGCAATTGCTCGTTTTTCTTGCATCAAAACTCCACCAATTCCGGTACCACTTGCATCACAATGAACCTCAAAAGTTTTGTCAAAGTTGGGCAAAGCAAGAATCGGAGCATGAGTAAGCAAAGACTTGAGCTCAAAAAAAGCGGTGGATTGTAAAGATCCCCAAACAAAAGGAGCATTTTTCTTACTCAAGTCATGCAAAGGAGCGGCAGTTGTGCTAAAATCTTTCACAAAGCGATGATAAAAACCCGCAAGACCAAGAATACTACGCACTTGTTGCAAATTGGTGGGTTGGGGCCAAGTTTTAATTGCTTCAATTTTAGTTTCATCAACATGGACACCCTTGGAAGAGACAACGAAACCCAAGAAAACCACTTTGTCAACACCAAATGTGCACTTTTTCATGTTGGCATAAAGACTTTCCTCGCGAAGGGTTTGCAAAACAACCCTAACATCATTAAGATGATCTTTCATGGTTTTGCTAAACACAAGAATATCATCGAAGTTAACCACAACAAAGACTCCAATATACGGTCGAAGCACATGATGCATAAGACGCATGAAAGTACCCGGTGCCTCTGATAAACCCATAGGCATGACCAACCACTCATATAAGCCAAATTTTGTTTTGAAAGCAGTTTTCCATTCATCACCCTCTTGTATGCGGATTTGGTAATAGCCACTTTTAAGATCAATTTTGGAGAAAAAGTTGGCTCCACTAACTTCATCAAGCATATCATCTAAGCGAGGAATGGGATGCCTATAGCGAACGGTAATAGCATTTATAGGTCTACAATCGGAACACAAGCGTAAACTTCCATCGGGCTTAGGCACAAGTATAACCGGAACGGCACAAGGGCTTAAGCTTTCACGTACATGACCGTTGTCGATTAGTTGTTGTACTTGCCGTTGAATCTCCTTGGTTTCTTCGGGATTGACACGGTATGGAGCTTTGTTTGGAAGTGGCGCTCCGGGGATGAGGTCGATTCGATGTTCAATGCCTCGTAGAGGAGGTAGACCCGGAGGTAGCTCATCAGGGAAAACATCTTGAAATTCCTGCAAAAGAGATTGAAAGACCAAAGGTAGCTCGTGAATGGTGTTAGTTTTGGTTCTCCATCCTTGCACACAAGGACGAAGTGCATCACACTCGATGGGTTCTCACACACTTCTCTCATCTCACTTTTTGTGGCAAATAGTATGGGCTTTTTCTCTCTAGGCGAAGAGGCGCTCAAGTTTGGCTTGTGGCTCTCACTCACTTTTTGGTGGATGTCTTTTTGGCTCTTCTCTCTATGGTGGTTGGCTTGCTTGTCGGCTATCACTTGACTAAGAGACATAGGTCGTAGCACATATTCCTTCCCTTTCATCTTAAAGCTATAGTGGTTGGTACGCCCATTGTGGATGACACCACGGTCGAATTTCCATGGTCGACCAAGAAGGAGGTGGAAAACGGTCATTGGGACCACATCACACTCCAAAGTGTCTTCATATGCACCAATTTTGAAGGATAGTTGGACCGTATGCTCAACTCGTATAGTGCCGGAGTCACTTAGCCATTGAACCTTGTAGGAGTGCGAGTGCTTCTTCTTGACCAATTGAAGCTTGGAGCATAGTTCTTCACTTGCCAAGTTGTGGCAACTACCTCCGTCGATGATGACTTTGACGGACCTTCCATTGATGCCGGCCTTTGTGTGGAAGATGTGGGATCATTGGTCTTCTTGTTGATGTTGAAGAGTCAAGACCTTGGAGACAACAAGAGCGGGGTTTGTATCTTCATCACAAAAGACTTGGTCATCTTCATCCTCATTCACTCGCCTATGCATGGCCACTTGCTCAAGAGCTTCCATTTCATCTTCACTCATTGAGTCGTAGGTGCCATCGTCGTTGAGGATCATGGTGCGCTTGTTTGTGCATTCATAGGACTTGTGGCCTCGGCCGCCGCAAGTGAAACACTTGAAGGAGCTTGACTTGACAGTTTCATCGGTTGGAGTAGATGACGAAGCACGCGGCTTGAAGTTTCTTGTAGTAGGAGGAAGATGACTTGAACTTGTCGAAGTTTTCTTGTAACTTGACTTGTCGTCGTTGCTTGGAGAAGACTTGGTTGATGTCGAAGTTGGAGTAGTTATTGAAGATTGGATATTGGAGAAGCCGTAGGGCTTGGATGAATACTTGGCGTACTTGAAGTCATCTTGCACGTGACGTTCCGCCTTTGTAGCTTGATGCACGAGCTCAATGAGGTTGGAGTAGGGTTGGAAGTCGGCTATCTTCTTGATGGGATGATTGAGTCCATTCAAGAATCGTGCCATTGTTTGCTCATCATCTTCCTTGACATTGGCTCGAATCATGGCTATCTCCATTTCCTTGTAGTATTCTTCAACACTCTTTGTTCCTTGCTTGAGGAGTTGTAGCTTCTTGAAGAGATCGCGGTTGTAGTATGTGGGCACAAAACGTGCTCGCATGAAATCCTTCATTTGAGCCCAAGTGGTGATTGGAGGTTCACCTCTTGCTTGTCGGCGCTCAAGGACTTGTTCCCACCATATGAGCACATAGTCTTGGAACTCAAGTGATGCCATAGCGATCTTCTTCTCTTCCTCATAGTTGTGCAAACGAAAAATTTTGTCGACCTTCAATGCCCATGAGAGGTACTCTTTGGGATCATTGCTTCCATTGAATTTGGGCATCGTGAATTTGAGCTTGCCATAGCGTTGCTCGTCATTGTGTTGTTGGCGATGGTGATGATGACGCCCTTGACGTGGAGGGTAATCATCCTCATGTTGCTCTTGGCGTGGAGGAAGTCCATGATCAACTTGCTTTTGTTGAACTTGAGGTTGAGGTGGAGCTTGACGAGCTTGTTGAGGAACTTGACGTTGAGCCTCGGCGTCTTGTTGTTCTTGGTGTAGACGCGCTCGTTCTTCTTCTTCTTGGCGACGAAGACGTTGTCGTTCTTGAGCTTGAGCAAACGCGACTTGGTTTGATTGAGGACGAGGGATTTGCTCATCGACATGCTCTTGTGAATGCTTGATGTGTAGCGGGTTGTGAGATGCATGACGGTCTTGACGTGTGGCTCGTCGAAGAGTGTTCGATGACGGTGTACTTGAGCCGGAGAAGGAGTCGTCGGAGTGTCGACTTGAGTGGCTCCGTCTTGAGTATGACGATGTAGAAGGAGGCCGGTTCACCAACAAGGCGTGGATCTCATCCATTCTTGCATCGTTCTCTTGCTTGTGCCCGTCGAGCTTGTTGTCGAAGTAGTCTCTTGTACGTTGCTCGGAGAGTCGCAAGTCGGTAGCGAGGTTGTCGATGCGGTCGTTCATTGCTTGTTGCTCTTGATGCAACGCTCGTTGTGCACCAAAGAGTGGCTCTTGGTGACGCATGATGACATGTCGTTGTCTTGCTCGATGAAGAGTGGGTTGGTAGAAGTACTTGGCCTATCGATCATTTCAAGCAAAATGTGAGTGGTAGAAGAATAACTTATACCAATGTACCTTTGACCGATGTTGATGATGAATCAAGTTCACTCAAATGCGGACAATGAAATAGAACTATTGGTACCAATCCATGTCGGTTCTCACACCTACACAATTAAAAGCTTATGGTGGAGCTTGGTTAGGATGGTGGCACAAAATTAATTGCAATCGTTAGTTTGACTCTAAGATGTTGAAAAAGATTCGCAAATTCGCAAGTGCAACAAGTAGACCAAGCAAGTAGTGGTACACGGAAACACACACGCAAATAGATAAGTGGGATTGTGCAAACCAAAAGTGAGCCAAAATGTGGAATCCACGAAAATGCTCTTGTTGCACAATACTAGAGAGACGCTAGCACGATAGCACAATAAGCGGATACAGAGCTTGTGCACAACCTACTAGGCAAAAATGCAATGATCTCTTTCTCAAGTATGCTATATGTATGGTATTTCGGTGCTATGATCCAAGATGATCTTATGTGACAATCTTAATGTAGTATGATGCTATGGTTCTTGCTTATAAGATCTTTGCTTATCTTTCTCTTTTGCTTAAAAGCTTGTGTGGCTCTTTCTCTTTTGAGCTCTTTTCTCATGCAAAACTTCACGAACCAAGACAGCAATTGTGTATGCGATGACAACTTTGTGACACACAAGTGGATCTCAAGATATGCACCACTATGGTATGGTATGCATGCTATGGAGTATGATCACTAATGTGCACAAGTCACGTTGCCGGCAATACTCAATGGCTAGTCTCGATGGGTAAGCAACGCAAAAGATGGGCTATGATGGTTATCAATGCAATTGTGAGAGATGACAAAGATGTCGTCGAGGTTACCGTCCTTGGCAATGATGAGTCCTTGGCGAAGATGAGCGGTGGTGATGTTGACGTCAAACCGTACCTATATAGCCAAAACACAATAGGACACGGGAACCACAACTCAAATTCTCAAAGACCAAAAGCAACAATGGTGGTAGCGGAAATTGGCGGCGGTATAGCGGATGTGGAAGTTATGACGAAAAGGGTGAAACTCGAAATGCTGAAACTGGCATGGGCGGTAGTACCACTCGGATGGGAGGTTGTACCGCTTGTGGTACTCAGCGGTGGTACCGCTTGGAGGGGCGGTAGTACCGCTCGTGTCGGGAAAATTTGCAGATCGAATCGGGGCGGGATTTTGGGGCGGAAATGGATGATTTCGGGCGCAAAATTGGATGGATTTCGTGGATGGGAAGAGGGGAACTTGGGGGAATGCTAGATCCACTTGAAACCAAGCAAATCCACGGATCAAAATCAACAAAACATCATCAAACCAACAAATCACAAAAAAATTTGGGGGCTATTTTTGGTGGGGATTTTTGGATTTAGGACGAAAACAACAAAATCAAGCTAGAAAACACGGGGTAGGGGCTCCAAAAACGTGATCAACGTGGCTCATGATACCAAGATGATGTAGGGTTGAACCCTATGGCGATGATCTTTCACGTTTGGAGTGGATCCTATGGGGAATCACGAAGAACACGCGGAAGCACAAAAGGGAAAACACGGGGGAAAACGAGAGAGAATCACTCAACCAACAAGGAATCAATCACACAAGTGCTAGATCACCGAACACATAAGGTAGCACAAGATTCAAAATCAACAAAGGAAAGATACAAAGGTAGCCATTCTTCTCCGTGAGGAGGTCTTGATGGTCTTCCCTTGAAGGGGTCTTGAATCCGCTTGGGGGATCTTCTCCGAAGAGGTCGTGAGCTCCGAGGAGAAGTAACCAAGTGGATGAGCAAGGCTCTCACACAAACTATGAGCTAAACCAATGCTAACCCTAATACGAAGGTAGGAGACGAGTATATATAGTCTAGCCACAAAGGGCTAAGTGAGGGCGAAGGGGTACATGGTCGTGGCCCGTCACACTATCTTGTGACAGGCGGTTGTCTTGGTCGAGGGGTTGTACAGCCGGCAACTCGTGGAGGGCGAAGTATCTTGGTCGAGGAAGGCGGTACTACCTCTGGGGTCAGGCGCTAGCTTCTGCGGATGGTCATCGAGGGCTCCAGTGGTTGTACCGGTCGTTGGGCCGGTAGTTCCGGTCATTTGAGATTTACCGGTACATCCGGTGCTGTACCGGCCTTGCACCGCTTGATCACAGAATGGTGGCCGGATGTTGAGCGGTAGTCGGCCGGTTGTTCCGCCCGGGCAGTTGTCGGGCGGTTGTACCGGTCTTTCAAGGCTGGGAATAATGCCTCCTTGATCTTGATGTCCGTCTTGCACCAGTCCTTCTCCTTGGCTGCTTCCTGAGCACGCAAAGTGTCTCCATTTGAGGTAGTAGCCATGTCTCAAATGGGTTAAAGGGAACTACAACAAGGAGAGAGTCAACCTCGGATTGGATGGCACGTGCTTGGGCTCTAGTCACGGGTCCTCGTGGGGTTGGATGTGTTGATGTAGAGTCCATGGGGATGATGGAAGGATGCTCCGTATCACTCGGCCTGCAGAAAAGTTAGTTCGCGCCAATGCTTGTCGATCCTGCACTTCACGTTCAGCTTTACAAGCAAGATGGAATAAACGAGTGATATTAGTATACTCCTTATACTCTAGAATGGTCTGAATCTCTCTATTTAATCCACCCATAAAACATGTAAGCATAGCTTCATTCTCCTCAACAATACCACATCTAATCATGCCGGTTTGTAATTCCTGATAATATTCTTCTACAGAATTTTTCCCTTGTCTTAAGCGCTGCAATTTTTGAAGCAATTCACGTTGATAATATGGTGGAACCCAAGGAGTACGCATAGCAGTTTTCAAAGCAGCCCAAGTAGTTGGAATATGATATAATCTACAATGTTCAGACCACCATACACATGCAAAACTAGTGAAAGCACAAACAACAGCGGCAACCCGTCTCTCCTCAGGATATTGTAAACATGTAAATCGTTCTTCAGTTTATAACTCCCAAGTAAGATATATATCAGGTACATATCTACCCTCAAATGGTAGAATATTCAATTTCAGTTTAGGAAGATGGTCATGATCTCGTACCTGAGGGAGAGCCCTACCATTGTGATTATTTGCATGTGGACGACCTGGTGGTTGTGGTGCAGGTGGTTGCACGTAGTTCTGATTTTGATCAACCTCATCCTCGTAATCTCCCACATAATCATCCTCCTCCGCATCAGCAGCAGGAGCCACAGAAGTATCAACAACAGCACCAACAGTTTGGCCAAACGCAAGAGGGACACGACTCGCTCGGTGGAGGGCTGTTTCGCGACGTGGAGGTAGTCGTCGTCGTCGTCGTTGTTGTTGTAGAGGTGCGTTAGGTGCAGTGGGTGGTGGTGGTGGAAGACGCGCGAGCAATTCATTAAACTTGTTATCGAGCTCTGTTTCGAATGTCTTCTCCATGCCATCTATCTTCTCCATTGCCTCGTCAAATCTGTTTAGCACATCTTGCACCTGTCCACTCATCATTTGCTAAAATTTATCATGTAGCTGTTTGTTCGTCAAGTTCTCCCAATCAGTCTCATCGGCTTGTGATCCTACCATGGTTAGCAGCAAATAGAAACACACAAGAATGTGATCCTACAGACTACTAAGAAGTGGTGGTGGTGTATCACAAACCCGTCAAGCAAATCTCAAATTCTTACCAGTTCTTACCCAACAGCAGGTGGTGATCGGCAATCGTTGTAGTCAAAACTCTCAAACCATGGATAGAGCGATTACCAGGGAGAGTCAAACGCACGACGTAGATGTATGTGGAGCTGGGAAGGCTTATAATATGGTAGCAAAAAGGGTCAGCAATAATCAATTCAGAGATGCAAAGTTGAATAAACGCTCAACGATGGTACTGTGCTGGTCCTAGGCTAGACTGTGCTAGAGACGCGAGCCTAGAACACTAAAAAAATCACGACGCTGCACGGAAACAAGGGAGAAGCACATTCTGATTTTTTTCACTCTTCTTTTTTTGCGCTCTTTTTTTGCACTCCTTTTCTTTTCGAAAATCACTATAATGGCGAGTATCTCAAAACTCTTCCCAAGTCAAGATAACAAGATAGGCACGAAATTTATTTGACCAATTTTTTTCGACTGCCCAGACCCAAAAAACTGGAAACGGGTCAAAAAAAACTTTCTATAACGGCGACTGTCTCAATACGCTTAGAAACACCTAAAAATAGGATAGCCAGATTTTTTTTGTCAAGTGCGTTTTTGGAAAATTTTGGGCCTAAACGGAGGGTGGTTTCTAGACTCTTTTTTTTTTCAAAACCTACTCAGGCAAGGAAACACGAATCGGAAATTAGATGGATCTCGGAAACAAACCTAATATGCAAGGAACTCGGATTGGTGGTGGATATATGGTGGTGGTATATGGCAGCGGTGGTGGTAGCGGTGGTAGTATATGGATATGGATCGGTGGTGGTATGTGGATACAGATTGGTGGTGGTATATGGATACGGATTCGGAGCGGTGGTGGTAGGTGGCAGGGGCGATGATGATGGTGCGGTGGCGGCGTGAAAACTTATGACCAGAACTCGAAACTCTAAAAGACTAGACGCTAACCCCAGCAACTAGACACGACGATGCAACCGCAAATTCAACAAAGCAAAACCCTAAAAAGATTATGCAAAGGCTCACATTGGTTCGGATATGATGAACTAACCCTAATTTTTTGTGGCTTTTTCATGGACTGTAGGTATGAAGAACAGACTCGATCTAACCTACGAAAAACTATAAAATCTCACCGAGCAACCTGGAAATCTGATAACACTTGATAGAGGCAAAGGTGTCCCGTCTTTCGATGAGATGGTGGCTTTCGTTTTGGAGGAAGTCGACTTTGACGATCCGACTACGAACATGCCAGGATGTCGCGCCTTAGCAATTGCTAAACCAACTCCGAGAGGTTATTGACCACGCCGGAGCACGATCAACCTGACCATGAATGTCTGTTTCCTGCAGGCAAATGAAGAACAAGCAAGAAACTAAGATTGCAATCTGGATATTGTGAATATAAGAGGAAAACTTTGTTGATCAAGGTGGAGTTCTGTGACGCCTTTGTCTGGTCGTTGAACACAAACAAAGTACGCGAAGTTGCGGCTATGGCGAACTTTTAATCTAAACAAAACTCAAAGTCTAAACGATGCCCTAAGGGAATTTCGTGGCCCTTGGTGGAGGGGTCCGAAATCAACCCGATCTCTTGCTTCCCCACACATACGGACTCTAAAAATAGCCTATACATACGTATTTCGAAATTACATGGGCCTGGCCCAATAATAAGGTGACGCAGCACCTAGAATAGCCTCAGGACGAAATTTATGAAGTGGCATCTTGTATATTTTGTCCAAGGCTTCATGCACCCATTATGGTGGCTTCAAATTCCTCAAATCATCACTTGTAACTCCGTTCTTGTTCCCCTTGCGCATGCCATCGTCTCCATGCTTGTTCTTGCTCCAATGTTCATCCTTCTCCAGGCTAGGCCCTTCATTTGTAAGCAAAACAAATATATCCAATTTAGGTAGCATCATATTTGATGCGGAGCATCCTTCCATCATCCCCATGGACTCTACATCGACACATCCAACCCCACAAGGACCCATGACAAGAGCTAGAGCACGTGCTTTGGAAACCGAGGTGAACTCCTTCCTACTAGACTTGCATATGGACACAAATGGAACATGTCTACTACCTCACCAAAATATGCTATGCCTCCTTAGGTATGAAGTGGAACATCACCAAGAAGCTCAGGAGCATCCCCAAGAAGAAGGAGAACCACCCCAAGGCCGCACGGATCAAGACGAAGTGCAACAACAAGAAAACAAAGAAGTCCCAGTGACCCGTGCAAGCGGGCCCCGAGACCCCATGCCCACGGGCTACACAGGAAACAGGCGCTGGAGCACCCCGTGCGCACGGGCCTGTACCGTGCCCATGGGACCCCCGTGCGCACGGGCCCAACTTACCCCGTGCGCACGGGCCTCCAAGGATGGCCGACTGGGATGGCTTCTTCGGCTCCCCTTCTTTTCCCTCGACCCCAAGGCTATATATTCCGTACCTAGGACCATGTTTAGGGTTAGCAAAGTATTACATGAGATCTTGGTGAGCTTTGCTCTATTACGTTCCCTCTTTGAGGATCAAGACCCTATAGGGAAGAATCCTTGAGGATTTCAAGACCTCCATTGGGAGAAGACTACCTCCAAGACCCCTCTTCCTTTGGATTTGGGATGAAATTTGCCATTGTATCTTTCCTTTTATTGTGTTTGAGACTTGTGGATCTTGTGTTTTTACTCTAGTGGATGTGTAATCGGGAATTGTTGGAGTGATTGTCTCTTTGTGTTCATGCTTGTGTTCTTGTTGTTCTTGTGATTTCTCTCCTTTTTCCCGCTCCAAGCGTGAAAATGTCCTTCCTAGGGTTCTACCCTACATCATATGGTATCATGAGCCAAGTTGATTCACATGTTGGAGTCCCTACCTTCCACTTTCTAGCTTGATTTTGTTGTTTTCGTCCTAATCCGAAAATCCCCACCAAAAATAGCCCCAAAACTTTTTCTTGCAATTTGTTGATCTTGTGAGATTTGGTTGATTTGATCCACGAATTTTGTGTTTGGCAAGTGGATCTACCCCTCCACCATCATCCCCACCCATCCCCCACTGGAATTTGGCCAAAAACTTGCAATCACCACGAAATCACAGAAGTTCATCCGCTCTCGGGAGACCCCGTGCACACGGGCCATTGGGACCCCGTCCACACGGGACCCCGTGCACACGGGCCTCACTTACCCCGTGCGCATGGGCCAGCCAGAAACTTTCGACATTTTTCTGTTGTTCTTATTTTGTTTCACCACCGCCTCTCTTGTTCTTCCGCACCTTTCCACGTGTTTGTTGAGTGTTCGGTTGCGATTTCTCTTGTGTCCTAAGGTGTTTCGGCTACTTAGGCGCAACTTGGTATCATCATCGCCACTAAGCATAGACTCGGACAACACTTCGGCTTCGACAAGATCATCTTCGACCGTAAGCAAGGACGGTAACCTCGACGACAACTTGTACTCCCTTGCCATTAACTTGATAGCTTTGAGCCATTTTGCGTAGCTTACCCATCGAGACTAGCTTGTTGAGTATTGCCGGGCCACGTCTTAGTGCACCACTTAGTGTTCCATCCATCCCGTGCATCTACTACTTGTTACCTCGCTGTGTGGCTCGCATATCAAGCATCGTGGCATAGTTGAAAAAAAGGATAAAAAGCTTTTAAGCAAAAGAGAAGAGAAGTAAAGAGCTTATAAGCAATAGCATCGAGCCTTAGCATACGTGCATCATCTTGGTCACCACATACATAAGCATACTTGGGATAGTGAGACGAGTAGATTCTCTATTAGGTTGGTGCACTAGCGTATCTAGCCCATTAGTGCAATCGAGCTAGCGTCTCTCTAGTATCCGTACGACAAGAGCTTTTTCCGTGTATCGATATCTTCGAGCTCATTCCTTGGTTGTGTGGATCCCATTTATCTTCCGTGTGTGTGTTCCTCGTGTTATATTGGGAGGTTGATCTATTTGTCTAATTTGCCATTTGTGAATCTTCTCAACTTTATAAACATCTTGACTAACATTTGCTTGAATTATTTGTGCCTTTCCTAACCAAGCTCCTCCATAGACCATTTACTTGTAGGTGTGAGGAACAATTCCCGATACCAATTCCCCTATTGTAACATCACGTGGGATCGTACTTGTTACATCCACAATCTTCGGAAAAGGTAACTTTGGTTTTGTTCTCTCATTTTCCTACTCACCACCACTTTCTTATGATGGATAGGCCAAGTTCTTCTACCAACCCACTCTTCATCGAGCAAGACGACGACAGGTCATCCTTCGTCACCAAGAGCCACCTCTTTGGTGCACAACGAGCTCTCCATCAAGAGCAACAAGCAATGAACGACCGCATCGACAACCTCGCCACTGACTTGCGACTCTCCGAGCAACGTACACGCGACTACTTCGACAACAAGCTCGACGCGCACAAGCAAGAGAACGATGCAAGAATGGATGAGATCCGAGCTTTGTTGGTCAACCGGCCTCCTTCAACTTCTTCCTACTCAAGACGGAGCCACTCAAGTCGACACTCCGACGACACCTTCTCCGGCTCAAGTACACTGTCATCGACCATTCTACGACGAGCCGCGCGTCAAGACCGTCATGCATCTCACGACCCGCTACATGTCAAGCATCCACAAGAGCAAGTCGATGAGCAAGTTCCTCGTCCTCAAGCAAACCAAGTCGCTTTTGCTCAAGCTCAAGAACGACAACGTCTTCGTCATCAAGAAGAAGAAGAACGAGCGCGTCTACACCAAGAGGAACAAGACAGCGAGGCCCAACGTCTTCAACAACAACAACGAGAAGCACAAGCTCTTGAGGCGGAACCTGCCCTTCAAGAATCAAGTCGAGCCATCGCCAACCGCAATCGCGAACGACGCAATCAAGAGGAAGCCCTTCGAGAAGAAATACAAGAGATGAACTATCAACCACGTGTGCACTGTCAAGTTTCTCAAGCTCCTCCCCAAGCTCGTCAAGCTCCACCTCAACCGCAAGTGCAACAAGAGCGACACCAAGTGGAACAAGTGCCTCAAGACCCACCTCCACACCAAGAGCAACATCATGAGGAACGAGCATTCGAGGACTTTCCAAGGCAAGAGCGATATCGCAATCGCTATCAAGATGAAGAGCAACGCTATGGAAAACTCAAATTCACAATGCCCAAGTTCAATGGAAGCAATGATCTGGAAGAATACCTCTCATGGGCATTGAAGGTCGACAAATTTTTTCGTTTGCACAACTATGAGGAAGAGAAGAAGATCGCAATGGCATCACTTGAGTTCCAAGACTATGTGCTCATATGGTGGGAACAAGTCCTTGAGCGCCAAGAAGCAAGAGGTGACCCTCCAATCACCACTTGGGCTCAAATGAAGGATGTCATGCGAGCACGATTTGTACCCACCTACTACAACCGTGATTTCTTCAAGAAGCTACAACTCCTCAAGCAAGGAACAAAGAGTGTTGAAGAATACTACAAGGAAATGGAGATAGCCATGATTCGAGCCAATGTCAAGGAAGATGATGAGCAAAAAATGGCACGATTCTTGAATGGACTCAATCATCCCATCAAGAAGATCGACGACTTCCAACCCTACTCCAACCTCATCTAGCTAGTGCATCAAGCGACCAAGGTGGAACGTCAAGTGCAATATGACTTCAAGTACGCAAAGTACTCATCCAAGACATACGGCTTGTCCAACAATCAAGCTTCAACAACACCTCCAACATCTACTGCAACCAAGCCTTCTCCAAGCAACGACGACAAGACAACATACAAGAAACCTTCGTCAAGTTCAAGTGGTCTTCCTCCTACTACAAGCAACTACAAGTCGCGTGCTTCTTCCTCTACTCCGACCGATGAGACCGTCAAGACAAGTTCAATCAAGTGCTTCACATGTGGCGGCCGAGGCCACAAGTCCTTCCAATGCACCAACAAGCGCACCATGATCCTCAATGATGATGGCACCTACAACTCAATGAGTGAAGATGAAATGGAAGCTATTGAGCAAGTGGCCATGCACCGGCGTGTGAACGAGGATGAAGATGATCAAGTCTTTTGTGATGAAGATACGAGCCCCGCTCTCGTTGTCTCCAAGGTCTTGACACTTCAACATCAACAAGAAGAAGACCAATGATGCCATATCTTCCACACCAAGGTCGGCATCAATGGAAGGTCCATCAAGGTCATCATCGATGGAGGTAGTTGCCACAACTTGGCAAGTGAAGAACTATGCTCCAAGCTTCAATTGGTCAAGAGGAAGCACCCACACCCATACAAGGTTCCATGGCTAAGTGACTCTGGCACTATACGGGTTGAGCATACGGTCCAAGTATCCTTCAAAATTGGTGCATGTGAAGACACTTTGGAGTGTGATGTGGTCCCAATGACCGTTTGCCACCTCCTTCTTGGTCGACCATGGCAATTCGACCGTGGTGTCGTCCACAATGGGCGTACCAATCACTATAGCTTCAAGATGAAAGGAAAGGAATATGTGCTACGACCCATGTCTCCTAGTCAAGTGATAGCCGACAAGCAAGCCACCCACCATAGAGAGAAGAGTGAGAAAGTGAGCCACCAAAACATGAGTGAGAGCAACAAGCCAAACTTGAGCCCATCTTCGCCTAGAGAGAAAAACCTCATACTATTCACCACAAAAAGTGAGATGAGAGAAGTGTGTGAGAACTTATCGAGTGTGATGCACTTTGTCCTTGTGTGCAAATATGGAGAACAAAAAACTAACAACATCACGAACTACCTTTGGTGTTTCAATCTCTTTTGCAGGAATTTCAAGATGTTTTCCCCAATGAACTACCTCTGGGTCTACCTCCTGTACGAGGCATTGAGCATCGAATCGACCTCATCCCCGGAGCGCCACTTCCAAACAAAGCTCCATACCGTGTCAATCCCGAAGAAACCAAGTGATGCGGAGCATCCCACGTTCATCCCCATGTACACTCCGACTACTCGCCAAGCCCCAAGAGGACATATGACGAGACCTCGAACATACACCATTGGACACAAGGTGAATTCACTCCTCTCCGAACCGTCACTTTCCGCATATGAGACACGGCTACTACCTCATACATGGACCTTGCATACACTCAGGTACAACCAACATGACCATGGAGAATCCAAGGACCAAGGCCAAGCATGGAAGAGAAGACGGACGAAAGCAGAAGAAGAAGACGAAGCGGCTGCTGGAATCAGGCCGGACGTCCGGGCCGCCGTTCGGATCATCCGGGCCCAGCCGGATCATCCAGACCCTACCCCGGATCATCCGGGTAAAGACGCCGAAGACAACAGAAGCCCCCCGACGAAGCCGGATCATCCGGACGGTCGCCCGGATCATCCGGACCCCCGACACCCGGATCATCCGGGCCACCATCCGGATCACCGGACCCCTTTGTCTTGGCGACTTGGGCGAGGCCCGTGTACCTCGCCCCTCACTTACCCCTTCGTGGCTTAGCACTATAAATAGACCTCCTCCTCCCCACTTTGAGGGTTAGCATTGGATTAGCTCATATTTGTGTGAGAGCCTTTGCTCATCCACTCGGTTACTTCTCCTCGGAGATCAGGACCTTCGTCTAGGAGAAGATCCCTCGGATTCAAGACCCCTTTACGGGAAGATCCCCTCGTGGATTCAAGGCCTCCTCTTGGAGATGAACGGTTCCGTTGTATCCTTACCCTAGTTGACTATGTATCTTGTGGATCTCATGTGTGTATGTTGATCTAGCACTTGTGTGATCGACTCCTTGTTGGTCGAGTGATTTCCTCTCATTTTCCCCGTGTTTCCCCTCGTGCTTCCGCGTGTTCTTCATGTTTCCCCCGTAGGATCCCCTCCAAACGTGAAAGATCGACAAATTAGGGTTCTACCCTACATCATATGGTATCATGAGCCAGGTTGATCACGTTTTTGGAGCCCCTACCCCGTGTATTCTAGCTTGATTTTGTTGATTTTGTCCTAAATCCGAAAATCCCCACAAAAAATAGCCCCCAAATTTTTTTGTGATTTGTTGGTTTGATGATGTTTTGTTGATTTTGATCCGTGGATTTGCTTGGTTTCAAGTGGATTTAGCATTTCCCCAAGTTTCCCCACCTTCCATCCACAAAATCTTGTCAATTTTGACCCCAGAATCATCTATTTCTGCCCAAAAATTCGTCCCCGAGAGGAAATCCCGAGCAGTTTGACCTGCCCGGATCATCCGGACCTTCTCCCGGATCATCCGGACACCTCCCGGATCAGCTGGACCCTCTCCCGGACGTCCGGATACCCCACGCACCCAGAAAACAGAACCGACACTGACGAACCCGGATCATCCGGATGAACACCCGGATCATCCGGACCTAGCCCGGATCATCCGGACCTCCTCCCGGATGTCCGGTTAACCCTGAAACTGACACTGACAGATTTTTGTTTTGGCCATAACTAATTCATCCGGAGTCCGATTTTGACGTTCTTTAGCTCGTTTTGAAGCTCTTGACATCCCCCATCCCACAAAAATACCACCAACATTATTTTACTCCATCATATTTTCTGAAATTTGGCAAGTTTGCCTAGGCCTTCCACCGTATCATCCGCATAGCCACCAACGGCTTCCGCAACCTAACCCATTTTGTTCCCCATAGCATTTGAGGTTCTTTGAGTAGTGAGTTGAGTCTCCTAAGGTGTTTCGGCTACTTAGGGACGGTTTCTTCTTCATCAACCACCACCACCACCACTTCCACATAACCTTCCCACCATACACTTCCGACAACCCAACTTAACCCAATTGTTGCTTGAGCTTGTTCGAGTTGTGGCTTGTGTCTCCTAAGGTGTTTCAGCTACTTAGGGACGGCAACTTCAACTCCGACTCGTGTATAGCCCATCATTCCGTCCGCATTGCCTAGTGCAACACCACCACCGCCTTCCGCTACCACCATTTTGACATTTGTCATTTGAGATTTTGAGTTTGCGGTTTTTCCGTTTCCTAAGGTGTTTCGGCTACTTGGGGACGAGTCTCCATCATCTTGGTATCTACACCAAGAACACCGCTACTCATCATTGCAAAGGACGGTAACCTCGACGACACCTTTGTATATTCCCTTGCAATTGCATTGTTAACCCCTAGCCCATTTTGCGTTACTTGCCTATCGAGACTAGCCATTTGAGTATTGCCGGCAACGCTACTTGTGCACATTAGTGATCTACACCATCCATTGCATACATACCATATCATCTTGGTATCATATCATCCATTGTGCCTCAAGTTTGTTCCCGCATATACACAATTGCTATCTTGGTTTGTGCATTGTGCAAAAGTGGCCATAGAAAAAAAAGCTTTTAAGCAAAAAGAGAGCAAAGAGCTCGTGAGCAAGTACCATTGCATCATACCCCATTGCACATAAGATTGTCAAATCTACATCATATGATATCATGCTTGAGAGAAACACCGGGAACCATACATACATAGCATACTTGGGATAGAAGAATATCCATTTTGCATCTTATAGGTTGTGCACAAGTGTCGTATCCGCCTATTGAGCAATCGTGCTAGCGTCTCTCTTGAGTTATGCAACACGAGCGTTTTCTGTGGATTCCACATTTTGTGCTCATTCCTTGGTTGCACGACCCCATTTATCTATCCGTGTGTGTGTTTCCGTGTGACATCCATATTGCTATTGGTCCATTTGTTTCACTTGCGAATTTGTGAATCTCTTTCAACATTATTGACTCTTGCTAACATTTTGCATTAAATTTTTGTGCCACTATCCTCACCGAGCTCCACTATAAGCTTTATGTGTGTAGGTGTGAGAATCGACAAGGATCGGTACCAATAGTGCTATTTCATTGTCCACATTTGAGTGAACTTGATTCATCTTCAACTTTGGTCAAAGGTACATTGGTATTAGTTCTTCTCTTTCTCCCACTCATATTTGCTCGAGTCTTGTGATGGATAGGCAAGGCATTTCCTCTCCGGTCTATGACAACAACGACGGCGTGAACAACTACATCTCAAAAGCGTCAATCTTCGATCTACAACGACAAATACAAGGCGCACAATCAAGATTGCGAGAGCGCATCGAGAACATCTCCATCGACATTCGTCACTCCGAAGCAAGGAAAAGGGACTACATCGACAAGAAGCTTGCCGCACATAAAGAGGAGCAAGATGCAAGGATGGAGGAGATTAGAGCCTTGATCAAGTCTTCTTCCCCTTCATCATCCTCAAGACGACGACGGTCAAGCCACAAGTCTTCGGAGCGCGAAAAAGATGCAAGTGCAAATCGTCCTCGTCCACATCTACATGGCGATCATCATCACGTTCACGATCCACATCGCCATGAAGGCTAAGTCACCTCCAAGCAACATGTGCACGACGACGACGAACGACATCTACTACGAGCTCAAGCACGACAACGACATCATCATCATGAAGATGCTCCTGGCGCAAATGCACAAGTCCCAACAAGACCTACTTCACGCCAAGTCCAAGCTTCAAGAGCACAAAAGAAGACCGCGAGATGACCACCACCAAGACGGAGCTACGGCTACACCAACCACTTTGGCATCTTCGCCAAGTGCTATCAAGGCATCTTCACCTTTGGATGTACGGCATCTTCGCCTACTTCCCACGAGTACGCCTACATCGACTTCATCAAGTCTAAGGCGACCAACTATGAGTGAGGGCGACACTTACATCTTTGGAAGCCCCTCAAGGACGATGGCCGAGCATGGGACATTCCCTTCGGTCATGGAGATGAGCTATGAGGTGCCACATCATATGGGCCTCCAACCACAAGACGGTGACAAGAAGGTTGAGCATGGGACTATCCCTTCAATCAAGGCGACGATCGGAGTTGAGCATGGAGACATTTGCACCTACATCCCTCCGACACCCACATATGTCGAGATGCCCCAAGTGCCATGTGAGGAGAGCCACCACCACATGAGAGACATGAGTGACTCCACCATATGTGACATTGAGAGCATTTCCTTTGAGAGGATGAGTGTGACCACCACTAGCCCCACACATGAGAGCATGCCACACATCCTATGTGAGGTTGAGCGCCACTTGAGTGACTCCACCAGCCATATGAGTGAGAGCATCCTTGAGGGAGTGAGTGAGCCAAAACACTTAGTGAGTGAGGTAGTTGACACGGCATGTGAGGCCACTATGATTTCTAACGACTTAACCTCTACTCCTAGTGTGTTTTCTTCTTTGGTGCTAGGTCTCCTACATGACGACATGCCTACCATTGATGAGTCCATACCTCCTATGGCGGCGATTTATGGCCATGATGGACGATGATACACCCCCCACATGGTTCCATCAAGATGAAGATGACAACGAGACGATCTTCAACACCTCACCTACAACACATGAGCGACACTCCAAAGGTAACATAGGTGATGGTGCTTCTCTCGTCCCACTAGTGGACGCTCTTGACAATGATTGCTCCCATGATGTTGACCCACCTATTTCCATGCTTCATGCTAGTGAGACTTCTTCATGCCTTGACTTACCTATTTATGATGAATATGATGATGAGCATGTTGAGTTGCCTAGTTATGATGCTATGCTTCATAGGATATCATGTGAAAATTCTATTGGTCACTTCATGTTTGACAATCCATTGAACTTGTCATATGCTATGAGTGAGATCTCACATATTGCATCCTACAATCTCAACATAGTAACTATGCATGCCCCATTAAAATCAATCCCATTTGCACTTATGGCATAGATGACGAGATGATGGTCATAGGCTTTTGTTTTTCATGTGATGATATTGCCATGCTTCCTTTACATGATTTGCACAATTCATCCAATATGTCATGCCATGATCACATTGTTCCAAATATGCATTGTTTTGGATGTTGTCAATATTCTCCACGTGATGTTGCTACTCATGCTCATGAGGAGACTCCCATAGTTTCCTCATACATATTAGGAGATCTTGATGCATTCCATACTTTGCATGATTCCCATAATTGCTTGCACCATATGCATAACATGAATAACAATGCTCTAGATATTTCTCATGATGCATTACACAATTTAAGTCTCCATTATGCAATACATCATAACAAACCTCTCATGATGGATGACATGTTTCTATATCACGCATCTCATTTATTTGAGCATTGGATATTTGGTGCTAACCAACACAAGCACGTATGCATCATGATGGATGATGTGTACATCTACCACGCACACACAATTTTCCCTTTGCCTTTGTTTTGTGTAGGTACTCATGTATACTCGTCGACCTCTCAATCCCAAGAGTTGACGAAACGAGCTCTTGAGAGCAATGATGACTTGGGATCCCGAGGACTATCCTTACCACCGTCCCCTTCGCGCAAGGACTACGCGCAACTCCTCTACTTGGCTCTCACACGGCTATGGGCTATTTACCACTTGTCACCTTATGCCCATACTATCGTGTTCACTTTGCATGTTATGCTTGCTCCTATGCCTTTGCCATGCAATTGTGACCCTTGCTTGCATATATCGATGATGCACCATTATCCTACTTCTATGTGTATTTGCATGCTTGGTGGAGATCCTTGTTGCTTTTGCCATGTTTATCATGAGCCCCATGCTATTGATGCTTGTTGTGTTGGGAGAGTCATGATGCCTTATTGCTATTTACATATGGCTTCTCACCAAGATATTCATGCTATTTTTCTCACATCTTGCTTTCATGCTTGTGCTATGTCATGTGAATTATTCATGCCCACTATTTGCACACATGACATGCTTGCCATGATTCCTTCTAGTATGTTGCATCTTCGCACTAATAGCTTGCTTAACTTGATCGCTATGATTGCTTGCTATGTTGCATCACCCATGTTCCACTATTACTTGCTTTCTTGGGTTGGTGACATAGATGTTGATGCCTCTCACTTGATTTGTCATGATCATTGCCTCTTGTCTCCATTAGTTGCATCTCTCATATCACCTTGTATTGAGTGCCAACTTGCTATGCTTATTGATCTTGGAGACTTGGACACTTTACTTGTGATGCATGTTTGTTTGATTGAGCCTATTGCATTTGGTTGTTCTCGCATCATATGCCTACATACTATGCAATACTCCCTTGTCATTTCTTATGATGAGTATGATACATACACTTGTTGGGTATCTTACCACACGAATGATCGGTTTCGCCATTTTGGTACCCTCATTTGTTTTTCCAAGTGTTTGTCATGTTATTTCCTTTTGAAGGATTTACAAGGCGGGACCACCACGAGACATATTGGTTATGTGAAGGTATACAAGATGCGCGACTCCATCATCCTTGAGACACTCCTAAAGGTGAACTCCTTCTCTTTGAGCCATCCTCAAATACGCTTATTGGATGGGTCACTCTTTCATTGTTGTTTCCTTCTTGTTGTCTACATGATACATCTCGTGATCGGAGGAGCGACATTGGAGATTGGCTACATGGACCTTCACATTGAGGAGCGCTCACACTTATTGGATGCACCGTCGGAATTCCACTCATGCCTCGACAACGAGCTTTGGTACACCAACACCTCCATATTTGTTGATTGTGCTCATACATGTCATGCTCGATGGACATATCATACTCACCACAAGTTTGCACCCCACACATGGATTGACTCACATTGTGCTTGCCTTGTTGCATCTATTTCCACGTCATCCATGATATATGAGCTTGCGCATTTCCTTAGCAAATTTGTTGTGATCTACCTTGAAGGCATATTCATACATCATGATCATATTGTCCATCATCAATTGCATGATAACATATACATATTGAGAATCCATTGCCATATTCATGCTATTGATAAACCTTCTCACTATGACATCATTTTACACCGTGGTTGCATTGATCACCTTTACAACACATTTGTGTGCACAATGATTGCATTTTCTCCCATGAATGCTTTGCATCTCATTCTAGATCATCTTAATAAGCTTCATGCGCTTTGTCACAACCAATCTTGCCCCACGGACTCATTCTTACATGATGGACACTTTGTGTGCGCTAACCATTGTATTTCCGAGTGTTGCTTGTGTTTACTCTTTTTGCATGTCTATCACTCCGGCGACACCTTGGACTATGCGGATTGCACCATGTCTTCAACTTCGTCCAACTACAAGTCCGTCTACGACAACCGTTTCCATGGTGATGAGGATCACGATCCGAGGTCGGATCTTTCCCAAGGGGGGGATATGATGCGGAGCATCCCATGTTCATCCCCATGTACACTCCGACTACTCTCCAAGCCCCAAGAGGACATATGACGAGACCTCGAACATACGCCATTGGACACAAGGTGAATTCACTCCTCTCCGAACCGTCACTTTCCGCATATGAGACACGGCTACTACCTCATACATGGACCTTGCATACACTCAGGTACAACCAACATGACCATGGAGAATCCAAGGACCAAGGCCAAGCATGGAAGAGAAGACGGAAGAAAGTAGAAGAAGAAGCCGAAGCGGCTGCTGGAATCAGGCCGGACGTCCGGGCCGCCGTCCGGATCATCCGGACCCTACCCCGGATCATCCGGGTAAAGACGCCGAAGACAACAGAAGCCCCCCGACGAAGCCGGATCATCCGGACGGTCGCCCGGATCATCCGGACCCCCGACACCCGGATCATCCGGGCCACCATCCGGATTATCCGGACCCGCTTTGTCTTGGCGACTTGGGCCGAGGCCGTGTACCCTCGCCCCTCACTTACCCCTTCGTGGCTTAGCACTATAAATAGACCTCCTCCTCCCCACTTTGAGGGTTAGCATTGGATTAGCTCATATTTGTGTGAGAGCCTTTGCTCATCCACTCGGTTACTTCTCCTCGGAGATCAGGACCTCCGTCTAGGAGAAGATCCCTCGGATTCAAGACCCCTTTACGGGAAGATCCCCTCGTGGATTCAAGGCCTCCTCTTGGAGATGAACGGTTCCGTTGTATCCTTACCCTAGTTGACTATGTATCTTGTGGATCTCATGTGTGTATGTTGATCTAGCCCTTGTGTGATCGATTCCTTGTTGGTTGAGTGATTTCCTCTCGTTTTCCCCGTGTTTCCCCTCGTGCTTCTGCGTGTTCTTCGTGTTTCCCCCGTAGGATCCCCTCCAAACGTGAAAGATCGACGAATTAGGGTTCTACCCTACATCACCAAGGAGATTCAACGGCAAGTACAACAACTAATCGACAACGGTCATGTACGTGAAAGCTTAAGCCCTTGTGCCATTCCCGTCATACTTGTGCCTAAGCCCAATGGAAGTTTCCGTTTGTGTTCCGATTGTAGACCTATAAATTCTATCACCGTTCGCTATAGGCATCCCATTCCTCTCTTAGATGATATTCTTGATGAACTTAGTGGAGCCAACTTTTTCTCAAAAAGTTGATCATAAAAGTGGCTATTATCAAATCCGCATACAAGAAGGTGATGAATGGAAAACTGCTTTCAAAACAAAATTTGGCTTATACGAGTGGTTAGTCATGCCTATGGGTTTATCGGAGGCTGCCGGTACTTTTGTGCGTCGCATGCATCATGTACTTCGACCTTACATTGGAGTCTTTGTTGTGTTTTACTTCGATGATATTCTTGTGTTTAGCAAAACCATGAAAGAGCATCTTGATCATGTTAGGCTTGTTGTGCAAACACTTCGCAAGGAAATTCTTTATGCCAACATGAAAAAGTGCACATTTGGTCTTGACAAAGGGGTTTTCTTGGGTTTCGTTGTCTCTTCCAAGGGTGTCCATGTTGATGAAACTAAAATTGAAGCAATTAAAACTTGGCCCCAACCCACCAATTTGCAACAAGTGCGAAGTTTTCTTGGTCTTGCGGGTTTTTATCGTCGCTTTGTGAAAAACTTTAGCACTATTGCCGCCCCTTTGCATGCTTTGAGTAAGAAGAATGCTCCTTTTGTTTGGGGATCTTTGCAATCAACCGCTTTTGATGAGCTCAAGTCTTTGCTTACTCATGCTCCAATTCTTGCTTTGCCCAACTTTGAGAAAACTTTTGATGGTTCATTGTGATGCAAGTGGTACCAGAATTGGCGGAGTTTTGATGCAAGAAAAACGAGCAATTGCATATTTTAGTGAAAAACTCTCCGGTGCTCAACTTAACTATCCCATCTATGACAAAGAATTGTATGCTTTAGTGCGTGTCCTACATGTTTGGGAACATTATCTTAGACCTCATGAGTTTGTCATACATACGGATCATGAAACACTTAAATACTTAAAAGGACAAACTAAGTTGAACAAGCGTCATGCCAAATGGAGTGAATTTATTGAATCTTTCCCATATGTGATCAAGTACATTAAGGGTAAGGAAAATGTAGTTGCCCATGCACTTTCACGCATATGCACGCTTGTCACTAAACTTGAGTTGAATGTTATTGGCATTGAGCACATAAAAGACTTGTATGCTAATGATCCATCTTTTGCACCTCATTATGCTAAATGTTTGGCGCATACATCTTGGGAACAATATAACATCAAGGATGGTTATCTTATGAGATCTAACAAACTATGCATTCCTGAGTCTTCTCTTCGTTTACTCCTTTTGCAAGAGGCTCATGGAGGCGGACTCATGGGACAGTTTGGACGCGACAAGACTTTCACCACGCTCTCCAAGAACTACTTTTGGCCCAAGATGTTCCGCGATGTCTGACGCTTCACCACCCGATGCTCTACATGTCGCAAAGCTAAGTCTAAATCTCAATCTCATGGTCTTTACATGCCTCTTCCTATTCCTTATCAACCTTGGTAAGACATTAGTATGGATTTTGAACTTGGTTTGCCTAGAACTCAAAATGGAAAGGATTCCGTGTTCGTTGTTGTGGACCGATTTTCTAAGATGGCACATTTCATTCCTTGCAACAAGATAGACGATGCTTCACATATTGCAAATCTCTTTTGTAGGTAAATCTTGCGCCTCCATGGAGTACCAAAGACAATTGTCTCCGACCGCGACGTCAAGTTCTTGAGTTACTTTTGGAAGACTCTATGTGCCAAGCTCGGAATCAAGCTCTTGTTCTCATCCGCATACCATCCTCAAACCGACAGCCAAACGGAGGTGACAAACCAGACACTATCCACTCTGCTTTGCGTGTTGATCAAGAAGAACATCAAGGAGTGGGAGGCGTGTCTACCCATTGCCGAGTACACCTACAACCGCGCAAGACATTCAACTACCGGCAAGTCCCTCTTCGAGGTCGTCTACGGCTTCAACCCGTTGTCCCTATTGGACATTCTACCTCTCCCTCTACAAGAGCGCACCAACATGGATGCGAGTGCACGAGCAAGCTACATCAAGAAGATGCATGAAGATGCAAGGACCATCATCGAGCGCCAAGTACATCGCCTAGCGACCAAGCTCAACGTCAACAAACAACCAATGGTCTTCAACATAGGTGATCTCGTGTGGCTACACCTTCGGAAGGACCATTTCCCCAACGAACGCAAGTCCAAACTACTACCTCGAGCCGATGGACCATTCAAGGTGCTAGCATGCTACAATGACAACGCCTACAAGATTGAACTCCCATGAGACGAGTACAACGTGAGCGACATCTTCAACGTCAAAAACCTCTCGCCTTTCCATGGTGATGAACATTTTGATCCGAGGTCGGATCTTTCCCACGGGAGGGGAGATGATGCGGAGCATCCTTCCATCATCCCCATGGACTCTACATCGACACATCCAACCCCACAAGGACCCATGACAAGAGCTAGAGCACATGCTTTGGAAACCAAGGTGAACTCCTTCCTACTAGACTTGCATATACACAAATGTAACATGTCTACTACCTCACCAAAATATGCTATTCCTCCTTAGGTATGAAGTGGAACATCACCAAGAAGCTCAGGAGCATCCCCAAGAAGAAGGAGAACCACCCCAAGGCCACACGGATCAAGACGGAGTGCAACAGCAGCAAAACAGCAAGTCCCAGGTGACCCCGTGCGCACGGGCCCCCGAGACCCCATGCCCACGGGCTACACAGAAGCAGTATTGGAGCACCCGTGCGCATGGGCTCATGCCGTGCCCACAGGACCCCGTCAAGACGGGCCCAACTTACCCGTCTTGCACGGGCCTCCCAGGATGGCCGACTGAGATGGCTTCTTCGGCTCCCCTTCTTCTTCCTCGACCCCAAGGCTATATATTCCGTACCTAGGACCATGTTTAGGGTTAGCAAAGTATTAGATGAGATCTTGGTGAGCTTTGCTCCATGACCTTCCCTCTTTGAGGTTCAAGACCCCATAGGGAAGAATCCTTGAGGATTTCAAGACCTCCATTGGGAGAAGACTACCTCCAAGACCCCTCTTCCTTTGGATTTGGGATGAACTTTGCCATTGTATCTTTCCTTTGATTGGGTTTGAGACTTGTGTATCTTGTGTTGTTACTCTACTGGATGTGTAATCGGGAATTGTTGGAGTGGTTATCTCTTTGTGTTCATGCTTGTGTTCTTGTTGTTCTTGAGATTTCTCTCCTTTTCCCCCCTCCAAGTGTGAACAGGTCCTTCCAAGGGTTCTACCCTACATCATAATTCTCATGAACATTAGAATCATTACCAAGAAACGAAAGTACCTGGTAATTTAGTTGGCGTGCGCGAGCTCTAGTAATTGGTCATGTATGTATAGCAGCAGGGGCTGTGGGTGTAACAATGGTATTGATGTCCTCATCATCCGTCTTCTTCACACCAAAGTGTCCCATTAGTCCTCCTCCATGCGCCTCCTGCAACAACAAAAGACGAACGGAGCTAGCTGGAATGCATAGCTTGTTAGCATGGAACACAAATCCATCATTAACGACGAACTTGTTCCATGTTCTTCCTTCTATACAATTCTGCAATACATCTTTAAAATCAGCATCAAGCACATATTGATCTTTGATGGTCTCCAAACCAAATATTTTGAAGTCAAGTTGTGAAAGCATAGTATAGCGACGAGACAATGCATCAGCAATAACATTTTCTTTACCCTTCTTGTGTTTAATGACATAAGGGAACGTCTCAATGAATTCAACCCATTTAGCATGTCTGCGATTCAGTTTAGCTTGACTTTTAATATGTTTCAAAGATTCATGATCAGAATGTATAACAAATTCTTTGGGCCATAAATATTGTTGCCATGTTTCTAAAGTCCGAACAAGAGCATATAATTCTTTATCATAAATAGAATAATTCAGACTAGGCCCACTCAATTTTTCAGAAAAGTATGCAACAGGTTTGCCATCTTGTAATAACACACCTCCTAATCCAATTCCACTAGCATCACATTCAAGCTCAAATGTCTTATTAAAATCAGGAAGTTGGAGTAAAGGAGCATGTGTCAACTTATCTTTCAACACCGTGTAAGCTTCTTCCTGTGCGGTACCCCAAACAAAAGGCACATCCTTCTTTGTAAGCTCATTGAGAGGTGCAACAATTGTGCTGAAATCTCTCACAAAAGTCCTATAGAATCCAGCGAGGCCAAGAAAACTCCTCACTTTTGTGACCGTTTTGGGCTGCGGCCAACTCTCAATAGCTTCAATCTTGGCTTTGTCAACTTCAATTCCCTGTGGAGTAACAACATAGCCAAGAAAAGACACTCGGTCGGTGCAAAAGGTGCACTTCCCAAGGTTACCAAATAAACGTGCAACACATAGAGCAATAAAAACAGCACGTAAATGTTCCAAATGTTCCTCCAAAGATCTGCTATAAATCAATATGTCATCAAAGTAAACTACCACAAATCGTCCAATGAAAGCACGTAAAACTTCGTTCATTAATCTCATGAAAGTACTAGGTGCATTAGTTAACCCAAAAGGCATGACTAACCACTCATATAATCCAAACTTAGTTTTAAATGCTGTTTTCCATTCATCCCCCAATTTCATACGAATTTGATGGTATCCACTACACAAATCAACTTTGGATAATATTGTAGAGCCACTCAATTCATCAAGCATATCATCTAGCCTAGGAATAGGATGACGATAATGAATAGTAATATTATTAATGCCTCTACAATCAACACACATACGTGATGTACCATCCTTTTTCGGCACTAGAATAATAGGAACATCACAAGGACTAAGGGATTCGCGTATATAACCTTTGTCAAGCAGCTCCTGTACTTGACGAATAATCTCCTTCATCTCCTCTGGATTGGTACTGTATGGTGCACGGTTGGGTAATGATGCACCGGGAATTAAGTCAATCTGATGCTCAATCCCTCGAATGGGAGGTAATCCCGGTGGCACGTCTTGTGGAAAGATGTCAGCGAACTCCTGCAAAATGTTAGTGACAGGAGGAGGCAAAGAGGAAGGCACGTCCTCGAATGAAAATAATGCCTCTTTGCACACAAAAGCATAGCAAACAGATTTGCTGAAATCTAGCTCATCAATATCAGATTTGGTGGCAAATAAACATGCACTTTTCAATTTAATTTCAGAAGCAACACTAGATGGTTTATTATTAGGCTTCATTTGTTGCTCAAATTCTTTTGCCACAATCTGATTTTCACTCTTATTCTACTCCTGTTTTGCTTTATTAGCTCTATTAATATCATCTTTCAAAATGGAATCAGGGGTCATAGGAAGCAAAGTAATATTTTTATCCTTATGAACAAGAGTATACTGATTATTTCTACCATGGTGTACAGAATTTTTATCAAATTGCCATGGTCTACCAAGTAATAAGGAACATGCTTGCATAGGTACCACATCACAATCAACATAATCAGCATATGTAGATATACAAAAATTCACACGAACAGTATGTGTTACTTTAACCTTGCCGCTGTTATTGAACCATTGGATGTAGTAAGGATGTGGGTGTGGTCTTGTGGTGAGAGAGAGCTTCTCCACCATCTCCATGCTAGCCAAGTTGTTGCAGCTCCCTCCGTCTATGATGACGTGCACAGAACATTCCTTCACAACTCCCTTTGTATGGAAAAAATTATGCCTCTGATTTTGCTCAGCTTGTGTGACCTGCACACTCAAAACACGTTGAGCAACTAAAAATTCATACCTGTCAGCGTCTTCAGGAGCCATGTATTGCGTCTCATGATCAGAATCATCTCCACCGTGTTCTGCGCGTGTAATAAGAGCCAACGTCTCCTCATCATAGTCACTAGCAGACTCATACCCACCATCCTCAGTAGCAATCATCAAACGCTGAGATTTGCATTCTCTCGCAAAATGACCTCTTCCCTTACAACGACGACAAATAATATCACTTGTGTGCCCAGTTGATGCCATGGAAGAAGAAGAGCTCTGTGCAGGCCCGGCAGGTGCGCTCTTGGCACATAGTGGTGGTTGTGCCTGCTTTCTTGTATCACGGCTGGAGGTGGCACCTAATGGAGGTGTTGGTACAGTTGAAGTAGAAGATGCACGCGATGTCCATGATGAAGGTCGACCTGCAAAAAAGTTAGTTCACGCCAATGCTTGTCGATCCTGCACTTCATGTTCAGCTTTACAAGCAAGATGGAATAAATGAGTGATATTAGTATACTCCTTATACTTAGAATGGTCTGAATCTCTCTATTTAATCCACCCATAAAACGTGCAAGCATAGGTTCATTCTCCTCTACAATACCACATCTAATCATGCCAGTTTGTAATTCCTGACAATATTGTTCTACAGAATTTTTTTCCTTGTCTCAAACGCTGTAATTTTTGAAGCAATTCACGTTGATAATATGGTGGAACCCAACGAGTATGCATAGCAGTTTTCAAAGCAGCCCAAGTAGCTGGAATAGGATATAATCTACAATGTTCAGACCACCAAACACATGCAAAGCTAGTGAAAGCACAAACAGCAGCAGGAACATGTCTCTCCTCGGGATATTGTGAACATGTAAATCGTTGTTCAGTTTCTAACTCCCAAGTAAGATATATATCAGGAACATATCTACCCTCAAATGGTGGAATATTCAGTTTCAGTTTAGGAAGATGGTCATGATCTCGTACCTGAGGGAGAGCCCTACTATTGTGATTATTTGCATGTGGACGACCTGGTGGTTGTGGTGCTGGTGGTTGCACGTAGTTCTGATTTTAATCAACCTCATCCTCGTAATCTCCCGCATAATCATCCTCCGCATCAGCAGGAGGAGCCACAGAAGTACCGCCAGTAGCACCAACCGTTTGGCCAGGCTGAAGAAGGACACAGCTCGCTCGGTGGAGGGCTGTTTCGCGACGTGGAGGTAGTAGTTGTTGTTGTTGTAGAGGTGCGGTAGGTGCAGCTGGTGGACGCGCAAGCAGTTCATTATATCTGTTATCGAGCTTTGTTTCGAACGTCTTCTCAAGGCCAGTGATCTTCTCCATGGCCTCTTCAAAATTGTTCAGCACATCTTGCACTTGTTCGGTCATCATTTGCTGAAACTTATCATGAAGCTCCTTATTCGTTAAGTTCTCCCAGTCAATCTCGTCGGCTTGTGATCCTGGCATGGTTAGAAGAATTAGAAACACACAAGAATATGATCCTACAGACTACTAACAAGTGGTGGTGGTGGGTGTCGCAAATCCGTCAAGCAAAACTCAAATTCTTACCAGTTCTTACCCAGCAGCAGTCAGTGATCGGCAACCATTGTAGTCAAAACTTTCAAAGCTTGGATAGAGCGATTACCAGGGAGAGTCAAACACACGACATAGATGTATGTGGAGCTGGGAAGGCTTATAATATGGTAGCAAAATGGATCAACAATAATCAATTCAGAGATGCAAAGTTGAATAAACGCTCAACGACGGTACTGTGCTGGTCCTAGGCTAGACCGTGCTAGAGACGCGAGCCTAGAACACTAACAAAATCACGGCGCTGCACGTAAACAAGGGAGAAGCACACTCTGGATTTTTTTTCGCTCTATTTTTTTTGTGCTCCTCTTTTTTTTGCGAAAAATCACTATAATGGCGAGTGTCTCAAAACTCTCCCAGGTCAAACTGACAGGATGGGCACGAATTTTTTTTGACAATTTGTTTTTCGGAAATCAGGGCAGCGATGACGAAAAAGTGCGACAAAAAATCACTATGATGGCGAGTGTCTCAAAACACTCCCTGGGACCTAAAAATAGGATAGGCAAAAAATATTTTTGGTCGCCAAAATTTTGGCCTAAAAACTGCCCGGGGGTCTCCAGACTCCTTTTTTTCGAAACCTACTCAGGCAAGGAAACACGAATCGGAAATTAGATGGATCTCGAAAACAAACCTAATATGCAAGGAACTAAGATTGGTGGTGGATATATGGTGGTGGTATATGAGAGTGGTGGTGGTATATGGCAGCGGTGGTAGTATATGGATATGGATCGGTGGTGGTATATGGATACAGATTGGTGGTGGTATGAAGAACAGACTCAACCTAAACTACGAAAAACTGTAAAATCTCACCGAGCAACCTGGAAATCTGATACCACTTGATAGAGGCAAAGGTGTCCCGTCTTTCGATGAGATGATGGATATCGCTTTGGTGGAAGTCGACTTTGACGATCCAACTACGAACGTGTGAGGACGTCGCGCCTTAGCAATCGCTAAACCAACTCCGAGAGGTTATTGACCACGCCGGAGCACGATCAACCTGACCACGAAGGTCTGTTTCCTGCATGCAAACGAAGAACAAGCAAGAAACTAGGATTGCAATCTAGATATTGCGAATATAAGAGGAAAGCTTTATTGATCAAGGTGGGGTTCTAAGACGCCTTTGTCTGGTCATTGAACACAAACAAAGTACGCGATGTTGCAGCTATGGCGAACTTTTAACATAAACAAAACCCAAAGTCTAAACGACGCCCTAAGGGCTGTATATATGGAGGAAGAGGGGGGAATTTCGTGGCCCTTGGGGAAGGGGTCTGAAACCAACCCTATCTCTTGTTTCCCCACATATACAGACTCTAAAAACAGCCTATACTCAAGTATTTCGAAAATACATGGGCCTGGCCCAATAATAAGGTGACGCAGCACCTAGAATAGCCTCTAGACGAAAATTATGAAGTAGCATCTTGTATATTTCGTCCATGGCTTCATGCACTCATTATGGTGGCTTCAACGTCCTAAAATCATCACTTGTAACTCCGTGCTTGTTCCCCTTGCGCATGTCATCATCTCCATGCTTGTTCTTGCTCCAATGTTCATCCTTCTCCAAGCTAGGCCCTTCATTTGTACGCAAAACAAATGTATCCAATTTAGGCAGCATCATATTCTCATGAACATTAGAATCATTACCAAGAAACGAAAGTACCTGGTAATTTAATTGGCGTGCGCGAGCTCTAGTGATTGGTCCAGTATGTATAGCAGCAGGGGCTATGGGTGTAACAATGGTATTGATGTCCTCATCAGATTGCGGTAGACTCGCGTGCTACAAGGGCACGCCTCTCTAGGACTTGAGTTTCCTGTGCGCGCCTTGTTCCAGGGGCTTTCTCCAAGGCTTCCTTCTTGAAAACTCAAAAGTGGTTGAGCCTCAGGAGGCGTCATGCGGCTGCAGGGTTAGGAGATCTCATGAGGTGGCATACCTCATGCGAGCCCCCGAGCGTGGGCTGGTTGCCGCTAGTATTTCATGTCGCAATGCCTAGAGATATGCAATTGAGAGGACATGCGTACCCATGAGCTTGTTTGAGAGTGTCACGCGAGGATTAAGACACCAAAGGCTAGGGCAGCAAGGTTTTGGCGAGGAGTGTTCGCGGGCGAGCCCAAGCGCACACATCGTGCCCATCCCCCACATGCAGGACGCGCGAGGAAGAGGGACGGGCAACTGTCACTCTCCCTAAAACAAGATTTGAAAGAGCGAACGCTGCAAGGAGAAAAAATTTCCCAACCCTTGAAAACAAAAGACGCGAAAGCTCCAAATTTCATTTCAAGAAGTTGCAAACCAGCTACAGAAAGCAAGCAAAAGAACAGTCGTGTCTGGCACTTACACTAGTCTTCCTATCTTCCCACCAGCATGGAGCATGGGGCCTCCACGAGGACGTGCGTGGGAGACCTGTGAGACCCAGGGGCGGCACTCAGGAGACTCCGGGGCGTGTACAGCCCCAACTCAGTATTAAGTGAGTGTCACGAGCGGAGATCTTCACAGGCACATGGCCTTGGTCATGGTTAGAATTTCCAGAGGTGCTGGATGTTCCAGGCATTCTGGGTGGGGACCATGTCCTGTGTCTGCAAGCGCACGGTGCCAGGCCTGGAGACACGGGTGATCCTGAATGGGCCCTCCCACATGGGCGAGAGCTTGTGAAGCCCCTCCCTGGAGAGCACCCGCCGTAGGACGAGGGCACCCACCTCGAGGGTCCTGGAGCGGAATCTACGGCAGTGATACCATGGCAGCACCTGCTAGTACCTCGCTGCATGGAGCGAAGCTTTGCGGCGGCGCTCCTCCCCCAGCATGAGGTCCATCCCTCATGAGGTGTCCTGGCATGGCTCGTCAAACGCCAAGACCCGCGGGGAGCAATGTTTGATCTCATGACGGAGGACCGCTTCAGCCCCGTAGATGAGGAAGAACGGGGTCTCGCCTGTAGGCTTGGTCGCGGTGGTGCGGATGGACCACAGCACGGGCTGGAGCTCATCGAGCCAGCCCCTGCCATAGGCCTGAAGTTTCTTCTTGAAGCTCCTTGTCTTGACACCGCACAGGAATTTCACATTGGCGCGTTCGGCATGGTCATTGCTGGGCGGGTGTGCCACCGAAGTGTAGCATATCTGCGTTGCAAGGTTACCACAATATGTTTTGAAAAGGTTACCCGTGAACTGAGAGCCATTGTGATGCGGAGCATCCCTCGGTCATCCCCATGGACCTTCCATCGCCTCACCAAGCCTCAAGAGGACCCATGACTAGAGCACGTGCTAGAGCTCTCGAGACCGAGGTGACTTCTCTCCTTAATGATATCTCATATGATCCCCTCGAGACATGGCTACTACCTCAATCTGGAATGTTGTGCATGATTAGGTACCAAGAGGACCCTCCCGAGGATGCATGTGAAGATGGTCAAGACCCCAAGTCCATGGAAGAAGAGAACCCATGGAAGAAGGCAAGGACAGCCTCCAGGAACGGGACATCCGGCCAGGATCCCGGACATCTGGCCCCTGGAGATCCACAAGGCCAGGCATCTACAGAAGAAGCTACAGGGACCGGACATCCGCCGTCCAGCCCGGACATCCGGCCCGCACCGAAAATCCGGCCTAAATCCTGGACATCCGGCACTGGCGTCCAGGGAGCAGAGAAGCTTGCCCCGACAGCCCGGACATCCAGCGTTCGCCCCGGACATCCGGCGCCTCGCGAAGCCGCGGACATCCGGCCCCTCCGAGCGGACATCTGGTGTCGCCCCTCAAGTGCACAGAAGAGTCATCTCCACTGGCCCAGACATCCGGCCCCTCCAGCCCGGACATCCGGCACCTCGTGAGCGCCCGGACATCCGGCCCGTCGCCCGGACATCCTGCGCCATCTGCCTGCGCGCAGTTCCTTTGGGCCGTGACCCGTGTACCCCTTCGCCCTTTGACTATATATACTCCCTCATCCCTTACCTTCTAGGGTTAGCATTGGTTTAGCTCATATTTGTGTGAGAGCCTTGCTCATCCACTTGGTTACTTCTCCTCGGAGCTCACGACCTCTTCGGAGAAGATCCCCCAAGCGGATTCAAGACCCCTTCTAGGGAAGACCATCAAGACCTCCTCACGGAGAAGAACGGTTCCTTTGTATCCTTACCTTTGTTGATTGTGGATCATGAGTTACTCTTTGTTTTCGGTGATCTAGCAGTTGTGTGATTGATTCCTTGTCGGTTTAGTGATTCTCTCTCGTTTTCCCCGTGTTTCCCCTTTGTGCTTCCACGTGTTCTTCGTGATTCCCCGTAGGATCCACTCCAAACGTGAAAGATCGTCACCATAGGGTTCCGCCCTACATCATCTTGGTATCATGAGCCACGTTGATCACCTTTTTGGAGCCCCTACCCCGTGTTTTCTAGCTTGATTTTGTTGTTTTCGTCCGAAATCCGAAAATCCCCACCAAACAAGCCCCAAATTTTTTTGTGATTTGTTGGTGTGATGAAGTTTTGTTGGATTTGATCCACGGATCTTCTTTGCATCAGGTTGATCTAGCTTTTCCCCATCTCTCCCGTGATTTCAATCCACCAATTTGTCCGAATTTTGCCCCGGAGTTGCAATTTCTCCCGTGGAGTTCATCGTGTTCGTCCTCGATCTAGAGCCCGGACATTCGCCCCTTGTCCACCGGACATCCGGCGCCCCGAACATTCGGCAGCTAGCCCGGACATTCGGCCCCTGGAAGCAGCAACTCCATCCCCCACGCCCATTTCCGCATACTTTCCCCGAATTTTGCCCCGGTGCCCACGCTTACTTCCGCAAACTCCCAAAGTTTCCGCAAACACCACCACCGCTCACCGCTACCTCCTATGTCGATTTTGACACGTTTTGGTCTTTGAGATTTTGAGTTGTGGTTCCCGTGTCCTATTGTGTTTCGGCTATATAGGTACGGTTCGATGTCACCATCACCACCGCTCACCTCCATCGACTACTCAACATCACCAAGGACGGTAATTCGACGACATCTTTGTCATAACTTGCAATTGCATTGATACCCCACATGGCCTTACTTTTGCGTAGCTTACCCATCGAGACTAGCCATTGAGTATTGTCGGCAACGTGACTTGTGCACATTAGTGATCATACTCCATAGCATACATACCATAACACAGTGGTGCCTATCTTGGAATCAACTTGTGTGTCACAAAGTTGTCATAGCATACGCAATTGCTGTCTTGGTTCGTGAAGTTTTGCATGAGAAAAAAGCTCAAAAGTGAAAAAGCCACCCAAGCTTTTAAGCAAAGAGGAAAGAGAAGCAAAAAGCTTCTAAGCAAGAACCATAGCATCATACTACATTAAGATTGTCATATAAGATCATCTTGGATCATAGCACCGAAATACCATACATATAGCATACTTGGGATAGAGATCGTTGCATTTTTGCCTAGTAGATTGTGCACAAGCTCCGTATCTGCCTATTGTGCAATCGTGCTAGCGTCTCTCTAGTATTGTGCAACAAGAGCATTTTCGTGGATTCCACATTTTGGCTCACTTTTGGTTTGCACAATCCCATTTATCTATTTGCGTGTGTGTTTCCATGTTCCCCTACTTGCTTAGTCTACTTGTTGCGTTTGCAAATTTGTGTATCTTTTCCAACATTATTGAATCTCGCTTTCAATTGCATCAAATTTTGTGCCAACATCCTAACCAAGCTCGACCATAAGCTTTTACTTGTGTAGGTGTGAGAACCGACAAGAATTGGTACCAATAGTGCTATTTCATTGTCCGCATTTGAGTGAACTTCATTCCTCATCAATATCGGTCAAAGGTACATTTGTATAAGTTCTTCTCCTTCTACCACTCACATTTTACTTGAAATGATGGATAGGCCAAGTACTTCTACCAACCCACTCTTCATCGAGCAAGACGACGACATGTCATCATACGTCACCAAGAGCCACCTCTTTGGTGCACAACGAGCGTTGCATCAAGAGCAACAAGCAATCAACGCCGCATCGACAACCTCGCCACCGACTTGCGACTCTCCGAGCAACGTACAAGAGATTACTTCGACAACAAGCTCGACGTGCACAAGCAAGAAACGATGCAAGAATGGATGAGACCCACGCCTTGTTGGTGAACCGGCCTCCTTCTACATCGTCATACTCAAGACGGAGCCACTCAAGTTAACACTCCGACGATTCCTTCTCCGGCTCAAGTACTCCATCTTCGAACACTCTTCGATGAGCCGCATGTCAAGATCGTCATGCATCTCGCAACCCGCTACACGTCTAGCATTCACAAGAGCAAGCCGATGAGCAAGTCCCTCGTCCTCAATCAAACCAAGTCACTTTTGCTCAAGCTCAAGAACGACAACGACTACAGCGCCAAGAGGAAGAACGAGCGCATCTACACCAAGAGCAACAAGACGCCGAGGCTCAACGTCTTCAACAACAACAACGAGAAGCACAAGCTCTTGAGGCGGAACGTGCCCTTCAAGAATCAAGTCGAGCCATCGCCAACCGCAATCGCGAAGGGCGCAATCAAGAGGAATCCCTTAGAGAAGAAATCCAAGAGAGGAACTACCATCCGCGTGTCCAACGTTAAGCTCCACAAGCTCCTTCACAAGCTCGTCAAGCTCCACCTCAACCTCAAGTTCAACAAGAGCATGTCGATCATGGACTTCCTCCATGCCAAGAGAAACATGAGGATGCATACCCTCCATGTCAAGGGCGTCATCATCACCATCGCCAACAACACAATGAAGAGCAACGCTATGGCAAGCTCAAATTCACAATGCCCAAGTGCAGCGGAAGCAATGATCCCGAAGAATACCTCTCATGGGCATTGAAGGTCGGCAAAATCTTTCGTTTGCACAACTATGAGGAAGAGAAGAAGATCGCTATGGCATCACTTGAGTTCCAAGACTATGTGCTCATATGGTGGGAACAAGTCCTTGAGCGCCACAAGCAAGAGGTGAACCTCCAATCACCACTTGGGCTCAAATGAAAGATGTCATGCGAGCACGTTTTGTGCCCACATACTACAACCGCGATCTCTTCAAGAAGGTACAACTCCTCAAGAAAGGAACAAAGAGTGTTGAAGAATACTACAAGGAAATGGAGATAGCCATGATTCGAGCCAATGTCACGGAAGATGATGAGCAAACAATGGCACGATTCTTGAATGGACTCAATCATCCCATCAAGAAGATCGCCGACTTCCAAACCTACTCCAACCTCATTGAGCTCGTGCATCAAGCTACAAAGGCGGAACGTCAAGTGCAAGATGACTTCAAGTACGCCAAGTACTCATCCAGGACCTACGGCTTCTCCAACAATCAAGCTTCAACAACTCCTCCAACATCTACATCAAACAAACATTCTCCAAGCAACAACGACAAGTCGAGTTACAAGAAAACTTCGTCAAGTTCAAGTCGTCTTCCTCCTACTACAAGCAACTTCAAGCCGCGTGTTTCGTCTTCTACTCTGACCAATGAGACCGTCGAGACAAGCTCCTTCAAGTGTTTCACTTGCGGCGGCCGAGGCCACAAGTCCTATGAATGCACAAACAAGCGCACCATGATCCTCAACGACGATGGCACCTACGACTCAATGTGTGAAGATGCAATGGAAGCTCTTGAGCAAGTGGCCATGCACCGGCGCGTGAACGAGGGTGAAGATGATCAAGTCTTTTGTGATGAAGATACGAGCCCCGCTCTTGTTGTCTCCAAGGTCTTGACTCTTCAACATCAACAAGAAGAAGACCAACGATGCCGCATCTTCCACACAAAGGCTGGAATCAATGGACGATCCGTCAAGGTCATCATCGATGGAGGTAGTGGCCACAACTTGGCAAGTGAAGAACTATGCTCCAAGCTTCAATTGTTAAAGACGAAGCACCCGCACCCCTACAAGGTTCAATGGCTAAGTGACTCCGGCACTATACGAGTTGAGCATACGGTCCAAGTATCCTTCAAAATTGGTGCATATAAGGACACTTTGGAGTGTGATGTGGTCCCAATGACCGTTTGCCACCTCCTTCTTGGTCGACCATGGCAATTCGACCGTGGTGTCTTCCACAACGGGCGTACCAACCAATATAGCTTCAAGATGAAAGGGAACGAATATGTGCTACGACCTATGTCTCCTAGTCAAGTGATAGCCGACAAGCAAGCAAACCACCATAGAGATAAGAGTGAGAAAGTGATCCGCCAAAAAGTGAGTGAGAGCCACAAGCCAAACTTGAGCGCCTCTTCGCTTAGAGAGAAAAACCTCATACTATTTGCCACAAAAAGTGAGATGAGAGAAGTGTGTGAGAACCCATCGAGTATGATGAACTTTGTCCTAGTGTGCAAGGATGGGGACCCAACACTAACACCCCTAACGAGCTACCTTTAGTGTTTCAATCTCTTTTGCAGGAATTTCAAGATGTTTTCCCCGATGAGCTACCCCCGGGTCTACCTCCTCTACGAGGCCTTGAGCATCGAATCGACCTCATCCCCGGAGCGCCACTGCCAAACAAAGCTCCATACCGTGTCAATCCCGAAGAAACCAAGGAGATTCAACGGCAAGTACAACAGCTAATCGAAAACGGTCATGTACGTGAAAGCTTAAGCCCTTGTGCCGTTCCAGTTATACTTGTGCCTAGGCCCGATGGAAGTTTCCGCTTGTGTTCCGATTGTAGACCTATAAATGCTATTACCGTTCGCTATAGGCATCCCATTCATCGCTTAGATGATATGCTTGATGAACTTAGTGGAGCCAACTTTTTCTCAAAAATTGATCTTAAAAGTGGCTATTACCAAATCCGCATTCAAGAGGGTGATGAATGGAAAACTGCTTTCAAAACCAAATTTGGCCTATATGAGTGGTTAGTTATGCCTATGAGTTTATCGGAGGCTCCCGGTACTTTCGTGCGTCTCATGCATTATGTGCTTCGCCCTTATATTGGAGTCTTTGTTGTGGTTTACTTCGATGATATTCTTGTGTTTAGCAAAACCATGAAAGAGCATCTTAATCATGTTAGGGCTGTTTTACAAACACTTCGCAAGGAAAGTCTTTATGCCAACATGAAAAAATGCACATTCGGTGTTGACAAAGTGGTTTTCTTGGGTTTCGTTGTATCTTCCAAGGGTGTCCATATTGATGAAACTAAAATTGAAGCAATTAAAACTTGGCCCCAACCCACCAATTTGCAACAAGTGCGTAGTTTTCTTGGTCTTGCGGGTTTTTATCGTCGCTTTGTGAAAGATTTTAGCACAATCGCAGCTCCTTTGCATGCCTTGAGTAAGAAGAATGCTCCTTTCGTTTGGGGATCTTTGCAATCCACCGCTTTTGATGAGTTCAAGTCTTTGCTTACTCATGCTCCGATTCTTGCTTTGCCCAATTTTGACAAAACTTTTGAGGTTCAATGTGATGCAAGTGGTACCGGAATTGGTGGAGTTTTGATGCAAGAAAAACGATCCATTGCATATTTTAGTGAAAACTCTCCGGTGCTCAACTTAACTATCCCATCTATGACAAAGAATTGTATGCTTTAGTGCGTGGGCTACATGTTTGGGAACATTATCTTAAACCTCATGAGTTTGTCATCCATACCGATCATGAAACGCTTAAGTACTTAAAAGGTCAAACTAAGTTAAACAAGCGTCATGCCAACTTGAGTGAATTTATTTAATCTTTTCCCTATGTGATCAAGTGCATTAAGGGTAAGGAAAATTTAGTTGCCGATGCACTTTCACACATATGCATGCTTGTCACTAAACTTGAGTTGAATGTTATTGGCTTTGAGCACATAAAAGACTTGTATGCTAATGATCCATCTTTTGGACCTCCTTATGCTAAATGTTTGACGCATACATCTTGGGAACAATATTACATCAAGGATGCTTATCTTATGAGAGCTAACAAACTTTGCATTTCCGAGTCTTCTCTTCATTTTCTCCTTTTACAAGAGGCTCATGGAGGCAGACTCATGGGACATTTCGGACGCGACAAGACATTCTCCACGCTCTCCAAGAACTACTTTTGGCCCAAGATGTTCCGTGACGTATCACGCTTCACCACCCGATGCTCTACATGTCGCAAAGCTAAGTCTAAAGCTCAATCCCATGGTCTTTACATGCCTCTCCCTATTCCTTATCAACCTTGGGAATACATTAGCATGGATTTTCTAAGATGCCACATTTCATCCCTTGCAACAAGATAGACGATGCTTCACACGTTGCAAATCTCTTTTGTAGGGAAATCTTGCGTCTCCATGGAGTACCAAAGACAATCGTCTCCGACCGCGACGTAAAGTTCTTGAGTTACTTTTGGAAGACCCTATGCGCCAAGCTCGGAATCAAGCTCTTGTTCTCATCCGCATACCACCCTCAAACCGACGTCCAAACGGAGGTGACGAACCGTACACTCTCCACTCTACTTCGCATGTTGATCAAGAAGAACAGCAAGGAGTGGGAGGAATGTCTACCCATAGCCGAGTACTCCTACAACCGCGCAAGACATTCGACGACTGGAAAGTCCCCCTTCGAGGTCGTCTACGGCTTCAACCCGTTGTCCCCATTGGACATTCTACCTCTTCCTGTTCAAGAGCGCACCAACCTCGATGCAAGTGCCCGTGCAAGCTACATCAAGAAGATGCATGAAGATACAAGACACACCATCGAGCGCCAAGTACAACGACTCGCCACCAAGCTCTACGTCAACAAGCATCCCATGATATTCAACATTGGAGACCTCGTGTGGCTACACCTTCGCAAGGACCGCTTCCCCAACGAACGCAAGTCCAAGCTTCTCCCTCAAGCCGACGGACCCTTCAAGGTGCTAGCACGGTACAACAACAACGCTTACAAGATCGATCTCCCACACGACAAGTACAACGTGAGCAACATCTTCAACGTCTCCGATCTCTCCCCATACCTTGGTGATGAGGATTTCGATCCGAGGTCGGATCTTTCCCAAGGGGGGGGGAGATGATGCGGAGCATCCTTCGGTCATCCCCATGGACCTTCCATCGCCTCACCAAGCCTCAAGAGGACCCATGACTAGAGCACATGCTAGAGCTCTCGAAACCGAGGTGACTTCTCTCCTTAATGATATCTCATATGATCCCCTCGAGACATGGCTACTACCTCAATCCGGAATGTTGTGCATGATTAGGTACCAAGAGGACCCTCCCGAGGTTGCACGTGAAGATGGTTAAAACCCCAAGTCTGTGGAAGAAGAGAACCCATGGAAGAAGGCAAGGACAGCCTCCAGGCACCGGACATCCGGCCAGGATCCCGGACATCCGGCCCCTGGAGATCCACAAGGCCAGGCATCTAAACAAGAAGCTACAGGGACCGGACATCCGGCCCCCACCGGAAATCCGGCCTAAATCCCGGACATCCGGCACTGGCGTCCAGGGAGCATAGAAGCTTGCCCCGACAGCCTGGACATCCGACGTTCGCCCCGGACATCCGGCGCCTCCCGAAACCGCGGACATCCGCCCCCCCCCCCCCGAGCGGACATCCGACGTCGCCCCTCAAGTGCACAGAAGAGTTAACTCCACTGGCCCAGACATCCGGCCCCTCCAGCCCGGACATCCGATACCTCGTGAGGGCCCGGACATCCGGCCCGTCACCCGGACATCCGGCGCCATCTGCCTGCGCGGAGCTCCTTTTGGCCGTGACCCGTGTACCCCTTCGCCCTTTGACTATATATACTCCCTAATCCCGTACGTTCTTGGGTTAGCATTTGTTTAGCTCATATTTGTGTGAGAGCCTTGCACATCCACTTAGTTACTTCTCCTCGGAGCTCACGACCTCTTCGGTGAAGATCCCCCAAGCGGATTCAAGACCCCTTCTAGGGAAGACCATCAAAAACTTCTCACGGAGAAGAACGGTTCCTTTGTATCCTTACCTTTGTTGATTGTGGATCATGAGTTACTCTTTCTTTTCGGTGATCTAGCACTTGTGTGATTGATTCCTTGTCGGTTTAGTGATTCTCTTTCGTTTTCCCCGTGTTTCCTCATTGTGCTTTCGCGTGTTCTTCGTGATTCCCCGTAGGATCCAGTCCAAACGTGAAAGATCGTCACCATAGGGTTCTGCCCTACATCACATTGTCAGTGATGATACGACTGGGGACACCAAAGTTGCTAACGAGGTCCTTGATGAACTTGATGGCCGAGCCTGCCGGGATGGTGCGCACAGGCTCCACCTTCGCCCAATTGGTGAACTTGTCGATGGTGACATAGAGGTAGCGGTAGCCCTCGGCAGCTCAAGGGAATGGACCCAAGATATCCAGCCCCAAACCATGAACAGCCATGAGAGCAGGATGGTCTGGAGGCCCTAAGTGGGCTGGTGGATCTATTTGGCATGGAATTGGCATGCCTCGCATGATCTTACCAGCTGAGTGTCATCGTTGAGCGCTGTGGGCCAGTAGAACCCGCTGCGGAATGCCTAGCCCGTGAGGGTGCGCGACAAAGAGTGATGCCCGCAATCCCCAATGTGGATATCAGCTTGTAGTTCGCACCCCTGCTCCTTGGAGATGCACCGAAGAGAAGTGTCGTTTGGGTGCCTTTGGTAGATCTCGCCGTTCTAGATGTAGTACGCTATGGCCTGGTGGGCCACACGTTCCGCATCTTCCTTCTTCTCTGGCAAGGTGCCTCTGAGAAGGTACGCCTTGAACTCCTCGGTCCAGCACCCCTCCTGAGGTTCGAGCACGAGAAGCAGGGGGGCTCCCGAGGCCCGGCCCCATGCCGATGTGCCCGAGGAGGGTGCCATGGGCAGCTCCTCTCGAGGCAGCGCTGGTCCTGTAGTGGGGGAGTCGTCGATGGCTTGAAGAGCCGCTCCTCGAAGATGCCAAGCTTCTGGGGGTGGCGCTGGGATGCCCTCCTGGCGATGTGGTCCGCCTCCTGGTTCGTGCCACAGGGTACATGCTGCAATTCCAGGCCCAATAATCATTTCTCAATTTTGCGTACCTCTTCAAGATATACCTCCATGTGCTCGTCTTTTGGCTTGTACGCCTTGTTGGAGAAGTTGACGAGGAGGTGGGAGTTGCCCTTAATGGTGAGGCGCCTGACCCCAGAGCCACCGCAACCTTGAGTTCGGCTATCAGGCCCTCATACTCGACAATGTTGTTGGAGACCGTCTTGCCATGCTGGAAGTAGAGCTGCACGGCGTAGTGGAGCTTGTCTTGGGTAGGCGAGATCAGCATGGCTCCAGCCGCCACGCCCTGGCGTGCGAACACATCGTCGAAGTACATGACCCACCCATCTAGTGCTTCATCTCCGGTTGTGAGGTAACCGTCGTCGCTCACCCCCTCGATCACGGGCATCAGTCTACTCTGCCACAAAGTCTGCAAGGGTCGCGCCCTTGATGACTCTGGTGGTGCTGAACTCCATCTGGAATGCCTGTAGCTCAATATTTCACTCAGCAACTCTTTCAGGAGCATTGGGGCTACGGAATATGTTCTCCAGGGGGTATGTAGAGATGACCTTGATGTGGTGGCCTTGGAAGTAGTGGCAAGGCTTTCTGGAGGTGATGAGGAGTGCGAGCAGGAGCTTCTGCGGCATGGGATAGCGTGAACGTGTGTCACGCAACACCGTGCTGACAAACTACACGGGATGCTCGAGAGGGAGGGGGCATCGATGGCGTCCTGCCCCTCCTGAGACGAGGGACCCTCGGGAGCCTTGCCGTCCAGCGGGGCAACCGGGGCTTCTGGGGCGTCGTCCCAAGGCTGCAGTGTTATCGCCGGGAGCGGGGCGCTATGCCGCACACCTGCATCCGCGAACTCTTCTCGGACCGCCACAAGTGCCGCACTGGCCAAGTGGCATGTGGCAGCCACGTAAAGCACCAGGGGCTCAAGAGGACGAGGTGCCACCATGACTAGTGGGCTGGTGAGGTACCTCTTGAGGTACTGGAAGGTCATCTCGGCCTCCAGAGTCCATTCGAACATGCCCTTCTTCTTCATTAGATTGAACAATGGAAGGGCGTGCTCGCCTACCTTGGAGATAAGTGCCCCAATGAAGTCATGCAGCCCGCGAGCTTCTGCATCTCCTTGAGGGTTTGCGGTGGGCTTATCCTTTCTATTGCCTTGATCTTCTCTGGGTTAGCCTCAATCCCTCTACGGGACACCAGAAAACCCAGCAGCTTGCCGGACAGGACGCCAAACATGCACTTCTCCCGATTGAGCCAGAAGTTCACCTTGCGTAAGTTGGCAAATGTTTCTTCCAAATCTCCGACGAGGGTCTTCGCTTCCTGCGTCTTGACCACTGTGTCATTGATGTCTGCTTCGTCGTTTCTCCCAAGCTGCCATTTGAAGGCGATGTGCATCAACTGTTGGAAGGTCACATCGACATTGTGCAGCCCGAACGGCATGCAGGTGTAGCAGTATATCCTGCACAGGGTCAAGAAAGCCACCTTTTCAACATCCTGCACCACCATCTTGATTTGGTGGTAGCCCGAGAAAGCATCCAGGAAGCACAGCAAGTCGCACTCGGCGGTGGAGTCGACGATCAGGTCGGTGTATGGAAGAGGGAATGGGTCTTGAGGGCAGGCCTTGTTGAGGCTCGTGAAGTCGACGCACATGCGCTCCTTCCCGCCCTTCCCAGCCAATCCGGATGCCGCACCTACTGAATGATGCTGGCCTCTTGTAGCTTGTGAACCTCCTGAACAATGAAAGATTGCTTCTCCGAGGCTTGCCTCCGCGCCTTCTGCTTCACGGGGCGCCCGTTGGGGCACACCATCAGATGGTGTTCGATCACCCATCGCGGGACGCCGACCAAGTCCGTTGCCTCCCATGCAAACACGTCCTTGTTTGCACGGAGCAAACTGACTAGCATCTCTTCCTGGTCCGGGGGGAGGCCGGCGCCTATGGTGAGGTGTGGCCTGATTCCCCGTTGTTGTTGACTGGCACCTGCTTTGTCTCGGCCTGGTCCTGGGAGAGAAACTTTCTTTTCTTTGTCAGCGCAGCCTCCGGGATCTCTGGAGCGCTTTCTGCATTCGGTCGCGCGGCCGTCGCGGGCTTGAAAGCGAGCCTGAGGGCCATGAGCGTGTTCTTGGTGACCCCCGCCACGGTGAGGACACCGCTGCTCCCCGGCATCTACATGATATTGTAGCTGAGGTTTGTCGCTGCCATGAACTTGGGGAGGGCCGGATATCCGAGAATGCTATTATACGGGAGTCCGATGCGGGCGACGTCAAAGTCGATGAGCTCGGTGAGGTAGTTGTTGCGCGTGCCAATGGTGATGTCGGATTCCAGGCTCTATGGACCTAAGAAAGGTTCGAACTATGGAACGTGTGCGAAGACTTCAACCTCTCTAGCCAACCAACTGGCTGCTCTCATGGCCTAGCTTGATGAACGGGAAGGAAATGGACACGCCACCTTGTGGTGTAAAACTCTACTCCTGGTTTGTGGTGGATTAGCCTCGCGGGGACTGAGGATGAACTAGTACAAGTGGAAGAAAAACCTCAGGAGGCTTGTTCTTGTGGTGGCAGCTTCGGGGAGCTATCTCTCTAGGACTCGACCCTTTGCTATTGTGGTCACTAGGCTATACTTATACTGGCCTCGGTCCTCTTCCCCCGGAAACTTAGGTGGGAAGGGATCCCACAATGGCCAATTTGAAAGGGGACAAGTAGTACATCTTATCCTGACGAAAGGTGGTCTTCGCCTGCAAATCTTTTGATTGTGATGTCGTGGTGGGCTCGACGATGACATCCATCCTGCCGTTCTGGTGGTCCTGGTCTTGTTGCACGCAAACAAGAACCTTTGGCTGATTCCTTGGAACTCTGCACCTGCGCTTGCCTCCTTAGCACCAAAGAGGAAACCTGCCGCTCTGCATTGGGCCTTGGTCGTCATGGCTGGCGTCACCTCAGCCTCGTGAGGTGAGTGCTTGTATAGAAATCTCTGCCCCTCAGGAGGTTGCTTGGGGAGGCAGCTCCTTTAGGAGGTCTTGATGTCGTCCGCCTCGCTAGGCTTGGCCCCTAGCGAGGGTCTTGACTTGTCATTGCTGAAGATGAGCTATACCAGGCCATTGATGGAGCCACGCCGTGGGCCATAGGCAGGCAAGTTTGGGTACCCTGGTTCCCAGAACGCTGACAGTAGCCCCCAGGCCCAAGGCGCGCTCGCACTTGGTGATGCGGAGCATCCTAAGGACATCACCATGTCAAGAGCCCATTTGGCAAGTGACACGTGCGGCATCTACTTCACACACACTAAGGTGAATCATCTCCTTTACACGTGCTCACTTGACCCCTTCGAGGATGGCATACTACTTGACACTTCTCCCGTGTGCATGCATAGGTATTGTCGGAACTTCACGGACGACGAGGAGGAGTGCAAGCGCCAAGGAATGACTACACCATCCGCGAGGGAAGCGTGGAAGAGAAGACGGAAGAAAGGAGAAGAAGACGGGCGGCTACAGAGGCAGGCGGACATCCGGACCGCCGTCCGGATCATCCGGCTCACCGGATCATCCGGGTCCCCGCCGATCATCCGGATAATTCGCCCAAGACACCGAAGGCCTCATGTGAAGCCGGATCATCCGGGCCCCCACCCGGATCATCCGGACGATGGCGGATCATCCGGACCCCATCCGGATCATCCGGCCTTGCTGCGTAACGTTTGGGCCGAGGCCCATGTACCCATTCGCCCCCTCACTTACCCCTTCGCCCACTAGACTATAAATAGACCTCCTCCTCCCCATTTTTAGGGTTAGCAAAGTGATAGCTCATTCTTAGGTGAGCTTTGCTCCTACCTATCTCTACTCTTGAGAGAGAGACCACTACTCCATTGGAGGCAAAGACCTCCATCTAGGAGAAGATCCCGCGGGATATCATCAAGACCCCCTTGTGGGAAGATCCATCTAGGATATCATCAAGACCTCCTCTTGGAGATGAACCTTACCTTGTACCTTTCCATTTGTTGTTCATGTACCTTGTGATCTTGTGTGTTTGACTGTCTAGTGGATGTGTGATTTGGACTTGTTCTTGAGTGTTTCCCCTTGTGATTTCTCCCCGTTCTTCCCCGTGTTCATCGTGTTCTTCGAGGGATCCCACTCCAAACGTGAAAGATCATCGCTATAGGGTTCCACCCTACATCACTTGGCTTCGAGGAGAAGCCAAAGGGCAAGTGCGGAGCACCGAGGGACATGGGCGTCTCCGCTTTCCCATGCTGCCTCAGCAACCGTCCGACTTGACAACTGCCAGTTGCATGCAGAGAAAGCCATCATTACTCGAGATCATGGGAGGCCGGCGATTAGCCTACCTTCGGCTACAACCAGGGGGAGGGGGGCAGAGCCCCCTGCCCATCTTCGTCTTCTCGCCCCTTGCTTCTCCTTCTTCTTGCTCCATCACCTCACTAGAGCATCAATGGCGCTGACGAGGAGGTTCTCCGCCGCGGTTAAAGGAAAGGCCCCCAAGGACATAGAGCCGACATGATGACCATAATCACCTTCATGAATCTCTTGTAAGAGCTCATGGCCCTCTTCAGGAGAAACACAGCATTGAAACATGCCTGTCACACTGCATCGGTGTTACTCGCCATTGACAATAGTCATAGATTTAGACCTCCTGGTTATTTGCCTTGCCAAAGTTTCATCCTAAGGTAACTCGCCCCGGGTCATATAGGCCAAATAGGGAAGAGCCCAATCTGGAATAGCATGGAGAGCGGCCACCAACTGCGCCTCTGGGTCAGGAACAACAAGTTCCTCTTCCGATGGTAACTTGACTAAAGGATTATGAAATACATCAAGAAACACATTAGGAGGCACTCGCTTACGTTGAGACCCAAGCCGGCTCAAGGCATCAGTCGCCTCGTTCTTCTGTCGATCAAGGTGATCCACCTGATAACCCTTGAAGTGACCAGCAATATTGTCAACTACCCGGTAATAAGCCGCCATAAGCGGGTCTTTGGAATCCCATGTATCTGAGACTTGCTGAGAGACAAGGTCTGAGTCGCAAAAACACCTCACCTGGCTTAAATTCATCTCATTGGCCATACAAAGGCCGTGGAGTAAAGCCTCATATTCGACTGCATTGTTAGTACAAGGAAAAATTAGCCTTAAAACATAACAAAATTTGTCACCTCGTGGGGAAGTCAAAATAACTCCAGCCCCGAGCCTTCCAGTTGCCTAGATCCATCAAAATGAATCGTCCAATATGTGTTATCAGGCTTTTCCTCGGGCATATGCAACTCTGTCTAGTCATTGATGAAATCCACCAGAGCCTAGGACTCGATAGCTGTTCTTGTAAGGTATTTCAAACTATGAGGTCCAAGTTCTATTGCCTACCTAGCAACCTGGCCCGTGGCCTCTCTATTTGGAATAATGTCTCCTAAGGGAGCAGGGCTGACCACAGTAATAGGATGACCAAGAAAATAATGCTTCAGCTTGCGACTCACCATGAACACCCCATATTCCAGTTTCTATCAGTGTGGATATCGTTGCTTGTACTTAATCAACACCTCACTGACATAATAAGCTGGCCTCTGGACTAGGTACTGCTTACACGCCTCCTTGCGCTCCACAATAATCGCCACACTAACAGGAGCAAAGGTTCTTTCTCAATAGGAGCCACAAGGATGGGCGGCTTAGCTAACTGTATTTTGAGCCCCTCAAGTGCCTTCTTAGCAGCATCACTCAAGACAAAATGATCTATCTTCTTCATCTTCTGGTATAAAGGAATTGCCTTCTCTCCCAGGCGGCTTATGAACTGGCTTTGAGATGCGATGCGACCCGCCAGACACTGAACGTCATTGACACATGCCTGCTTAGCCAATGAAGTGTTGGCTTTAATCTTCTCCAGGTTAGCCTCAATGCCCCTCTCTGACACGAAAGCCCAATAGCTTTCCTGCAGGTACACCAAAAAAACACTTGGCCGGGTTAAGCATCATCTTATAGACTCGGAGATAGCCAAAAGTCTCCCTTATATCATCCAGGAGAGCCCCTTCTTTTTGGATTTGACCACAATATCATCCACATAATCATGGACATTATGCCCCATCTGATTGTGAAAGCAATTCTGAACACAGCGTTGATAAGTCGCCTGAGCAGTCTTCAGCCCAAAAGGCATAGAGACATAGCAGAAGGCTCCAAAAGGGGTGATAAAAGAAATCTTCTGTTAGTCATTAACTGCCATCTTGATATGATGATAACCAGAATAAGCATCCAGTAAACATAAACTCTCGCAACCGGCCATGGCATCAATATTATGGTCGATACGTGGGAGAGCAAATGGATCAGCTGGACAAGCTTTGTTAAGATATGTGTAGTCAACACACAAACGCCAAGTGTTGTTCTTCTTGAGTACCAACATCAGGTTAGCCAACCACACAGGGTGGAACACTTCCACAATAAACCCAGCTGCTAAGAGTCGGGCTACCTTCTCTCCAACAGCCTTACGTTGTTCTTCATTGAAACATTGAAGAAATTGCTTGCCCGGTTTAAACTTAGGATCCACATTAAGGGTGTGCTCAATGAACTCTCTCGATACACCTGACATGTCAGAAGGTTTCCATGTGATGATGTCTTGATTATCACGGATGAATTCGATGAGTGCGCTTTCCTATTTCGGATCCATATTAGCCCCCACTGTGAACTACTGAGATGAGTCGCCAGGGACAAAGTCAACCTGCTTAGTATCATCAGCAAACTTGAACTTCAACAAATGGTCTTGCTCAGTAGTGGGCTTCTTTAAAGGGGTCATATCCGCTGGGTCAATATTATCCTTACGGAACTTAAGTACCTCCGTGGTGCAGGCTGACTCAGCATAAGCAGCATCTCCTTCCTCACAATCCAAGGCAATTTTCGATCACCATGGACCATAATAGTACCCTTAAGCCCTTGCATCTACATCTATAAATAAACATAACAAGGTCGAGCCATAAATTTGGCATAAGCCGTCCGTCCAAACAAGGCATGATAAGGGCTCTTGATCTTGATCACTTCAAACCATAACATCTTTGTTCTGTAGTCATAATCATCGCCAAAAGCCACTTCCAGGGCAATCTTTCCAACAGGATATGCCGACTTACCAGGTACCACACCATGAAAGACTCTAGAACATGGCTTAAGATCTTTATCAGTTAACTTCATCCGGCGAAAGGTGTCATAATAAAGAATACTGATGCTGCTGCCACCATCCATGAGCCCTTTAGTTAATTTATGACCCCTTACCTAAGGGGCTACCACCAATGCTAGCTGACCCGGATTGTCAACCTAGAGCGGGTGATCCTCTCGACACCATGTGATTGGATACTCTGACCACATCAAGTATGGAGGTACCGTCTGTTGGCATTTCGGGAATGGGGGTCCCAGACTTGCCTCCCCGCAGGCCGCGGCGTGGCTCCACCAGTGGCCCAGTATGGCCCGTCTATGTCAACCAACACTCAAGACCCTCGCGAGGGGCCAAGCCTCGCGGGGCGGACGACACAAGGCCTCCTCAGGAGCGGCCTCACTAGGCAAGCTCGCGAGGGAGGCGGAGAGATCAAGGCAAGGGGTACCTCGCGAGGTTCCCGTGATGCAAGCCGTGACGACCAAGGCCAGGCGGGCGCTAGGCCAGCGCTAGCCCGCGCAGTGTCCTTGTTTCCTCTTTGGTGCTAAGGGGGCAAGCGCAGGCGCGGAGTACCGAGGCATTAGGCAAAGTTTTCCATATCGGAGCAACAAGACCAAGACCAGCAAGACGGCAGGATGGAGGTCATCGTGGAGCCCAAGACGGCGTCACCACCAGCGCCTTTGACAGGCGAAGACCAACTTTAGTAAGGATAGCTTATACTAGCTATCCCCTTTCAAAATTGCCGCTGTTGGATCCCTTCCCGCTCAATATTTGGGGAGAGGACCAGGGCCTCTATAAATAGGGCTAGCCACCACACTAGAAGGGGTAACTGATTCAGATCACCCTCACCCACACAAGCTTGCCAGGCACAAGAACACCTCTCCTCAGGAGGTAGTTCTTCCCTTGTACTGTTCATCATCAGCCTAAGAGGCAATCCACCACCAGCACACAGGAGTAGGGTATTACACCACAACGTTGGCCTGAACCTGTACAAATCTTGTGTCTCCTGTGTTGTGAGTTCATCGTGCTAGCTTAGAGATCGCGGCGAGGCTGAGGGCGTGTTTCGGTAGGGGGAAATCTTTGTGTGCTCCCAAGTGTTTGAACCTAAAGGGTTTTGGCGGAACCCGAAATCCAACATTTGGGGCGCCAGGTAGGGGTGGGCCGGAGCTCTTCCTTCCGTCGACCCGCACTCCACTAACACCGCGCTTCGCCCTCATGGCGGGCATCGCGCTTCCGTCTCCGGCAGCCGGTGCCAGCGCTGGGGCCAGGGGGCTCCGAGCCTTGGCCCCCGCCTTACGATAGTTGCAGTGGCTGCACAAGTTCAAGCCGGAGATGCCGCCACGCTACGACGGCGCGGCGGACCCGTAGGTTTCCCTGCTCGCATACGAGGAAGCCGTCCTCAAGGCCGGGGGCGACGACAGGGTCATGGCAAACTGGCTTCCCATGGTCCTCACTGGCGTCCCGCGCGCTTGCCTGCTCAACCTACCGGTGTCTTATGTGGCCTCCTAGGAGGAACTGCGCGACCTCTTCCTCGCCCATTACGCGGCGTCGACGCCCCCGGTCGTCGCAGCTCTCCTGGGCAGCTTGCAGGCGCCACCCTCAGACCGCCACGCCAAGCCGTTCTTTCGCCAGATCAGCGCCACCGTCGCGCTGCAAGGAGCTCCCCCGGGTTGGGTGGCGCCCAAGGCCGACCTCACCTTTCACTCGGAAGATCACCCCGTCAACACCACCTTCTCGGGTGCGCTCCCGATGCTCTGCACGCCCACCATCTGCTAGGTGACCGCCACCAAAACCATCATCGACGGTGGTGCCGGCCTCAACGTGCTCTCGGTGGAGGCTTTCAGCCTCCTCCAATTACCGCTGTAGCGGCTCCTACCTAGCAAGCCCTTCTCGGGCATCGGGGGTGGTTCCTCCGGTTCCCTGGGGCAGATCCACCTTCCTGTGACCTTCGGCACCCACGACAACTACCGCACAGAGCTGGCCGACTTCTACGTTGCTCACATCAGCCTCCCGTACAACGCCATCCTCGGATACCCTCCCTGGCTCAGTTCATGGCAGCAACCCATCCGGCCTACGACCTCATGAAGATGCCCGGAAGCGGCAATGTCCTCACTGTAGCTGGAGATACCAAGGAGGCTCTTGTGGCGCTCATGGTTGCCTTCAAGGCCGCCGCGGCGGCGCAGCGCGCCGACGCGGACGCCTCCAAGGCCAAGGAAGTTGCATCGACCAAAAAGAAGTAGTTGTTCACCCAGGACAAGGCGGAGACCAAGCAGGTGCCAATTGAGGAAGACAGGTCCTCGGGGGCCACCTTCACCATAGGTGCCGGCCTCGACCCCGACCAGAGGCGTTGGTGAGGTTCTTGCGCTCGAACAATGAGGTGTTCGCATGGGAACCCAAGCAGCTAGCGGGGGTCCCAAGGGAGGTGATTGAGCATCAACTGAATGTGTGCCCAAATGTACGCCCTATGAAGCAGAAGGCGAGGCGACAGTCCATAGAGAAGCATGCCTTCATCATCCAAGAAACCCGCAAGCTGGAGGCAACATGTGTTATTCGCGAGGTTCGCTACCCCGAATGGTTTGCAGACCCTGTTGTAGTGCCAAAAAAGGGGAGAAAAGAATGCATGTGCGTCGACTTCACCAACCTCAACAAGGCCTGCCCCCAAGATCCGTTTCCCGCTTCCCCGCATCGACCAGATCGTCGACTCCACCGCCGAGAGTGACCTGCTGTGTTTCCTGGATGCGTTTTCGGGTTATCACCAGGTCAAGATGGCCGTGGAAGACATAGAGAAGACAACCTTCCTGACCCCATGTGGGGTATACTGCTACACTTGCATGCCGTTCGGGTTGCGCAACACGGGCGCGACCTTCCAACGGCTTGCACATTGCCTTGGGCCGGCCGCTCGGGAGGAACGTCGGGGCTTACATCGATGACATGGTGGTAAAATCTTGGGAGGCAAGGACCTTGATCCAGACATGGAGCAGACCTTCGCGAGCCTCTGCCAGGTGGACCTGCGAGGCTGCGACTCAATCCGTAAAAGTGCGTGTTCACATCCCTTCCAGCTAGATACTGGGTTTCCTCGTATCCCACAGGGGGATCGAGGCCAACCCGGAGAAGGTCAAGGTGATTGAAGACATGAGTCCGCCGCAAACCCTCAGAGAAATGCAGAAGCTTGCCGGTCGCATCACCGCGTTAGGATGCTTCATCTCCAAGCTAGGGGAGCATGCCCTACCGTTCTTCAAGCTGATGAAGAAAAAGGGCCCATTTGAGTGGACACAGGAGGCCGACCAAGCGTTTCAAGACCTCAAGGAATACCTGACCAGCCCTCCCGTGATGGTGGCACCGCGCCCTCTCGAGCCCCTGGTGCTCTACCATGCCGCCACTCCCTACTCTGCCAGCACAGCCTTGGTGGCGGTTCGGGAGGAGCGCCAGGTTAAGGCCACGTCCCGACCAGCTACGGCCCCAGTCGGGGCAGCACAAGACCAAGAAAGCCTCGCAAAGACCACGACAACAACAGCAGGGGACCAAGCTCAGCAGGAAGATGCCCCCGGGACTGAAGAGGCCGCACAAGGCAACCAGGCGCTGGGAGCTCCATCGTCTCAGGAAGCGTCTCAACCTCCAGAAGACACAGGCCACGTCAGCATACCCACCCTCGTCGAGCATCCGGTGTACTTCATCAGCACAGTGTTGGGGGATGCAAGGGCACGATACCCCATGCCTCAGAAGCTCTTACTCGCACTCTTGGTGGCCTCGCGTAAGCTGCGGCACTACTTTCAAGGTCACCCAATCAAGGTCGTCTCGGCCTACCCATTGGAAAGGGTACTCAGGAGCCCCAACTCCGCTGGGAGGGTCGCCGAATGGAACATCGAACTGCAGGCATTTCAGTTGGAGTTCAGCATAACCAGGGTCATCAAGGGAGCCACACTTGCTGATTTCGTGGCTGAATGGACGGAAGCACAAGGGATCAAGGTGGGCGAGGATTGGTCTCTCTCCCAAGGATGTGAGGCACCAGATGGTTGGGTCATGTAATTTGATGGTGCATTCTCGCGGCAAGGCGCGGGGGCTGGTGCAGTGCTTATATCCCCCACTCAGGACAAGCTCTACTACGCCATACACCTCTGTTTCCAGCAGGGCGAGAAGGTCTCCAACAACATAGCAGAATATGAGGGCCTCATAGCAGGCCTGGAAGCTGCAACAGCACTAGGAGTGAAGCGCCTCGTCATCAAGGGTGATTCACAACTCCTCGTCAACTTCTCCAACAAGGTGTATGAGCCGAAGGACGAGCACATAGAAGCATATCTTGTGGAAGTACGCAAGATGGAGAAGCAGTTCTAGGGGCTGGAGTTGCAACATGTGCCCAGCAGCACCAACCAAGAGGCTAATGACATCGCCAGGAGGGCGTCCAAACGGCTGCCTCAGGAGCCTGGCATTTTCGAGGAACGACTCTTCAAGCCATCGGCGGCACCATCACTTTCAGGCACGGCACAACCTCGGGAAGAACTCCCTCAGCCACCTGCCAGAGGAGCCCCGGCCTGTGGCCCGACCTCGGGAGCGCGCCTACCCTTGGCGCTGGAGCCTCAGGAGGGATGCTGGACCAAGGAATTCATGGAATACCTGACGCAAGGGACGCTGCTGGAAAAAGAGGAGGATGCGAAATGCGTGGCCCAGCAGGCCACGGCCTGCTGCATCCAAGACGGTGAGTTATACCAAAAGCGGCCGAATGGCATTTCCATATGTTGCATCTCCAGGGAATAGGGGAAGGAGCTGCTGGCCGACATACACGGTGGAGATTGCAGACACCACTCGTCATCACGGACCCTCGTCGGCAAGGCATTTCGCAGTGGGTTCTACTGGCCTATGGCACTCAACGACGCGACCGAGCTCGTGAGGTCCTGCGAAGCCTGCCCATTCCACGCCAAGCAGATCCATCAGCCAGCGCAGGGCCTGCAGACCATCCTGCTCTCGTGGACAATCGCGGACCGGGGGCTGGATATCTTCGGCCCATTCCCTCGAGCGCCTTGGGGCTACCGCTACCTCTACGTTGCCATCGACTAGTTCACCAAGTGGGCGGAGGTGGAAGCCGTCCGCACCATCCTAGCCGGGTCCACAGTCAAGTTCATCAAGGGCCTCGTCAGCCGGTTTGGGTCCCTAACCGCATCATCACCGACAACGGTTCGCAGTTCACCAGCAATCTCTTCAAAATGTTATGCGCTAACTTTGGAACGCAGATCTGCTACGCTTCGGTGCGCACCCCCAGAGCAACGGCCAGGCTGAACGCGCCAATGCGGAGGTCCTGAGGGGTCTCAAGACCAGGACCTTCAAGAAGAAGCTGGAGGCCTGCGGCAGGGGCTGGCACAACGAGCTCCAGTCTGTGTTGTGGTCCATCCGCACTACCGCCACCAAGCCGACGGGCGAGACCCATTCTTCCTCGTCTACAGAGCAGAAGTGGTTCTCCCTTACGAGGTTAGGCGTTGCTCCGCGCGGGTCCTGGCATTTGATGAGGCGCAACAGGACGCCATGTGGGGGATGGACCTCGTGCTGGGGGAGGAACGCCGCCGTGAAGCCACGCTACGGGCGGCAAGATACTAGTAGGCGCTGCGGCGATATCACTATCGCAGCATCCGCCCCAGGACGCTCGAGGTAGGTGACCTCGTACTAAGATGGATGCTCTCCAGGGAAGGGCTGCATAAGCTTTCACCCATGTGGGAGGGCTTGTTCAAGGTCATCCATGTCTCCAGGACTGGCGCCGCGCGCCTGGAGACTCAGGATGGGGTACCCATCCCGAACGCCTGGAACATCCAGCACCTCCGGAAGTTCTACCCCTAAAGAAAGGCCCAGTGCCTGTGAAGAAGGCCCAATGCCTATGAAGCTCGCTGCCTGAAGAAAGGCCCGGTGCCTGTGAATAAGGCCCAGTGTCTGTGAAGCTCGCCACCCGTGACACTCTCACGTAATAATGAGTGGGGCTGTACACGCCCCAGAGTCTCAGGAGTGTCGCCCTTGGGCCTCGGGGGCTCCCACCCACGCCCAGTGGCAGCACTTAGCTCCGCACTGGTGAGAAGACGTCGAAGACTAGACTAGGTGCCGGACGCGGCTTTTCATTTGCTTTCTGCAGTTGGCTCGCTCTTCCTTGTTTGAACTTTGATTGAAGTTGCTTCTGGTGTTCTTTGTTAGTTCTGTTCCATCGTCTTCTGCCAACGTTTTCTGTCTTCAGCTCTTTGTCTGACTCACTCTCTCTCGCAAGCCTCGCGAGGGGGCTGTGCGGGTGCCCTCGTGAGCCCTCTCTCTTCTAATTTTCGTGAGGCTCTATCGTTCGAGTTCGCAGTGGGAGCACCCCTCTCAGTCCGTGCCCCTCGGGCATCGCGACATGAAGCGCCGAGCCATGGCCGGCAGACCTTGCGACCAAGGTTCGGAAAATGATAGTCTCTCAACAAGTTTTTGCAGCTCTTAAGGTGCCCGACGAGGCCTGAAGCAGGCACTTTGCGAGGCAGAAACTACTTCAAATGTGCCAAGCTAAGTTGTTCCTACACGCAGACGCATAATAGCGACGCCATGACACAGCACAGGAACAATAAATGCAGCATGTTAACTAGGGAATCATAGTTTGTTGCACGCCCCACGGGGCCCCATACTTCTCTCTCTCAATGCAGGAAAGAATGAAAACAAAACAAAAGCAGCACGCGCCCTGTAGTAGTTCACGAGGAGGGATTTCCGGCGACCTCCTGAGCTCAGCCAGACCCCACCTAGCGCTTCACCGAAGTGCCACGACGGGACGCCCCGCTGCTGTCCTCAAGGCGGACACGGCAGCATGGCGGTTGATCATAGCCACCGCTGGAGGAGCTGCCACCGGAGGAAGAGCCGCCGTAGCTTGACGAGCCGCGGTCGCCGCCGGGAGCAAGTCGGCCTTCACCCTCATCATGACCGTCGCCAAGGCCGAGCACCTCGTCGCCGTTGTTATCTTCAGGACAGCACCCAACGTGGTGGCCATCTTCTCCAAACACCCTCACGTAGAGGGTCGCGTTGCCATCGTATTTGAAGTGGAGGGTGCACCGCCTGCGAGGGCTGCGTTGCCGGCGAGGATGACCTCCACCGCGACCCAGGAGGCCCTGCTGCAGCAGCCGTCCGCGTGCAACTAGAGCCCGCCTGGGCCAGCGGCCGGCATCTCACCGACGAAGGAGCGCGGGAGCTGAAGCCAGTTGCCGGCCGGGTTATCCGACCAGACGACGAATTCCGGCAGCACCTCCGCCGAGTGGAAGCGCGGCCGGGGAGGCCGTGCGGCCACAGCACGCCTTCCTACACCAACCGGACTGCCTCGACATGGGCGGCTCCCACCACGTGAAGGACCACCACCGCGGCCGCGGAGAGCCATTGCGGGGGTCGCAGAGTGCTTGCGAGGGCGACCGCGTCTGCACTTGGGCGGAGAAGAGCCAGGCCCTTCCTGGCGAGCCTTCCCCTTCTCCGCGGCCGAAAACCTCTTCGCAGGCGCCATGGGGGGCGCTGCAAGCAACAGGAACGAGGGAGAAGAAGTGAGCGGAATGGGAAGAAATGGGCGACGGGGGCTCTCGCCCCTCCCCATTTATAACCCAAGGAAGACCAACCGTAGACCTCCACGATCGTAGGTAATGATGACCCTTTTTTGCATGCTGCCGGGACTCGTCAAATCGGGGAGTTGCCGAGGCAGCGTGGGGAAGCGGAGACGCCCACGTCCAATCAGTCGCACCGCGTCTACCAAGGCGGCATGCTGTTGGGGCCCGCGGTGCTCCGCACTTGCCCTTTGGCTTCGCCGCTAAGCCAAGTCCGAGCGCGCCTTGAGCCCGGGGGCTATTGTCGGCGTTCTGGGAATGGGGGTTCCCAGACTTGCTTGCCTGCGGCCCATGGTGTGGCTCCACCAGTGGCCCAGTATGGCCCGTCTTCATCAACCAGCACTCAAGACCCTCGCGAGGGGCCAAGCCTCGCGGGGTGGACGACACAAGGTCTCCTCAGGAGCGGCCTCACCAGGCAGGCTCGCGAGGGAGGCGGAGAGATCAAGGCAAGGAGTGCCTCGCGAGGTTCCCGTGACGCAAGCCATGACGATCAAGGCCAGGCAGGCGCCAGCCGGCGCAGTGTCCTCGTTTCCCCTTTGGTTCTAAGGGGGGCAAGCGCAGGCGCAGAGTACCGAGGCATCAGGCAAAGTTTTCCATATCGATGCAACAAGACCAAGACCAGCAAGACAGTAGGGCGGAGGTCATCGTGGAGCCCAAGATAGCGTCACCACCAGCGCCTTTGACAGGCGAAGACCACCTTTAGTCAGGATAGCTTGTACTAGCTGTCCCCTTTCAAAATGGCCATTGTTGGATCCCTTCCTGCTCAATATTTGGGGAGAGGACCAGGGACTCTATAAATAGGGCAAGCCACCATAGTAGAAGGGGTAACTGATTCAGATCACCCTCACCCACATAAGCTCGCCAAGCACAAGAACACCTCTCCTCAGGAGGCAGTTCTTCCCTTGTACTATTCATCATCAGCCCAAGAGGCAATCCACCACCACCACACAGGAGTAGGGTATTACACCACAACGGTGGCCTGAACCTGTATAAATCTTGTGTCTCTTGTGTTGTCAGTTCATCATGCTAGCTTAGAGATCGCAGCGAGGCTGAGGGCGTGTTTCGGTAGGGGGAAATCTTCATACGCTCCCGAGTGTTTGAACCTTAAGGATTTTGCCGGAACCTGAAATCCGACACTGTCAGCTCAATTGCACTAACCGCGTGCTTATGAACCTTCTGATCTCGCTTGCAAATACTTGTGGTGAAAACATGATACTGGCCACTATTAAGTTGCTTTGGATTACTCTGGTATCCTGACTATTGCTGCTGGTTACTCCGACCAGACTATTGGTTATAACCACCCTGGTTGCCCTATCCTTGATACCCAGAACTTGAGTCGCCACCACCGAAGTCGGGCACTTGTGTGCCGGATCCTGACCCACCAATCGGGCCATTATTGTTACCATGTTTCTAATTGAAATTGGAACTCATGTACTCTCGCATGATGAAACACGCCTTCCAAGGACGAGTCGCTAGTGTATTGGGAAGGCTGTGATTTGGACAAGGCTCATTCATCATCGCCTCAAAATTAAAGTTCTTCCCACCAAAGGAGTGCTTACCATTACCATTATGGCGCTGGTTTTTATATCCAGTGTTGGTGTTTGCTACATGATCTGACCGACCATCGGGTTGTATGCGCTTGCCACCATTACCCTGGTTGTTGCCGTTATGCCCTGTAATGTTCTGCTGCTGACCCTTACTGATAGAGGCGGGGGTGTCCCGATCTTTCGATGAGATGATAACTATCGATTTGTGGAGACGACTTTGACGATCCGACTACAAACGTGCACGATGTTGCACCTTAGCAATCCCTAAACCAATCTCTGTGAGGTTACTGACGATGCCGGAAGCACGATCACCCTGACCACGAACGTCTATTCCTGCATGCAATCAAAGAACAAGCAAAAATATGATAAAAGCAACCTGAATATTGCAAATATGGATGAAGTATTGGTAAAGGTGGGGATCCGGAAGTGGTCTTGATCTGGTCGTTGGACACAAACGAAGTACACGAAGTTGCAATGGCTAACTTTTAACTAAACAAATCCCAAGGAAAAAGCTACTAGATGGATCTACTTATATAGGAGCAAGGGGTGGCGGCCAAGGAGGTGGGAGGACGTCCCAAGGCAGCCTAAAACTAACCCTAGGTCATACAAGGCCAATGGGCCCAAGTGGAGGTGATGTAACACCTTTGGACTTGTAGTTTGACTCGGATTCTGCTGCAGCATCAGATTGTTTCGTCCATAACTCAAAGCTCCGGACGAATTTGAAAGTGAATCCAATTGGGTTGGAAAGTGCACGAAATCTAGTTTTCAACAAAAAAAGAGTCACCCAATTCGGAGTCCGTATGAAAAAGTCGTTGGAGTTTTTAGTAAGGTATGTCTGTGCAGTCCGAATCTGAATCCAGAACGTGAGATACTTGGACTGTATCTTCTCTTGGCCCAAAAGTGACGTGAGAGGAATTTTCGAAGAGAACCTAAACTTCTCCTTTTCCTTTATCTTCATATGTGGATTGTACAAATGTCCCATACACCTGCAATTTGACAAAACACAAAAGTGTGTGAAGTATTTTTGTTCTGGATAACATAAATAGATTATTGAATAGTTTGCAATAGAAATCACCTGACAAATATGCATGTGTTTTATCCAAGGTAGTCATGTCCTCATCATCCTCCCCTTCTTGAAAGCAAAGTTGTCCTCGGCATTGCTTAATCTGAAATGTGGCTAACAAAATAGACAAGGTGTACATGTTGTATATGTATATGTCATCCATTTTTACTTCCCTTAATTTTTGCACATATGACACATGTATATATGAGGAACCTTCATAGGTTATAAAATATAAAGCCAAAATATTATCATAAGTAGAATGCATGAAAATATTGCAACTCAGTTTGCACATATAAGTGAAGCTCTTATTCATATCAAAAGATTGACAATATTCATCATTAAACCATCCCAACATTGGTGAATAAAACCTTACGTGCATCAAATTTACATGCTACAACATGCTTAAATAAGAAAACATGCAATAAGTCATTTAACACAGAATGATCACCAAGATTGGAGGTCATATCAAAATGATTAAACATTGGCACAATTATTTTAAAATGTATTTTATCCAAATCTAATTTATTTCCTGATATAGATGGTTCTTTGACATCAACACTTAATTTAATGGGCGCAGTCAAATTGTTGGTATTTGAGTTGTTTGATCACATGATGCATTCATGATAGTAACATGATTCTCTAAACTAGGTGGCGTGCTCAAATCAATAGGTAACTCAACACATGATGTATTCAAGTTAACTAGGGATGCATCATTCTCATGTGAAGTTATATCATCAATACCTTTACTGTTACCTTGTCGCAAAGACGTAGATGATGTAGGTATGGACGTTGACAATGCACCATACTCTTGAGATGATGTCGCGCTCACAATCCGAGGTGGGGCTGCTCTAGTAGGTGCAACGGTGGAGGAACCAACCGGCGGTGGTGAGCATGAACTGGAATAGTAGTTGTTGTAGTCACCCAATGCATCCTCCTGTATCTGTCTCTCAAAGGTACAAGCGCGAACATACATACTAGTAATGCAATGAGGAATATAGTGAAATCTTGCACGGATATCATGGTTCAAACCACCAAAAAATCTATTCATTGTATCATCCTCAGATTCTTCTATGTCACAATGATGCATATAAGATTTGAACTCTTCGTAGTAAGCATGAACAGTGTTGTTTCCTTGTTTAAATTGTTCAAATTTGCGAAGCAATTCACGACGAAAGTAAGGAGGGAAAAATTGTTTTCTCATTACATCTTTCAAATCTTTCCAATTTGTGGGTTGGTTATTAATGTTTTTCTTACAACGCACACTCCACCAAACAAAAGCAAAACCAGTAAATGCTCTAGTGGTAGCTCGTACTCGCTCAAGTTCAGAAAAGTCATGGTGACTAAAAACTTGTTCTACTTCAAGCTCCCAAGCTAGATAAATAGCAGGATTAAATCTACCCTCAAATGACGGTAAAGATATAACCTGACCATGTGCTTGTGTGTGTTGTCCCAACTCTTGTGATGCTCAAGATGTGTCCGTCGTCCAAGAACTTCTATCTTCGGAACCTGTCATGATTAGTAGAAACAGGAAATAAAATTCGAGAATAATGTTCCTACAAACTACTAAGATGAGGTTGTAAAGTGCTCACATTAAAGCAAATATCAATATCTTACAAGTTCTTACCATGCGGCAGGTGGTGACAGGTAACCAGCTGTGTCAGATAACTCCGAAGATTGTGTAAAGCGATTGCCAGGGGAACGTACGTATACACAATGTAGAAATATGTGGAGCTGGGTTGGCTATATATGGTAGCAAAAGATTAGCAATAATCAATTCAAAGATGCAATGTTGAATAAACGCTCAATGACGGTACTGTGCTGGTCCTAGGCTAGACGAGACTAGAGATGCGAGCCTAGAACACTAATGAGGTCACGGCGTAGCACAACTAGCATCAATGAAGGATACTAAGTAGTTTTGGACAACAAGATATAAGTGAAGATCACAACGGCAGTAAAGATAATGATGAAAAACAACTGCCAAGCAGGATATACAACAACACTCTCTCCAACTTTCCTCTTGAAAAGTTTGAGCCAATTTTCTGATAAATTTTTTCAAAGAATGCTACTAACTCAAGCTTTCTAATGCAAAAAGAATCACTTAATTCCGAATTGATATGAGGAGTCAAAGAATTCTAGAACTGGCCTGAAAAACTGGAAAAAACAGTATGCGCGAACTTCGGAGGGTAGAAAGACCTATTTAGAAGCCAATTTTGAGAGGCCACATAGTGAAGAAGCTTTTGCAACTATTCCGATGCGTCTAGTCGCTAGCTTTAGTTTGAGTACTTGTGGAGCCAAAACGGACTTCGTATGAAAAAGATATATGCTTGTTTTACTGAACACTGCGCAAAACAGATTCCAATCCGAATTCAGGTACGGGATTGATTCTAGATAGATCCGAAATTTCTTTTCTTCTTTTTTTTCTGTCACTTTGTTTTATTTTTCTTTCTATCCTTTTTTTTCTCTAACTTTTTTTTTACTTTTTTCTCTTTTTTTCTCTGTCTTTTTTTCTCCCACTCTCCAAAACAAACTAGATAAGATGCAGATTGGATCAAGCGAAGATGTGAACGACCTCAACTATGATTATGACCATGAACGGGGGTGTCCCGATCTTTCGATGAGATGATAACTAGCGATTTGTGGAGATGACTTTGACGATACGAGTACAAACGTGAACGACGTTGCGCCTTAGCAATCGATAAACCAATCTCTGTGAGGTTACCGACGATGCCGGAAGCACGATCAGCCTGACCACGAAGGTCTATTCCTGCATGCAATCGAAGAACAAGCAAAAATATGATAAAAGCAATCGGAATATTGCAAATATGGATGAAGTATTGATAAAGGTGGGGATACGGAAGGGGTCTTGGTCTGGTCGTTGGACACAAACGAAGTACACGACGTTGCAATGGCTAACTTTTAACTAAACAAATCCCAAGGGAAAAGCTACTACATGGATCTACTTATATAGGAGCAAGGGGTGGTGGCCAAGGAGGTGGGAGGACGTCCCAAGGCAGCCTAAAACTAACCCTAGGTCGTACAAGGCCAATGGGCCCAGGTGGAGGTGATGTAACACCTTTGGACTTGTAGTTTGACTCGGATTCTGCTGCTGCATCAGATTGTTTCGTCCATAACTCAGCGCTCCGGACGAATTTGAAGGTGAATCCAACTGGGTTGGAAAGTGCACGAAATCTAGTTTCCAACAAGAAAAGAGTCACCCAATTCGGAGTCCATATGAAAAAGTTGTTGGTGTTTTGAGTCAGGTATGTCTGTGCAGTCCGAATCTGAAACCAGAACGTGAGAGACTTGGACTCTATCTTCTCTTGGCCCAAAAGTGACGTGAGAGGACTTTTTGAAGAGAACCTAAACTTTTCCTTTTCCTTTATCTTCATATGTGGATTGTACAAATGTCCCATACACCTGCAATTGGACAAAACACAAAAGTGTGTGAAGTATTTTTGTTGCTTATAACATAAATAGATTATTGAATAGTTTGCAATAGAATTCACCTGACAAATATGCATGTATGCAATATTTTTGGTTTTATCCAAGGTAGTCATGTCCTCATCACTTACCATTGCTACTCTTCTTTCCTTATTAGATTTTTCATCATCAGATCCAGGATCCTTGGTGGTGTTAGAGTCGTCATGTTTGATGAGAGCCACCATGAGCTCTCCCATGTCATTACAATGACGCTTAAGCCGCCCAAGATTATGCATAAGGGGGTAAAATAACAGTTCTTCTCCAAGACCAGAACCGCCCGACGGGCCGCAATACTATCTGAAGAATGCATAATAGCTGAGACCCACCGGACCCAATGATGAGCCGACTCATCCTCATGCTGCACACAGTTATCAAGATCAATAATCATCGAAGCTTGCTTGCACGTTCCTTTAAAATTCTGAATGAACTGTGCTTTCAACTTTGTACATGAATTGATGGAGCTGGCGGGTAATCCTTTCAACCAGGTTTGAGCTGGCCCGACCAACATCATGATGATGTACTTAGCACACACAACATCATTGGCATCCAGTATCTCCATGGCTAACTCATAACTCTTAATCTAGGCCTCAGGGGGGAGATCAGCTGTATAGTTAGCCACCTTGCGAGGGCCCTTAAAATCCTTGGGACAACATTCATTACATAGTGCTGGTATTAAATAAGGCACTCCAACAGATCCGGAAATTGTACCAGCCCCTACTGACGCCGAAGGGGTCACTGGAGGCTATTGATAAGCCCTCATCTGAGCCGCCGCCGCCTCTCGGCGGCCTCTGGCATCATCCGCAATCGCCTGAGCATGAGTAAGGGGCGGGTTATTCCCATGGGGCGGGTCATCTTGATTTGGTTGACACCGTAGTTTGCTACTGGAAACCGCCGGCGACTCAACGCATCGGCTGTAATTGCTGCTTGGGAGGGGGTCGAATACACCCTCTCACGACTATGTATATATTTCTCCTGCTATGCGACTACTGTATGTAAGAGCGCAATTGCGTTCCGCGCCTCAGCTGCAAAAGGCATTTCATCTATGATAGGGATTTCCTAGAGCCGGGTAGCTGCTGCTATCATATCATCCACTAGGATGGAATAATGACCAGATGGTGTGGAAAAACGCCAGGGCAGGGTTCGATCCCTATGGGGCGGGTTTGGTAACCGGGGCTGAGCCACCACCCCGCACCTTGGAACTTCAGCTCCCCGGGCTGTGCCTGGCGGGTTACTTTCCCCCGCACCACGTGTATTAAAAAGGTTCCACGCCTCACATTGTGCAGGAAAACAGGTTTGATACCTCCTTTGAAGAACTGCATTGGAGGCGTTTTGATCCAAACTTAAGCGAAAGGTCTCTGCCCTGATATGCTGTTGCTCAGCTTCCATCTGGGCTCGTTCCTCTGCCATCCTGATGTTCTGTGCATTAAGTCCCTCCTGGGCTTTGGCCACCTCATCTCGCACCTTTGCAACTTCCGCATCATGATGTGCCTGATTCGCCACAATAACCTCTATGGCTAATAGAGCCGTTAAAGTGCCCAAGAGTTCAGACAAAACCAGAGCCGGCGATCGACCTGACTTGCCGGCCCCTGCCGTCGCAGCGGCACTCGATCCAGACGTCATCGCTACTGCCGTTGACGAGTTAAGAACCGGCCCATTGCCAGCCATGGAGATTGCAGCCCTGGAAGGCGGCTCATAGGGGTCTGGAATACTGTTGCCATTGGAGTAGCCCCCAAGCCCGCCATCCTGAAGCTGATAGATGGATTCCATCTATCCGGTTGAGGATTCATCGCCTGAGAAGATGGCGGTCTCTCCTCCAGATTTGGAACCTTCCGCAAGCTCCATGCCTTGCGTGAAACCAACAAGAACGTGCTACCGGCCGGGTTGAACCCTGGCGGGTTGCGCAAGCCGAGCCGTCATGACGATGTCGATGCAGATGTCTGGCTCAAGCTCTTACTCACCGATCTTGCCGATGAAGACGTGAATTCCGCCAAAGGGGACCGGGTACCCGTACTTGATTGAGTCAGCCTTGGGGCCCCAGCCGGTGTCGTCAATGTAGAGCTTGCCGCGGCGACTCTTAGTCATCCGGACCACGGTTTATCCTTTGATCCCTGGGAAATTGCCCTTTGGGAACTCGAAACCACCATGCTCTGGCCTCACGGTGGGTGCCAACTGTCGTGGTTTTATCACGGCAGATGCCCTCATGAAAGGACTTAGGTGTGGAGCCATCGCGACGTAGGTTAGCTCGAAGGGGTTGAACGAGACAAAGGACACAAGGTTTACCCAGGTTCGGCTGCTCACAGTGAGCTAAAAGTCTACTCCTTCTTTTGTTGACTATAGTTTGAATATCGATTACAAGGGAGCGGAATCACTTGACCTAGCTCTCGATCAATTGTTTCTTAACCTAACTCGTCGCAGGATCTCGCCTTTATATACACAAGCCGAGGCCCTAGGCTTACAAGAGTCCAAGCCAAATCACACACGGTGACCAACTCTATTTCTAAGTCGCCTTGCCTTGTTAGCAGTCGACATCGTGGCGGATCACACTTTCTAGGTCATGGTTCTACCGCTAAGTCTTGGGCCTTCAACAGGCCCACCTTGTAAGCCGCCACCAGTCTTCATGTTTCATCTTCTTAAACCTACTTGGGCCTTCTTCACACTAAGTCGCCAACGGTGTAACCCGGCCCGTCATGGGTTGGTCACACCTTGGGGTTATATCCCAAACAACGCTCTTAAGCAAGCCAGCAGCACGCGTTGCCCTCAGTCTTTGACCTTAGGAGCACTAATCTCCTGGCCTTGACTGGGCATCATGACCCAGCATACCAGTGACGATCGACCCTCGCTCGGGAGCTACGGGTGCAGGATAAGCAAAACAAAGGCAACCAAAACTTCATTAACCGTTAAGGAGTTCCCAACAATTACCCTTTACATCCCCACGGGGTTACATTCAAAATGTCAGCAGGAAAACAAAAGAAAGGCGTCCTAAGGGGAGGCATCATCATAATCACTGGCGACGGCCTCGTGCTCCTCGGCTCCGTGCTGGTCTCCGTGGTTTTCGTGGGCGAACTATAGAATTAGATCATCTACGTGGTCCTCCACCCACTCCCCAGGGCATCACGAATTACACTAGGGACGGGGTCGATCATGGCCCAGAAGTTAAAATTGGGATCGATGCAAAGAAGATGGCTGAAGACACACGTCGACGCCTGCACGAGGAGGTCACGACTCTCCTCATCGAAGAGCCTGCGCACCTTCTCCACACTCCCTTCAAGCTGCTACACGACCCTGGTGAAGAAGGTGAGGTATCCGGCGTTGTCAGGTATGAGCGAGCTGGACACGCTCTCCTTGCTGATAGTGCGCAGGGCACGACTAGCCAGCCGCTCGAGGTCTTGAAACATCATGGAGCGCGTGTACTGCAGGCCCCGAGCCCGATTCGCCTTGTCTATTGCCCAGTCCACCAGGGAAGTGACATCCCCCACTTGCTGATGGAGGGACGCCGGCTCGACTTCGGCTGCGGCTTGGGCTTCGAGGGAAGCCTTCTAGCGCTTGTCGGCCCCAGCCAGCTGCTTCTTGAGGCCGTCGATCTCGGCCTTCAGTTTGTCGCGCCAGGTGCAGAAGCGAGTCTCCTAAAGCTTCAGTTTCTTGTGATAGTCTTTAGCGAGGGCTCGGCTTAACCCCGCGATCCCCTCATCGATTTCCGCTTGAACCTTCGCCTCCCCAAGAGGCCAGGGCGGCCTCGGCGGTCATTACTTAGCGCTCCATCACATCCAGGCGATCATGCTCCAGGTGTTGCTCCGAAGCCACTAGCTCTAATGCCTCTTCTACGGCTCGGAGCCCCACTTCGCGGACCGACAACCCTTTCGAGGGAATGGGCACAGTAGCTTCATACTCCCAAGCTTGCTGCTCCAGGGCTGCGACAGAGGCAAGGAGCTCCTGCTCACGCTTTTCGGCTACCTCGTGCCACCGGTCTGCTCACTCGACCTCTTCAAAGATGCGGTCACGGGCTTCTTTGACCATAGCAGAGGACTCCTCATCCTTCAAGCGAGCGGCTTCGTGTTGAAGGCGGCTGAAGTTGACTGCTACTTCGAGTCGGAGCCACCTGTGCGACAGGCACAGATGCTCGGCCTCGAGGTGCGAGTCAACGTCGTGGAGCTCTGCCTCGAGCTGGTCCAGTGCACCCCTCGTGTCCTGAAGAAGGCCATGCCGGATGGCCCCGCGGCTGCGCGCCAGCTCCAACGCTCGGATAGGACCCTGTTCCATGCTCGAGGCCACAGCACAGGCCTGGGAAGGCCCGGCCATGCTAGGCGGGGATCCGGGGCCTGCCGCGGCGCCCACTTCCTTGGCTCGAGGCACGGCCCCACACGAACCAGATTTCCGGCCGATCATCGGCTCGTGGCGGACCCAAGTGCCGCCGAGGGATAGTGGGATAAACGGAGACACCTCCCATGTAAGCCTAATGTTGCCCCCGTCGGAGGACGCTGGGGCCCTAGGGTTGAGCATCGCCAGGGGTCGCCTCGGGACCAGCGCAACTTCTCCGGTGTGCGTAAGCTCTACTGCCGGGCTCGCAGGGCGCACGACTGTTTAGCGCCTCTAGGCCCCCGAAAGTGACTACGGGACCATCCTCGCCCCTTCGCTTGGCATAGACCTGAGAAACAAGGGCTCAGGGAGGCTTCTCGAGCGAAGGTCAGGGGGAATGGAGGACTTACTCGTTGGTGGTGACCCACTTCCTTCTCTTCAGGGCCCGCGGGGGCGATCCGGTGTCGCCCTCTGGCCGCCTCCTCCTCGAAGGGGCACGGACCCTGGGGGATGGCGCCGTGGGGTGTACCTAGCCATCCCGTGCATTCGTGGCAATGGCCGTGTCCCCCAGCGGACGAATGCCACCATCGTCTAGGGGCGTGGGAGCGAGTTAGCTCGTGGCAAGCGGTTCGGCACGCCCCCATTCGCCCCCAGGGACGCCTCGCCCCTGAGGCCCTCGAGAACTGGGACCACCATGACGGGGGTGTCACGAGAGGCCTCATAATCCTCGGGAGTCAACCCCCATTCGTCGAAGTGAGGCATCCCCCTGGAAAAGTCCCTCCCGTTCATTTAGTTATACAGGGGGAGTCCCCCATCAAGAAGTGCACTGGCTCCCCCGCCGGTCAGAAGGCGGAGTATCCCGTTCAGCACGCTAGGATGCAAGGAGGCCTCCTGGAGCCTCATGGGGTCTTCACGGCTGGAGAAGGCCCACATCGGGCGAGAATGACACTGGAGTGGGGCGATCCTCCATCAGAAAAACTCTCTCACCACCATCGCCACCGTCACGGCCGCTGCTCTCAGGTCAGCCAGCCTCTCGGTGACCCGCGCGAGCCTCGGATCGACAAACTTCTTGTGTGTCCATCCAGATCTTGGCATCGCCGGGGACGACAGGGTTTGGAGCAGGGGCTATACTAGGATGCGTTGACATACACCCACTGCCTCCGGAAGCCTTCGCATCTGTGCGAAGCTTCATCCTGATGCCCTTGCCCGCTGTTGCGCTCGCTACATGGAGCGACACGCAGCCGGAGCATTGCACGCCGGCGATCAGCCGTAGGGAGAAGAAATGGCGGAGCAGAAGTGGGCGATGCCTACGAAGGCCTCGCACAAGAACACGAAGGTGGAAAGAAGGGTGATGGATTATGGGTCAAAGTGCAGCGCGTGGACCTATTAGTGAGGCAATACGACATTGAAGAAGTTGAAAATGGGGGCAGTAAGACGGAGAAGAGGGCATGAAGATGGAGGGAAATGGTGGTTGCTTCCAATTCGGTGGAGGACAGTGAAGCAGACTAGATCTTCGTCACCTTCCACTCATTGGAATCGGCTGCAATCACGGGTAAGACCTTGTCCAACCCCTCAAGATTGACCACGATGGACCAACCCAGGGCGGGTTCCGGTCTTGTTTGTCGGTCCGCCGCCGCCACGGCCCCGCTTCTCTTCCCCCCGCGGGCCATGGCGATGCGACGAGTCGGGGCAGCGCAATATCCGGCAGGCGAGGTGTGAGCTTGCTGGAGAAGGAAAGGGTAGAAGTCGGGCATGCAGTGGAGCAATGATGGCCCTGCGGCGCGCGTCAGACTTTTGTTAGTCTTGGCAGTTACCGAGGCGATGTGGGGAAGTGGGGGAGTCTACGTCCCGTCGTGCGCCACGCGTCAATCTTGGGCCATAGGCGATAGGGGCTTGTGTCACTTCGCCCTCCCCTCACTGCCTTCGCCTCGAAGCCAGGCCGAGCGCCTTGGGCCCGGGGCTACTATCTGCGTTCTGGGATTGGGCGTACCCAGGCCCGCCTGCCTTTGGCCCGGCATGTGGCTCCATCAATGGCCCGGTATGGCCCGGCTACAGCCCGGCGACAAGGACTCACAAGCAAGACCCTCGCAAGGGCCCCCACCTCACGAGGTGAAGGGCACCAAGACCTCCCGGGGAGCAGCTTCCCGAGCCTGCCTCCCGAGGCGTGGAGATCTCTATGTAGGCACCCCACCTCACGAGGTGCGCGATGACGTGATCCATGACGACTGAAGCCAGGTGGGCGCGAGCAGGTGTATTCCAGAACAGTTTCCACATTCGTGCTAAGGAGGCAAGGATGTACGCGGGTTTCCAAGGAATCCACCAAAGGTTTCCATTCCAGTGCAACAAGACCAAGACCACAAGATCGGCAGGACGGATGTCATCGCCGAGCCAACCACTACATCATGACCAGAAGCTTTGCAGGAGAAGACTACCTTTCGTCAGGATAGGATGTACTCTTGTCCCCTTTCAAGTTGGTCGTTGTGGAATCCCTTCCGCATAAGCTATGAGGAAAGAGTACCAAGGCCACTATAAATATAGGCTAGTCTCCACTGTAGATGGCGGTCAATTCTTGAGCTCTCCCGTGGCAGATTGCACTTGTACTAGTTCATACTCATCCTCCTCGCGAGGCAATCACCACAAAGCAGGAGTAGGGTTTTACACGCAAGGTGGCCCGAACCTGGGCAAACTGTTGTTTCCAGTCTTCTCCCCACTCGCACGAACTCAACAGGGCCAAGCCATGAGGCGATGATCTTGGGCTGTAGCTAGGCTAGATCTTTGCACACGCCCCAGAGTTCGACCGTTGTTTGGGTCTGTGGAGCCCCGATTCCTACACTTTCTGAAGAAGCACACTTGCTTCCTCGCCGGTCAAGAGGAGACGTAACCCACTCAGCTTGTTGGGGCAGGCAAGCCGTCTGAAGCCTCATCGCATCCTCGCGGCCAGTGAAGGCCCACATAGGGCGGGAATGACGCTGGAGGGGGCAATTCATTGTCGGATGAACTCTTTGACTACCATTGACACCGTCACGCCTGCCCCCCTCAGGTCGGCCATCCTTGCCATATCCCGGGAGAGCCTCGGGTCGATGAGCCCCTCATGCTTCCACCCGGAGCTCACTTCAGTCGGGGACGATGGAGTTTGAAGTAAGGGGCTGAACTAGGCCGCGTCGACGTACACCCATTGCCTACGATAGCCCTCCGCATCTGGGTGGATATCCATGTCAATGCCCTCGCCCTTTGTCGCGCTCACTGCATAGAGCGACATGCACCCGGAGCAAAGCACATCGACGACCAGCCGCAGGGAGAAGAAGTGGTGAAGTAGCGCCACTTAGGGGGCGACGCCCATGAAGGCCTCAGACAGGAACGAGAAGGTGGAAAGGAGGAGGTCGGATTTCTGGTCAAAGTGCAATGCATGGACCTGATAATGTGAAAGCACAACATTGAAGAAATCCGAGAATGGTGGCAACAAGCCGAAGAAGAGGGCATGATGGTGAAGGTTTACGGTGATAGCCTCCAACTCTGTGAAAGGCCAAGAAGTTGGACAAATCTTTGTCGACTTCCACTCGTTGGAGTCGGTCGTGATCATTGGGAGGACCTTGTCCAGCGCCTCACGGTTGAGCATTGTGGAAAGACCCAGAGCGGGTTCCGGCCCCGCTCCTCTTTTTTGGGGATCCAAGGCAACGCGGCGAGCCGAGGGCGGCACAAGATCCAATGGGCGGGGTGCAAGATTTCTTGAGAAGAAAGGAGGAGAGGAAGGGTGTGAGGCAGGGTACTGATGGCCCTATGGCGTGCGCCGGGCTTTATGTCAGTCGGGGCAGTTGCCGAGGACTCATGGGGAAGTGGGGGCGTCCCACACCTCGTCTTGCGCATGTGTCAAGCTTGGCCCGTAGGCAGTAGGGGCCCATGCCGCTTCGCCTCTCGTCTACGTCTTCGCCTTCGAGCAGGGCCGTGCGTTCCGTGTCCTGGGGGCTACTGTCGGGGTTATGTGACCGAGGGTACCCAGACCCATTATCTTACGGCCCAGCGTGTGGCCCCACCAATGGCCCTATGCAGCCCAGTATCAAGACTTCACAAGCAAGACCGTAGCGAGGCCCCCGCCTCGCGAGGCGATCTATAATGAGGCCTCCCGAGGAGCCCCGAGGTTACCTCCCGAGGAGCGGAATCTCTAGGCTTGCACCTAGCCTGACAAGGCGCGTGGTGACGTGAGCCATGACGAACAGAGCCAAGAGGATGCCAGCGGGCGCATGCAAGGAAAGTTGCCTCTTTGGTGCTAGAAGGACAAAGCCAGCACACGGGTTCCCAAGGAATCCCCAAGCTTACCTCTGCGGAGCTACAAGACCAAGACCACGGGCTCAGCAGGACGGAGGTCATCACCGAGCCCACCAACGTGTCACAACCAGAAGCTTTGCAGACGAAGACCACCTTTAGTTAGGAAAGGGTGTACTCCTATCCCCTTTGAATTTGGTCCCTTACTGCCTAAAGCCTTGGAGGAAGAGGACAGAGGCCAGTATAATTATAGGTTAGTCTCCATCGTAGAGAGAAACCGATCCTCGAGCCCTCAAGGCAGCTCTTCCTTGTACTCTCATACTCATCCTCCTCGCGAGGCAATCCACCACAAAGTAGGAGTATGGTTTTACACAGCAAGGTGGCCCGAACCTGGGTAAATCTCTATGTCCTATTGCCCTTCCGTCTTGCTCGAGCACGACGGAGCATCGCCGTGAGACAGTGAGCGACAAGCTGTAGCATAGCGAAGTTCTTCGTGCACACCCCAGAGTTCGAACCATCCCTAGGGTCCGCGAAGCCCCGATTCCAACAACTTCCTTGATTTTCCTTTCATTGATGGCTTTGAATGTCTCGAAGTACCATAATTCTTGCTCACCGGTACTCCTTCAGTGGCTTTATGGTCATCTTTCTGTAGGGCCTTTCACAACCTTATTAATAGATGGAGACACAATGGCCTCTTGCTCGGAGTGGTGTGAAACAACTAGTTGTGTAACAACTTGAGCCATCGGCTCATCTGGTTTCTTTTCTTCCTTGTCTGACCTAAATGCAATGGAACAAGGAGGATGAACATCCATCTGAGTGGGAACATCAAAGGATGTAATCAGCAGTGTTTTCTCTCGGGAAGCATTTTGCTCCCCCTCAATCTGATTTTTCTCCTTCTTTCTTATCCATAGGGCTCAACTGGGAAAGATTTTGGAGGTGACACATCTGCTTTCTCAACCTCAGTTTCTCCATTAGTTTGTTCAACTGGAGCATGCTGCTTTGGTGATGCATTTCCACCAGCTGCCTTCACTAAGAAAACCTCAAATTCTCTGAGTTTTTGATCATGGGCCTTAGGCCCTCGAATGATGATTTTGTCAGAACAACTTGCGGCATAGTTTCTTCCTCGTGTTTCAAAGATGGTGGAACTTGTTGAAGAGGAAAACTAGAGCTCAGTGGGATGGTATCAACAACAATAATCATGTGTCGTATTTTCTTTCCGATTGCCGGCCCTCACCTTTCCCTTCTCACATTTTTCTTCCTTAGTTCCACATCGAGCAAGCTCATCTTTATGCTTGATCTCCTCATGTCTTGTGTCACACAACAAAGAGATGTTCATCAGCATCCAGGATTGCCAGTTAACTTTGTTGTCCTGAATGAGACACAAAGCTTTCATGATATCCACTATTTCTTACTTAAGGTTCTGGGATTTTTCCCGAAGAGGAGGGTGACGCAGTACAGTAGAGATAATGTCCGGGTGTGATGATATATGGGACAAGCGAGGCCTCTTTTCAGTTCAGCTGGGGAGATCAACAAGCACGGAGAGCAAATCTAGAGGTTAACACGTGAGCTTTTTCTAGGTTCGGGCTGCCTAGAGGCGTAAAACCCTACTCCCGCCTTTTGGGTGGATTGACTTGGGGCTAAAGTTACAAACAAGCGCTGCTTTCTATCAAGGTACTGATACGTCTCCAACGTATCTATATTTTTTGATTGTTCCATGTTATTATAGTGCCAATCTTGAATGTTTTATATGCATTTACAATCAATTATGTATGATTTCTTGGGACTAACTTATTGACTTAGTGCCAAGTGCAAGTTATTGTTTTTGGCTTGTTTTTGGTTTTTCAGAATATCAGTACCAAAACAAAGTCCAAATGCCACGAAACTTTTTGGAGATGTTTTCTAGACAAATGAGACCCAGGAAGCTTCAGGAGAGGGCCAGAAGATGGAGTATCCCACATGGCATCATGACGTGCCCAGGGGGGTATGCACGCCCCGATGGCTTGTGGGGCCCATGTTCACCCTTTAGACCTAATTCCGCCTCTATAAATTCCCTAAAATCGGGAAACCAACAAAGAGCCACCTGAAATACTTTTTCTGCCGCCACCTGGGGCCTTTTTTGGCACTCTCCCAGAGGGGGGAATCAACCACGGAGCGGTTCTACATCAACCTTGCTGCCCCTTCGATGATGTGTGAGTAGTTTACCACACACTTACGGGTCCATAGCTAGTAGCTAGATGGCTTCTTCGCTCTCCTTGATCTTCAATACAATATTCTCCCTGATGTTCTTGGAAATCTATTCGATGTAATACTTTTTGCAGTGTGTTTGTTGGGATCCGATCAATTGTGAATTTATGATTAGATTATGTATGAATATTATTTGAGTCTTCTCTAAACTATTTTATACATGATTATTATAGCCTTGTATTTCTCTTTGATCTATTGATTTTGTTTGGCCAGCTAGATAGTTTTTTCTTGCAATGGGAGAGGTGTTTTGTGAAGGGTTCGATCTTGTGGTGCTTAATCCCAGTGATAGAAAGGGACATGAAACATATTCGTATCATTGGCATTAAGGATAAAGGATGGGGTTTATTCATATTAATTGAGTTTACTTTGTCTACATCATGTCATCTTGCTTAATGTGTTACTCCGTTCTTTATGAACTTGATACTCTAGATGCATGCTAGATAGAGGTCGATGGGTGGACTAATAGTAGTAGATGCAGGCAGGAGTCGGTCTACTTGTCTCGGACATGATGCCTATATGTATGATCATTGCCAGAGATATCATCATGATTATTCGCTTTTCTGTCAATTGCCCAACAGTAATTTGTCTACCCACCGTATGCTATCTTAAGGGAGAAGCCTCTAGTGAAAACTATGCCCCCGGGTCTATCAAAATAATATATTAAAATCCAAAAATATATTTCTGCACTTTTATTTACTTTACTTTGTTTTGTATTTTTATCTATCTATCTATCACTACGAGATTTGATCCTTGCAATTAACCGCCGGGGGATTGACAGCCCCTTGTTTGTGTTGGGTGCAAGTATTTGTTATTTTGTGTGTAGGTGATGCTAACAAGTTGTTGTGTAGTTCTCCTACTGGATTGATAACCTTGGTTTCTAAACAAAGGAAATACCTTGCCTCCATTTGTACTAAGCGGGAATGCTGCTTGTGCGCCCAATTCCTCAAACCTAAAGTTGTGCCAAATGAGTCCACTATGCCTACCTACATGTGGTATTTGCATGCCGTTCCAAGTAAATTTGCATGTGCCAACTCTAATCATTAAAAAATCCATTTTGTGTTCCCGTACCACTCATGAAGTGACAGGGGGTCTTCTATATCTTTCATGCTATATGGGTTATTCTCACGATGATTGTTTGTTCACTTGTCATTGCACGAGAAAGTGGCAGGTAATAGGGATTCCCAGTCCCGCAATGAATTAAAATGAAAAAAACTAAAAAAGTAATAAACCCCCCCTTGGAAAGTTGAAAGTTTGGAAGGTACCCATGGATACAACTAGCCATGGATTGTGAAAGAATGGTGGAGGGGGAGTAAACTATATTTTCTGTTTGCGAACTCCTTATAATGTGTCTGGCATGGGAGATATTGGAAACATTCGGTCATAACGTTGACTGGAAAAGCATGCCTCTCAAAAATAATTTATCTCTATTTTAAATTTTGAGCTCTGGCACCTCGGCAAATCTCTGCTTCCCTCTATGAAGGGCCTATAAGTTTTACTTTTATGCGTTTTTTTGAGTCTCCATCTTCTCTTATAAGCACCAACCGGAGTGCACTATTGTCGTACTTGTACATTGGGTGTAGTTAATGTTGAGTACGTTTCGTGAATGGATCAATGATTGAGCATAATGGGCTAGGCTAACTTTCTTTAGCATTGAAATTTTGGAAGACATGAAAAGAGACCCTGCAAGCCTCGGGAGAGGGCCAAAAATGAAGGAGTAGCCCACAAGGCACCAGGGTGCGCCCAACGGGGTAGGTGCGCCCTGGTTCCTTGTGGGGCCTATGTTCACCATTTTAAACTAATTCCGCCTCTATAAATTCTCTAAAATCGGGAAACCAACAAAGAGCCACCCGAAAGACTTTTTCCGCCGTCGCAAGTTCCCGCACTACAAAAAAAAGACACATCCGTGACACTTAGGCCCGAACGAATTTTTTCTATCATGGTTATGACACTTCTATGACAATAATTTTAACAAAAACATGTATCATCATAGCTGTGGTGGGCTCCTAGTTCTATGACAAAAAATCATGACAGAAAATAGGCTTTTCGTCCTGGGCGGGCCGGGTACGCACCTGCATGACATTCATTCGGCCGTCCATGACATAGAAAATCGTGGTAGAAGTGAGAGCAAGGAAATTTTCGCGGAGTTCCCGGTTACGGTGGGTGGTCGGGCCGAGCGATATAGTGTGTCTTGCGCATTTCTCTCTCATACGAGCGTGTGGTGCAAGCCGTGTTCGCTATAATTAAATCCGAGCGAGACATGAACCTGAACGATCACACTCCTACGTATTGAAGCTGATCGATCGATCCCTTCACTGCTAACTAAACCAGACTGACACCGCTGCTAACTGAACCCGATCGATCACGCTGCTGCTGATTATTAAAGCCAATCGAACCCCCATGCGAGACATAGCTAGCCGGTTGGGTTGCCTCTAGATGAACAGTGCATGTTGCTACCCCGCGGCGATACGTGGAACGAGTCGAGATGTGGTGAGTCGAGCTGGTTTGGGTTGGGTGTGGATGAACAGTTCCCGGTGGGGGTTGGATGAACAGGACCCCAATTGTGTGTAGGTGGTTGCCACTAGATGAACAGGACCCCGTGGTAGTACGCCGTTGCCGTTGGATGAACAGGACCCCATGGTAGTATGCGGTTGCGCTGGATGAGCAGGACCCTAAGGAGGCCGCCACACATAACCAGCCAGTTGGGGTAGATGAACAGGACCCCGTGGAGTCTGGTGAACAGGAGCCCGTGGATGAACAGTGGCTGGTGGAGGCTGGAGGAAGTCAATGGTGGCTGAATAGTAGCCCCTGGAGTCCCATTTTGCGGTACGCCACACACCCCTCTGATAAACAGGGCCCCATTTAGACCGTAGGCGGTTGTAGAGAAGTCTGTTTCGTCTGTTTTGCGGTATGCCAGACCCCTCCCGATGAACATGACCCCATTTGGACTGTAGGCGGTCGAAGAGAACTCCGTTTCCTTTGTTTTACGGGACACGAGACCCCGAGTCGATGATCAGGACCCCGGTTGGGCTGTTCCGTCGAAGTCGGTTGGCTCCCGATGAACAGGACACATTCCGACCCTGTCACTTGCCTCCCGATGAATACAACACGGCTTTCTCCGTTCCAACCCGCCAGATTGGTTGCTGATGAACAGGACGCCGCTGTTGTATGCATTAGAGACCCCGCCCGTATATACGTACGTAGTCGTATTTACTTTCTTGCACCGTGGCTGTACGTACGTGTACACGATTTAGACAGAACTGCCTCAACTACTATGTCACATGTGCCGCTCCTTGCTCGGCCATGGTTCATCCTTCCAGAGAGACCGATTGGCCAGTATGTACGTACATGTTCGCGACCAGAGAGCCAACCCTATGTACGGTTTGACCGGGTCGGTCCCAATGTGACGCCCCGAGACCGATGCTCCACAAGACTTCTAGCTATTCCGAGTTTCGCCGTGTGATTTATTTTTGTTTGTTGCATTTCATCATGGCATCATGTGCATTGCATCCGCATGTTTTCATAGAACTCGTTACCGTTTGTAGTTGTCGCTTCTCTCTTTATCTCCGTCGACCAATTGTTAGACCCTTGTCTTCGGACCCCTCGCGTGCGTCAGAAACCTGCCCCGAACCCGACCCCCTCAGTCATCACCGATGCATTCGGATCATCCCCATACATCCATAAACTATCTTCGTTTTATTTAGTGGACTCCCTAGCCTATTTTTTTCCGTCCGTCCGATTATGGCCGGAGGGACCGAATAGCCCCTACCCAGAATCCACATCCTATTTAAACTAGCCCAACCCTAGCCCTAACAATCTGTCCCATCTATCCATTCCAACCAACTATCCACTCCTCTCCCACCCCGGGATCCGTCTCGATCCCGCAGCCAATACACCTCCTCTCCTCGATTCAATCATCGGCCAATCTCCATCGATCCCTCCACAACCACCGAAGCCTGTAGTAGCTTCTCCTGCTCCACCTAACCCGCTACCTCCTCGCACCACGTGCCCGTCCCCACCGTCCACCAGCAGCTCGGCGCCCCGCCGGCTACCCTATCTAGCAGCACTGAACCTCCCCAGCCGCCCCTGCTGGCGACCAGCTCCACCATGGCCGTCCGCTCACCCTTGCCCCTCTCCTTCTCCTCCTCGCTTCGGATCTCTCTCTCTCTCTCTCTCTCTCTCTCTCTCTCTCTCTCTCTCTCTCTCTCTCTCTCTCTCTCTCTCTCTCTCTCTCTCTCTCTCAAACAGCATGTCACCTCGCCGTCTCTTGTTCTTTCGGACGAACAGGAGCCTCGCCATCGCCACCGGATGGAGCTCCGCTTCCATGGATTCTCCCCTCCGGGCCCCAGATCCGGCCTCTTCGTCGGATCCCGCCGTCCTAGTCATGTTCCCTGTTGTCCAGGACCTCTTCCCTGTGCCAAATCCCGTCCAGTCACTGCCCCAAGCTCTGCTCCATCCCCTCGCCTCCGTGCCAAGTCCCTCGTCACTTGCTTCTTCTTCGACCGACCACGGAACCTCCCGTCCTTGCCTTGCCAGAGAAGCTCCGCCTTCGTCAGTCCCGTGCCAGCCAACCCCTGATGTCGAGCACCGCCCCGCGTTCACTGGTCTAGCGACAGCATGGATGAACGCCACTCGCCCGTGCGAGGACACCTCTGCTCCTGCCGCAGCCCAGCTCCCTCGCGCGCATCTAACCGAGCAACTTGACTCCTCCAGCCGTTGCACTGGCTGGGCCAAGGCCGATGGTGATCCACCACTGCGCCCACCATTTGAAATAAACCATTTTAGCAAGTTATTTAAGCAAACTAACGGGTTTTCCTGTAAAACTTGTTGTTTGAATTAATTTGCTTAAATAACTGGCTAAAATGGTTTAATTCATATATAAATAATGCTAACTCTGTTTTAAATAAACTTTCTATGCAAATGGGGTATAAAAATGCATTTATTAACATGGTGGCATTACTTTGCATGTTTAACAACAATAAAATATGGTTTAGGGCAGAACAGTACCAAATACTAAATATGCACATGGGGATTTTCCGGAATTGTTGTTTGTTGTTCCGACCTCATTTAAAATTTCCTAGATATGTAGATTAATTATGCTTCACCTCTTGCCATGTTAAAAAACATTTCATATTGTTGGCTAGCCTAAACGGGTGCGAACTAAATAGTTGAATGTGGTGTTTCGTTAGTATGCAACTCGTTGCATATTGAGCTCCACTTAACTTGTAGTATTGTTTGTTGTACTTTGCTATGCCATGCCTCTTTAAAACGAACATGCATCATACTTGGTTGTGCATCATGCCATGTTTATGTGTTGGTTGTTTACTATGTTGTTTTGCTTCTTTCCGGTTGTGCTTCTTCCCGATAGTTCGTGTTTCATTGCGATCATGAGGATTCGTTCGACTCTGCTTGGTTTGTCTACGCCGTTCATCTTCTGCATGGAATCGATCTTCTTCATTGCGGGATTTCAGGCAAGATGACCGTTACCCTGGATCTCAGTACTATCGGTGCTATGCTAGTTGTCTCGATGCTATCACTATGTCGCGCTACCCACCACTTGTTTATCAAGCCTCCCAATATACCATGAAACAGCCTCTAACCTTTTCGACTATCCTAGCAAACCGTTATTTGGCTATGTTACCGCTTTGCTCAGCCCCTCTTATAACATTGCTAGTTGCAGGTGCAGTTCCAGGTTGTTCCATGTTGGGACATGGATATCGTGGGATATCACAATATCTCTTATATTTAATTAATGCACATATATACTTGGTAAAGGGTGGAAGGCTCGGCCTTTTGCCTGGTGTTTTGTTCCACTCTTGCCGCCTTAGTTTCCGTTATACCGTTGTTATGTTCCTTCATTTTGCGTCCCTAACATGATGAGGGTTTATGGGCCCCTCTTGACACTTCGCTTTGAATAAAACTCTTCCAGAAAGGCCCAACATTGATTTTACCATTTGCCTAATAACAACTAAAACATGCATAGGGTCTTTCTGGACCCCGAGGACCTAATCAACCCCGGGCCAGTGCTCCTCATGAGTGTCGGGCCAAACTAGAGCACAGTGTGGGGCCGCCCCGGGGCAACATGGGTTATTTTGGCACCTGTACGCATAGCTCATCCGTCGTGGCCTGAGACAAGATATGTGTGGCTACTACCAGGGTGTCAACACGTCGGGAGGTCTTGCTGGATTTGTTTTACCATTGTCAAAATGTCTTATGCATCGGGATCCCGAGTATGATCGGATGTCCTGTGATGGAGGATTGTCTCCGCAGTCGTGAGCTTGTCATGGGCTAAGTTGGGACACCCCTGCAGGGTTTAAACTTTTGAGAGCCGTGCCCATGGTTATGTGGAAGATGGGAGTTATTAATATCCGGTTATAGAGAACTTGACACCAGATCCGAATTAAAATACACCAACTGCGTGTGTAACCGTGACTGCCTCTTTTAGAAGGAGTCGAGAAGAGAACACGATGGGGTTATGTTTGAACGTAAGTAGTTCAGGATCACTTATTGATCATTGCTAGTTTGCGATCGTTTGCGTAGCTTCTCATCTGATTCTTGTACTCGTAAGTTAGCCACCATACAAATGCTTAGCCGCTTGCTACAACCTCACCACTTATCCATTCCATACCCATTAAGCTTTGCTAGTCTTGACACCCATGGTAATGGGATTGCTGAGTCCTTGTGGCTCACAAATTACTTCAACAATAGTTGCTAGTACAGGTAATGTGATGATCTAACGCGAGTGCGATGCTTGCTTGTTTGGAGTTCTTCTTCTGCTTCATCTTCGATCAAGGGATTTAGGTTCCAGGTCGGGAGCCTGGGCTAGCAGGGTGGATGTCGTTCTTATTTTTCGTTTGATTTCATCCGTAGTCGGATCCTGCTCTTCTGTATGATGATTGCTATGTATTGATGTATTGTTGTATGAATGTTGTAGCTTGTGGCGAGTGTAAGCCTTTATCTTGTATTCTCATCTATTCAGTACATGGTATGTTGTAATGATATCCACCTTGCTATGCGCTCGAAATGCGATTGTGCCCCAATCAAGAATTCATCACGTGATTGGGATAGAATCGCATCCTGGGCAGTACATGTTGGTATCATAGCCTTATCGACCTTAGGAGCCCCTTGATTGATCGAACCACTGCCGTTGTTGAGTCTAGAAAAAAACTATTTTGAGTCTAGTTATATCGGAGAGTAGGGTTTCTTTTTACTCCTCATCCCCTCGTCGCACTGGTGAGGACTCGTGACGTAGATGTTTTGACATCACTCTCCTCTCTTTCACTCAATTTTTTTAGGATCACACGGGTATTGTTGGAATCGATCTGATATCACTGTGACAGGAATTTTGCCTTGGTGCCAATATTTAGGCTTTGTTGCAGTGTCCCAGGGAGTCGAGCTCCAAGGTGTTTTTGTCACAATGCTTATCGTTTCAGTACCGGAATACCAGAGGTCGCCGACATAAAAAACGCTTTTATACTCTTTGTGGTAAGAGTAGTTTGACGACACCCAGTACTAGGGAGAGCGATCAGATGTATTGCCACATCTAGTATATCGGATGTTTTCGAAGGTCTGAGGTACATGATTTCCGAGGTTTTCTTGGTTACGTGTTGGCAGATGGATACAGTTGGAGTGTAGGATTTGTTAGTTGTGTGGGATATTTGTGCCTCCCTGTATCCCCAACACCAGATTGCATAACTAGAAAGTTTCGGAGTTCGTAGGTGGGAATTCAAGAAGTTACCTCGGACATCTTTCCGACAGATGAATGATGTGAGATTGGGGTTTGAGGTCTAGTGGTCTGCCTATCCACTGTCGGTTTTACAATGGTCTTGTTGTGTCTTAAAGAGTCCTTGGCTATGCTGACTCGGGGAAGCATTGTATGTCATGTGCACTGCCTTGTACATTATGGTGCTGTACGATCAAGCCCGTGTGAGCCCCACCACAAAAACTTCGGACGAAATCTCTATCATATGATTGTTCTGGCTTATTCTGCAAGCCAAATCCTTTTGGTTTTGTTTTGAGTTGTGGTATTTGAGTTGCTTCAAAGTCAAGTGTTGATTCCATACCTTTTCTAAGCAGTGTTCTCATATTTCTATGGGAGTGCTAATCCTTCTTGATCATCAAGATTGTCATGTCAATGTTTTTCCAACTGGTGCACTTCTCTTCAAGTTATTCCATATGAGCGTCGTTGAGCAGCCTGAGGATTCGTCCGTTTCATCTGTCCCAAGTGGCCTTTGTTTTCCCACCATCGCACCCTTTACATCAAGGACTCATATATCTTAATCAAGTATCCATTTTATTCATGAGAAGTCTATCCAGTTTTTTTCCTTTGATGTTCTTATCCGGTGTTTCCTCATGAAGATGCTTAGGAGCTTCAAGTTTACCATCCTTCATTCTCTTTTCTTCTCCGATGGACTTAATTCAAACTTCGGTGTTGATCATATCTCTTCCTCTTATTTACATGGTTTTTTCATGTTGGAATTTCTTATCCAAGTCTCTCTTGTTTATTCACCTATCTCTATTCTTCTCCGGAGTGTAAATGATATCTCAGAAGATTCATGTTTCATTCTTAATCCGTTCAAGCCATTTATATAAACTGGTGCAATCTCTCTTTCAAGCAACCATTCCCAACGGTGTTCTCTTTTGAGTGGGCCCTAACCCACAGTTTTTTTCCTAGGATCTTACCTGACTCTTCTAATTTTCCAGAGTGATTCTCTAACTCTTCTCAAAGTTTGACGTATGAATGAACTTTCATCAGTCAGATGCCTTTCCAAGATTGATTTAAATTATTTTCATTGTTGGCTCAACCTCTTCACTTTTCATTCTCCCGGAGCGTCTAAACAATTCATGGCGGTGTTTCTCAGCATCATTGTAAGCTTTGAAGACCGAAGAAGAGTTTCTCTTAAATCTTTCCGTTCTCTTGAAGATTTGTAGTTCAAGCTTGATGCCATCCGCTCATAATTGTTTTCGATTGTGAGAATTCTTTTCACCCATCCGACACATTTCAGGAGTTGCTTTCCTTTCTCGATTATCCGAAGGCCATCATTTCAGAGGATTTATCCTTTCTCAACATTCAACTCTCATTCCCTTCTGGTGCATCGTTCGAGTATTCTCTAGTCAGCTCGTGATCTCTTCATTCTCATATATCTAAATTCCTCAAGTCTCTTCGTTCATTTTCAATTCTTCCCGGTGATTCGTTCACTCCTCTTCAATCGTTTTCAATTATTACAATGGTTCATTCAAGATTCCTTTTTGCTTTGTCATCATATCAATTCATTCGTTCTTTCCAATCCTACCGGTGATTCGTTGAATACTTTCTCAAGATTGTGCGAGATCTCTCTTTAATCCTTCTGAATTAGAATAAGTAGTATGCTAAATCCATTGCTTGTCATCAATTTAAGTTGATGAAGGATAAACATATAGTAAATCTTATTCTTGTTTCCTCCAGGTGACTCAATTCTTTCTGGAGTTCATTCGTGGTATCAATTCTCGATTCAAGTTGCTCACCTTTCTTTTCCAGAGTTCCATGTTTTCTTGGATGTCTCATCACGGAGCTCCATCTAAATCGTTGCAAGGCTTCACCTTGTGTTCTCAACTTCTCTTTCTTTTCTTTTGATCATTCTTTTGTTACCGGTGTTCTCATGAAGGCTCTAGAGAGTGGTTCATTAAGAATTTAATTCATTCTTCAACTGTTCATCAACATCCTTGTTGGAGAAAATCAAGCATTCTTCATCGTGCATTCCGAAGTGCAATTCTTTCAACCTTATCTTTTGAGATCGTGTTATGTCATTCTTGACAATTTCCTTCATCTCATGATTCACAAGTTGTTAGGAATGAGATATTTAAACCCATCATTTTCTCTTGTTCAGGAGGTCCTTTGGAACCCGTCATTATATTTCACCTAAAAGCCTTCCCTAAGGAATGTTGCTAATTGTGGTGCTTATAAATGACCCAAGTTCTCCAGTTATCCTCTCGGTGAAAGAAGTTTCTATTCTCTTCATTGATCTCAACCAATCAACTGTTTCCGTTAGTGGCAGAATTGCACCTCAATTTTTGAGATGTTTTCCGTAAGCCCATATGAAAATTATTCTTTTCGTTGTTGATTTTCCAACAACTCCATTCAAGCCATTCTCCTAAGGATGCTTTCAAAATTCAGTTGTGGTAGAAGTTGTCATTTTCTTCTCCGTTCTTTTATTTCCAATGATCTAGCATTTATTCTTTCGTTCCGGAGGCATTGTGAGGTTGCTCTTGTTGATCCATCACCTCGTTTTGTCAAGATCGTGTTCTTTCCTTTGCTTATCCATCCAACATGAGTGTCGTGTCCTCCATTCAAGTTCTCTCATCTTATCAAGTTTTCCCTCTCTTTTCACCTGGAGTGTTGATGTAGGGTGGAACCCTATGGGGAGATCTTTCACGAATTGGGGGGGGGGGAATCCCCAAGAACAAGATGAGCAAAAGAGGGAAAACAAGAGGAAAACTCAAGAACAAGTCAAATCACACATCCACTAGACAATCAAACACATAAGATCCACAAGGTACATGAACAAAAAAGGGAAATAAGATACATGGTAGAGTTCATCCCAAATCCTATGAAGGAGATGAGGGCTTGATGATCTAGATAGATCCTTGCCTCAAGGGGGTCTTCATCCACTAGGGATCTTCTCCAATGGAGGTCTTGAACTCCAATGGAGTGGAATCCCACAAGGGGAGGTACATGAGCTAAGCTCTAGTGTTTAGATCTAATCTTAGCTTCGTCTAAATGGAGGAGATGAAGGAGTATATATAGTCCTAGGTAAAGAGAGGGATAAGTGGGGGCAAAATGGTAAAACAAGGGCAAAGCCCGCAGCATCACACAGGGGGCCCCGTGTGCACGGGGTAAGTGGAGCCCGTGCGCCTGGGGTATCCAGGAACCGGACGCAAGGGCCCGTGCGCACGGGGTCCGTGAGGCCTGTGGACACGGGGGTCCCGTGGGCACGGTACATGCCCGTGCGCACGGGGTCTTCAGGACCGCCAGCCTGGGAGGCCCGTGGGCACGGGGTCGCCTGGGAGCTGCTGTCTTCTTCTTGGCGCTTCCTTCTCCGCTTCCAGGCTTCCCTCTTGGATGGTGTAGATGTTCTCTTCCGCATGAACTCGTCCTCGTTATGTTTGAAGCTCCGACAATACCTATGAATGCACACGGAAGGAATGTCAAGTAGTATACCATCCTCAAAGGGGTCAAGTGAACACGTGTAAAGGAGATGATTCACCTTTATGTATGTGAAGTAGATGTGGCACGTGGCACTTGCCAAACGAACTCTTGACATAGTGATGTCCATAGGATGCTCCGCATCATCCCCTCCCCCTTGGGAAAGATCCGACCTCGGATCGAAATCCAAATCACCATGGGAAAGAGATGATGGCATCGTGTAGAAGTGGACGATCACCAAGCATTCGTCATCTTGTAGTTCCAAATGGGCACTCTCCAATGTTGCACCGTCTTGTAATTCCTTCAAAAGGAGCAAAGATAACAAGCACTTGGAAAAACAAATGTGTTTGTTGTAAGAGCAAAACCAAGCATTCAAGAGGTGATTCACCCAACAAGTGTTGTCATCAAGCATAGCATATGGTTTGGCAAAGAAGTGTCTCATGGCATTTGAGCATATAAATCGAGCACAAGCAAGTACATCATGGGAACAAGCATGCAAATGGGAGGTCAAGATGCAAATATATGTGATAAGTGAACAAGCATCTACCTCAAGGTCATAGCAAGCATGCATAAAGAGCTCAATGAACGGTCTATGGTAGGCATAAGAGTCATTCACAACACCAAATATAGTGAAATGTCTAAACACATGGGGCAAGTGCAAGACAATCCAAGCATAACGTGCATAGGGTGTAGTGAAGATATCGTGGCACTCAACACAATGGAAAGAGCAATTGTTCATCATGTGTGAGGCAATCAAGTCAAGCATGTGATAAGCAAAGGGACATGGCATATGTGAAGAACTAGATGCAACACACAAGGCATATATATCATGTGGCATGGCAATGTGGTAATGATAGGTCGAAGCAAGATCGCTAGCATGTGTGCAAGGTGTCATGGAGCAAGCAACACATGATGTATGATCCACAATATGCACGCTCATGGTTTGGGTGTTCTCGAGATAGAAGGATATCACCTCGAAAGCATGTCCTTGTGCATTCTTCACAATGTCGAAGTGTTAGGAAATGTGGTGTAGAAGCGAGTCCTAGTCGAATGTATGAGGCTCGCTCTCAAGAGCTCGAATGGTCAACTCAGATGAAGTGGGAGTCGACACGAAGTCCAAGTAGCCTACACATGCACACAACAAACAAAGAGCGTATGTGCATGGTAGATAAACACATCATCCATCATGACGGTTCTCTTCTCTTGCACATTACCATTAGAAGCACAAGTGCATGAATAATATGATGCAACAATGGCGATATTCAAGGCACTAGGTATATGGTGCAAAGAGGTAAGACAAGCATGCTTCACAAGGAATATGTCAAAATCTCCAAACATATGTGAGAGTGCTATGGGGGCAATCTTATGAGCAAGACTATAAGCATTGTTGCACTCAATACATGGAAAGTCATCTAGCATGATAGATGCAACATATGGAGATATGTGACAAGAAGAAATAACACTCATGTGCAAAGCATGTAGATGGTTGTCATCAACCGCATGAAATGAGCAAGTAGGAGTCATTGGTGATGCAACATAAGCAAGCATATCAATCAAGTCGTGCAAACTAGTGGAGCGAAGATGCAACACACTAGAGTAAATCATGGCGTCATGTCATGTGAGTAAATAGTGGATATAGGCAATGCACATGACATATCACAAGCACGAACACAAAGCAAGATCATAGTATCATCATAGGAATGGGTCATAGATGGAATATGGCAATAACAAGCAATATCTCCACCAAACTTGCAAATACACATAGAAGTACTAGAATCAATCATCATGTGTAATGCAAAGCATGGGTCACAAATGCATGGCAAAGGCATAGGAGTAAGCATATCATGCAAAGTGAACATGGCAAGATGGGCATATAATATGTAATGGACAACAACCCATAGCCAAGTGAGGCCATGTAGAAGAAATGCGCTAAGTCTTTGCGTGAAGAGAGCGGTGGGAAAGACAATCCATGGGATCCCAAATCATCGTTGCTCTCTAGAGCTCATTTTGTCAACTCATGGGATTGCGAGGTTGACAAGTATTCATGGGTACCTGCACAAAAGAGACACAATCCAAAGAAATTGTGCGCGTGGTAAATGTACACATCATCCATCATGATGTGTATGTGCACGTGTGAGTTAGCACAAGATAAGCAATGCTCAAAGAAATTTGAGGCATGGTATATGAACATGTCATCCGTCAAGCAATGATAGTTATTGTGTTTAACATGATTAGGATGCAATTTATAGCAAGTGTGAGGCACAACAATAGCATTTTTATTCATGGGGAGCATATGGTGCACACAATCATGGGAATCGTGAAAATCATAGGATGGATCAAAATCTCCTAAAATGTATTAGGAAACTATGGGGGTCTCCTCATGAGCAATATTGGAAGCATAATATGGAGAAGATGGACAACATCCAAAACAATGCATATCCAAAGCTAGGTGTTCATGGCATGGCATATTAGATAAATGATGCAAAGGAAGCATATCAATATCATCAAAAGAAAAACAAATGCCAATCACCATGGGCTTGTCATCTATGCCATATGTGCAAATTGGGTTAATTTTAATGGCATATGCATAGTCACTACGATGAGATTGCAAATATGACATACGGGAGATCTCATGCATAGCATATGACAAGTCAAGCGGATTATCAAACATGATGTGACCAAGGTAATTATCACAAGAAATCCTATGTAACATGGCATCACAACTACTAGACTCCTCATGGCAATCATCAAACTCATCATAAATGGGTAAATCATCGCATGGGGAAACCATACTAGCATGAAGCATGGTAATAGGTGGATCAACATCATGCAAGCAATCAATTTGAAGAACGTCCACTAGTGGGACAAGAGCATCACCTTCACCTATGTTACCTTTGCCGTTCCAATCAAGTGGTGTAGGTGAGGTGGGAAAGACCAAATCGTGTTCATCTTCATCGTGATGGAACCATGTGGGGGGTGCATCATATTCCACTGTGGCCATCATCTTGTCCAAAGGGAGGACGAAGTCGTCAAGGATTGGCGCGTCATCATATATGTAACCTAGCACCAAATGAGAAGACACCATAGAGGTATAGGTTAAGTTGTTAGAAATCGAAATGGCCTCATATGCCTCATCAACTATCTCACTCTCTCTATGTGGCGGTGGCTCACTCACTCCCTCAAGGTAGGTGCACTCAATGTCGCATATGGTGGAGTCACTCAAATCACTCAAGTGGTGGTGGTGGTGGATCTCCTCACATGGGAATTGGGGCAGCTCATCATGTATGGGGCTAGTGGTGAAGTCACTCTCACTCTCAATATGGTGGCAAAAGTCACTCAAGTCATCATACGTCGCCATGGTCAATGGGAAAATCCCATGCTCAACCATCTCATCGTCGTCGCCGTGGATGAAGGCCGAAGATGGCACATCATCACTCTCCTTCATGACCGAAGGGAAAATCCCATGCTCGATCATCTCATCACCGTCGCCATGGATGAAGGCCGAAGATGGCACATCGTCACTCTCACCTCCGAAGATGGAAGCATCATCCTTGCTCTCCACCTTGTCGCTTGCCTCCAAAGCTTGGTCCTTGAAGGTCTCCGTAGTCGTACTTGTCGCCGCACCATCTTGAAAAAGAGTCAAGGTAGACTCGGCATCATCAATGCCACAAAGAGGGATGGCGGTGAAGTCGCACTTGGGAGCATCGTCTTGGATCTTGTTGGGCTTAGACATCGTGGTGGTACTCGCCTCATGCTTTTCGTAGAGCTTGGTCGCCGCGAAGTTTGCTTTGGGTGGAGAAGCCTTGGCCTTCATGAGTTCTTGTTCCACCTTGAGAGCACCCATGTAGTAGTCGTCGATGGACTTGTAGTTCTCGAGGAAGATAGTCTTGGAGATGTCGTTGTTCAATCCCATCATGAAGTGGAACTTCATCGAAATGGGGTCGTCCACGCCGGCTCGTCGCAAGGCAATCTTCATCTCCTTGAAGTACGCGTTGATGGACTTGGATCCTTGGATGGTGTTCTCCAATTGGCGTTGAAGTTGTTCCGTGTAGGTTGGAGGCACAAACTCTCGCCGCAAAGCTCTCTTCGTCTTGGGCAAACTCATGTCGTAGTACTCCGAAGGTGTGTGAAGCCACCATGTCGAGGCGTAGTCATGGAAGTTTCTTGTGGCGCACTTCACTTGATCTTCGGAAGGGACTTGATGTAGCTTGAGGTAGTCGTCCATCAACGATCCCACTCGAGGTACTCCTTGGGTTCTTGAGTCCCATAAAAAGGAATCGCATGGTCGATGTCGAGGTCGTAGTAGCTCATGAAAGTCCCGGACTTGAGCTTGGGGAGCTTCTCTTGAGCATAGTCTTGGGGTGCTTGTTGGCGAAGATGTCGTACGTCCGAAGGCGAAGATGCCTTGAAGTCACTTGGCGAAGATGCCAAAGGTGTTGAAGAAGCTGCAGCCTTGTAGTTGATGTCGCGACTCTGTATAGCCCATGTGCACGGGGGTACAGGAGGCCATGTGCATAGGGTCCCATGGGCACAGGGGTCGAGGGCCCGTGTGCAAGGGGTTGGCAGAGCAGCCAACACGTGTCCTGAAGCTCGCTCTTCTTGGTTATGTCGATGTCGATGCTTGTGTGTACTTGCCGAACATGGTATCTCGGGAGTCTTTGCACTTGAGCGTCTTCGCGAAGATGAGGAAGATCGCTTGCGGTTCTTGATGAGGGCCTTGAGCTCCTCCATGCGCTTGTCCATCTTGGCGTCGATGAAGTTCTTCATAGCATCGAGCTCGTCGTCGTTGTTATAGACCGGAGATGATGTGCTTTGCCTATCCATCACAAGACTCGAGCAAAGGTGAGTAGGAAATGAGATAAACAATACCAAGCTACCTTTTCCCAAAGTTGAGGATGTATCCTGTATCACTCAATTTGAAATGAAAGAATAGTGGAATTGGTACCGGACTTGTTCACTCACACCTACAAAGTAAAGCTTATCGAGTGGCTTGGTTAGGACAAGTGGCGCAAATTTTATGCAATTTGAAGTCCAAGATATTGTAAAAGTTGAAATAAATCCAAAGGACTCAAAATGCAAAGCAAGTGACCAGAAATATAGAGGAGGGCAATAAAGAAACACACACGGTGGGATAATGGGGCTTGTGCAACTATAGGGATGAGCAATACAAAATTGCCTAATGAAGACGAAGCTCGTGTTGCACAAACACTAGGAGAGCACTAGCTTGATTGCACACTTGGGCACGATTCACTACTTGGCACCAACCTATATGTATGCAACAAGAATGTTTCCTATACCATGTATCCTCATGCACAAGTATCTCTTTTCATGCTCAACTCTTTGCTTATAAGCTTATGATCATTCTCTTTCTTTCTTAAAAGCTTTTTTTGCTCTTCTCTTCCTTTCCACTATGATTGATGAGCCTCAACCACAAATATGCGACAAGTATCACAAGATATGCACGGGAGTAAACAATGGCACTATATGATATATCCAATAATTCAACAATATGAGATCGTATCACTATGGTGCACAAGTTTTCACGAAGCCCGGCAATACTTGGATAGCTAGTCTCAATGGGTATGAAGGTATTCGCAAAGATGGTGGGGCTATCAAGATGTAATGGCAAGGAAGGAGAAGTTTACGACGAAATGGATACCTTCGTCACACTTAAACTTTCACGAAGTCGGGGGGTAACCGGCCTTGCTTCCGGTTGAAGATGGTCTCAAAGGATGGATGGTCGTCGTCGATGCGGAAGCTCGTGGTGGATGTAGTTGATGGACCGATACAAGTCACCGGTCGTGGATGCAGATGCAACCATCCCTAAGTAGCCGAAACACCTTAGGAGACTCAAATCACAACTCAAACAACCACAAATACCAAAGGAACCAAAATGGGTTAGTTTGCGGAAGTTTTATGTGGTGGTGCGAAAGTTATGGCGGAGGGCCGATGCAAAAGATGCAAAATGGACAAAACTTGATGGCGTAAAATGGTGGTAGAACCAAGATGAGCAGCTCGGGCATGTCTCTAGCTTTTCAACGAGCCAAAGAACACCCAAATCGGAGTTCGGGAGTGGAAGTTACGGCCAAAACGGTGAAGTCATGGCGGCTGCTGTAGGGGGGCCGTGCGCACGGGGTCCAGGGCCCGTGGACACGGGGTCCCGTGCGCACGGTACACGTACCGAGGACACGAGGTCTCCAGGGACTTCGCGGGGGCCCGTGGGCATGGGGTGGGGAGCCCGTGGGCACGGGGTAGGCGGAAATTTCGTGATTTTCTTGTCAAATTTGATGGGGGAAAGAAAAATTGGGGTATGGGGACGCAAGAGGGAGTAGATCTACTTGCTATACATCAGATCCATGGATCAAAATCAACAAAAACTCACAAAAACTTCAAATCACAAAAATAATAATTGGTATGGCTCTTTTTGTGGGGAATTTTTGAAATTAGGCAAGAACAAGCAAAATTAGGCTAGAAAACTAAGAGGGGGCTCCAATTTCGTGAGAAACCATGGCTCATGATACCAAGATGATGTAGGGTGGAACCCTATGGGGAGATCTTTCATGAATTGGAGGGGTAATCAAATCAAGAGGAACACTCAAGAACAAGTCAAATCACACATCCACTAGACAATCAAACACATAAGATCCACAAGGTACATGAACAACAAAGGGAAAAAAGATACATGGTAGAGTTCATCCCAAATCCTATGAAGGAGATGAGGCCTTGATGATCTAGATAGATCCTTCCCTCAAGGGGGTCTTGATCCACTAGGGATCTTCTCCAATGGAGGTCTTGAACTCCAATGGAGTGGAATCCCACAAGGGGAGGTACATGAGCTAAGCTCTAGTGTTTAGATCTAATCTTAGCTTCGTCTAAATGGAGGAGATGAAGGAGTGTATATAGTCCTCGGCAAAGAGAGGGATAAATGGGGGCAAAATGGTAAAACAAGGGCAAAGCCCGCAGCATCACACAGGGGGCCCTGTGTGCACGGGGTAAGTGGAGCCCGTGCGCCCGGGGTATCCAGGGACCGGACGCAAGGGCCCGTGTGCACGGGGTCCGTGAGGCCCGTGGACACGGGGGTCCCGTGGGCACGGTACACACCCGTGCGCACGGGGTCTTCAGGACCGCCAGCCTGGGAGGCCCGTGGGCACGGGGTCGGAGGGGCCCGTGCGCACGGGGTCGCCTGGGAGCTGCTGCCTTCTTGTTGTCGTTTCCTTCTCCGCTTCCAGGCTTCCCTCTTGGATGGTGTAGATGTTCTCTTCCGCATGAACTCGTCCTCGTTATGTTTGAAGCTCCGACAATACCTATGAATGCACAAGGAAGGAATGTCAAGTAGTATACCATCCTCAAAGTGGTCAAGTGAACACGTGTAAAGGAGATGATTCACCTTTATGTATGCGAAGTAGATGTGGCACGTGTCACTTGCCAAACGAACTCTTGACATGGTGATGTCCACAGGATGCTCTGCATCAAGTGTTGTCTGAAATCCTTCTTACCCCTTGTGCGATTCTTTCAATAGTTCCTGAGGTAGTGTGTTGTTGATTTCATCAAGTATCATCCAATCTTCTCAAGTTGACGTTAATTCCTTCCATTTTCAGCCGGAGTGCTGTCCGAATTATTTCATTCTTATTCCTTCTCTATCTTGTTTTAACTGGAGTGGTTTCAATGTCTATCTTCTCACTCTCGTCGTATTCCTTGTTTCTCTTTTCCAACGGACTGTTTGCAGTCTCATTCATCTCCATTGTATTCTTTCTTTGAAGTTGTTCAACCTCTCAAGGTTCGTGGTTCCACTCGTTTGTCAAAGAAGCAACTTAGTTTTACCCCTTCCTTTTCCGCTTCTCTCCGGTGCCATCCCTAGGATCTTGGTTCGAGATCCTCTGATAGTGTGGCAGAGTTGTGACACCCCGAGACTGACGCACCAGAAGACTTCCAGCTATTCCGAGTTTTGTCGTGTGATTTATTTTTGTTTGTTGCATTTCATCATGGCATCATGTGCATTGCATCCGCATGTTTCCATAAAACTCATCACCATTCGTAGTTGCCGCTTCTCCCTTTGTCTCCATTAACCAATTGTCAGACTCTTGCTTCATCGACCTCTCTCAGACCCCTTGCATGCGTCCAAAACCTGCCCCGAACCCAACCCGCTCAGTCATCACCGATGGATTCGTATCATCCCCAAACATCCCTAAAATATCTTAATTTTATTTCCTAGCCTATTTTTTCCGTCCATCCGATTATGATCAGAGGGACCGAATAGCCCTACCCAAAATCCACATCCTATTTAAACTAGCCCAACTCTAGCCCTAACAATCTGTCCCATCCATCCATTCCGCCGCCGCCAGCCAACTACCCACTCCTATCCCACCTCGGGATCCATCTCGATCCCGCAACCAATCCACCTCCTCTCCTCGATTCAGCCATCGGCCAATATCCATTGACCCCCTCCACAACCACCAAAGCCTGCAACAGCTTCTCCTGCTCCACCTCACCCGCTGCCTCCTCCCACCTCGTGCTCGTCCCAACCGTCAACCAGCAGCTCGGTGCCCCGCCGGCCATCCTAGCCAGCAGCGCCGAACCTCCCTAGCCGCCCCTGCTGGCGACAAGCTCCACCGTGGTCATCCCCTCACCCGTGCCCCACTCCTCCTCCTCGCTTCGGATCTCTCTCTCTCTCTCTAACATCACCTAACCTCGCCGCCTCTTGTTCTTCAGGACGAATAGGAGCCTCACCATGGCCACCGGATGGAGCTTCGCTGCAATGGATTCTCCCCTCCACGCCCCAGATCCGGCCTCTCCGTCGGATCCCACCACCCTAGTCCTATTCCCCACCGTCCACGACCTCTTCCATGTGCCAAATCCCGTCCAGTCTCCATCCCATGCTCTGCTCCATCCCCTCGCCTCCGCGCCAAGTCCCTCGTTGCTTGCTTCTTCTTCGACCGACCACGGAACCGCCCCGTCCTGCGCCAGTCTCGCGCCAGCCAGCCCCAGCTGTCGAGCACCGCTCCGCGTTGACTAGTCCAGTGCCAGCATGGATGAGCGCCACTCGCCCGCGCGAGGCCACCTCTGCTCCTGCCGCAGCCCAGCTCCCTTGCGCGCATCTAGCCCAGCAACCGGCCTCCTCCAGCAGCTGCAGTGGTTGGGCCAAGGCCCATGGTGAGCCACCGCTGCGCCCACCGTTCCACTACTGGCCCAAGTGTAGTTTCGGCTCGTGTTATGTATTTTTTTTCTAGACGAATTTATCAATTTATCCGAGGATTTACAGTTTTACAGAAAAACCCTCATACTTCATTCATTTAATATCTCACAAACCATGCATCGGATTAAAATGATTTAAACATGTAAAATGCATAGAATTTCATCTTGTTTCACAATAATCATCCTTCATCCATTTTAATATGTTTAAACTTGTTGTTTGAACTAAGTTGCTTAAATAACTTGCTAAAATGGTTTATTCCATATGTAAATAACCGTAACTCTGTTTTAAATAAACTTTATATGTAAATGGGGTAGAAAAGTGCATAGATTAACATGGTGGCATTACTTTGCATGTTTAACAATAATAAATTATGGTTTAGGGCAGAAACCCAAATTCTAAATATGCACATGGGAATTTTCCGGAATTGTTGTTTGTTGTTTCGACCTCATTTAAAATTCCCTAGATATGCAAATTAATTATGCTTCACCTCTTGCCATGTTAACAAACATTTAATATTGTTGGGTAGTCTAAACGGGAGCGAACTAAATAGTTGAATGTGGTGTTTCGTCAGTATGCAACTCGTTGCATATTGAGCTCCACTTAACTTGTAGTATTGTTTGTTGCACTTTGCCATGCCATGCCTCTTTAAACCGAACATGCATCATACTTGGTTGTGCATCATGCCATGTTTATGTGTTGGTTGTTTACTATGTTGTTTGCATCTTTCCGGTTGTGCTTCTTCCTGATAGTTCGTGTTACGTTGCGATCATGAGGATTCGGTCGACTTCGCTTGGTTCATCTACGCCGTTCATCTTCTTCATGGACTCGATCTTCTTCCTAGCGGGATTTCAGGCAAGATGACAGTTACCTTGGATCTCACTACTATCATTGCTATGATAGTTGTCTCGATGCTATTGCTATGTCGCGCTACCCACCACTTGTTTATCATGCCTCCCAATATGACATGAAACATCCTCTAACCTTTTCCACAATCCTAGAAAACCGTTGTTTGGCTATGTTACCGCTTTGCTCAGCCCCTCTTATAGTGTTGCTAGTTGCAGGTGTAGTTGCAGGTTGTTCCGCGTTGGGACAAGGATATCGTAGGATATCACAATATCTCTTACATTTAATGATAGATGCAAAGGTGTCCCGTCTTTCGATGAGATGATGGATATTGCTTTGGTGGAAGTCGACTTTGACGATCCGACTACGAACATGCGAGGACGTCGCACCTTAGCAATCACTAAACCAACTCCGAGAGGTTATTGATCATGCCGGAGCACGATCAACCTGACCAGGAGGGTCTGTTTCCTGCGAGCAAAGGAAGAACAAGCAAGAAACTAAGATTGCAATCTGGATATTGCGAATATAAGATGAAAGCTTTATTGATCAAGGTGGGGTTCTAAGACGTCTTTGTCTGGTCGTTGAACACAAACGAAGTACGCGAAGTTGCAGCTATGGCGAACTTTAATCTAAACAAAACACAAAGTCTAAACGATGCCCTAAGGGCTGTATATATGGAGGAACAAGGGGAATTTCGTGGCCCTTGGTGGAGGGGTCCGAAATCAACCCTATCTCTTGTTTCCCCACACATACAGACTCTAAAAATAGCCTATACTTATGTATTTCAAAATTACATGGGCCTGGCCCAATAATAAGGTGACGCAGCACCTAGAATAGCCTCGGGACGAAATTTATGAAGTGGCATCTTGTATATTTCGTCCAAGGCTGCATGCACCCATTATGATGGCTTCAAAGTCCTGAAATCATCACTTGTAACTCCGTTCTTGTTCCCCTTGCGCATGCCATCATCTCCATGCTTGTTCGTGCTCCAATGTTCATCCGTCTCCAAGCTAGGCCCTTCATTTGTAAGAAAAACAAATGTATCCAATTTAGGCAGCATCATATTCTCACGAACATTAGAATCATTACCAAGAAACGTAAGTACCTAATAATTTAATTGGCGTGCGCGAGCTCTAGTAATTGGTTCAGTATATGTAGAAGTAGGGGTTGTGGGTGTAACAATGGTATTGATGTCCTCATCATCCTCCCCTTCTTGAAATGAAGTCGTCCTCGACGGAAGCTCATCTTCCTCACCAAAATAAGGCTTCAAATCTGCAATGTTAAAAGTGGGACTAACCCCAAAATCTGCATGCAGCTCAAGTTTATATGCATTATCATTTCTTTTCTCCAACACCTTAGAAGGACTATCAGCACGAGGCATTAGCTTTGATTTGCGCAAATTAGGAAATCTATCCTTACGCAAATGTAACCAAACAAGATCTCCAGGTGCAAACACAACATGTTTTCTACCCTTATCTCCAGTAAGTTTATATTTAGCATTCATACGCTCAATGTTTTCCTTAGCTAACTCATGCATTTTAAAATCAATTCTGCACGTTGTTTAGCATCAAAATTAACCTTCTCCGAAGATGGAAGAGGTAACAAATCAATAGGTGCACGAGGTAGGAAACGATACACAATTTCAAAAGGGCACATCTTAGTAGTAGAATGCAATGAACGATTATAAGTAAATTCAATATGAGGCAAGCATTCTTCCCACATTTTCTTATTATTCTACAAAACCGCCCTAAGCATAGTAGACAATGTTCTATTGACTACTTCAGTTTGTCCATCAGTTTGGGGGTGACAAGTAGTACTAAAAAGCAGTTTAGTCCCCAACTTAGCCCATAAGCATCTCCAAAAGTGGCTAAGAAATTTAGTATCACGATCTCAAACAATAGTATTTGGCACACCATGCAAGCGAATAATTTCACGAAAGAACAAATCAGCAACATTAACAGCATCATCGCTTTTATGACATAGTATAAAGTGTGCCAATTTCGAGAATCTATCCACGACAACAAATTGCTATCCCTCCCCTTCTTTGTTCGAGGTAAACCTAAAACAAAGTCCATAGATATATCCTCCCAAGGAACACTAGGTACAAGCAAAGGCATATATAAACCATGAGGATTGAGTCGTGACTTAGCTTTTTGACATGTAGTGCAGCGAGCAACAAAGCGCTCAACATCCCATCTCATCTCTGGCCAAAAGAAATGTGTAGCAAGTACGTCCTCTGTCTTCTTCACGCCAAAGTGTCCCATTAATCCTCCTCCATGCGCCTCCTGCAACAACAAAAGATGAACGGAGCTAGCTGGAATGCATAGCTTGTTAGCACGGAACACAAAACCATCATTAACGACGAACTTGTTCCATGTTCTACCTTCGTTACAATTATGCAATACATCTTTAAAATCAGCGTCTACCAAATATTTTGAAGTCAAGTTGTGAAAGCATAGTATAGCGACGAGACAATGCATCAGCAATAACATTTTCTTTTCCCTTATTGTGTTTAATGACATAAGGGAAAGTCTCAATGAATTCAACCCATTTAGCATGTCTATGATTCAGTTTAGCTTGACTTTTAATATGTTTCAAAGATTCATGATCAGAGTGTATAACAAATTCTTTGGGCCATAAATAATGTTGCCATGTGGCTAAAGTCCGAACAAGAGCATATAATTCTTTATCATAAGTAGAATAATTCAGACTAGGCCCACTCAATTTTTCAGAAAAGTATGCAACAGGTTTGCCATCTTGTAATAACACACCTCCTAATACAATTCCACTAGCATCACATTCAAGCTCAAAAGTCTTATTAAAATCAGGAAGTTGGAGTAAAGGAGCATGTGTCAACTTATCTTTCAATACCTTGAAGGCTTCTTCCTGTGCGGTACCCCAAACAAAAGGCACATCTTTCTTTGTAAGCCCATTGAGAGGTGCAGCAATGGCGCTGAAATCTCTCACAAAACGCCTATAGAATCCAGCGAGGCCAAGAAAACTCCTCACTTGTGTGACCGTTTTGGGCTACGGCCAACTCTCAATAGCTTCAATCTTGGCTTTATCAACTTCAATTCCCTGTGGAGTAACAACATAGCCAAGAAAAGACACTCGGTCGATGCAAAAGGTGCACTTCCCAAGGTTACCAAACAAACGTGCATCACGTAGAGCAATAAAAACAGCACGTAAATGTTCCAAATGTTCCTCCAAAGATCTGCTATAAATCTATATGTCATCAAAGTAAACTACCACAAATCGTCCAATGAAAGCACGTAAAACTTCGTTCATTAATCTCATGAAAGTACTAGGTGCATTAGTTAACCCAAAAGGCATGACTAACCACTCATATAATCCAAAATTAGTTCTAAATGCTGTTTTCCATTCATCTCCCAATTTCATACGAATTTGATGGTATCCACTACGCAAATCAACTTTGGAGAATATTGTACAGCCACTCAATTCATCAAGCATATCATCTAGCCTAGGAATAGGATGACGATAACGAGATGAATAGTAATATTATTAATGCCTCTACAATCAACACACATACGTGATGTACCATCCTTTTTCGGCACTAGAATAATAGGAACAGCATAAGGACTAAGGGATTCGCGTATATAATCTTTGTCGAGCAGCTCCTATACTTGACACATAATCTCCTTCGTCTCCTCTGGATTGGTACGGTATGGTGCACGGTTGGGTAATGATGCACCGGGAATTAAGTCAATCTGATGCTCAATCCCTCGAATGGGAGGTAATCCCGGTGGCACGTCTTGTGGAAAGACGTCAGCGAACTCCTGCAAAATGTTAGTGACAGCAGGAGGCAAAGAGGAAGGCATGTCCTCGAATGAAAATAATGCCTCTTTGCACACAAAAGCATAGCAAACAGATTTGCTAAAATCTAGCTCATCAATATCAGATTTAGTGGCAAGTAAACATGCACTTTTCAATTTAATTTCAGAAACAACACTAGATGGTTTACTATTAGGCTTCATTTGTTGCTCAAATTCTTTTGCCACAATCTGATTTTCACTCTTATTTTTCTCCTGTTTTGCTTTATTAGCTCTATTAATATCATCTTTCAAAATGGACTCAGGAGTCATAGGAAGCAAAGTAATATTTTTATCCTGATGAACAAGAGTACACTGGTTGTTTCTACCATGGTGTACAGAATTTTTATCAAATTGCCATGGTCGACCAAGTAATAAGGAACATGCTTGCATAGGTACCACATCACAATCAACATAATCAGCATATATAGAGATACTAAAATGCATACGAACAGTACGTGTTACCTTAACCTGCCGCTGTTGTTGAACCATTGGATGTAGTAAGGATGTGGATGTGGTCTTGTGGTGAGAGATAGCTTCTCCACCAACTCCATGCTATCCAAGTTGTTGCAGCTCCCTCCATCTATGATGACATGCACAGAACGTTCCTTCACAACTCCCTTTGTATGGAACAAATTATGCCTCTGATTTTGCTCAGCTTGTGTAACCTGCACACACAAAACACGTTGAGCAACTAAACATTCATACCTGTCAGCATCTTCAGGAGCCATGTATTGCTTCTCATGATCAGACTCATCTCCATCGTGTTCTTCACTTGTAATAAGGGCCAAAGTCTCCTCATCATAGTCACTAGCAGACTCATACCCACCATCCTCAGTAGCAACCATCACACGCTAAGATTTGCATTCTCGCGCATAATGTCCTCTTCCCTTACAACCATGACAAATAGTATCACTTGTGTGCCCTGTTGATGCCATGGACGAAGAAGAGCTCTGTGCAGGCCCGGCAGGTGTGCTCTTGGTAGATAGTGGTGGTTGTGCCTGCTTTCTTGTATCACGGCTGGAGGTAGCAGCTGATGGAGGTGCTGGTGCAGTGGAAGTAGAGGATGCACGCGGTGTCCATGATGAAAGTCGACCTGCAGAAAAGTTAGTTCGTGCCAATGCTTGTCGATTCTGCACTTCACGTTCAGCTTTACAAGCAAGATGGAATAAACGAGTGATATTAGTATACTCCTTATACTCTAGAATGGTCTGAATCTCTCTATTTAATCCACCCATAAAACATGCAAGCATAGCTTCATTCTCCTCAACAATACCACATCTAATCATGCCAATTTGTAATTCCTGATAATATTCTTCTACGGAATTTTTTCCTTGTCTTAAACGCTGCAATTTTTTAAGCAATTCACGTTGATAATATGGTGGAACCCAACGAGTACGCATAGCAGTTTTCAAAGCAGCCCAAGTAGTTGGAATAGGATATAATCTACAATGTTCAGACCACCATACACATGCAAAACTAGTGAAAGCACAAACAGCAGAAGAAGAACCCGTCTCTCCTCGGGATATTGTAAACATGTAAAACGTTGTTCAGTTTCTAACTCCCAAGTAAGATATATATCAGGAACATATCTACCCTCAAATGGTGGAATATTCAATTTCAGTTTCAGAATATAGTCATTATCTCGTACCTAAGGTGGTGGTGCAGGCCTACCATTGCGAATATATACCTGAGGTCGACCTGCTGGTGGTGGTGCTGGTGGCTGCACGTAGTTCTCATTTTGATCAACCTCATCCTCGCAATAGTCCTCCACCTCTGCAGTAACAGCAGGAGCTACAGAAGCACCAACAGCAGTAGCAGCGGCACCAGAATTTTGTCCTGCCTCAACAGGAACACGCTGTGCTCGCCCTACTGTATCGCAGCATAGAGCTGGTTGTGGGAGACGTTTGAGTAATTCATCAAACTTAGCGTCCAGCTTGGTGTCAATTGACTTCTCAATGTCATCCATCTTCTCCATTGCCTTTCCAAAGCTGGCCATCACGTCTTCCACCACTTGACCCAACATTTGATGAAACTTATCATGAAGCTCCTTGTTCGTCATGTTCTCCCAGTCAATCTAAATGGACTTGTGTTCCTGCCATAGTTAGCAGCAATAGAAATAGACAAGAATATGATCCTCTGAGACTCTTTGGAATATGGTGGTGGTGGGGTGTCACAAATCCGTCAGCGAATCTCAAATTCTTACCACTTCTTACCCAAAGACGGTGGTGATCGACAACCGTTGTAGTCAAAACTCTCAAAGCTTGGATAGAGCGATTACCAGGGAGAGTCAAACGCACGACGTAGATGTATGTGGAGCTGGGAAGGCTTATAATAAGGTAGCAAAAAAAAAAGATCGGCAATAATCAATTCAGAGATGCAAAGTTGAATAAACGCTCAACGACGGTAATGTGTTGGTCCTAGGCTAGACCGTGCTAGAGACGCGAGCCTAGAACATTAACAAAATCACGGCGCTGCACGTAAACAAAGGAGGAGCACACTCTTAAAAAAATTCAATTTTTTTTCACTTTTTTTCCTCTTTTTTTTGCTCCGCAACAATTTTTTTTCGAAAAACTCTACAAATGTTCTAGAAACTGCCTAGCCAGAATTTTCCAGACTTAGTTTTTTTTTGAAACTGGAACTATTTTTCTACTACGGGTAGCACAAAAGTTGGGGAGTCCGACTTGGTCACGTCTCGTAGTAGCGCGTGATCTGGAACTCGGAAAGAAAGGAACAAATACTGGACTCGGACTAGGACTGGTGGCGGAGATGAATCTGGTGGAACTCGCACTGGTGATGGTATATGACGGTGGTATATGTGGACTCGGATTGGTGGTGGTATATGAACTCGGATTGGTGGTGGTATATGGACTCGGATTGTGGTGGTATATGGACTCGGATTGGTGGTGGTATATGGCTCGGATTTGTAGCGGATAAGCGGTGTGGTATATGGCAGGGCGATGATGACGTGCAGCGGCAGCGTGAATACCCGTGAACTGAACTCGAAACTCTAAAGACTAGACGCTAAGACCAGCAACTTGACACAACGAAGCAACCGCAAATTCAACAAAGCAAATACAAAAAAGATTATGCAAAGGCTCAGATTGGTTCGGATAGGGTGAACTAACCCTAATTTTTGTTTGGCTTTTTCGTGGACTATAGGTATGAAGAAACAGACTCGATCTAAACTACGAAAAACTGTAAAATCTCACCGAGCAACCTGAAAATCTGATACCACTTGATAGATGCAAAGGTGTCCCGTCTTTCGATGAGATGATGGATATCGCTTTGGTGGAAGTCGACTTTGACAATCCGACTACGAACGTGCGAGGACGTCACACCTTAGCAATCACTAAACCAACTCTGAGAGGTTATTGATCACGCCGGAGGACGATCAACCTGACCACGAGGGTCTGTTTCCGGCTAGCAAAGGAAGAACAAGCAAGAAACTAAGATTGCAATCTGGATATTACGAATATAAGAAGAAAGCTTTATTGATCAAGGTGGGGTTCTGAGACGTCTTTGTCTGGTCGTTGAACACAAACGAAGTACGCGAAGTTGCAGCTATGGCGAACTTTAAACTAAACAAAACCCAAAGTCTAAACGGTGCCCTAAGGGCTGTATATATGGAGGAAGAGGGGGGAATTTCGTGGCCCTTGGTGGAGGGGTCAGAAATCAACCCTATCTCTTGTTTCCCCACACGCACGGACTCTAAAAATAGCCTATACTTATGTATTTCGAAATTACATGGGCCTGGCCCAATAATAAGGTGACGCAGCACCTAGAATAGCCTCGGGATGAAATTTATGAAGTGGCATCTTGTATATTTCGTCCAAGACTTCATGCACCCATTATGGTGCCTTCAAAGTCCTGAAATCATCACTTGTAACTCCGTTCTTGTTCCCCTTGCGCATGCCAGCATCTCCATGCTTGTTCGTGCTCCAATGTTCATCCTTCTCCAAGCTAGGCCCTTCATTTGTAAGCAAAACAAATGTATCCAATTTAGGCAGCATCATATTCTCACGAACATTAGAAACATTACCAAGAAACGAAAGTACCTGATAATTTAATTGGCATGCGCGAGCTCTTGTAATTGGTCCAGTATATGTAGCAGTAGGGGTTGTGGGTGTAACAACGGTATTGATGTCCTCATCATTTAATTAATGCACATATATACTTGGTAAAGGGTGGAAGGCTTGGCCTTTCGCTTGGTGTTTTGTTCCACTCTTGCCGCCTTAGTTTCTGTCTTAACGGTGTTATGTTCCTTGATTTTGTGTCCCTAACACGATGAAGGTTTATGGGCCCCTTTTGACAGTTCGATTTGAATAAAACTCTTCCAGCAAGGCCCAACATTGATTTTAACATTTTCCTAATAACAACTAAAACTTGCATAGGGACTTTCCGGACCCCGAGGACTTAATCAACCCCCGGGTTAGAGATCCTCATGAGTTGGTCCAAACTAGAGCACTGTGCGGGGCCGCCCCGGGGCGACCTGTGTTATTTTGGCACTTGTATGCGTAGCTCATCCGTCATGGCCTGATACAAGATACGTGCTGCTACTATCAAGGTGTCGGCACGTTGGGAGGTCTTGCTGGATTTGTTTTACCATTGTAGAAATGTCTTGTGCACCGGAATCCCGAGTCTGATCGGATGTGCCGTGATGGAGGATTGTGTCTGAGGATTGTGAGCTTGTCATAGGCTAAGTTGGGACACCCCTCCAGGGTTTAAACTTTTGAGAGCCGTGCCCGTGGTTATGTGGCAGATGGGAGTTTTTAATATCAGGTTGTAGAGAACTTGACACCAGATCCAAACTAAAATACACCAACCGCGTGTGTAACCATGACTGTCTCTTTTCGAAGGAGTCGAGAAGAGAACACAGTGGGGTCATGTTTGAACATAAGTAGTTCAGGATCACTTATTGATCATTGCTAGTTTGCGACCGTTTGTGTAGCTTCTCATCTGATTCTTATACTCGTAAGTTAGCCATAATACAAATGCTTAGCCGCTTGCTGTGACCTCACCACTTATCCATTAAATACCCATTAAGCTTTGCTAGTCTTGACACCCATGGTAATGGGATTGCTGAGTCCTCGTGGCTCACAGATTACTTCAACAACAGTTGTAGGTACAGGTAATGCGATGATCTAATGTGAGTGCGATGCTTGCTTGTTTGGAGTTCTTCTTCTTCTTCTTCTTCAATCTAGGGATTTAGGTTCCAGGTTGGGAGCCTGGGCTAGCAGGGTGGATGTCGTTCTTCTTTTTCATTTGATTTCATCCGTAGTCAGATCCTGCTCTTCTGTATGATGGTTGCTATATATTGATGTATTGTTGTATGAATGTTGTAGCTTGTGGCGAGTGTAAGCCTTTATCTTGTATTTTCATCTAATCAGTACATGGTATGTTGTAATGATATCCACCTTGCTATGCACTTGAAATGCGATTGTGCCACAATCATGAATTCATCACGTGATTGGAATAGAATCACATCTTGGGCGCTACACCCAGTTTTCAGGGAGGATAAGGAGCCACTTCCTTTCATGTGAAGATACAGCTGATGGGTCCCAGCTGTCAGGGGGCGAATCATTTTTTTGCCCGTAATAAGGACGCACTTCCTTGCATGCGAAGATGTAGCTGGTGGGTCCCAGCTGTTAGGGGGAGAAAACATTAATTTTCAGGGTAAAAAGGATGCATTTGCATGCATGCGTCCATGGGCGTGCTGCGTCTCCACTGTCAGCCTCTCCACGAACATTGATCTTCCGATGATTCTAGCTTGCTGACCACGTTGACCACACCGTGCCGAGCACACCTAGGCCGACGGACAAAGGCGAGGCCCCAGACTGAAGTGACCCAGAGATGGGGAAGACGCGCTAGTGGAGTCGCAAGTGGAGAGGAGTGGGAAACTTGACGGGTTTGGGTGCGGGGTGGGCCTACACTTGGTAGAGAATAACAGGATGTGTGGTGGAGTGGAGGGATGGCCTGGCCATCGACGAGGTAGCATTTCACTGCGAGGCACATGAAACAATGCTGCTGGACGCCGGAGGCTGGAGCAAGCAGTCCCGGCTGCGCTGGAGGAAGAAGACGAGAGATTGAAGTAGAATGCCGGCCGTTGGATGCAAATCCAATGCCTTGCTTAGGCTTTGACATTTGTATATTTTTTTGCAAAAGTGAGGCTTTGACCTACTGGCCCACATGTCAGGCCGTCCATTTGGTGGGCTGGAGAAACAATTGTGTAGCGTCTATGCAACCCATTTATATATTATGTTAGAATTTAAAGCCCATTTGCATTTTTCTCGAAATCCAAGGACTTGCTGGGTGGGTGAAAATATCATGTTGGGCTGGACTGAGAAATGTTATAAAAACACAAACACATGATTGCACGTCTATTACTGCATTGGTCATTAAAATCTTTGCAAGCTTATGTCCGCAATCACCAGGAGTTGACTTCCAAAGTTATATATAAACAATTGTTATTAATATTTTGTATCAACTTTCAATTTATGAAATAAAATATCATTTTAATTTGATGAGTAATAGGACATGGGGTATTATTATTTTTTAGGCTAGACATGGGACAATTGAGTTGGTTCTAGGGAAAAGTACTGTAAGAAAACTCAGATTACATCGAAAAAGAAAGTGGGAGAAATTCAGATATAGGATTAATAAAAACGAAAAATAAGGAAGTGGGAATGTCTATACAATGGTTGGACAAACGACAGGTTTGACAGAACATTATGTTGTTTCTATTATATATAAACACCAAAAAAAAGTTGAAACCTGTTGGATCAACTATGTCTGCACGTCGGGTTGCGCGTGTTAAACAACAAAACGTAGGCCATGGACCTGGTGGGCGTGGACTATTAGGCTCTTGGCGAACAGTCGTCTCTCGATTGCTCTCGTTTTGTTGACCATGTTGGGAACGAGAGACGGCGGTGCCGCGGCGAGAGCACCAAAGCGGAGGACGACTTTGGGACCTCAGACCGAAACAAACCAGAGCTGTGGAAGACATAAGCGGAGGGGAGTACCGAGGGTTGACTTGTTCGGGTGCAGGGCGAGCCGGTGGAGCTCCCGCCACCGAGGGATGGCCTGGCCAGCGTCATAGGCTAGGATGGGTCACCAAGGCGTGCGCGGCAGCACCGCCAGCTGCTGTAGGAAGAGGACGAAGGATTGAACAAAATAAAGAAATACAAATGGATAGGTGGTTGGTCCCAGATGTCTGTGTACGAGACCTGCTGGGTCCACCTGGGAAGGGGAATATGTTGGGAGGAAGGAGATTCAATGCACGGCAGCCCAATGAAGTAGTTACATACATAAGCAAATAGCCACTCAGAAAAAAGCAAACAGGTTAATGGTTCCTAGACGAAATATTTCAGACAAAACAGATAATTGTGTCTCATAGGCTAATGCATGAAACACTCGGAAGATTAAGGTGCTTCAACAGATAAAGTACATCATCTAGACCTTCCTGGAATGCTTGATCATGATGTTGTGGTTGTCCGTGTACCCCTCGGTTACGGGAAGCAGACGTATGCATCCTTGGCCGTATAGGTTATGTAGGGTAGATTCAGAGGTACCTCCCACGTGTTCAGGTCCTTGGTATCGATGTCTTATTTCATGTTGGCGTAGCGGGGGTCGATGATGGTTGTGGCAAGGTCAACGAGGGAGTCCTTCTCCTTCCCGTTGCCGATGATCTTGTATTGCTTCTGGATGTCAACAAGTTTGTTGCACCAGATGGCTGTATCGTAAAGCACAGTCCCGTTCTTCCTGCTCTCCACCGTAGCGAAGGTGCATTCGGTGGTGCCGATGAGACGGGCGAATGCTCCAGAACCTCTGATGGCCCTACAACAGTGGTAGATGAGAACCTTGTCCCGCACGTATACCTGGGCGATGTCAATCTGCTGGTCCTTGTCAGGAGACAAATGGATGGGCACAAGGTCGAGTCTCGCGACCTTGTGCTTTCCCTCCTGTAGGTACTACATGAACTTGGTGAGGTAGAGCTTCACCGAGTTCGGATGATTAGTGTACATCACATTCAACTTTGTGATGCCATCGGTCTAAACGACGAACTCAAAGGTGAACTCCTTGCTGAAGTTCATATCCAGTAGGCTCACCCCTCGGATCGCCACTGGAGTGTCTTCTCATGCAGAGTTGATGTGGTGGTTCTTGTTTTGTGGGGATTGGGGGCATGCAAGGGGGAGACGAAGACGATCGGTGTGTGCTGGGGTACTGGGGGCGGCACCGTGGTAACAGCAGTTCATTTTTTTCAATTGCAAGTGAACGAGTGGGTAGGCGGTGGCAGCAGTTTGTTTTTAGCTCTTGGGGAACAACATTCAACAGTAAACTAAGTGTGTACAGGCGACAACAGCTACTACCCCTCCCTCGCCTGCTGCATGCCTGGCAGAACATGCCCCCTTGGGTTCACGAGCGGGTCTATATTGGTACTCTAATAGCAAGTGCTAGTGGACATTTTACTTTAATTTCATTAGCTTTAATTAAAATTCATTATTAAAACAAGAAAAGCATTGGCTCATTTCTACCAGTGCCACAGGATCAACATGCACTGCAATTAGAATTATTATTCTCAAGACACACACGATCAGCTCATTTGGCCCACTTTCACATAGGCAATACTACCAAGTTTGAACAGCTTGTTATGGTTGCTGTCTTCTGCATCATCACGCTATGTTTCCCGCCTTGCAAGATTTAGAACCAACCAATAAGATTCAAATAATAAGTAAAAAAGATGCCTACTGCCGGTGTCAAAGCCGGCAGATCTTGGGTAGGGGGTCCCGAACTATGCGTCTAAGGATCGAAGGTAACAGGTGGCAGGGGACACGATGTTTACCCAGGTTTGGGCCCTCTTAATGGTGGTAATACCCTACTTCCTACTTGATTGACTTTGATGAGTATAGGGGTTACAAGAGTTGATCTACCACGAGATCATAATGGCTAAACACTAGATGTCTAGCATGTATGATTATGATTGCCTCTACGGACTAAACCCTCCGGTTTATATAGACACCGAAGGGGCGTAGGGTTTGTACAGAGTCGGTTTACAGAGAAAGGAAGATACATTATCCGAACGCCAAGCTTGCCATCCACGCAAAGGAGAGTCCCATCCGTACACAAGGGAGGGCCTTCTGTCTTGTATCTTCATGGCACATTAGTCCGACCCATGTAACATAAGCCGGCTCCCCGAGGACCCCATGATCCAGGACTCCCTCAGTAGCCCCTGAACTGGGCTTTAATGACGATGTATCTGGCGCGCAGATTGTCTTCGGCATTGCAAGGCGGGTTCCTTCTCCGAATACTCCAAAGCAGTCTTCTGCACATAAGAGCTATATCCGGCTCTGTTTAATAATTACAACCCCAAGCTGTAAGGGAAAAATACTTAAAACAAAATAAGTCACGTCCATGGGCAACTTTTTGGGCGAGACATTATGTTCTGGCCTTCTTATTATTCTGAACTGTTTTTCAGTCCCTGCTTCGCATTTCGAAGCATGGCCATTGAAACGTCTTATCAAAGCAGAGATCGTGTCCCCTTATCACTGGATTCTCCTCAATGCGGGTTTGGGTAATCCAACCGTGCCGTTCGCACGTCTCCTTGGGAATAGGCGAGGTTTAAGGCTTATGAGGGGGGAGGCGCTTGATATTCACAGCTTATAAAAACGGATGAAGATCTATCCTTTTAACCCTCACCTGCCTCCCTTCGTGCCTCTCCGTCCTCGAGCTCCAGCACCCAAGTTCCAATCTTTCCCTTCGCCCCAACTTCTCCGGCTATGGTTGCATCCAGTTCCCAGGGAAAGTGGATGGCCTCCTCCGTAACGAAGAAGGACAACAAGGATCTACGTGAGGCGAGGCACTTGACGATGGAGATTACACATAGGCTTCCTACCCCGGGGCAGGTCATCCCCACCCCAAAGCCTAGCGAGAGGCTGGTATTCATCCCCCACTTCCTCCGAGGACTAGGGTTTGCCCTCCATCCCTTTGTACGAGGTCTCGTGTTTTTCTACGGGCTAGATTTCCATGATCTGGCCCCGAATTCCTTCCTCCACATCGCGGCGTTCATCATCGTGTGTCAGGCATTTCTTCGCGTCCCCCCACACTTCGGCCTGTGGCTCAAGGTTTTCAACATGAAGCCGAAGGTGGTTGACGGCTAACAAGCCGAGTGTGGCGGCGCCATGGTGAGCAAGCTCTGCCATGTTACCTGGCCCAAAGGGGCATTCGTGGACACTATCAAGGTAGGGTAGTAGGAGTGGTTCTACATCAGCAAACCCTGCGACGCCAAGTGGGCAGCCACTCCTGCTTTCAGATTTGGACCTCCATTGCGGCTCGCGTCCAGGAGCAACAAGGGTCTAGACAGGGGATCCTCTGATGAAGTGTTGATGTTGCAAAAGTGTATCAAGAGTATGATAGAAAAGGACATCACCCATGCTTATGTCGTCCAGGTGATGCTTATCTGCCGAGCTCATCCCTGCCAACGAATGCCTCCCAAAATGTGGGAGTTTAATCCGGAAGTGGCACGGACCCTGCAACGATTCTTTGGAACGACGCACAAAGGGATCTGGAAGCTGCTCTTCAAGAGGCAGAAGACATGGCCAAGGACATCTGACGACACCGGCCTCGACTGCAACAATCCGGCCTCCCCAGTAAGTATCATATTTCCAAACCTTACCTAGTTCGTCAAGCATAGCGAGGGGTACTGAAAATTCCATCCCCTGAACAGGGCTGGATAAAGAAGGCGGAGCAGATCAAATGTCCAGCCCTGCTCCCCGAAAACCCAGCTGAGCCTCTGTTGATGAGGATGCTGGTCCCGGCGCCCTACCAGGCGCCGGTGAAGATGGACAAGAATAAAAAGGGCAAGGAGGCCTAAGGTGGCCTCCACCACGAAGATATTTTGGGCGCTATGTCCCGAGGGACCGAGGCTCCTTCCTCTCACGAGGGAGATGAATATGAGGATGAGGAGGAGGAGGAGGAAGAATAGAACGCTACTCTCAAATGGAAAAAGAGGGTGGCCTCCGTAGATCCGGAGTAGGGGGTGTCCAAGAGGGGAAAGATATCCCTCTCGGACGGCTCGAATTTGGACGCCGAAGCTATCCCCAAGCACCGCCCCCGAGCCAAGCCCCTTGCCGAATCGTAAGTACCTTATGATGATTTACATACATCCAATCTTTTATGAATTGTAAGAATAATATTAAATCATGTGTTTATGTCCGGCCCGCGATCTCCCTCAAGAATCATCGTCATCGGGGGATCTTCCACCGGAGATGATGGAGAGGGAGACGCCTCCACAAGCTTCCTCGCCTCCTAGGGAGGATGACACCGAGGTGTCGTCCCAAAGGGTCTCTATGGGCTTCAGAGAAGTGCGGGAGAGGACCAAGACGATGCTAGAGGATAACACCTTGGCTGCCGAGAACATGGGGGGCACAACCCTCATGGAGACCAGCGACGGGGGTCTTGGATCATCCCAATCCCTGCTGGATAGTGCTTCGGAGATACAAACGGCTCCGGAGTCGAATCAGCAGCCCCCTCCGAGGAAGAGGAAAGCGGCTATTCCGGCGGCGACCTCTACTAATACAGAGGCGCCGAACATGCTGATGGACGCCCTGCATGGTGCGTCCGTCTTGGAGGAGCATCATACCTTGATGGGTTCGGTGGTTGAGAAGATTCAGTCTGCTAGAAGCGGGCTGAATGAAGCCTTCACGAGACTTCTAACATGCTTCGAGGTATGTGATGTAATGTGTTTAGCCACTTTCCATATGAAAAATATGCCTGTATATAGATAGTAGCCCCTAAGACTTTGTTCGGCCGATGAAGAAGGGCAAACAGAGGATCTATAGACATCTGCAGGAATTAACATACTTATCTTTTTGGTAAAAAACAGGATTCATTGTTAGCGGCGACTGCTCAGGCCGCCAAAGTTTCCGAACTGAAGCAGAAACAACAGTTGGCTGACGAGGACATTATCCTTATTAACAAGCGGCTCGACGAGGGGCAAGGTATGTTTCAAGTACTCCGTACATGATTGTATTAATTTGTGAACGCTAAGTTGAAGCTTAAGTGCTGCTATATGCATAATTGTAGATGGTGCTGCTAAGGTCAAGACCCATAGGGGTGACCTTGCCCGGGCGAAGGAGCAGGCAAGGGTGAGTAATGTGGCCGCTGATAAAGTGGCTGCAGATTTGAAGGCCAAACAGGCCACCCGACGCTAGTTCGAGGAGCGAGTATTCAAAGTGAAGCAAGAGCTGAAGGACGCCACTCGCAGGTGAAATTCCCTCGACAAGGAGAATAAACCTAAGGCGGCCGAACTCGCCAAGGCCCTTCAGGAAGCCCAAGAGGCGAGGTCCGAATCCCGAGCGGCTAGCGAGGAGATCCGGTAGGCCGGACAGATAGCGGCTGGTAAGCCCTTTCTTCTACAGTTTAAGTTTGGAGATCAGTGGTATGCCTTGCTTAATCAACTATGGAGTTCTCCTGACGCCTTTGTTGATCTTCCAAAGAGTGCCGCCAACGCCGCGCAATTCTTACGAGCCCAGGAGGGGCATGCGATGGAGAAGCTGTTCTGGTCGCAGTTCGCAATGCAGGAGCGCTCGGCGCTGTTTAACAACCAAATGGCGCAGTGGGCCGAGCTGCATAAGATGTCCGGAGTGGTCATGAAGGATGTCATAGTCTGGCTGTGGCTAGCCAAACCCATTCCAAGCATCTATTTTGGCCTAGTGCGGTGACTCGTCGATGCCTTGCCCGAATTGATGCAATCAAGTGGTCAGTGTGCATAGAAGGTGCACGGATGGCCTTCGCCCGCGTCAAGATGCACTGGGCAAAGATGAAGGCCACCATTATTGCAGCTGAGGGTCCTCCCGGAGGCAAAGACCACCGCACGCTGGAGAGCTATTTAGAAGACGTCCTAGAGGGCGCTCGCTTGATAGAGGGTCAATGCTCAAAGGACATTATTTTCGAATGAATGTACCCAAACGAACCGGATGTTTTTATTATATATATTAAGGCTTTGTGATATATTTGTGCCATTGTTTGAAATTTCTTTCCTCCTATGTGGCTGTTTTTGTATTCCTGAGAGTTTTCCAGTCGTCGGCTTAGGGCCCCACGTAGATACTACGGGGGTGTTCGTAATGGCACATGATCACACTTGAACCAACGTCTTGGTCCGTAAAGGAGGTGTCAGTGTGGCGAACCAGGCAATCGGACTATGTGGCTTTACCACTCTCACTTAGCCATAGGATTTTGACGATGGGGCTATAAGATAGCCCCTGGTATGTACGCGGCTATTCGGATGCGGATGAGTTACATATGTGACCGGAAAAATAGTCCTTCGTATAATACGAAAATAATCGCTAAAGATTTAGTAAGTCGCCGAGGGGCTGACCAGCTCTCGCCCCATCATGACAGTTAGTTTTCGGCTTTCTCTACTGAGGTGCTTGACCGAACGAACCAGAAACACAATCGCAGTAGTTCTCCCTTTACTAACCAAAGACATGATTCGGAGCCGATGCATGTAATGCCAAGTTCGGGACGTCGAAGTGTGCTATAAAGCTATTCGGGCTTTTGTTTGGCAACACATATGTGGCCACATAGAGCCCCTGGCAATGGGTGCCGAGGTGTGTGAGTGAAACAATCCGGGGAGACGGAATACATTTTTATGAATAAGGTCGATACCGAAAAAATTGTCCTCACTAGAATCTGATTGATACGTCAAAATGTGCTCTTATAGAGGGCACCATAAGCACCAAGGCCATTTTACATGCTAGGGGTCTAAGAATAAGGAAAAAACTCAAAGGTCCTTCAATAAAGTTGGTCTAAAGAATCCTTTGGACATCCTGCCGCACGTCTGTGCCGCTTTTGCCTTGGTGAGAGAGGTTCCTTAAGAGGAATGGTCTTCTGCTATCCGCACGAATCTGGGCTCGAAGAGAGTCCTTGTAATTCCATAGGATATATAGGTTTGAATGCACCTGTGGTAGAAGATAAAAATAAATGAAGAAAAAAAAGGTGGAAGGTCGTACAAGGTCAAAACCGTACTATAGACCTGTCTGTATTGTGCCTCCGTTGATGCTTAAGGTATTTTGAGTGCATAATTATGCATGCGTGGTACGAATTTCACAGGTGTGTGCAGCGATCGACGAAGGCGAAACTTCTAGTCTAGCTCTAGAATTACCGAGCTATCAGCATGCGGAACTGACTGGACTCGTTTAACAATGCCCGGTGGTTTGATGGCCAATGAGGTGTGCGGCTCTATAGGTTCGCTCTGTACTTCGGCTGCAAGGGCCGCGGTGTGCTCCTCCTTACGGAGGGAGTGTTCCGTGTTTCCATTGATTGTTACGACGCCACGTGGACCGGGCATCTTGAGCTTTAAATAAGTGTAGTGCGGGACCGCGCTAAATCGAGCGAAAGCAGCTCATCCGAGCAGTGCGTGATAACCACTTCAGAAGGGGACGATATCGAAGATCAGGTCTTCGCTGTGGAAGTTGTCTGGCGAGCCGAAGATGTCTTCCAAAGTTATTTAGCCCGAGCAACGGGCCTCTACACCAGGTATTACTCCTTTAAAGGTAGTTTTAGTGGGCTTGATTCTTGACGGATCAATACCCATTTTGCGGACAGTGTCCTGGTAAAGCAGGTTAAGACTACTGCCACCGTCCATAAGGACTCGCATGAGGTGGAATACGTCGATGATTAGGTCAGAACCAAAGATGCTGAACCTCCATGACGAATACTGGTCGGGTGGTCTTTTTGATCGATGGTGATCGGACAAGCCGACCATGGGTTGAATTTTGGGGCGACCGGCTCTACGGAGTAGACGTCCCTTAATGCGCGCTTGCTCTCCCACTTGGGGATGTGAGTAACATAGATCATATTCACCATTTTGACCTCGGGGGGAAATTTCTTCTGTCCCCTTGTGTTCGGTGGGCGAGGCTCTTCATCGTCATCCTTGCTGGGTGGCCCTTTCCCTTGTGTTCGGCGTTGAGCTTGCTGGCCTGTTTAAAGACCCCACAGTTGCTATTGGTATGATTGGCAGGTTTATGAGGGGTGCCATGAATCTGGCAAGGCCGATCAAGTATTCTTTCCAAACTGGATGGACCATCTCTGTTTCCTTTGAATGGCTTCTTTCGTTAACCGGACTTGGAGCCACTAGATCCGGAGTTGACGGCCGTGTCTTTGTTATTTTTTTCACGCATTTGCTTGTTGCCTCGTTGCTTGCCATTGCTATTCCTGGCTTTGGAGGTGCCTGGCTCACTGGTGCTATTGCTTCTACGAGCTAGCCAACTATCTTCTCTCGCGCAAAAGCGGTTCATAAGTGCGGTAAGGGCTGCCATGGACTTCGGATTTTCTTGGCCGAGGTTTCGGGCGAGCCACTCATCTCAGACGCTGTGTTTGAAGGCCACGAGGGCTTTGGCGTTCAGACAATCCACAAGCTGGTTCTTTTTAATTAAGAACCTAGTCGAGAGCTTCCGGGCTGCTTCTGCGTGTTGCTGGATTATGTGACCAAGGTCATCAGCGTCTGGGGGCCGAACATAAGTACCTTCGAAGTTGTCTCTGAAGGCGTCCTCCAAGTCTTCCTAGCTACCAATTGATTTTTATGGGAGGTTGTTCAGCCAGTGTCGTGCTGATCCCTTAAGTTTTAGGTGGAGGTATTTGATGGCATGTGGGTCATCACCGCGGGCCATGTGGATGTGGAGAAGGAAATCTTCAACCGATACTGCAGGATCTGTTGTGCCATCGTATGATTCAATGTTCACGGGTTTAAACCCTTCTACGAACTGGTGCTCCATTACCTCATCGGTGAAGCATAGGGGGTGTGCGGTGCCTCTGTATCGGGCAGCGTCAGGACGCAGTTCGGATGAAGTCCGTATGCGGTTTTCGGCCCAGGTGAGGTTGTGCTTGTCGTGCCAGGCCTGATGGCCGTCTTCTCGCGCTGGGGCACGCTCCCTTGATCCATAGATTGATCTGGTATGACCGGCTCTATTGTCCAGGTCCGATCGTAGGTCATATGTGTATCCTGCAGCCGATGTCTCTCTGCCTCTACGGCGAGGTGGTGTGGGCTAGTGTTTGGGTTGAGTTGCCACTCTGTCCCGGCCACAAGGTGGTCGGTCAGGTCTGTCAGCAGCGTTACGCATTGTTGGTATAGGCTCTAGGGCCTCATCGTCGAATTGGGGTAGCAGCTTGTGCTTTGGGTAACTCTTAGTTGGGCGTTCGAGGCCGTATTCCTTGGCTGCCAGGACATTAGTCCATCTGTCATTAAGCAAACCCCGATCAGCTTGAAGCTGTTGCTGCTTCTTTTTCAGGCTTCTTGCAGTGGCTATTAGCCGGCGCTTAAAGCGCTCTTGTTCGAGGGGTTCCTCCAGCACGATGAACTCTTCATCGCCGAGGCTTACATCATCCTCGGAGTCCTCGTTCCCGACCGGTTCGTCAGGGTTAATTTGCTCATCCTCCTAATCGTCCTGTTTGGATGTTGGCTCGGTAGGGGCTTCAGGGTCTTCGGCGTTCTTCGGAGTGTTATTGCCTCCGATCTTTGGTGTTGCGATCTTTGTCGCGATCGATTTTGGCGCGCTTGTTGATGTCGGCAACCGGAGGTGCTTCAACAGGTTTGTCCTGAACCGGATCCTTCCTGCTATCGTCGTCATCTTCTTTGGGTGTGTCCACCATGTACACATAGTATGTGGAAGTGGTCGTCCAGCGTCCGGTGAATGGCGGGTTCTGATTCTTTTCATCTCCGTCATCATCGTCCATACCGTCGATGTTTTCGAAATCATAGTCGAGCATGTCGGTTAAATCCTCGACAGTAGCTACGAAGTGGCTGGTGGGTGGGACATAAAATTCCCTGCTCTCAGCCCCTAGTGCGGGCTGGGCGTAGTTCGACACAGATTCTTCCGCAATGGCGAGAGATCGCATTAAGTCAAGGGCCTCCTTTAAGAGCGAGGTTTGGACAAGGAAGTGGGAGTCCGTGGAGTTGGGCGGGACAGAAGTTCCCTGGCCAAGCTCACATGACGCGGACCTCAAGAGTTCAGATCTAGTGTTCGAAGGGGAGTCTGGCTTCATGATGATAGAGGGAGCATGGTGTAACTCCAGGCCTGCCGGTGACGCAATCCCCTTCGGTTCTCCGGTGCCAAGATCTATAGCTGCAGAAATTCTGGCGTGCTCTAAACTCCCGTCTTCGAACCCGGTGATCCGCTCCGGATCTAAGGCCAGAGCGGTGGTTGGGGCCGCGAACCCTTGGAAGATCAAGTCTCCTCGGATATCAGCGACATAGTTCAGATTTCCAAAAGTGATCTGATGACCAGGGGCATAGCTGTCGATCTGCTCCATACGTCCAATTCAGTTGGCGTCTAGTGCGAAGCCACTGAATAAGAAAACTTGGCCGGGGCGGTATTGTTGTGGATGATCGACAGAGCCATCAAGCCTTCTAGCGACGGCATAGTGGAACTCTCAATGAAAGCACGAATGTCGGCATCAAAACTGGCAGATCTCGGGTAGGGGGTCCCGAACTGTGCGTCTAAGGATCAAAGGTAACAGGACATAGGGAACATGATGTTTACCCAGGTTCAGCCGCTCTTAACGGACGTAATACCCTACTTCTTGCTTGATTGACTTTGATGAGTATACGGGTTACAAGAGTTGATCTACCTTGAGATCGTAATGGCTCAACCCTAGATGTCTAGCCTGTATGATTATGATTGCCTCTAAGGACTAAACCCTCCGGTTTATATAGACATCGGAGGGGCCAGCCTAGGGTTTGTATAGAGTTGGTTTACTGAGAAAGGAAGACGCATTATCCGAACGCCAAGCTTGCCATCCATGCAAAGGAGAGTCCCATCCGGACACGAGGCAGGGCCTTCTGTCTTGTATCTTCATGGCCCATTAGTCTGGCCCATGTAACATAAGCCGGCTCCCCGAGGACCCCATAATCCAGGACTCCCTCACCTACACATCACAATAATACCCAACATGCAAGATTCAGAACCAACCCATTAGATTCAAATAATAATTACAACAAAGATGCCTACTGTCAGGGAAAGCGAACACCTATGAGGTTGCAAGGATCCCTTCTACGTTCGGTGGGGGATTAGCTGCACGAAGAGCAGGTCGAGCCGTTAGCACACAAGGGATTTTTATCCAGGTTCGGGCCGCAAAGATGCGTAATACCCTACTCTTGTTTGTCTGGTTATATGTGTGTTCTTGAGCTTTTACACTAGCCATGGTGCGTGCTTTGTCCAAAAGTCTGAATCCTCTCTCTGTATGCCTTTGGCCTCCTTTTATACGCAAAGGGGTTGCCACAATGGCACACAGGAGCTGGCAAGCTATAGTTGTACGAGCTTATAGCTCGGCAATATAGGACAAACGCATTTAATGTGTTGCCTATGTGTCCTCCTACTTTATCGGGGACAGCAACAAAACCATCTCGTCCTTTGCTGCCCCTAATCGCTCTGACAGGCATCCATGCTGACATGCATGCAGTGCCATGCTGGCTAACTAGCTGTTGTGTGGCACAATGGTAAAGCTTCCACAAAGATCTGCATGCCGCCATGCAGGCGCCTGCTTAGTTGGCACGCCTATCGTCGCACTGGAGTGGTGGTGAGGTGGCGAAACCTTGCCGGCCGCGGGTCTGTGCGCGGCACAACGATCTTCCCCGGCAAGGCTTGCCAGGAGCTTTGGAGTCGTCCCCGACAAGGGTCTTGCCGGGGGTCTTCGTCTTCTGGTGATGAGGACATCAATACCATTGTTACACCCACAGCCCCTGCTGCTATACATAATGGACCAATTACTAGAGCTCGCGCACGCCAACTAAATTACCAGGTACTTTCGTTTCTTGGTAATGATTCTAATATTCATGAGAATATGATGTTTCCTAAATTGGATACATTTGTTTTGCTTACAAATGAAGGGCCTAGCTTGGAGAAGGATGAACATTGGAGCAAGAACAAGCATGGAGATGATGGCATGCGGAAGGGGAACAAGAACGGAGTTACAAGTGATGATTTCAGGACTTTGAAGCCACCATAATGGGTGCATGAAGCCTTGGACGAAATATACAAGATGCCACTTCATAAATTTCGTCCCGAGGCTATTCTAGGTGCTGCGTCACCTTATTATTGGGCCAGGCCCATGTAATTTCGAAATACATAAGTATAGGCTATTTTTAGAGTCCGTATGTGTGGGGAAACAAGAGATAGGGTTGATTTCGGACCCCTCCACCAAGGGCCACGAATTCCCCGCCCTCTTCCTCCATATATACAGCCCTTAGGGCACCGTTTAACTTTTAGTTTTGTTTAGATTAATGTTCGCCATAGCTGCAACTTTGCGTACTTCGTTTGTGTTAAACGACAAGACAAAGGCGTCACAGAACCCCACCTTGATCAATAAAGCTTTTCTCTTATATTAATAATATCCAGATTGCAATCTCAGTTTCTTGATTGTTCTTCGTTTGCCTGCAGGAAACAGACCTTCGTGTTGATCGTGCTCCGGCGTGGTCAATAACCTCTCAAAGTTGGTTTAGCGACTGCTAAGGTGCGACGTCCTTGCACGTTTGTAGTCAGATGTTGATCATTTTATTGCTCGCTGCACTACATGTCAAAAAACTAAGTCACGACTCAATCCTCATGGTTTATATATGCCTTTGCCTGTACCTAGTGTTCCTTGGGAGGATATATCTATGGACTTTGTTTTAGGTTTACCTAGAACAAGAAGGGGAGGGATAGCATATTTGTTGTCGTGGATAGGTTCTCGAAAATGGCGCACTTTATACCATGTCATAAAAGCGATGATCTTTATTAATGTTGCTGATTTGTTCTTTCGTGAAATTATTAAACTTGTGGTGTGCCAAATACTATTGTTTCAGATCGTGATACTAAATTTCTTAGCCACTTTTGGAGATGTTTATGGGCTAAGTTGGGGACTAAACTTCTTTTTAGTACTACTTGTCACCCCCAAACTGATGAACAAACTGAAGTAGTCAATAGAACATTGTCTACTATGCTTAGGGTTGTTTTGAAGAATAATAAGAAAATGTGGGAGGAATGCTTGCCTCATATTGAATTTGGTTATAATCGTTCATTGCATTCTACTATTAAGATGTGCCCTTTTGAAGTTGTGTATGGTTTCCTACCTCGTGCACCTATTGATTTGTTGCCTCTTCCATCTTCGGAGAAGTTTAATTTTGATGCTAAACAACGTGCTGAATTGATTTTAAAAATGCATGAGTTAACTAAGGAAAACATTGAGCGTATGAATGCTAAATATAAACTTTCTGGAGATAAAGGTAGAAAACATGTTGTGTTTGCACCTGGAGATCTTGTTTGGTTACATTTGCGTGAGGATAGATTTCTGATTTGCATAAATCAAAGCTAATACCACGTCCTGATGGTCCTTTTAAGGTGTTAGAGAAAATAAATGATAATGCATACAAACTTGAGCTGCCTGCAGATTTTGGGGTTAGTCCCATTTTTAACATTGCAGATTTGAAGCCTTATTTGGGTGAGGAAGATGAGCTTCCGTCGAGGACGACTTCATTTCAAGAAGGGGAGGATGATGAGGACATCAATACCATTGTTACACCCACAGCCCCTGCTGCTATACATACTGGACCAATTACTAGAGCTCGCGCACGCCAACTATATTACCAGGTACTTTCATTTCTTGGTAATGATTCTAATGTTCAAGAGAATATGATGCTGCCTAAATTGGATACATTTGTTTTGCTTACAAATGAAGGGCCTAGCAGGGAGAAGGATGAACATTGGAGCAAGAACAAGCATGGAGATGATGGCATGCGCAAGGGGAAGAAGAACGGAGTTACAAGTGATGATTTCAGGACTTTGAAGCCACCATAATGGGTGCATGAAGCCTTGGACGAAATATACAAGATGCCACTTCATAAATTTCGTCTCGAGGCTATTCTAGGTGCTGCGTCACCTTATTATTGGGCCATGCCCATGTAAATTCGAAATACATAAGTATAGACTATTTTTAGAGTCCGTATGTTTGGGGAAACAAGAGATAGGGTTGATTTCGGACCCCTCCACCAAGGGCCACGAAATCCCCCCCCCTTCCTCCATATATACAGCCCTTAGGGCACCGTTTAGACTTTGGGTTTTGTTTAGATTAAAGTTCGCCATAGCTGCAACTTCACGTACTTCGTTTGTGTTCAACGACCAGACAAAGGCGTCACAGAACCCCACTTTGATCAATAAAGCTTTCCTCTTATATTCACAATATCCAGATTGCAATCTCAGTTTCTTGCTTGTTCTTCGTTTGCCTGCAGGAAACAGACCTTCGTGGTTAGGTTGATCGTGCTTCGGCGTGGTCGATAACCTCTCGGAGCTGGTTTAGCGATTGGTAAGGCGCGACGTCCTCGCACGTTCGTAGTCAGATCGTCAAAGTCGACTTCCACCAAAGTGATATCCATCATCTCAGCGAAAGACGGGACACCTTTGCCTGTATCATCTGGTCCCACGCGGATCTGTGGGCTGTCAATCTTTATGAGGAGCTGCATGCTATCAGGTATGCGCTCTCCAGATCTTGGTCTTGACGTTGTCGATGGTGTTAGAGCTCTCAGCCCCAAGGGTGATGGGCTTGCTAGCTCTATGTAGGATGCCCCGGCAAGGCCCTTGTCGGGGGTGGTCCAGCTCGCCCTCCACTCCTTGCGCTTCGGCTATCTGTCTTGGTAGTCTTCGTACTTTTCTTTCCACTGCCTCGCCAGGCCCTGCCGCAGGTGTGGCTGCGACTACCCGTGCACTAGTAACGGGTACAGAAGTACCCATACTTTTGTACACCCACAGGAGCCCCCGGGCCTGGGCCACACATAAGCGCATGGCGTAGTTGGGCCAGGCCCAAGGCTGTGCGCGGGCGGGCATGGCAGAGATGGATCGCCATGATCTTTCTATTAGTTGCGCTTCCCCACGACCCTCGTCGGGCGCGTGACGTGGGGGTCGCGCGTGGGATGGGCGTGGCATGCATGCGTCACCCTACAGTAAATGGTAAAGAGGTGGCCCGCGCCTTCCCCATAAAAAGGGGAAATTCGTAGGGGCACTGCTCATTTACCCTCTCTGCTCCTCCCTACGGAAGAAGCGCGCACTCTTCAGTCCGGCGATCGACATGCTCATGCTCAGGGACCAGTCGCGGTGCTTGTGGGGGAGAGAGCCGATGGGGCATCCTGCCACGCAGGTCATCCCCGCTCCCTTCGCCAAGCTTGGCCTGGATACTTATCCTTTGTTTGTCGATTACTTCTCTTGCAGGCTCTTCCCCCCTTTGTCAGATTTTTTCAATGACATCATGCACACCTACGGCTTCCATCTCCTGGATTTCACGCTGAATGTTGTGGCATGCATGGCCCTCTTCGGCCACCTCTGCGAGGGCTTTGCCGGAGTCCACCCTAGTACGGCACTCTTTCACCATTAATTTGTCCCCCGTATCCAGCAAGGGGATGCCATTACTGGCTCTGTAGCTTGGATCCCAAGACCTCTATGCAAGGGCGCATACCCGGAGAGTTTCCTTAAGGAGCGGTGGGAGGAATGGCGAGGCCGGTGGTGTTGGATCATAGAGAAAGAGCCACAGCCCTTTTGCGAGGTCCGTCGGTCCGTGGCGACGGCTGGAGTGATTTCGATCCCAACGATGGGAAGCTCACGGTCGCCACCACCAGAATCCTCCGCCTCATCTCTACCGGCCTCACACTAGAGATGATTTAGGACGACTTCATTCATCGCCGCATTGCTCCTTTGTACAAGAAGGGGAGGCCGGCCTGGTATTTCAAGAACGCAACGGATATCATGAGGCTCCGCCCTGGCCTGAAGCATAACTTCACGGTGATGCAGCATGCGTCCATATGCCAAAGGCTCTTCCATCTCAAAATTGACAAGGACGGCAATGTTGAAAGGACCGGCAAGGACGCAAAGCCTGGCAAGACCGGCCACCTATTCAGGTTGCCGGCAGGGGGTGCATCCATTGAGCAACAACTCCCGCCTGACTGAGATCATCGCTATGATGCCAGCCTTCATGATGAAGACATCAATACCATTGTTACACCCACAACCCCTGTTGCTATACATATTGGACCAATTACTAGAGCTCGCGCACGCCAATTAAATTACCAGGTAATTTCGTTTCTTGGTAATGATTCTAATGTTCATGAGAATATGATGCTGCCTAAATTGGATACATTTGTTTTGCTTACAAATGAAGGGCCTAGCTTGGAGAAGGATGAACATTGGAGCAAGAACAAGCATGGAGATGATGGCATGCGCAAGGGGAACAAGAACGGAGTTACAAGTTATGATTTCAGGACGTCGAAGCCACCATAATGAGTGCATGAAGCCTTGGACGAAATATACAAGATGCTACTTCATAACTTTCGTCCAGAGGCTATTCTAGGTGCTGCGTCACCTTATTATTGGGCCAGGCCCATGTATTTTTGAATTACTTGAGTATAGGCTGTTTTTAGAGTCCGTATGTGTGGGGAAACAACAGATAGGGTTGGTTTCGGACCCCTTCCCCAAGGACCACGAAATTCCCCCTCTTCCTCCATATATACAGCCCTTAGGGCGTCGTTTAGACTTTGGGTTTTGTTTAGATTAAAAGTTTGACATAGATGCAACTTTGCGTACTCCGTTTGTGTTCAACGACCAGACAAAGGCGTCACAGAACCCCACCTTGATCAATAAAACTTTCATCCTATATTCGCAATATCCAGATTGCAATCTCAGTTTCTTGCTTATTCTTCGTTTCCTCGCAGGCAATAGACGCTCATGGTCGATCGTGCTCCGGCGTGGTCAATAACCTCTCGGAGTTGATTTAGTGATTGCTAAGGCATGACGTCCTCGCACGTTCGTAGTCGGATCATCAAAGTCGACTTCCACCAAAGCGATATCCATCGTCTCATCGAAAGACGGGACATCTTTGCCTCTATCAAGTGGTATCAGATTTCCAGTTTGCTCGGTGAGATTTTACAGTTTTTCATAGTTTAGATCCAGTCTGTTCTTCATACCTATAGCCATGAAAAATCCAACAAAAAAAATTAGGGTTAGTTCATCCTATCCGAACCAGTCCGAGCCTTTGCATAGTTTTTTCAGTATTTTGCTTTGTTGAATTTGCGGTTGCGTCGTCGCGTCAAGTTGCTGGTCTTAGCGTCTAGTCTTTTAGAGTTTCGAGTTCTGGTCATAAGTTGTCACGCCGCCACCGCATCATCATCATCACCCCTGCCACCTACCACCACCGCTCCGAATCCGTATCCATATACCACCACCAATCCGTATCCATATACCACCACCGATCCATATCCATATACTACCACCGCTACCACCACCGCTGCCATATACCACCACCATATATCCACCACCAATCTGAGTTCCTTGCATATTAGGTTTGCTTTTGAGATCCATCTAATTTCCGTTTCGTGTTTCCTTGCCTGAGTAGGTTTCAAAAAAAGAGTCTGGAGACCCCCGGGCAGTTTTTCGGCCAACATTTCGACGACCGAAAATATTTTTTCCCTATCCTATTTTTAGGTCCCAGGGAGTGTTTTGAGACACTCGCCATCGTAGTGATTTTTTGTCGCACTTTTTCATCGTTGCTGCCCTGATTTCCTAAAAAAAGAATTGTCAAAAAAATTTAATGCCCATCCTGTCAGTTTGACCTGGGAAGAGTTTTGAGACACTCGTCATTATAATGAATTTTCGCAAAAAAAGAGGAGCGCAAAAAAAAACAGAGCGCAAAAAAAGAGCGAAAAATATATTCCAGAGTGTGCTCTCCCTTGTTTACGTGCAGCACCGTGATTTTGTTAGTGTTCTAGGCTCGCGTCTCCAGCACGGTCTAGCCTAGGACCAGCACAATACCATTGTTGAGTGTTTATTCAACTTTGCATCTCTCAATTGATTATTTCTGATCCTTTTTGCTACCATATTATAAGCTTCCCAGCTCCATATACATCTACGTCGTGTGTTTGACTCTCCCTAGTAATCGCTCTATCCAAGCTTTGAGAGTTTTGACTACAACGGTTGCCGATCACCGCCTGCTGCTGGGTAAGAACTGGTAAGAATTTGAGTTTTGTTTGACAGATTTGTGACACCCACAACCACCACTTGTTAGTAGTCTGTAGGATCATATTCTTGTGTGTTTCTATTGATGCTAACCATGCTAGGATCACAAGCCGACGAGATTGACTGGGAGAACTTAATGAACAAGGAGCTTCATGATAAGTTTTAGCAAATGATGACTGAACAGGTGCAAGATGTGCTGAACAATTTTGAATAGGCCATGGAGAAGATCACTGGCCTTGAGAAGACGTTCGAAACAAACCTCGATAACAGATTTAATGAACTGCTTGCTAGTCTTCGACCGGCTACACCTGCCGCACCTCTGCAACAACAACAACTACTACCTCCACGTTGCGAAACAGCCCTCCGCCGAGCGAGCCGTGTCCTTCTTCAGCCTGGCCAAACTGTTGGTGCTGCTGTTGATACTTCTGTGGCTCCTCCTGCTGATGTAGAGGATGATTATGCGGGAGATTACGAGGATGAGGTTGATCAAAATCAGAACTATGTGCAACCACTAGCACCACAACCACCAGGTCGTCCACATGCAAATAATCACAATGGTAGTGCTCTCCCTCAGGTACGAGATCATGACCATCTTCCTAAACTGAAATTGAATATTCCACCATTTGAGGGTATATATGTTCCTGATATATATCTTACTTGGGAGTTAGAAACTGAACAACGATTTACATGTTTACAATATCCTGAGGAGAGACGTGTTCCTGCTGCTGTTTGTGCTTTCACTAGCTTTGCAAGTGTTTGGTGGTCTGAACATTGTAGATTATATCCTATTCCAGCTACTTGGGCTGCTTTGAAAACTGCTATGCGTACTCGTTGGGTTCCACCATATTATCAACGTGAATTGCTTCAAAAATTGCAGCGTTTGAGACAAGCAAAAAATTATGTAGAAGAATATTATCAGGAATTACAAACTGGCATGATTAGATGTGGTATTGTTGAGGAGAATGAACCTATGCTTGCACATTTTATGGGTGAATTAAATAGAGAGATTCAGACCATTCTATGAGTATAAGGAGTATACTAATATCACTTGTTTATTCCATCTTGCTTGTAAAGCTGAACGTGAAGTGCAGGATCGACAAGCATTGGCGCGAACTAATTTTTCTGCAGGTCGACCTTCATCATGGACAGCACGTGCATCTTCTACTTCCACTGCACCAGCACCTCCATTAGGTGCCACCTCCAGCCGTGATACAAGAAAGCAGGTACAACCACCACTATCTGCCTAGAGCGCACCTGCCGGGCCTACACAGAGCTCTTCTTCTTCCATGGCATCAACTGAACACACAAGTGATATTATTTGTCGTCGTTGTAAGAGAAGAGGTCATTATGCGAGAGAATGCAAATCTCAGCGTTTGATGATTGCTACTGAGGATGGTGCGTATGAGTCCGCTAGTGACTATGATGAGGAGACGTTGGCTCTTATTACACATGAAGAACACGGTGGAGATGATTCTGATCATGAGACGCAATACATGGCTCCTGAAGATGCTGACAGGTATGAATGTTTAGTTGCTCAACGTGTTTTGAGTGTGCAGGCCACACAAGCTGAACAAAATCAAAGGCATAATTTGTTCCATAAAAAGGGAGTTGTGAAGGAACATTCTGTGCGCGTCATCATAGACGGAGGGAGCTGCAACAACTTGGCTAGGATGGAGATGGTGTAGAAGCTCTCTCTCACCACAAGACCACATCCACATCCTTACTACATCCAATGGTTCAACAACAGCGGCATGGTTAAGGTAACACGTACTGTTCGTGTGCATTTTAGTATCTCTACATATGCTGATTATTTTGATTGTGATGTGGTACCTATGCAATCATGTTCCTTATTACTTGGTTGACCATGGCAATTTGATAAAAATTCTGTACACCATGTTAGAAACAATCAATATACTCTTGTTCATAAGGATAAAATATTACTTTGCTTCCTATGACTCCTGATTCCATTTTGAAAGATGATATTAATAGAGCTAATAAAGCAAAACAGGACCAGGATAAGAGTGAAAATCAGGTTGTGGCAAAAGAATTTGAGCAACACATGATGCCCAATAATAAACCATCTAGTGTTGCTTCTGAAATTAAATTGAAAAGTGCATGTTTATTTGCCACCAAATCTGATATTGATGAGCTAGATATCAGCAAATCTGTTTGCTATGCTTTCGTGTGCAAAGAGGCATTATTTTCATTCGAGGACGTCCTCTTTGCCTCCTGCTGTCACTAACATTTTGCAGGAGTTCGCTGACGTCTTTCCACAAGACGTGCCACCGGGATTACCTCCCATTCGAGGGATTGAGCATCAGATTGACTTAATTCCCGGTGCATCATTACCCAACCGTGCACCATACCGTACCAATCCAGAGGAGACGAAGGAGATTATGCGTCAAGTACAGGAGCTGTTCGACAAAGGTTATATACGCGAATCCCTTAGTCCTTGTGTTGTTCCTACTATTCTAGTGCCGAAAAAGGATGGTACATCGCGTATGTGTGTTGATTGTAGATGCATTAATAATATTACTATTCGTTATCGTCATCCTATTCCTAGGCTAGATGATATGCTTGATGAATTGAGTGGATATAGAATATTCTCCAAAAGTTGATTTGCGTAGTGGATACCTTCAAATTCGTACGAAATTGGGGGATGAACAGAAAACAACATTTAAAACTAAGTTTGGATTATATGAGTGGTTAGTCATGCCTTTTGGGTTAACTAATGCACCTACTACTTTCATGAGATTAATGAATGAAGTTTTATGTGCTTTCACTGGACGATTTGTGGTAGTTTACTTTGATGACATATTGATTTATAGCAGATCTTTGGAGGAACATTTGGAACATTTACATGCTGTTTTTATTGCTCTACGTGATGCACGTTTGTTTGGTAACCTTGGGAAGTGCACCTTTTGCACCGACCGAGTGTCTTTTCTTGGCTCTGTTGTTACTCCACAGGGAACTGAAGTTGATAAAGCCAAGACTGAAGCTATTGAGATTTGGCCGCAGCCCGAAACGGTCACACAAGTGAGGAGTTTTCTTGGCCTCGCTGGATTCTATAGGCGTTTTGTGAGAAATTTCAGCAACATTGCTGAAAATCTCAATGAGCTTACAAAGAGATGTGCCTTTTGTTTGGGGTACCGCACAGGAAGAAGCCTTCACGGTGTTGAAAGATAAGTTGACACATGCTCCTTTACTCCAACTTCCTGATTTTAATAAGACATTTGAGCTTGAATCTGATGCTAGTGGAATTGGATTAGGAGGTGTGTTATTACAAGATGGCAAACCTGTTGCATACTTTTCTGAAAAATTGAGTGGGCCTAGTCTGAATTATTCTACTTATGATAAAGAATTATATGCTCTTGTTCAGACTTTAGAAACATGGCAACATTATCTATGGCCCAAAGAATTTGTGATACATTCTGATCATGAATCTTTGAAACATATTAAAAGTCAAGCTAAACTGAATCGTAGACATGCTAAATATATTGAATTCATTGAGACTTTTCCTTATGTCATTAAACACAAGAAGGGTAAAGAAAATGTTATTGCTGATGCATTGTCTCGTCGCTATACTATGCTTTCACAACTTGACTTCAAAATATTTGGTCTGGAGACCATCAAAGATCAATATGTGCATGATGCTGATTTTAAAGATGTATTGTAGAATTATAAAGAAGGAAGAACATGGAATAAGTTCGTCGTTAATCATGGATTTGTGTTCCATGCTAACAAGCTATGCATTCCAGCTAGCTCCATTCGTCTTTTTTTGTTGCAGGAGAAGCACGGAGGACTAATGGGACACTTTGGTTTGAAGAAGACGGAGGACGTACTTGCTACACATTTCTTTTGGCCAAAGATGAGACGGGATGTTGAGCGCTTTGTTGCTCGCTGCACTACTTGTCAAAAAGCTAAGTCACGACTCAATCCTCATGGTTTATATATGCCTTTGCCTGTACCTAGTGTTCCTTGGGAGGATATATCTATGGACTTTGTTTTAGGTTTACCTCGAACAAAGAAGGTGATAGAGGCAAAGGTGTCCCATCTTTCGATGAGATGGTGGCTATCGTTTTGGTACAAGTCGACTTTGACAATCCGACTACGAACGTGCGAGGACGTCGCGCCTTAGCAATCGTTAAACCAACTCCGAGAGGCTATTGACCATGCCGGAGCACGATCAACTTGACCATTAGGGTCTATTTCCTGCAAGCAAACGAAGAACAAGCAAGAAACTAAGATTGCAATCTGGATATTGCGAATAACAGAGGAAAGCTTTATTAATGAAGGTGGGGTTCTGTGACGCCTTTGTCTGGTCGTTGAGCACAAACGAAGTACGTGAAGTTGCAGATATGGCGAACTTTAATCTAAACAAAACCCAAAGTCTAAACGGTGCCCTAAGTGCTTTATATATGGAGGAAGAGGGGGGAATTTCGTGGCCCTTGGTGGAGGGGTCCGAAATAAACCCTATCTCTTGTTTCCCCACACATACGGACTCTAAAGATAGCCTATACTTATGTATTTCGAAATTACATGGGCCTGGCCCAATAATATGGTGACGCAGCACCTAGAATAGCCTCGGGACGAAATTCATGAAGTGTCATCTTGTATATTTCGTCCAAGGCTTCATCCACCCATTATGGTGACTTCAAAGTCCTCAAATTATCACTTGTAATTCCGTTCTTGTTCCCCTTGCGCATGCTATCATCTCCATGCTTTTCCTTGCTCCAATGGTCATCCTTCTCCAAGCTAGGCCCTTCATTTTTAAGCAAAACAAATGTATCCAATTTAGGCAGCATCATATTCTCATGAACATTAGAATCATTACCCAGAAACGAAAGTACCTGATAATTTAATTGGCGTGCGCGAGCTCTAGTAATTGGTCCAGTATATGTAGCAGTAGGGGCTGTGGATGTAACAATGGTATTGATGTCCTCATCATCCTCCCCTTCTTTAAATGAAGTCGACCTCGATGGAAACTCATCTTCCTCACCCAAATAAGGCTTCAAATCTGCAATGTTAAAAGTGGGACTAACCCCAAAATCTGCAGGCAGCTCAAGTTTATATGCATTATCATTTATTTTCTCCAACACCTTAAAAGGACCATCCACACGAGGCATTAGCTTTGATTTGAGCAAATTGATATCTATCCTTATGCAAATGTAACCAAACAAGATCTCCAGGTGCAAACACAACATGTTTTCTACACTTATCTCCAGCAAGTTTATATTTAGCATTCATACGCTCAATGTTTTCCTTAGTTAACTCAAGCATTTTTAAAATCAATTCAGCACGTTGTTTAGCATCAAAATTAACCTTCTCCGAAGATGGAAGAGGCAACAAATCAATAGGTGGAGGAGGTAGGAAACCACACACAATTTCAAAAGGGCACATCTTAGTAGTAGAATGCAATGAACGATTATAAGCAAATTCAATATGAGGCAAGCATTCTTCCCACATTTTCTTATTATTCTGTAAAACAGCCCTAAGCATAGTAGACAATGTTCTATTGAATACTTCAGTTTGTCCATCAGTTTGGGGGTGACAAGTAGTACTAAAAAGCAGTTTAGTCCCCAACTTAGCCCATAAACATATCCCAAAGTGGCTAAGAAATTTAGTATCACGATCTGAAACAATAGTATTTGGCACACCATGCAAGCGAATAATTTCACGAAAGAACAAATCAGCAACATTAACAGCATCCTCGCTTTTATGACATGGAATAAATGTGCCATTTTTCGAGAGTCTATCCACGACAAAAAATATGCTATCCCTCCCCTTCTTTGTTCGAGGTAAACCTAAAACAAAGTCCATAGATATATCCTCCCAAGGAACACTAGGTACAGGCAAAGGCATATATAAACCATGAGGATTGAGTCGTGACTTAGCTTTTTGACATGTAGTGCAGCGAGCAATAAAACGCTCAACATCCCGTCTCATCTTTGGCCAAAAGAAATGTGTAGCAAGTCCGTCCTCCATCTTCTTCATGCCAAAGTGTCCCATTAATCCTCCTCCATGTGCCTGCTGCAACAACAAAAGACGAACGGAGCTAGCTGGAACTTGTTAGCACGGAACACAAATCCATCATGAACGACGAACTTGTTCCACATTCTTCCTTCTTTACAATTCTGCATTACATCTTTAAAATCAGCATCATGCACATATTGATCTTTGATGGTCTCCAAACCAAATATTTTGAAGTCAAGTTGTGAAAGCATAGTATAGCGACGAGACAATGTATCAGCAATAACATTTTCTTTTCCCTTCTTGTGTTTAATGACATACGGGAAAGTCTCAATGAATTCAACCCATTTAGCATGTCTACGATTCAGTTTAGCTTGACTTTTAATATATTTCAAAGATCCATGATCAGAGTGTATAACAAATTCTTCGGGCCATAAATAATGTTGACATGTTTCTAAAGTCCGAATAAGAGCATATAATTCTTTATCATAAGTAGAATAATTTAGACTAGGTCCACTCAATTTTTCTGAAAAGTATGCAAGAGGTTTGCCATCTTGTAATAACACACCTCCTAATCCAATTCCACTAGCATCACATTCAAGCTCAAAAGTCTTATTAAAATCAGGAAGTTGGAGTAAAGGAGCATGTGTCAACTTATCTTTCAATACCGTGAAAGCTTCTTGCTGTGCGGTACCCCAAAGAAAAGGCACATTGTCGTGGGGAAAACGAGCACCTATGGGGCAGGGGCCCCTTCTCGGTCCGGCAGGAAGCGGAGGGCGCACGAAGAGCAGATCGAGGTCGAGCGCGCGAGGGATTTTACCCAGCTTCGGAGCTCTCCGGAGAGATAAAACTCCTACTGCTGCTTTGTGTTTCTATGCTGTTCTTGCTCGAAAGCGTGGGTATGCTGTGGTCTCGAATGAGTCGAACCCCTTCTACGTGCGCATGGGCCTCCTTTTTATAGTCTAAAGGGGTCACCGACAGGTGGCAATGCAGAGAGAGGGGTAAAAAGGTAAAAACGCGGGTTGGTACAACCGCTATCAACAGTGTCCCCTACCTAACTCTGACGGCAGGGGACAAGGGCATTTAATGCCCGTCCGGTCGCTCCAACAGTGCCGGAAGCGACCGTTAGGGGCGCCACCGATCGCCACGATGGCCTCCTAGTCATCTTCACTTGCCACCTCGCACCGGCTGGCTTCACAGACTACCCGCCACGCACCAGAGCGATCCTGTGGCGACATCGCCGTCGATGTGCTTTGGAGCGCATGCGAGAGGTGGTTTCGCCGCGCAAGCGCCTTTGTCATGATCGCTGACTTGTCGCACCCAGAAGCTCGTTGCCGCCGGTCTTGCCGGACACGCAGCGCCACGGCAAGTCCCTTGCAATGCCTTGGTTGGCCTTCCCGGCAAGCTCCTCTTGCCGGGGTCTTGTCCTTCCCGGCAAGCTTCTCTTGCCGGGGCCTTGTCTTCTCGGCTAACACTTTGTTCTTGAATGGCAGTAATATGAATAGTGAAGGGTCCTGGCGGACGCCCGGCAAGCCTTGCCGCGGGATGCTGCGACTGCCCGTGCACAAGTTCGGGGTACTAAGGTACCCCTACTTTAGTACACCGACAGGAGCCCCCGGGCTTGGGCCATACACGGTGCCGAGCGCTATTGGGCCAGGCCCAAAATAGGGCACGGGCACGCGCGGCCTGGGTCCAAACCAAATCCACTCCATATCCACCGCGTCCTCTCGTAACGGCACGCGTCAATCGCGGCGTCGTGGGAGAGATTGTGGGTAATACTTAAATCCAGGAAATGCATAACATTCGCCTCGGTTCTGCATCCCCGCCACGCGGCTCCCATGCGCTTGGGGTCGCGGATGGTGGAAACGGGAGACTGGGCCATTACGAGCAGAGGCAGCGGGTCGGCCCCGACTCCCTGCTCTTCCTCAGGCCCTCGATTCGCTGAGCGGGCGGCCGAGCCCCACCCCGCCTCCTTTAAGAAGAGCGGATGGGAGCGCAGGCCCGCACTCTCTCATCTTCTCCTTTCTTCAGCCGCTCCCCTTTCTCATTCGCCATGGAGAAAGGGAACCCTGGCCCTTCATCGGTGGCGGCGAGGGTCGCCGCCAGACAACGCACCCCTCCCTATCTCGCTCCCGTGGTGGCAGAGCCAGCCATAAGGGGAAGGGGGAGGGGGCGAGGTCGTG